>CM042012.1:65269204-65986704 GCA_023525715.1 Cichorium intybus | reverse complement strand
ACCCGAGGCTTTACAAAATGACAACTTTGTTTCAATTCATGGAGATGATTGTTTTTCTAATTTGTAGATTTTCTCTTAACTATCGTTTTCAAAAGAATCACTTTCACAGTAATTCAGACGGTCGATGACGGAGATGACCAGGTCGAAGAAATTTGATAGGGCGGCGATGGAGGGGGTAGCTGGGATGCTTACCTCCCATTGGTTGAGTTCACCTTCAATGACAAGTTGCCAACTATAGCATCGGTATGCCGCTTCTCGAGATGTCGTATGTACGAAAGCGTGGGAGCCTTATCTGATGGGTTGAGGAGAAACCAATATAGATCAAAGAGTCATATGAGGGTTCTGTGGCGTTTTGACCTAGAGATGTTAGAGTGGAATTTCGGTGACGAAATTCTTATAAGTGGGGGAGAGTTGTAACAACTCATTTTCAGTTTAGTGTTAAATTAATTTATTTAAGTATTTAAAAGAAAGGGGATGAATTTTAATTAGAAAACAGATTGTAGAATTAAATCCGGAGTATTACGAATAATAATAATAATAATAATAATTCTTGAAATTAAGTTATATGTTTGGGAGGGGGTTAAAATGTCATTATTTGAAACCTAATATGTAGGAATATATGTATCATGGGTTAAATAAAAATCATGGATGAATTTTGAGGACCTAAAGTGTCAGTTATTCAAAGTTGCATGTAAAAATCAATTCCCTTTGGTTGCGTTGTTCGGCAGCCGTAGTCAAGAGAAGAAGTCGGCTCTTAGGGCCTCGACTGACCTAGCAGCCCACAAGTAAATGGTATTTAGCTCCTTAAGTGTGTAAGTCGTGAACTACCATCCCTAAACCAACATTCTTGAAGCTGATTTTCCACATTGGCGAGAGTCTTGCCAAAGCCGTGAACTATCCCATCCCGTTTTGTGCTAGTCGAGAAGGAAAAGAGAATTCGCAGAGGGTAGGCTGTTGAGCATGAATTAGTGAACAGGAAGTCGAGAACAGAGAAGAAGAATAAGGAAAGAAAAAAGAATAAGGGAAGAAGAATCGTTGATTCAAGGTACGTATGATCTTTTCTAGTTTTTTGTGTGTTCTTCTTCTCACCATTACCTCCACCGTGGGTGTATATGTGTGCATGGTTGTTCTTAATGGTTTCAATCAGATCTTCAGGTCCTAATGTTGCAAATGAAGTTATTTCAGACCCTTAAGGTCTTAACCTTGCTATCTTAATGGGTTAAGGGTCGAAAACCGTAACCCTAGTGTCATTCTCTGGGAGTTAGAAATCCATTGTTCTGCTGTCATCTTTGCAAAATCGTGTAAAATCATAGGAGCATCTTTTGGACCTGAAACTAGTGATCAAAGTTTCGTATTTGAGTTAGTAACATTTCATTAGTTTTAGCCGAAGCCTGGAAATGCATGTAACTAGGTGAAAAGTGCTATTTTAATTGATCGGTCCGGGTTAGACAGGTTTGATAGCAGAACTTGATAAATTCGTATAAAATAGAAGAAAATTTGTTAGAATACATGCAATATATCCTTGAAATCGTAAAGAGCTGCATTAAGTGACTGTGTAATAATATCCCTGGTTGGATGGGTTTAGAATGGGCTATAATAGTCAACAACAGACCTGCTGTTTAGGGATAAAAGCTGAAAATCAATCCATTAATAATACTAATAATACAAGTACATATATAGGGTAAAGCTTAGCTAATACGTGCTATAATAACGTAACATACCTTATAGGAGTATAAGGAGTACGGGTTGAGCTTGGTTGGATTCTCAGAGTTGCTGCACGGGTTTTGCATTGCTGTTCGATGTGAGTTTCTCTCTACACGGTGTGGATGTTGTATCTCCTTTACTTTAGCTCGTATGTGTTTATAGGATGTGTGATTAGAACTAGGCGGGTCTGGGTCTCGTATGTAGATGTTTTGGGTTCGACGTACTGAGCAATATAGGGAGGTTCGACGTACTTAGCACTATAGGAGGTTCGACATACTAAGCAATATAGGGTGGCTCGACGTACTGAGCAATATAGGATGGCTCGACGCACTGAGCAATGTGGTACAGAGCAAGATTGGCCCAACAAAATGCACTGAGCAAGACTTGCATGCATGGCTCAAGGTGCTGACTAGCTGGCAATACGAATAGAACAAGACTTATATGCACGGCTCAGGATGCTGAACAATAGACACGACTCAATGTACATAGGAGAGTAGACTAATGTTTATTGTGGTGTTTGTGTTGTATTCTTTCTGATAGGGGTAGAGTATGTATGACTGATATGATGTGTATGTGTTGGAATTAACTAAAGTTGTGTGCTTACCCTTTCCCTTTAAATCAATGTATCAGGTAAATCAGATTAGAGTGATGGCAACACGTGACGAGTACACACTGTCGTGGCTTCTATTTTAGATTTTGTTTTAATTTTGATGTTATTTGAGGGTTTGACTTCCGCTGGCTAATTATGGAATTTTGATGAAATTATTTGTTTAATGAATGGAATGACATTTATGAATGAAAGTTTTAAATGAAATGATATTTTATTATTAAAATTTGCTTTTCGAAAAATTTTAATTTGTCATAAAACTGGGACGTTACCTTCAAGTTTTTATTTATTTCTCGGACAATTTTAGTTAATAAAAATAAAATCCTCATGAAAATTAATCATCTAGCGTTTTTCGGTAATTATTTTGTGAATCATGTTATTTTTTAATTATCTAATGATTCCTTTTTTGGTTTGGCAAAAAAAATGTAAATAAAAAGTATTTACCTTCCAACCAAAATTTTCTTCTTTTATATATATATATATATATATATATATATATATATATATATATATATATATATATATATATATATATATATATATATACCTTATAGGTTTGTTTTCGAAAAGACATAAAACTAACAAATAACATTTGATCTATTTCATATAACAATAACAACGACCAATAACCAATATCTATACATGATGTTCTATGGAACCTAACGGAATTTTAGGGGTGAGCATGATGCGGTTTGATGCGGTTTTTTGTCAAATCCGAACCGCAAACCGCATTATGCGGTTTTTGGAAACCTAAAACCGCAATTTGCGGTTTCTATTGCAGAGCGGTTTTGCGGTTTTTTCATGCGGTGCAGTTTTATTTGGTGCTGTTTCGGTTATTAACCGCATAATATAGTGGTATGCGTTTTTTTCCTATGGTGCGGTTGTAAAACCGCAGGATTTCAAAATCGGCACATTTTTTATAAAAATTTTAGTATTTTGACTATGTATTTAGTATATTGCCGCTATCAAAATACAAAATAGAACTCATTTGTTTCTTTGTACTTAGTATAGTAAATCATGAAACAACTAAAGTTTATAACTTACAATTGGTGAAAATGACAAATGAAATTGTCACTATCAAAATACAATATGAAATTGTCGTTCAACTCACTCTTTTATTTAATCTATAATGTTATATTTAAACTTAATAATACGTAAATAATACATATATTATGTAATTATTTAATACATGGTAATCGGTGCGGTTCGGTTATTTGCGGTTTTTCCAAAAGTAAAAGCCGCACCGCACCACAACTTTGTGGTTTTTGTAAAAGTATAAACCACACCATTGGTTTTCACTTCGGTTTTGGTTTTTCGGTTTTAGTTTTTGCGGTTTTTTCGGTTATTTTTTGTTGTGGTTCGGTTTTTGCTCACCCCTACGGAATTTGCAATGAAAATGTTGAATCAACCTGTGTATAAATATCGTATCTTGAGACTACAAGTTGATATTTTCTTTGTGCAAATTGTTGCATACAGTGTTTTCTAGTTCAGATAAGAAATATAACGAAATACAGAAAGTTCAAATGTTAACCACTTATTTAATATTATTTGCGTTATTCCTAACAGAAGCCGGACTTTGTAAACATACCAATTATATATATTATTCTATTATTAATATTAATATAGAGAAAGATTGGATTTATATGACAACTGTTGGAACCCGAAACTAAGTAAAATGCGGAGTAAGTGAGATTGCCAAATGAAGAGTCAGTTCCGAAGTAGGAAGTTCGGAAGGATTGGACAAGTCAGGAGGACTTGAGCAGTTGCGGAAATAAGGACAAGTTCGGAAACTTGATGGTTTACTTAGTTAGATCTTAAAGCTCAACAATAATAAAAGTGCACAAACAGTTAACAAAATAAAAAGATAAAGACAGTAAGATTGAAATACTAGAAATGAAGATAAGTTAAATAAGAACAGATATGAACAAGAAGAGATTTGATGGAATGAGAGGATATATATATATATATATATATATATATATATATATATATATATATATATATATATATATATATATATATATATATATATATATATATATATATATATATATATATATGGTTAGGTTCTTGTGAGAACCTAAAAAACCATGAGATCTTGAGAACTCACTCTGATTAGTTAGATCATAAAAGCGCATGATAGTCATTTAACAAATCTCATTTAATTTTGAGTTTTTTTATTTTTGGCAACAATAATGTCAATTCCTAAAAATAAGCCTAATCAATTTCAAATTTCAAATTTTAAAAATAATAAGATTTCGTCTTATTAATATCATAATTTTCCAGATTTTCATTTTTTTAAATATCAGAATTTTTGAGATTTTTTTAAATAGATTTTTGGAATTTAAATGGCACACATTTTTTTCATAAATACAGGTGCATATATACATATTCATAGGTGCATATATGCATATTTTCTGAATTTATATATCCACATTCTTATCTTTAATATATTAATGCAAATAATAAAAAATCGATTTATTAAAAACAATTATATCCAACCGATTTCAACGATAAATACAAATTTATTAGAAACTATGAACGATACATACAAAAAAATATAAAAACAACAAAAATCCTAGATATCTTCATTTTTCAGTTTGTCACTCTTCACTTCATCAATTTGTTGGATAAATTTCTTCAAAATCTGCAAAAACTTTAATAAAAATTAATATAAATGTATATCTGAAAACATTAAAATAAATACATACATGCATATACACATATGAACAAATGAACATTTATTTATTCATATATGCAAATACGCACACATGTGTACATGAACAAGTTGAAATACATATGGACATATGTATAAAAATACATATATTCATACATATATGCATATATGCATATATGCACATACGCACACATGTATAAATACACATATAAACAAAATGACATATACACACCTTTATAAAAATGCATATGTATATATGCACGTATGTACATGGGTATATGTGCACATATGCACCTACATATATACACACATATGTGCACATATGCACCTACAAATACATGAAGAATACACACATATGTGTACATATGTACCTAAAATACATGATAAATACACACATATGTGCACATATGCACCTACAAATACATGATAAATACACACTTATGTGCACATATACACCTACAAATACATGAAAAATACACACATATGTGCACATATGCACCTACATATATACACATGAATTTGAAATTGTAAAAAGAAAAACTCGCCATATGCCCTTTTACGGACTCCTTGACTACAAACCCTTTTGTCCATGTGGTCTGAGCACGCCAGGCCTCCCTATATTCTTCTTGGTTTGAGCATATCTCGTTCTTAACTTCTTGAGATCCTATAGTCAAACACACATACGAAATGGTTTCTTGAGATCCTACAAATGTGTAATTCGAGTAAGTTATAATTGCTATTGAAAATATACAGCAAGCAACTACTATACAGTCAATGCAATACCTACATTATTAAAGGATTTATTGCTAAAAGTAACCGGCTTGTGCATACCTGATTTGTAGAATCGAAGGTATGTAGTGCGTACCTGATTTGTAGAATCGAAGGTATGTAGAATCGATGGTATGTGGACCAAACCGATCTGACCGGAAGCACAAACTCCATAAAAATCGAAGGATGGTGCTGTTGACGGTGGCGATTCAGAAATTAGAAGGATGGTGCTATTGACGGCGGCGATTCAAATTTACCATAGTCATCATCAACATCATCTTTGTTTCCTCGAGGAGACATACGTGAGAGAGAGGGAGGGGTCGGATGAGAGATATACGTTAGAGAGAAGGAGAGATAAGTCGCTTACCTTGATCAGCATAATAATCTGTTAAATCATGTTCATATCCCATTCTCGATTTCCTCAAATCATCTGAAGACCGATTAGCAATATCTCTTCCATATTCAGTATTATCGTCTCCTTCCGAATTTGTTGCAGACGACGGCGGTGGTGGTGGTTGCTATCGATGGCGGTGGTGGTGATTGCTATCGATGGCGGGACCATCATCCACCTTGCCAGATAGAGAGAGCAGGGGTATAGATCGGAGGTGGAGAAAGAAATACGGCGTCTTTTTCTTGAGATACCGAAGAAGACGAGAGGAGAGAGGAGAAAGGAGGGATTATTTTTGTTACCGTATTTACTTTGGCTGAGTTTTAGGATGCATAATTTTTGTGACATATTTATCCCTTGAATCATTAAAGAAAACCCTAATTTACCATCTATTTTATTTATAATTATGGATATGCCATCTTTGATCTTAGCCTTTGATTTTTTTGATCTAATGGTCTATATTTGGTTCTCAAGATCTCAGGCTTTTTTGAGTTCTCAAAAGAACCTAACTCTCTCTCTCTCTCTCTCTCTATATATATATATATATATATATATATATATATATATATATATATATATATATATATATATATATATATATATCAATGAAGAGTGTTTACAAATCAGCTCTCAAAACATGAGGACTAAGTGAAGACTTGGTCTCCCTTTTATAGTGCAAGGGAAGACCTCTGGACAATATCCTAAGGACTGAAGAGCAGACAACACGTCTCTCTTCAGTCAGACAAGATGGTTCTAAATAATATAATAATACAATGTCAGACTAGGGTGGCTTATCTAGAATATAATAATACAAATAGTACACGAACATGCTTCTAAAAAGACACGCCAAATCTAGCCTAATCATTCTATATAACTTGAAGCTCTTATCTTTTGTGTTATCTTCATCTTCAGTCTTCAGTCTTCATTGATGTTGATCGAGTACAGTAGACTTCCGAATTCCCCCTTCGTTGACCAACCGAGGGGTTTGATCTTCTCGTTATCAAAACTTCTGCATAACGGCTTGCTTGGCTGCATAAGACCAAAATTTCCTTACTCCTAACATCCATCCCATTCTCAGCAGTATCTCTTTCTTGGCTTCAGAATCTGAATGGGAAGTCTTCTTCATAGCTTTGACAAAACCTTCTAACATTGCACTAGGAGCTCTTCTGATGTGCTCCGCTCGGAAGAAAAGCAGGGTGCCTTTTCTGGATTTATCTTTAAAAACTATTCCGAGCATGGGATCATCAGTATCTCCTTTCTTCCACTCGGCTCTAGCATCTAGCATGGATAAGTCAACCATTTCTTGATATTGAGCATTAGGAAGGTTTTTCACTATCTGGTACATTTCGCCATCACTAAAGCATAATTCTTCTATCAGTTGGTGTAGAAAGCATTTGGCAGCAATGAAAGCTTCCCTGCATTCTTTTTTTCTTACAGCCTTTGAAGTTAACTTCATGACAGTTTAGTAAATGTCTGAAGGGTTCATTCTTCTGAAGTCTGCTTCGGTTATCACTCTCATTTCATCACTATTATCTCTGACAAACTCGTATTCAAAGAAGTTTGAATGATCATAGGTTCTCCTTTTCACACTTGTTACAACAGTGATTGGCTCAATGGACAAAGTATCAATTTGAGGTTGGGTGTATCTGTCCAAAAACTTCTGAAGTTTGAGCCTTACTGCAAGTGTTTTGTTGTTTTCTGGGATGCCGGAGAAATTCAGAGTGTACATGTAATTGTCCCCATTTGGAGTCAAAGGGACATCCCAGTTATGTTCCGGAGATGGAGGAGGAGGATATGATTTATGTGGTCGGAAGTCTGAATCAGTTAAAGGTCTGAATCAAAAAAGCTTTGAGAAGTCTGGTTTGCTTGGACTACTAGGACCAGCTGCTGTTGGATCAATATCAACTGTTTCTGGATTGGAGTCTTCTTCGAACTTTTCAGCAAACAAGTTTGCTCGGGCATCAAAGTACTCATCTTTTAGATCCTTGAGTTCGGGAGGATCCGAATCCTTGATGGGAGAATACAGAAGATTTTCATCTTCTGTGTGGATTGGGACTTGGATCGGAATTGATTTTGGTGAGGAAGGTGGAGTGAGAATTTTCAGAGTTTGTTTGGGGGTGGTGTCCTCTGTAGATTTTTCTAGCTCATCATTGGTAGTTTCTTTTTCTTTCTTCTTACCCTCACTGACATGGGCGTCTATCATCACAACATCATCTTTAGCATTATCACCTTTGCCATCATCCTCTTTGTCTTTCAGAACTGCCTTTCTCCCTCCTGGGGCTCCTTTTGAAGTTGAAGGGGGCACAGGTAGGCAGTTGAGGATGGCCTCAAGCTTTGTTGATACTTCTTTGGTAATGTTTCCAAGTTCGGTGGAGATGGTCTCTGAAGTGACTCCTTTGAGAGTGCCACAAGTTTCTATATTCATGCTCGTGGCCAACTTTATCTGTTCAATGGCACCATGAAGAGTATCTGTTATTTCTGAAGGGTATTGGTCAGAAGTTGCAAAAGAAGGCAGTGAGTCTTTCTCAGAGACTCATTCTCGGCAAGCACACCCAGAAGATATTGCTGGAGGTGTTCCAGAAATGACTTGATTTTGAGATCAATGGTTTCAGTGACACTAGCAAGGTTCTCCTCAACCTTCTGAACTGCTTCCAAGGTTTCCTGGGCCTTCTTTAGCATGTCGGTGGCATCAATTTTTCTCTTGGCATCAACTTCCGGAAGGCCTTTTGCAAGTGCTTCCCGGAATTCACCATCCATGTGCAATACAAAATTTTTCTTCTCGAACTCAGAAACACGGTTTTTGAGTTTTGAAATTTCTTTAACCAAAGCCTCCTGGTTCTGAGCAGCTTTTAGTTTAGAAACCAGGGTGATCAGAGAGTCGACCTTCTAATAAAGAGCTTTGTCTTCTGAAGTGATCAATGGGGGATTTGAAGGAGGAACATCTGTTTTAGCTTTTTCAGAAGATGAGTGTGTATCACTTAAATCGATTTCGTGAACCTTGGACAATGTGGGTTTATCCACCTCCTGGTCGGTTCCGAAAAGTGAGTCTTGGATGGTTTTGGATTGAGTGTCGGAGAAGACATTCCTTGATCCTGATTCAGCAGGAGGATCAGTGGCAGTCTCGGTTGTTGCAGGAGTTGTTTTCTGAATTTGTTGAGCCTTGTATCGATCCCAGGTAAGGGGAACGATGGAAGAAGCAATATTTTCCCAGACCTTCTCGGTGGTTTCAAAAAGATATACATGGGTATCTACCAACTTGGGAAGTTGAGAACCAAGGTAGTCGTTTATCCGAGAGGTGAGTTCAACAATGCGGAGACGTTCTTTCTTAACATCCTCAGGCTCTGAGTCCGAGGGAGGGCCTAGACCACTTAGCACTTGTAGTTCAGCGTTATGAATTTGAAAATGATTTTTCAGACGTTCAACTACGACAGCTTGCTGTTTGACAGCGCGTTTGAATTTCCATTCTTCCATAGGACCTGTACCTGGAGGAGCTTTGGTGAGATCTAGAATTGAAGTTGTGGTGTAAAGTGTTTCTCTCTCTTTTTCTGTTTCTTGACTGGGTGAGTTCTGTTTTTCCACCAGTTTTTCTTTTTCTATTGAATGTTTAGAGTCGGGAGTGTTCTGTCTTTCCTCATTCTTTTCCGACTCTGAGTCTTTAAGAAACCAATCAACAGGCTGAAAAATGCTACGCAAAGTTAGAATTAAAAGACTTGGAAACAAATTCCGAGGGTAACACATACCTTGTGAAATCTGAATCCAATTTATCACTTAGATATGAAAATTCAGACCAAAGACTTATTTTGGATTCCCAAGAATCATGGATTTTTGTTATGCAATTTGTTAGAACAAAAAAGCTAGAACAATTTGACCAAATAATACTGAATATGTATTTGAATTTCTCAAATGCCAATAACAATGAACAATAAATTGTTTAACAGGGCATTCAGATATGACTTATATAGAATAAGTGATGTGTGATACTTAAAAGGAGTTATCATGCATATGAAATTCCGAAAAAAATTGATTCTGATGGAGATAAACTCAGAGGATCATTTGATTCAAAAAGTGGGGGAAAGTTATGAAAAAGAGTCAGAGGGAGATTGATGTTCTGAGAGGGGGGAAGGAGGTTCAGAAAAGTTGATTTTTAGAAAAAGTTGGTATTCAGAAGCGAAAGGATTCAGAGAGAGATTATTCAGAGAAGGATATAGAGTCAGAAAGATGTGTACATCTCGAGTTTTCTTTTGCATATTCTTCTGAGGCTGTTTGGCGAGAGGGGAGTCAGCTGCCTTCTTCTTCTGCGTCTTTGGAACAAGATGATCTTGCAAAGGATGAGTTGTATATGCTGGTACATTCTTGATATCAGCAATATGCTTAAGTGTGACCTCATCCACTGGATCAGCTAAATTCAGAAGAGCAGCAGGCAGTCTTCTGATTCTTCCGAAGACGACATCAGGTTTTGGTGCATATGCCTTGGCTGCTGATATTTTCAGGGGGTCATTGTCAAAATCAGGAATCGGAAGTTGAAATATTCCAAATAGTTGCTCTATACACATGGCCCAGAAGTGGGCTGAGTGGATCTTTCTCGGAGCTTTCTGAGAAGTCGAAATGTAGGAAATGAAGTCTTCAAAGAATTACTGCATAGTCTACCACATTTCCGGAAAAAAGACTCCATAAAAGTTCTAACATTCTTTTGCTTAACTGGTCTGTCCTATCAGTCTTACCGGTTAAGCACTTAATGCAATAGTGAATCAGACATTGCCAAATGGGTGAAATGTTTCCTTTTGAAAACTGAGACATTTTGTCTAGTCTGTAGGCGTCGCCCATTCTGTTGATCATGTTTTGAAATTAGGTGGTCGTGGGATGGTCAAACTGTGCTTCTTGGTAAGGGAGATGAAGAGCTGCAACAAAGATATTATTGTCTATGGGCACATCCTGACCATCGGATAGTGTGACTAAGTAAGAAGGGCCTACTTTCTTTGTAGACATGACTATGCTTTTAAGTAATGATGATGGGATAGGTGGTGGAGGATCAAAGAAAGCACGAGATAATTGATATCTGGATAAAATGTGAATCAAGATTAGCAGGTGTTCTTTGTAGATAGACAGATTCCTGGAGATAGGAATGTTGTAGGGTGCAACCATGATTGTATTATCCTCAGCAGTAGATCCACCACTTCGAGAAGACGTGGCCATTAACAAGTTTCTAAGATTATCAAAAAGCAAAACATACTTAAAATGAGCAAGAACAGTTAAGAGTGTGTATTAACAATTAAGAACTTTGTATGAACATTCAAAAGAAAAATGGTGAATCTTACAAGATGTTCGTCAGTTTGGAATACAGATTGAGAGTCTCATGAGAGGAACAAATGTTTTAGAAACATAAGTTACGAGCATTTAGAAGAAGGGGAGAGAAATGTTTACCTGAAGCGATGAACAAGAACAATAAAGAAAGGAGTATTGGAGGAAGACGATAAACAGTGGTTCGCCGGAGAGCTAGGGTTTCATGAAAAACCCTAAAAATTTAGGTTTCGGATGATGGGTTGCAGTGATGAAGGAGACGGTTGAACATCGACTTCATTGATTCACAGAAAAAATCCGGTGACTTTTGTAGGAATCAGAAAGGAGAGAAGTTGAGAGAGATTGAGAGTGTGAGATTTGCAGAAAGAGTAAGGGAGGAAGAAGATGAAGTGTTGAAGAAGATAAAGAGAGGGAACGGTTATGGAATTCTGAATGATGTAAAAACCGTCGGATAAAGGGCGATGGGACATTGACAAGACATGTTGAGAAAAGTGTTCGCTTGGCATCTAATGCCAAGGAATGATTACAAAGGATGGCCCAATCAGAACACGGCACGTCGCACACAGTTATCAAAACATTATAATAATAAGTTCTAATTATTGGATATTAAATATAACAAAATTTAATACAAATTCATTCATTAAATTGGTCTTTTCTATGTTCGGAAGGGAAATGAGTTCAGAAAATTAAGAGAAAAGAGAGTGTGTACCTTAATTGCTGAAAGGTTCAGAAAACGACCTTAGAAAGTGAAAAATGGATGTTCCGAAAGATTCAGTAGACAGATGATTATTTAAACGAGGCTCCTCAAAATATTGAAAAAAATATCAAAAGTTGTGTTTTAAACCAGGTTCCTCAAAACTTGAAATTTTTCAGAGGTTAGAATTAAAAAAAATTTAGAAGAGAAAATTTCAGAAAATCATTTTGAAGTGAGGTTCCTCAGAAAGTGAAAAATCTGAAATTGAGGATTCAGAAGTTTAAAACTAGACGAGGATGCTCAGAATTTGAAAAAGTTCAGAATATTGTATTTAAGAGACGCTCCTCAGAGATTGAAATTTTCAGAAATCTGTGATTAAGCGAGGTTCTTTAGAAATTGAGCTTTTCAGAAATCTGTGATTGAGCGAGGTTCTTCATAAATTAAAACGTTCAGAAAATGAGATGATCATAAGTTAAAATTGAAGATTAGAGTTCAGATGTTCGATTCTAAACGAGGTTCCTCAGAGAATTTGAAAATTTTTCAGAAAATTATTTGGGGGATCAAAAATTAGATTTGAGCGTTTCCGAAAACAGATAAGAGAATTTTGAAATAATTTATAGTTCCGAAAGAGAAACTGAGGGAGAGGGTTCCGAAGTTATGATTTTGATTGAAAAGACTGAAAAATTGTACTTTTTAGAAAGTCCTTTGGAACAACATGCATAATATTGATTGAGAGATTATTCCCTGAAGAAATGAGGATCTGGATTTAACATACCTAGCATATCTAAAAAGTTGTTGAATTTCACCGTGTCTAATGCTTTAGTAAAAACATCAACCACTTGTTCTTCGAGTAGGAATAAAATAAAGTTCAATGTTACCTTGGAGGATCTGATCCTTAATGAAGTGATACCAAAGGTCGATATGCTTGGTCATGGAGTGCTGAATTGGATTGTGTGAAATTGTAATAGCACTTTTGGAATCACAATAGATTGGTACCTGTAGAAACCGATATCCATAATCCAGAAGTTTAGTTTTCATCCAGAGGACTTGTGAGAAACAAGTAGAAGCAACAACATATTCTGCTTCTGCTAAAGATAAAGCAACACAATTTTGCTTCTTTGAGGACTAGCTCACAAGCCTTCCACCCAAGAGTTGACATCCTCCAGATGTGATCTTTCTGTCTAGTTTGCATCTTGCATGATCTGCATCCGTGAATGCTTGTAGTTTAAAGTTTTCTCCGACAGGTTACCAGAGACCCATTGCCTTTGTGCCTTTAAGATATTTGAAAATTTGTTTCACAGCAGTCAAATGTGATAACTTCGGAGCTGCTTGATATCTCGCACAAATTCATGTGGCAAACATAATATTTGGTCTACTTGCTGTCAAGTAGAGAAGAGATCCTATCATGCCTCGGTAAATTTTGTGATCTACCGGTTCGCCATCTGGATCTGCAAAAATCTTGTGATTGGTTGACATGGGAACTTTCGAGGTAGAGGAATTTTCAAGTGAGAACTTCTTCAGTAATGCATTCGTGTATTTTTCTTGGTGAATGAATATTACTCTATTTGTTTGCTTAATCTAAAGACCTAAAAGAAATTGATTTCCCTGTTCATACTCATGTAAAATTTGTCAGTCATAATCTTGGCAAATTCATCAACCATCGTTTGATCTGTTGAACCAAAAATGATATCATCCACATACACTTGTATGATCATGATGTCTTTATGATGGGATCGTAAAAAGAATGTAGGATCAATGGTTCCTCTTCTATATCCTGATTTCACCAAGAAATTCGATAAAGTTTCATACCATGCCCTTGGAGACTGCTTCAATCAATAAACAGCCCTATTCAGACGATAAACATGATTTCGACGAGACAGATCTTCAAAGCCCGGAGGTTGCTGGAGATAGACAACCTCGTGAAGATCAACTTGAAGGAATGCACTTTTCACATCGATTTGATGAACAATAATGTTCTTGTGACCAGCATAGACTAAGAAGATTCTGAGTGCTTCTAGCCTTGCTACTGGTGCGTATGTCTCGTCATAATCTATTCCTTCTATTTGGCTGTATCGTTTTGCAACAAGTCTGGCTTTGTTTCGGACCACGGAATCCATGTCATCTAACTTCTTTCGGAAAACCAATCTTGTGCCAACAACAGTTTGATTGGCTGGTCGTGGCACAAGATCCCATACCTTGTTTCTCTTGAATTCTTCTAACTGTTCCTGCATGGCTTTGATCCAGTCATCATCATCCAGAGCATCAAAGATAGTATTTGGTTCAAATTTGCTAATATAAGCAGCAAAGTGACATTCATCCTGGATAGATTTCTTGGATCTAGTTATGGATTTCCGATGATTTGATTTGGAGGGTGGTTCCGAGTCCCCTTGTGGAGTCTTAGAATCAGGGCTGGATCTGACTCAGGAGGCACAATGTCCTGGATGAATTCGGAATTCTCAGGAGTTACATCTTGAATATGTGATTTTTCAGCAGAGATTTCTTCATCGACATCAAATGTGAAAATTGGTGCATCTTTGGATGCATCGGCTGGGGAGTTGTTCCTGTTATCTCCGGAATGTTGATGGTCCCCCTCAAATTGTGGGATACCGTCAACATGGGTCGGGAGCGGGAGCTCCCCCTGGACATGAGCTGGGAGCGAAGGCTCCCCTTGAACCTGTTGAACATGTGAAGGAAGCGAAGGCTCCCCCTCAAATGTTGCATTAATTTTTGAAATTCTAACTTGATTTGTCGGAATAGTAGATTCAGTAGTTGTAGAGGTTGATGGACCAGAAGCTGTTGTGATCTACTGAATAGCTTCAGGAGAGCGAATGACTTCTGCATGAGTTGCTATCTCTCGATGATCGAATAGCAGATCATAATCTATCTCAATTGTTAGAATAGGTTGATGGCCTTTTGGAATATCAGCCTCCATGACATATAGAATGCTTGTGCTGGTTTTCGCCATATGTATTGATCATCAAATTATATGTCAAAGCTCTCTTCAATAACTCGCGTTCTCCTGTTCAGCACACGGTAAGCAACAGATTTAGAAGAATATCCCATGAATATTGCTTCATCACTTTTGGGTACAAATTTTCCCAAGTGATCTCTGTTGTTTTTTATGAAACAACGACATCCAAAAATATGAAAGAATTTGACAATGGGTTTTCTCCCATTTAAAACTTCATAAGGTGTCATTAAGAGTCGCTTGTTAATGATTGATCGGTTCTGAACAAAGCATGATGTTGCTACAGCTTCTACCCAGAAGGACAATGGATGATTGGAAAAGTTTAACATCGATCTGACAGTTTCAACTAAGGTTCGATTTCTTCTTTCCACTACACCATTTTGCTGAGGTGTGTAGGGAGCTGAGAAGTTGTGTTCGATTCCCTTGGAAGCAAGAAATTCTTCTATCTGTCGTTTGTTAAATTCAATTCCGTTGTCGCTTCGGATCCTTCTGACAGGCAGTTGCACCTTGAGCTCAATTGATGTGATGAAATTTCGGAGCTCTAGGAAGGTGTCAGATTTTAATCTTAAGAAAAATATGCAGGTGAAGCGAGTGAAATCATCCACAATCACTAGAATATATTTCTTATGATTCAGACTTGCAACTGTTGATGGGCCACAGAGGTCGATATGGAGGAGTTCTAAAGGGTGAGAGATGCTTGAATCTGTGATAGACTTGTGAGGCTTCTTCTTCTGTTTTCCTAGTGCACACGCTGCGTACAAATTTTCGTTATCGAACTTCAGAAGTGGCATTCCTCGAACCATTTCTCCTGTGACCAGCTGATTCATGTAACGAAAGTTGAGATGAGCCAACTTCTGATGCCATAGCCAGCTAACTTCCGAATGTGCCTTAGACTAGAGGCAAAGCCAAGGTCTTCCCAAAAAGAGGGAAATGTCAAGAGGAAACATGTTGAGATGCCTTGGAGATCTCACTAAACGTTTGTCTCTGGTCATGGTCATGATGTAGCTGAATTCATTATCAAATTCTACCCGGAGACCGGTACATACAAGTTGCCCAACACTCACAAGATTGTGTTTGAGACCTAAAACATAGGCAATTCTCAAAATTGTGAAATTTCCATTTGTCAGAACCCCATATCTGACACGCCTAGGTCGTCGTGCGGTCAAAAATAAGAGAAATACCTAACACACACTAGTATAGCGGTAGTCAGGGTCGATCCACAGGAGCTTCGTGGTTAGACTAGATGAGAGTTTACCAACTAATAGTGTCACATCTATAGTAGGAGGATCTGGTTTCTATTTTCCTAATCACTAGCAAATGAGGCAAGAATCAAACACTCAAGCCAAGCTAAGCTATGTCCAAATGACCTAGTTACTTTCTGAACTCAGAAGTATATCTCTGACTCAGAAGCAATCAAAGGCATCCAAACTAACCAAACCAAGCAAAGCATAAACTAACCACTAGTTAAAGTCCTATTGAACAGTTACTAGCCAAGGTTTAATGCTTACCAAATAACCTAATTAGCTACTGATTTCAGCTAAGAGAAACAGTCCTAACAAGGTCCAAAACAATATACAAAACACAATCAATTAAACAAACCAAACACAAACATCCAAACACCAAAAAGCTAAGATTAAATGTAACCAAATGCTTTTCATTCACCAAACTGAATTCCAATCACAAAAACAGTAACCAAATGTTTCTAAAACAGAAACCTAAGTGCTCAAAGTCAGTGGTTGTCACTCCCAAAGACTTTAGCTACAAAACTACTTGCTACTAAAAGGAAATTAAATTCAAAAACATGAAATACCAATTGTGAGCTTGCTGAAATGAAATCCTGGAGTCAAAGAGCTTCAAGGTCGATGTTTACACCCGGTCTTTGCTAGGGTTTTCGGCTGGAAATGCCTCTATTTATAGTTGCAAATTTCCCGTGACCGCGCCGTGCAGAAGTGAAATCCGCGGCGCGCGTACTTATCTGATCCCCGTTTTTTTGTCATTTGAATATGCTCCACTGCCTTAAGCCCGCGTCACACATAGTTGATTCCCGCGGCGCGCGTATGAGTTCTCTTGATTTCTCATTCCTTCCCAACTTCTTCCTTTTGCACGCTTTTAGTCCCTGTTTCTATTCTTTTTCTCCAAACAAGTCCTGGCACGAAAAGTGAGAATACCCAGACATATTTGATATAATTTTATCAAGAACAGGGCTCAACAATGCTTAAAATACTTGATATCACTAGGCATTGTCAAACACCCCACACTTGTGCCTTGCTTGTCCCCAAGCAAGAGAGTTTTTAACAAATTATAATAAAGAATCAAACAATTTCTGACTGTGTTCAGTTTCAAAGTTTATTGCTCTTTTGAGTTAGAGTGGAATAGTTCGCGAAAACATAATTGAGTTGTTCTTTGGAATTCATGGCTTTCTAGAGAACCCTTGATTACAAACTTTCTGTCCACAATGAAGTGTACTTACTCATTCAGATTCTAAAGGCCATTAAGGAATTGTCCATGACTTTCGATGTTGTCCGTGTAGCGAGCTTTCAGAAATACCATCCCAGACCAGACGATCTTAGGTGGTAAGGTGCATAAGGCCCACCCATTTTAGACCTACCGGCTCGAACAACAAAGGCCACAGATTGACTTTTCCTTCCTAAATTCCAATCCTAAAATAGCTCAATCTTCTAAACTCATAGAACTCAACTTATTTGACTAACTAATAGCATGATCACAAATAAATAGTATTTCTTGAAAAATACTAATGCTATCACAATCACAAACCATTCATTTCAAAATTGCAATTTATTAAAAATTTTGAAAAATATTGCTAAAAATTGAAAAAGTTGATCATTTCTGCAAAAATTTCAAAAAATATCTCTTTCGACCGTCCACACCCCACACTTAAAACCGTACAACGTCCCCGTTGTACAAAAAAAAATTCAAAACAAGGGAGAAAGAGTTACCCCTTTTTGGACGATAGACTGCTTGGTGCTCAATATCACATGTATAAATGCGTACAATTGGATCCTTGATTTCGTATTCTGGAGTTGTAGCGCTACAGTGAACACGCCGGTGATCGAGACAAGTGGAAGGGGCATGGTGACCCCACAGTTGTCTGAGACAACACCTTCTCAAATTGGTATAACATGCATCACTCAACAAACAAATTAAAAACACACATGACAAATAAACATGAACAAAAATTATACAAATAAA
The DNA here is from genome assembly GCA_023525715.1 of Cichorium intybus. Classification (NCBI taxonomy): domain Eukaryota; kingdom Viridiplantae; phylum Streptophyta; class Magnoliopsida; order Asterales; family Asteraceae; genus Cichorium; species Cichorium intybus. The sequence goes on along the minus strand of CM042012.1, from coordinate 65,968,390 downwards.
AGTGTCATAAGTTTGTACATATATCCCAAAAAAGATAAAAAGAAAGAAAGAAAAAGGTACATCAATCACTACCAGGCGGCCTGGAGGGTCCGGCCACATGATCGTGGGCCCGGGCTGGGAATGGTCGGGGATGTCGGCCCTGCTGAGTGGCCAACTCCAAAAGTACCTCCCCGATCCACTCGAGCTGGTCCTCCATCCGCGCAACTCGGGCCTCCAACCGACGGAGGGCTGGTGAATCATCCTGCGGTGGCTGCGGCTGTGCTGGCTCTGGTCTCCGGCGTCTCCTGCCGGGCTGGGCATATGCGGGCTGAGGTGCCTGAGGAGGCTCGGTAGGTGCCCAGATGTACTGCCCCGGGCGCTGCATCTCGATGAGCCGCATCCTCTCCAACGTACATGCTGTAGTGCGCGATGGAGGCAGAGCGGTCAAGGAAGCTGCCACGGGAGCAGCAAGAATGCCATAGGAACGGGCCAGGCGGGTAATGAAATACCCCCTGGCTAGTGGGCTGCTAGTGGAGGCGCCGGTAGAGTGGGTGGAGAGGGCAACCGCAAGGGCGAAGGGAAGATGGAGGAATCGGGACGGGTCGAGGAGGATCCATAAATACGTCATATCATCGCCTGACACCTTCTCGCCTCCCTCCCGATACATGATGGAGGTGGAGACGATCCGGTGCATGAGGCGGTGAAGTGGGTCACGGAGGTGGCTCTCCCTCGAGGTCCCCGCCTCGTACATAACATTGGACAATGGTGTCCAAATCTCCATGTTGGGAGCCCACTCCGGCTCCCCCTGAATGCACGACCCGAAGAACCGGGTGAAGTAACGGTGCTGGAGGTCCTCCGGAGTGTAGATGCCTGTGCGTCTCCCAAAATCTCGGAGGTTGCACTCCCTGTGCACACCTCCCAAATGGAATCGTACCAGCCTGGAACGCGGGTCCCCCGCCCGAGGTGCGAACTGGACAGTGGATATGAACTCGAGTAGCAACTCTGTGTAGACCACGTCCTCGTCCGTGGCCATAATCCTATCCCAGCCACGGCATGTAAATGATGCCTCCTCGTGGGTCCAGGTGCGATGTAGGAATGGCTCAATCGCGCCCCAGAGCCCAGCGTCTCTCAGAATATCTCGATCAATGACTGTCGCCTCAAGGACCCGGCGACTGGTCAATGCATCCCGCCGCGAAATGTACTCCACTGAACTAGCAAGCTCTGCGGGGAACTGGAGGAAGGGGTGGTCCAATCTGAACATCATCTGCAAAAGAAAACGCATAGCACAAAACAAAATTTTTTTGCAAAATCAGTCCTTTTCTTCTCAACCGCACCGATGCGCGGCCCAAGAGCAAGGGCGCTGCGCGGCGCGCATCTGTTTCAAAACCCCATTTCAAATTCTCGATTTAACCTGCTAAAACTCAATCCAATCATACCACAAGGTAGCCTAGGTGCCGACTAGCTCGTTTAGGGTTTCCATTTGGCAAAATAAACACCCTATGAGCTAGCATTAGCGATTCTAAGTTTTTGAACTTTTTGAATAAAACCCTAAAATTAACTACCTAATAACTAGTTTAAACAGCTAATAAGTAGTTAAAATAGCGTACCTTGGCAGTAGAAACACAATAAGCAAGAAAAATCGCAAGAAATTTTTGATCACCAGAGCTCCGAGTCGTGTGATTTGAGTTCTGAGCCGCGGCTCACCGTATAAAGGAGAAAACCGTCTGATCGTTTCCCGCGGCGCATTTCCCTTTTCCGCGGCGCGCGTGTCGCCAAATCAACCCCTGCGCATCGGGTTGAGTTTCGACCCCGCGTCGCGCAATACAAAAATCCGCGGCGTGGTCTTCAAAATTTTTTCAAACTTCTCAATTGACCCCACACTTATTTCAAACCACTAGTACCTGCAAATGATTGATGTATATACATATATAATTTTTTTTTTAGAATATATCCTAACTTATGACACGATGGGTTGCCTCCCAACAAGCGCTAAGTTTAAGGTCTTCAGCCAGACGTTCTATTCCTGCTTCAGCTACGGTGGATCGTACGCCTTCTTCATTCGCTGATTTTCAGTCACCACCGTCCCTTTATTGTCCACATGCTCCTTCCACTTCCCTGGGTCGAATGGCTTGCTGGTTCTTCTGCTGCTGCCCAGTTGCCGTCTCCTGATGATTTCCCGCTGGTGTTTGGAAGTAGCTTTGAACCTCCAAGCTCGGTCCTTCCTTCTATATCTCTTCAAAGTCAAAGGCTTGACATGAAGCGCGACTAGTGCCGCTCCCAGTAGTTGTTTCACACCTCGGTTGCTAGTGTCTCGCATGCTATCTTCAGGTTGCAATTTTGGCTTGCAATGCCAATAAGAATTTTCCAATTGACTGGGATCGGAAGGCAACATGTCAGGATGCTTCCATCTGTCCTCATCAATGGTATTTATCACATCTAATTTTCCATTCACGAATGGATCATGAGTGGTGATAAAATCATGTTTTTTATTTTCAAATATTAACTCGTCAGCATCAACTTCTTGGTCATCGTCCAACAGGTGGATCGGAACCAAGAGTGAGCGAATGGTTTGATCTGATGGTGGTACAAAGTCGCCCATCACTAGATCCTTGCTTTCAAATTTCTCAATATTTTCAAAAATCATAGGTTCGGGGGTAGTATTGTCATCTACACCCCCTTCCCCAAAAACATTGGCAATTTCAAAAATTTCAGGAATTGTTGGGTTGGGATCTGCACTGTCACTTACAGCCCCCTCCACAACATCCTCATTAACCAAATTGTCTGGTGGTGGTATGGATTCACTCATCACCAGATCAACATTTTCAAAAACATCAAAAACTTCAAAGGTTGCTGAGTCAGAGGTAGCATTGTCACCTACAACCTCTTCCTCAACAACATTTTCGACCATCTCAGTGGTCTCTTGACTTTCCCACGGTGTATGCCCTTCCATCACATATTCAGGTGATGCAAGTTCACACACATTATTATTGGTATAAAAATCACTCGCCTCCGGTTCTGGCGAAGGTGGTGAACATTTCCAACTTTCCTCTAACCTATCTAAGGAAGCTTGTAAACTTAAAAGAGCATCAGCCTGGTCCTTCTGTTCTTGGTGAGTGTTATACCAGAGTACCCAAAGTTGGGCCCAAGTTACAGAATTTTCAGGTTGAGAAGACTCCTCGGTCCGCCATCCATTGTCATCGGGTGATCCATTGTAGCAATCATCCTCGTAATAGGTGTCGTCCGGATTTTCATAATCTTCATAATACTGATCCGGGTACATGTAATCACCCATTATAAGGATGTACACATACCAAAAATCAGCAAACTAAAATCAAACATCAAAAATCAGAAACTAAGTCCTACAAATCACCTAATCTAAGCGCATAGCTCCCCGGCAACGGCGCCAAAATTTGACACGCCTAGGTCGTCGTGCGGTCAAAAATAAGAGAAATACCTAACACACACTAGTATAGCGGTAGTCAGGGTCGATCCACAGGAGCTTCGTGGTTAGACTAGATGAGAGATTACCAACTAATAGTGTCACAGCTATAGTCGCAGGATCTGGTTTCTATTTTCCTAATCACTAGCAAATGAGGCAAGAATCAAACACTCAAGCCAAGCTAAGCTATGTCCAAATGACCTAGTTACTTTCTGAACTCAGAAGTACATCTCTGACTCAGAAGCAATCAAAGGCATCCAAACTAACCAAACCAAGCAAAGCATAAACTAACCACTAGTTAAAGTCCTATTGAACAGTTACTAGCCAAGGTTTAATGCTTACCAAATAACCTAATTAGCTACTGATTTCAGCTAAGAGAAACAGTCCTAACAAGGTCCAAAACAATATCCAAAACACAATCAATTAAACAAACCAAACACAAACATCCAAACACCGAAAAGCTAAGATTAAATGTAACCAAATGCTTTTCATTCACCAAACTGAATTCCAATCACAAAAACAGTAACCAAATGTTTCTAAAACAGAAACCTAAGTGCTCAAAGTCAGTGGTTGTCACTCCCAAAGACTTTAGCTACAAAACTACTTGCTACTAAAAGGAAATTAAATTAAAAAACAAGAAATACCAATTGTAAGCTTGCTGAAATGAAATCCTGGAGTCAAAGAGCTTCAAGGTCGATGTTTACACTCGGTCTTTGCTAGGGTTTTCGGCTGGAAATGCCTCTATTTATAGTTGCAAATTTCCCGTGACCGCGCTGCGCAGAAGTGAAATCCGCGGCGCGCGTACTTATCCGATCCCCGTTTTTTCGTCATTTGAATATGTTCCACCGCCTTAAGCCCGCGTCGCGCATAGTTGATTCCCGCGGCGCGCGTATGAGTTCTCTTGATTTCTCATTCCTTCCCAACTTCTTCCTTTTGCACGCTTTTAGTCCCTGTTTCTATTCTTTTTCTCCAAACAAGTCCTGGCACGAAAAGTGAGAATACCCAGACATATTTGATATAATTTTATCAAGAACAGGGCTCAACAACGCCTAAAATACTTGATATCACTAGGCGTTGTCAATATCCCTTGATTATTCCATTTGCATCATTTCCAAAAGTGACGTATCCTCCATTGTTAACTTCTCGATAATCCCTCAAAAGTTCCAATCTCCCGGTTATGTGCATTGCGCAGGCACTGTCAATAAGTCATTCGTCATCCTGCTCTTCTGCACTGAATGCCTGAAAATTAAATAGTTAGTTTGGGCACCCAAACTTGTTTGGGGCCAATTGTTTTTCTAGAATTGGGAGGTGCAGACTGTTTCTTGATTGTTCTGTTCGTAGAAGTTTCATCTTCTGAAGCATAAGTGGTTGAGTCCGAAGGTTTTAGTTAAGAAGTTGGAATTTTACAACCCATTTTTGAATAGTCATTTTTAGGAAATTTTGAAAGTGATTTTTGCTTTGATAGTTGAAATTCTTTGGTTTGTAGTTGGCCGAACAATGATGGTTTTGAAATGTTGCAACAGTGACAACAAGTATTGGATTGTTGACATTCTAAAATTTTCGGAACTGTCTGTGGTTGAAAAGTATTAGATTTTTCAACTTTCTGAAAATTTGAAGTAGTTTTTCCTTTTTGAAAGTTGTTCTTGGTTCTAAAAATATTTTATTGTTTATTGTTTTTCCTTGAAGTTTCTGAACAATTGATTGATTTTGAAGAGCTTGGTTTGTTGGACTCACTGATATGCTTTCCTGTTGTTGAGAAAACAGACTTTGCTGTTTTCGCAACATAAGCGACTTTAGGAAACTCTGAATGATAATCTATGAAATTTGTAATTTGACGATAATGAACACGTTTGGTGCTTGGAGTCAGAAGTAACCCCTTGTGAATGTATTTTCCTGGTACCGAAGGAACGAGTTTTTGACCATATTTCTGAGTGATGAAAGAGAATTTAGAGTTTGATTTTCTTTGATTGTAGAAGTGATTTTTCTGTTCAACTCTCGCGTGGGAGCGGGAGATCGGAGATTATTTCGGTTAAGTGTTGGTTTTACCCCATTTTTGTTAGTTATGTCCATTTCCCTTTTGAAAATTTTTTCTAGGTGAGGAAGAGTCAGATAAAGAATCATTTAATGTGTTTGATTCTTCCTGACTGATCTTAAGTTTTTCGAGAGAAATTTTTTTATCCGAAGTTGGAGTTTTTGAAAGATTGTTTTGTAAGACATCTGTATATGACTTTGTGCCTGATCCAGATGGCTCCAAAGTCACATTTGATGTGTTATTAACAGAGAGTGAGTTATACCTGTAATGCTAAATAGCTAATGGAACGGCAACGTTTCCAATAAAACTAGCCATAACTTTAAATTCATAATTACGGAGGAAATGAAGACAATGTCGGTAACGTTTCCAATCATACGCCACTTGCTGCATCAAGCTGTTGATACATATGTTGGTACGGAGTAACAGATATCAAAGATGGTGCAATGGTGCAGCCGTGCAGTTCTCGCCGGTGGTGGAGGAACAATCACCGACGAACCAACAACCACTAGAGCAGCAATTTCCGGCAGCAATCGCCCAATCGCAAGAGTCTAGGTTTAGCGAGTTCTGATACTGTGATCTTAGGAGGGAAACAAATTGAGGTATAAGGGTTAATTAATCAGTTCCAAAATTAAAAAACATAAATTTAGGAATGATTAGTTAAATGCATTAGTAAAATACCTAGTCCTTACCAGCTTTTTCTATTTACATAATGATACCTTGAATATTTTATATTTACATAAACGACACAAGCATATTAACCATCGATCTTATAATTCAGATGGCTGAGATTTGTCCTCGCGTTCTCAACCTTTTAATTGTCCTCATTTGAACCTACCTCTCTCTCTCTCTCTCTCTCTCTCTTTCTCTTTATATATATATATATATATATATATATATATATATATATATATATATATATATATATATATATATATATATATATATATATATATATATATATAGTTTATGTTGCTAGAGTTTGGAAAATAAGATGAATGTAAAGATGACTTTATAATACACACTATTTACTTTAGAAGGTCTATTTATTTTTTATATATATATATATATATATATATATATATATATATATATATATATATATATATATATATATATATATATATATATATATATAATATATATATATATATATATATATATATATATATATATATATATATATATATATATATATATATATATATATATATATATATATATATATATATTAAAACACAACAAATCTTCTAGAAGGTTAAGGGGTCTGTTCTTTTTACCAATCATATTCCACCAGACGGCTCCCTCTCTTCACGGACACCTCTCCGGATTTCTTCTTCATGTCAGCGATTGAATTACATTTTGTTTCATTCAAACTTCCACGATTAAACTTGCAGGTCTCTTAATTCCTCTCTCAAAAATCAGTTCCCCATTTCCGATTTCCACTTTCAACATCCAAAACGACGAAAAGCTTCATTCATGAGTTCCCAATTTCAATATATATATATATATATATATATATATATATATATATATATATATATATATATATATATATATATATATATATATATATATATATCCTGAAATCACATCGATTACTGGTGGTAGTGGTGGTCATGATGAGGATGCTATTCCAGCAGGGTTGCCTAAACTCCATACGCTTCGAGAAGGTAACAAAGTATTGGGCTTTTGCTCCCTAATACTATCTACTGCCCCACATCATGGTTTGCTATATTCATGTTTCTCTTCACACTCAAACCTCTGTCTCTTTGATGCTTATTAAATCCTCATCGATCAAGGGTTTCATATTCTTTAATCGTGTGTATTTTTTTGAGAAATATGTTAGAGAGAGAAGAGAATAGAGATGCTTGCGGTTTTTTTTAAATCATGTAGGAGGTATCAAGTTTCAACTGATGAAAGATAACTACATCCAACGCCCCACCATCATCTTCTTCAATTTTCAACCTCAACAGCATTTCGTACTTTCTAATTGACGATCACCACCATTTCGACATACAACTCTTATCGGTTTGGTATGTATTTCTAATGATGTATGTATTTATAGGAAATTACTATTGGATTATGTAGATTTTGATATATAATTTGGGTTTTAACTTGAGGAATATAATGTAAAAAACCTATTGGTGGAAAGATTGTACATGACTTGAAAGAGATGCAATCAAACCCAATGACGATCCAATTGGGGTACGTCTTACATTGTTATTGATCAGAATATGTTTTTATACATACATTAACCAATTTTTTTCATGCATACTCCAAATCCCAAAGAATGTTTGCACGGTGCTGAAGAAGAGATATACTGCAGAAAGTTACTGCAGGTCTGCAGGAGTCTTGCATACATTCCAGTTTGAAACTATACATGTTTAACCATTTTAACTTTTCCCAATTTTATAGTTTCTCGCTTTTATATCAGGCATTTTCATAACACATATCATATAAAATTAAGGGTTAATGATATAAGAGCCATTATAGCTTGGGCTAAAATGTAAAAAGGTCGTCCCTAATTTTTTTACCCAATTAGGCCATTCCTTAAGTTTTTGTAGCCCAAATAACACACGTAGCTCTTGTGCTAGGTTACCTTCAAATTAAATTAGAGCAAATGGAAGTCGAAAATCTAATATACTTGATGTTTATATTTATATCTCTTGTAATTTAGGTCATTTCAGCTTCATGATGTTTTCAATTTGGATAATGAAAACCACCCTGAAGATACACCAAGACTGATAGATAGCAAGGTACTTTTATTTTTTTACACTTTCAAGTTTCACTTTTTATATACAAGCGGATGAAATCCAATTTAAATATAGAAAAGTTGATTTTGTTTTGGTAATCTTTGTTCAGGACAATGTTTTTATCATGTCCAATCCCAAGTCTAAGTACATTGTCCTACAATTAGACCTAAGGTATGTTTCACAAAACAATTTCCTTTTGATTTTTTATATAATTTGATAGGTAATATTTACTATTGTCACTTTTTGACAGATTTATATCTGATTTGGTTGTTGTCATTGTTTCTGCAACTTATGGTGGCATTGCATTTGCTTGTGCTGGGCAGCCGATCTGGTCATTATTAATGCTTTCTCAATTAATCTTTTTATTTTTATTTTTTAAATACAACTCTTCCTATTTATTCTTTATGACGTTAAATAAAGAACCCTCTTTTATAATTCTAAGATTTGTATCCACATTAAAACCATCCAGGTTATTAGAGGATATTTGCTAGCAGGATCTGTGATTGGACCTGGAGGCCTTAGTTTTGTTAACAAGCTGGTTCAAGTATGTCACTTCATCTATCTTTTTGCTCTCCAGTTGGAAAAGAATGCCTTTCTGTTATAATTTCTTATAAGCACCCCATTTTTCCCTCATGGGAATGTGATATCAGCTTCATGCAGGTTGAAACTGTTGCTCAGTTTGGAGTCATTTTTCTTCTTTTTGCATTGGGCCTGGCGTTCTCATCAGCAAAGGTTTCCTACCCCCTATCCACCCCACCACCTCACACCACATAAATTATATACAGAAAAGTTTTTAGTTATGTTTTTAATAAAATTCTCACTGTTTTGTAATTACAGCTTCGAGTTGTGCGAGCTGTTGCTGTATTAGGAGGTCTACTCTAGATATTTCTTTTCATGTGTTCGTCTGGAGTAATTGTTGTGGTATATATCTATTTAACTGAATTTCTATGGGTTTTTGTTAAATTATTCAAGTCATTTATTTGAATTAGGACATTTATTTTTACCAGTATTGGCTATGTACTCTTTTTGCCCATAATAGCAATACATTTACATTTCTATACCCATTTTGGCAAATGTACCACATAATAGCAACTTACTTTCATTTCTTTACACATATAACAACGTACTTATGATTCCATACCCTTAATAGCAACATACTTGCATTTGTTTACTGATAATAGCAATATGTAACGAATAAAGTACATTACACATGTTGGTAGTGAAACATAAGTACGTTGTTATTATGAGTAGAATAGTATAACTACGTTGCTATTATAGGTAAAAAAAGCACGTTGCTATTATGGCTAAAAGAAGATTAATATGTGGTTATCATATGGGTAAAAAATTGAAGTACATTGCTCATATTGGTAGTGAGAGTAAAGTATGTTGGTATTCCCCACAATTTCCCCTTTGACTTATGCACTTGATTTCTTTTGCAGTTATGTGGTGGTGAAGCTTCTAAAGGTGTATTTGTTGGTGCCTTCCTTTCCATGTCTTCAACATCAGTGATACTACATAAACACATAATTACATTATTCAAATAATTTGTTAAATTTTTAGAACCTTTAAAACCATTTTCTTGGTATACTACAGGTTTTGAAGTTTTTAATGGAAAAAAAAATAGTATTAGCACTCTTTACGGGCAAGTTACTGTTGGTACCCTCATTTTGCAGGTAAACTTTTTGTTTTTTTTTCACTCATGTTTATTGTCAAACTAAATTAGTGACAATTCTAGACCTTTTATTTTTGTGACATGATTGTGCGGTTGGTTTATTATTTGCACTGCTTCCAATCCTCGGGTGTACTTCTAGAATTCTTGAAGGCATGTTATCTATGAAAAAAACGTAAGTAAGTAACCGCTTCCCTTATTCACGTAAATGCTATTACTAAGTAAATGACAATAATGGTCTCCTTGCTATAGTGGAAATTATAGGTTTAGCCCAATTTTGGATTTTCGCTGAACATGTAATTTCAAGTCTATTGCACAGAGACCATTTTTGTAACTTACTCTATTCTCAATATATAAAATTGTACTAAGCTCATATTTACTACATACCTCATGGATTTTTTATACACAATAAAAGCGTCCTTAAATTGTCATATTAAACCAAATTAAAATTTATAATTACTTTTTGTTATCAGGTTGGTGGCTTTAGTCACATTCTTGGTGGTTCTATCAGTATTATCACGCACTTGTATACCTTGGTTTCTTAATCTTATGATAAGCCTATCATCCCAGGTACTCAAATTTGTCTTTATTTTAATTTTTAAATAACCAGATCTCTTTATTTTAATTCATATCTTTTAATATTACATCATTGAAATAATATACAGAGTTGGTAGGGTAGTCCGCAAAAGACCCGAGTACCCAAAAACATAACACGGCCCGTGCGTAGCACGGGTGAAAACCTAGTTTATATTAAACTATAAAGGAGGAAGATAAATAAGATAAAATAAATTACAAGTTGCGAGACAAAAGATCTGTTGTATGATTACTTCTACGCTAGCAAATCTGTATTTTTGGGATTAACATTATCTGATAAAAAATGATATAAAATTGTGAGGTTGTTATCAAGTCAGTTGTTAAAGATTTAAAAATTTAGATTTTTTCACATAAATACAACAAAATGAAACTTTGGGATAAACAATCTTAAAAATGTAGATAATAAAATTAGCAAAAGTGAAACTTGATTATTATTTAATAATATAGTTTCTAATAGTAATATAAAAGACTGATAAATAGACTGAAAGCAAACAATGATTTTTTTAATCAAAGGAAACTAAAAGTTATGATAATATTTAGCTTTTCTATAAAATTCACATCGTATTCCAAATTCCAAATTCATATTGTTTTTATTTGACTCCTTAGTCTTTAAATTATTTTCGTAGTTTTATTTTGTTTTGAAAAATAGATAAAACCATTTTTATTTATCTTATAATATGACAAATTTTAATTCATTATTATCTATCAATTTAAGTGTATATCTAAACATTTAATGTTTGAAATTTTTTATGGGTAAATTTTACCAGAGGAAGATATAGAAAGATAAAACTTTCTAATAGAAGAAACATTTTTATAAATGAAAATGAATAAGGGATTCAAAACTGATTGGAAAGTATTTCTTGAATAATGAGTTTAATAGAAAATATTCATATATTTTATTAAATATTTATCTGCTAAAAAGTTTTTATTTAAAAATACAATATTAATTTTGTTAATATTGTTGAAGTATTATTTGTATATATGATTCTAACATAAAACGATCCACAACAATACGTTTCTCAAAGACTATCTTTATGTTATTATTTGTATGCTTTACTTTATATTTATTTTCAATTCTGAGATGATTTATGTAAATATATTTCCAAATATTTTTAACATTTGACCGTCTATAATAATTGACTCCAAAAAGGTGATTATGTTTTTTTACTCAATTTTTGGTTGAAAAATTATTATTGATATCTATGTCATAAAATTGATTTATTTTTGGTTTTTCATATTTTTGTTAAATCTAAAGTGTTTATGTTTATATTTGATCATTAATATATTTTTACTATATTAGTGTACTCCTGCGCAACGTGCGGGAATACGTTTAGTATATCTTATAAAAGAAGCACAAATACTTGCATTACATCAATTTGAAACTTCTATGACTTTTCAAATTTCTTCCAATAGTGATTACAATTTGGTTAATTAATGTAAGATAAGTAAAACTAAAATAAATATTTTAAAGTTAATTCTTCAACTTTCGAAGTTAACATATTTAATATACTGGTAAAATTAGGATGTAAAACACTTCTTTTTTTAATATAATTAATAATCTAACATATCTCATCTAAATATGATGCTAAATTAAAAAACGTAAATCTAAAATGATGAATAAAATTGAAATAATTGTCTATTATTACTTTTCAAATAGTTAAAAAGTTTAAATAGAATGTTAGACGTAAAACCTAAATCATAATGTCAAACTAATAACATTTTGACCAAAACTATTTTTATAAAAATTAAAATCTATAAAAGTGGCAGTGATTTTATTAATTAAAAATAATTATAGTTATAAATAACATAAATTAAAAAATATATCAAGTTGTCTTGAAAACAATAGTGTTATTTGAAATAGTAATAATGATCAAAATAAAAATGGACAAATGATCAATTATTTAATTGATATTAATAGTATCTATCTAACTTGATTAACCAAAGTAATGTTGAATGTAAAACATAAATTAAAATTGAAACACCATCGCTTAAGGCTTTTCATAAAAACATCATTTAACCCGTGGTTTATCATCATTATTCAAAAATCCTCCTTAAGTAAAAACCTTAATTTCAATATCTTCAAAATAAGTCATTTTTCGTCTAAAACCATTCTAAAACACATGGGATTTATTGAGAAATAATTCAGGGTTTAAGTTGCGGAAAAACCATTCGGTCCCACTTTAAATAAAACGTCATGGTTTATAAAAGAGCGAGGTTGTTACAATCCAAAAACCATTACACAGCTTAAATGAAACCACACAATCCGTGGCCTTCTAAAAATCCAGCTCTTCTAAAGTCATCTAAACTCCTCAACCTGAGTACACATCAAAATAAGCTAGGAAATTGAAATTCCTAATGAGCTTACCCGAGGTTGACCCATTTAGAGTGGGCAGTGAAGTACCACACTCGGGACAAACCTCCAAAAATAGTTTTGACACACTCAAAAAGTTGTATAATTCATCATCTCAAAAGTTATGTATAAATCTTAGTAAGTCATAAAGGTTTACAAAAATGGATAGTTATGATATGCAATGCAATGCATGATGCAACTATCGCAACCCATGTCCATCTCATAAAAGTCCAACTCACCACAGTGGCACCTACCTAAGTTCACAAATGACACGTATAAAGCATGTCACTCGATCCTCGTATAGGCAAAACTAGGACTAGTGGCCATCACACTAGCCCCATGAGGGTTAGCAATTCCCTCATGTGGTTCCCTATTGTTGGGAACAGTTTTCCCTCCATCCTGGACAAACATGTGGTTCACTCACTCAATCCCATCCTCTATGCAATGTAATGCACAAATAGGATGCTCAAAACATCTTTCAAAACATCATCATAATCTTTATTTGAAAACATATTTAGAAACTCATTTTAATGCAATGCACAAGTAGTAATCACATAACACATTGCACATAATAACATGCATGAAAAATAATTGATAACACACACAAAAGGTAGTGGGAATGATGTGTACTCCCGGTAAACTCACCCCAGTTCAACTGATGAGTCAACCCTAACTCCAAACAAGGTTGATGCATTTGAAGGCACTTCTAGACATCAACTCTTCCATCAAAATCCTCCTAGTTGAGTGATAACTCAAGTCCTTAGTCTCACCTCTAAGTCACTACAATATACATTCTTCCTATAAGACAAGAATGGAAGGTGTCATACTCGATTCATATAAAAGTCACACAATAATTACTTCCTTTTAACTAAGAAGGAACCATCATCCACCATCCAAAAATGAAGTCCTTAGATTCCTAATATAATGAAAATCTTAGTTAAAACATCCCCCAAAGTTTGGCATTAAAACAAGAACCCAAAGCCCAAACCATAAAGCTCAAAACACAAAAACTGCCAATTCTGGCTAGACCCAGCTACACGGGGTCGTGTACTAGCACACAGGGTCGTGTAAAATCAACCATTAAGCACAGACCCTCTACACGGGGTCGTGTACTAGCACACAGGGTCGTGTACAGCCTGCTGTAGCTCCGTTTTTGCCCCTTTTCATCGTTTCTTGACCCAATTTAAGTTCTAACACTTTCCCCAACTCATAGACATCAAAATGACATGATTCAAACCCAATTTGTACATAATTATACTCAATTTAACCACCCAATATCATCTTAAATGAACCAATTCATAGTTGTGATCAAAACATTACTCTATAGCTTTGAACCATGGAATACCCAATTCCATTATTTCAATTGGTGATTACAAGTGGAGATTCCTTCTCCATTCCATGGAGTCATTAGGAAATGATCCTTACTCCACTTATACTTCCAAATTGATGCAATAAACTCATTCATCCATTAAACAAGAGATCCAATCATCATCTACATGAATGAAACCCATTTCAACACCAAATCCTCATTTTCTAGTGATTCAAGGTTTAAGATTACACATCAAGGGTTGGAATCCATAGGGAATCATTAGAAACGAATCCCCTCCTCCAAAACCACCATATTCACCCACCAATTTCTAGATTCCTCAACAAATCATCAAACCCCCAATTTCTAGGGTTCATAACACCTAAATCAATCAAGAAATTGAATATAGAGCATCCATGGATTGAATATAGACTCCAACAACTTAGAAACATCAAAAAGCATTGGGAATCATAGGAAAGACCTCCTCCATCATAAATTTGGGATTGGGTCCAAACCCCAAATCCAAACTCGAAAATCTAGAGCTAGAAAGGTGAGTTTATACCTTAGATTGCTTGAAATCTTCAAGTATATGAGCAATCTTCAAGAACAAGCCACAATCCTTCTTGGAATCCATGAAAATTGCCATTTTATCCTCCTCCCCTCTTTAAACTCGTGATTGTGGCTTAAATGGGGAAAACTCCCATCAAAAACCTTACCTCTTTCAAGACTTTGCAACTTTAGTCCCCATAGTGATCTTTCTCCACCCAACACCCAAAAGTCCATTATTCTCATTAGAAGTCTCCATATTAATACTTATGCCCCCAAATATAATTATTTATTTCACTTAAGTCATTGACTAGGTCAACTAACCCTTAGTTTCCTAAATTGACACAAATGGTCCCTTACACTAAATTCTTTACTATTTGGTCATTAATATGAGCTTAAGGAATTATTTAACCTATTCTAAGTTTCTACATCAGTTCCTTCACAATATTTTCTAATCTTTCTAAATCCTTGACTAGTCAAATCAACTTAGGGTAAGTTTGACCGATTTGACACTTTTAGTCCTTATGACAAAATTTCTCATCTTTGGTTTACAATTAGATTCTAAAACCATATTGGCTCATTTATTCACAATATAAAACATAACGAAATATTAAATTTATTTATTCGGTTTAATAACAATTAAGTCAATATTTCAATTACATTATTGTATTTTGCGCAATGCGCGGACATTCGCCTAGTAACTCTTATAATAAATGTCATTCAAATCATCGTGGTTCAAGATACACTAAATCGTCTAACCATATTCATTTGAAACTCTCAACTTTTCATCTTTTACTACTTAAATATTTATTTGTAACCTACAACTCTTCATCTTATGCTAATTAATTGTTTTTACTCATTTAAAATGTTTTGCCTATAATAAGAACTATTCCGCACTTGATTACTTCAACATGCGTCTATTCAATTATATCATTCTAAAGGGTAATATGGACTTTTTATATTTTTTCAGTTATGAAATGTGAGATTTTTATGGTATCAAATTTCGGATTTAAATTTAATTTAAATTCAAATTCAATTTTATTTGTAAATTCACACTTTGTATCTATTACAATTCTAATAAAATTGTATTATTGATTCTAGTTCTTATTCTAAGTTCTTAATCGTGTATATTCTATTAGAATGAATTACAAAAGCATACATTAGAATGACTAGTATTCTTAAAGAATGTTACTGTATATTTTGAAAGTAAGATAAACATTCTGGTAGAATGAATTACAAAATCATACAGAATCAGATTTACATTGTATTGTGTAACATCAAAATTACAAGAATAATATACTAGAATCTAATATACAAAACATAATAACATTTTTTAAGCAGTACATTCTGTCAGAATGAATGCTTTGAAATCAAACTTTAGTGCTTCTTCTTGATTTCTCGTGTGTTTTGAATGCATAAAGAATTCCCCTGCAACATCAGAATGATATTCTCACATGTTAGAATGATCCATAACATTGATCCCAGAATTACACAATCATACAGAAACATTCTATTAGAATGATATAGAAGACTTACAAAATCATACAAAAACATTCTACTAGAATAATACAGAAACATTCTACTAGAATGATACACAAGACATTACCAGAATCTGCAAGAATGTCGAGCTATCTCTCCATACCAACAATCTGAAATTAGTTCATTCTGGTAGAATGAATTACAAAAACATGCTTATATGACATTCTACACCAACAATCTGAAATTAGTTCATGTTAAAGAGCTTACAATTGATGGCTTTTAGGTTAGTAAACATAAACAAACTAGAACCGTGATCGGTAATACGAACCTACAATGTTGTAGTAGATTCCACTTTCTAATCCATGATCACGTTTAAAAAGTAAAGCACTTATTTCATGTTTCAAGCTGAATCGCAGAATCCAAGTTCTTAAGCATTTATTTTATGGTTCAAGTTGAATAGATAGAAGCTAAATATTTCACGATTAACTTTTTCAAGTAAAAATCGATAAGTAAAAGTAACTTGGATGTAGTACTTTACCTTTGAGGATAAACATTGTTGTGTAAAGGAAATAAGGAAATATAAAGGACAGAACATACTGATCGTTGCGTAGACGGCCATATCCCCCATTTTTGCCGGCAATCACCCAAAGCCGATGACTAAGATTAAATCAGCGACAGAAAACCAATACCACGATTACCGCTAATAGGTATACCGGTTCACAGTGGTTGATTAATCTGATCGATTATTTGGAAATCAGAATTCGAGAAATCCGATTGATTCAATATAAACAATTCCGTGGTTGATTACATACCACGATTTTGTGTACCCTGCTAAAATCCGTACATAAATATTTGCTCGATTCGGTGGTTTAAGTAATCCGATCGATTATCGAGAAATCAAGAATTCGAGAATTTATTACCGAGAAATCAGAATTCGTTGCTTGATTGGTTGTTCGCTACCGTTGTTTGAGTAAACCGATCGCCGATCACTGGTTCAGTGTTATGTGGTTGTGGATTAAGCGTGACTGCTTGATTGTGATTGCAAGATTGGGACGGTGGTGAACAGCGATGGAATATGGTGGTGATCGGATGGAATGTTTCAACGAGGAGTATAATAAGAAGGAGATAATGTAGTTTGTTACCAATTTTATAGGTAAAGTACCAATAGTTTAGGTAAATTTACCATAATTGTAGATTTTAATTTAAATTTAATTAATTGATTTACGAAATTACCCTTGGTTGATTCTCGTCTCTGATTGGTTCTTACGTCCACACAATAATTACAGTTTTTAATATATGTTTTTGTTTGAATAAACAAACAAATATTGTACAATATAGAACATATTATTTTAATCTTAATTATATACATGTAATAATGTTTAATGCTAAAAAATTTTGTATAATAACTTTGTTGTCGCATGTGTTAGATGTAATTCCAATACACGATATATTAATATTTGGATTGTACGTATACATCTAAGGTACCAATACAATTTTTAGGATGAATCTATATAGTTTTCAAAATGAATAACCATTTCAAGAAGCAAAAAGCACATTTTGAGATAAAATACGCTCTATGTCATTAGGCATTTCAATATAGTCGAATCGAATATAAAAATAGTAATTGCAATATGATGTTGTTTGGGAATGTCGAACTTGGTGAGCTAAACGTCGGTACATTATACCCAAATAAGTATCGCCACAAAAATTATACATCAGTGTTGGAAAGCTTTTATATAATTTTTTTGTGACCAATATTATTTTATAGTTAATGATGTTAACTAATTTATTTTCAAACCTTTACAATTATCATCGTTGTTTTACTGTACAAATTGATTCATGAGCAATGCGCGGGCATACGCCTAGTGTGTATGTGTGTGTGTATATATATATATATATATATATATATATATATATATATATATATATATATATATATATATATATATATAGAGTAAAATTCAATTGAGAACATAAAAAATCCTAGGAACCTAAGAATCTATTTTATGAACTTTTTTTAAATCTCTTAGACGTTCTATATACGTCATATTGACAAAAAAAAGTTTATATATACATATACATATGTATATGCATAGTCATATGCATATGAAAAAATGATGTTTTTTTAATATCTTCGAGTTCTATATACGTCACATTGAAAAAAAAGTGAAAAAAAAGTTTATATATGCGTATATGCATATACATGTGATTTTTATATGCATATTCATATAAATATAAAAAAATGATATTTTTGAATTTTTTTTAAGAACCCTTAGTCGCAGCATTTAAAAAAATTCGGAGCAATTTTTTTTAAAATTTTGTATAGAAAAAAAGGTTCATATATATATATCTATACTTCTATATTATACTATAAACCATATATAAATTACAACCCCCTTATGCACAATTGTCTTAATTTTTAAGATAGTACCGGTGCTTAATGCACATTTTGATACAATGCGCGTTTCTAGAAGGCAAAGATAACTTAGCTGGTCAAGATTCATGATGAGAACATGGGCGAATCACGCATGCCTGACTTTTTGAAAATTTTGAATCTCTCCTTTTTGAAAAATTTAAATCTCTCCACGTGCCTGACTTTTGTTGCAGCCAAGGCAATTGGTTCCCGATATATGTCGCCTCCTCTACCAATAACCCTTTCCTCACCACAAATTGGGATGTCAAACCCAAAAATCCCTTCTATCAACCCCTCTCTCTCCCTCTCTCCAAATTCTCGATCTTCTCTCTAAGAAACGCTTCCCTCAATCCTCCGCCTCCTACTCTCATCATCAATAATCGAGTTCTAAAGTTTTCTAAATATCGATTCCGACCACTTCTTGAAGCTTGGATCAATCAGGTTTGCATTAATTGATTTACTTTATACCAGCATGAAGACAAAAATAAGCAGTCGGATAACTCCGATCACAACCACCACCTACTGCATCACCACCACCACCTGCATCTCTCTCCTACCACACGATCACCACAACCACACACATGATTACACACACGCACACACTCATCGTACCTTCCCAGTAAAACTCAAAGATGCTAGGCCTTGCTAAAGGAAGGGGTATGTTCTGTACTTATTTTCTTCGAAGAAACCTTTTAATGTGAATTTTTATTTGTTGTTTGGATGCAGCTGTAAGTAGATAGTCCTCACATGGTTAGGAAATTCAAGAGAATTGTTAAAAATCTTGTCAAGATCGATTAGTTTGTTATTTCTGAGAAAAATGTAGGACCTTGCCTTCATTTTGTGGCTTTGTTCAAAAGATCTGGAGAGGTTGAGGGTGGGTTAGCGGCCAAATGTAGACGGTGTCCCCGTTTCTGTCACAGGATCCGTTCATATATGTTCAGGTTTGTGTGGATCTAAGTTTGTAGACATGAGTGTTTAAGATCTGAGTTTTTAAATTTGTGTTTGAATCTTCATTTTCTTCTTTCAAATATGTGTCTAGATCAGACTTGCGTAAAGGCATAATGTTGCTGAGTTGGTAATAGATGCAGAAGAGTGTTTGGCTTTTGTACTCGAAGGTAATAAGTATGAAAACAGAACATCCTTATATTCTCATATATCTTATGTCGCCCCTTCTTTGTGACTGATTTTGTATAGCCACCATCCAACGCGGCACCATGACAACGGCCTCCTCAGCATCAGGTATCTCTCTCTGCATGTTTGTCTCCATCTCTCCCTATTGTGTGTTTATGTGACAGTGTGGATCAGGGTCCGAAGAATACACATCGACACTGTTTGTGGATCAGGGTCCAAAGCACTAACATGTATAACGGGTATAGGGAGAGATGGAGTGGTGTGGTTTGGTTTCCTGATGACTGTATTTGCTTGTTTTAAAGTTCACTTCATTTTATTGATATGGACGATTTTGCCCTTGGTCATTTGGTTAGCCTTCTACTGTTCCTAGATGGGACGGAGTGTTAATTTTTTTTAGTTAGGTTTCTGCAAAGGGGTGTTTGAGGTGGCGCTGGCTTGGTTGGTTTGGTGTCCTTATTCTCTAATTGACTAATTTTGTTTGCTGCTCTAATCGTATAGAATGTCTGTATATGTATAGCATTTTGTATAGTGCCATTTAGCATGTAGGTTTCCTTCGGTGTTGTATTATTCATGTAGTTTCTTTGTTCCCAGTTTTTTGCTGGTTTTAATAAAATTGATGTTAAAAAAAAATCTGTTTTGAGAGACAATATACAGGTAACAAAAGTACCTATATATACTTTCAAGTTGTGATGCCTTTGTTACATTTCAGCTAAAGCATATGGAGCTATGTGGTGCTCCTGACGACTAGGAAAGTTCGGTTGATGCCAATAGTTTAGATTGTCAGAAGTGTATTTTGGTAATTTAGATTGAGGCCATTCCCAGAACACAAGATGGCACGGTAAAAATTTGGAGCTTGTGATATGGTGGAAGGGTGTTTTGGTCATTGGGTTTAAATTGTGACGTAATGAAATTATCACATTCTACTCAAATTTTGAGTTATGCATTTTAATTTTCTATTTTATATTTGACGTCAATATCCTCTTTCTTTTTGTAGTGGTTACTAAATATTTTGTTGAGAAAAAACATGGGTTTTGGTTGAAAAAGGTTTCTGGATGTGTATAAATTAGAATTGTTGAAAAAAAATGAATGTTGGTGCCTTTGTGGGATACCAAGTATAATAAGTTGTACACTACAACAAAACCAACAAGTCCAACAGCTTTTACCTATAAAAATTATAATTCATTAGGTAGGTCTTAGCCATTAAACTGGTATAGTAATTGGGTCATGGTTACTAAACATTCATAAAATAACACCACAACACACAATTTCATTTTTTTTCATAAAATAATGTTGTATAATGACATACGAAACCCCATAATATAAAAACAAATCAAAAGTACTTTTTTATCTTAAAGTTTATGATAAGTATGCATAAACCTACCCCACGGATGATTGGAAATATCATAAGTTCTCATGGCGTGTTGTATTGCACGGATATGCAAAAAACATCGATATTGTGATATGGTGGAAGGGTGTTTTGGTCATTGGGTTTAAATTGTGACGTAATGAAATTATCACATTCTACTCAAATTTTGAGTTATGCATTTTAATTTTCTATTTTATATTTGACGTCAATATCCTCTTTCTTTTTGTAGTGGTTACTAAATATTTTGTTGAGAAAAAACATGGGTTTTGGTTGAAAAAGGTTTCTGGATGTGTATAAATTAGAATTGTTGAAAAAAAATGAATGTTGGTGCCTTTGTGGGATACCAAGTATAATAAGTTGTACACTACAACAAAACCAACAAGTCCAACAGCTTTTACCTATAAAAATTATAATTCATTAGGTAGGTCTTAGCCATTAAACTGGTATAGTAATTGGGTCATGGTTACTAAACATTCATAAAATAACACCACAACACACAATTTCATTTTTTTTCATAAAATAATGTTGTATAATGACATACGAAACCCCATAATATAAAAACAAATCAAAAGTACTTTTTTATCTTAAAGTTTATGATAAGTATGCATAAACCTACCCCACGGATGATTGGAAATATCTTAAGTTCTCATGGCGTGTTGTATTGCACGGATATGCAAAAAACATCGATATTCGTCGTCCGACCTCTCGCCCATCGTGTTGCACGGATATGCAAAAAACATCGATATACATGTAATATTAACCAACAACAATGGGCCAAAAGACAAATATTCGACGTCCGACAACTATTCAGCGGAGCGAATAATTTGCCACCGCCGCATTACGCGGGTACGCAGCTAGTATATCTATACTATACTATAAACCATATATAAATTACAACCCCTTATGCACAATTGTCTTAATTTTTAAGATAGTACAAATTATAATACACAATGCACAACTTATTAAACATATTATACAAACTTGTTATGCATTAACTAAATGTTGTAGTGCTGTACCCGGCCAACACGCGTGCTTTTTAGAGGACAAGGAACTATAAACGGGCGAATGAAATCTGAAATCTCACTTTTACAATTTGAAAATTGAAATCTCTCTTTCAAAATTTCAAAGCCCTCTCTCAGATTCTCTCTCCTTCTTTGATCTCCCGAACCCTAATCACCGCCTCCTTCATTTACCCCTGCTACCACCTCATCAATCGGGCCACCAAATCGCCTGTGGGAGAAAGCCATTCTTCTATCCTCCATCCTGTCTCTATCATGAAATCAGAAAACGCTAAACCTCGGCACCACTTTGAAACCACTAACCACCGCACCTCCACCATCATCACTTGTCGCCGTCATCATCACCAAGTACCGGTACACATTCTTCACAGGTGAGTCTCATCACTATCGTTTTCCTCCATCCCTCTCACTATATCGATTGCCAGGAACCTTTGATTTTATATTTCTATGGCTTGAGTTTCGATCAGATAGTGGTTTCGGAAATCGAAGGGGATGGTAGGTTTTGATTTGACTTTCGATCGATTTTAGACTTCTAATGTTCCATTTATTTTGGTTTTCTAATTTTTGCAAGATCAAGTTGAGTTTTGATGGAAAACTTTCAGTAAATACCAGGTACATGATGAATCTCGATCGGCTTTTGTTTGGATCTCCACCGGATTTGGTACCTGATGAATCTCGATCGGATTTGGTATGGATCTACACCGGCTAAACATGTTTTGTACCTTTTACCTCTTCTGATATATCGTTAATTTGTTCTATTTGTTTATACCGATCTAGATGTTGTATTTTCTGTGTCCAGGTACTGGAAAGAATGGTGATGGATCTGGATCCTTGGTTTTTCAATGCATGGAAGAACAATAATGGATTTGGAAGGTTATAATGTACCCGTAAAAACCCCACGTTAGACTCTTTGTTTGACCTTTGAGGAATATCGTCTTCCCGATACATTCATATCTCCCATTTAAATCTCCATCCTCCTTCGTCTTCTTCCTGATCTGCACGAACCCTAGGACCCAAAAGAAAGCCATTCTTCTATCCTCCATCCGTCTCTATCATGAAATCAGAAAACGCTAAACCTGGGGCACCACTTTGAAACCACTAACCACCTCACCTCCACCATCATCACTTGTCGCCGCCATGAATCAGAAGTACATTTGTATTTTTATAATTTGTATTTTTATAATTTTGGTCCTATAATTTTGTCCATGAGGTCTGCAACTTATTTACACACAATTTAACTCAAAAGTGTAGTAAAACTCAAACTGAATACGCTCACTCTCTCCTCTCTGGACACAGAGAACACCATTTTGTCATTTTGTTTTTCAGTTTTGTTTCTGGTGTTGTAGGTTTTTATTGCAGATAGTTGAAGAAACTTTCAGCAACAAGAGTTTTAAAGAAAGATAATGATGATAACCATGGTGTTCATGTCTAGCTGATACTTGAAACCCACTCTGTTTTCAAGACTTTTTTTCTTGGGTAAGTTTGAATAATTAATTATTTATTTATATAATTCTCACGATTTCAAGATATAGGTTTTGACTAACAGGTATTCAATTGTCTTACAATGTTTCCTTGTCTTCACTTACATGAACTTGAGCTTGCAACTTCACTTATTGAAAAGGCCAAGTCTAAAGGGGTGTCTCTATTAGTCCCTTCTGATGTTGTAATTGTTTATAAGTTGGATGCATATGCCAACAGCAAGGTTTTCTTCTTTTTCCCTTTCTTTTTCCCATATTGCCCTTGCCTTAGTATATGCTAAAACGTGTGGTTTTTGTGAAATTACAGGTGGTTCCAGCCAATAGCATTCCTGATGGCTGGATGGGTTTGGACATTGGTCCAGATTCTATTAAGTCATTCAGTGAATCTTTGGATACTACCCAAACTGTTAATGGACCTATGGGCGTGTTTGAGTTTGAGAAGCTTGCTGTAGGAACAGAGGTATGTTTGAGTCAAATGCCTAAAATACCCTTGATAAGATAAAAATGAAAGTAGGATGCATTGTACTATTTCTTTTTACAAAATTTGATAGATTTCAAAAATTTTACAGTTTTGGTCCGGATTATAGCATTATACTATTTCTTTTTACAAAATTTTATAGATTTCAGAAATTTTATAGATTTCAGAAATTATAGCATTGAAAAGTCTGAATATTTTTGAATCATTTGAAAATTTTTGAAATTTGAAAATTTGAAAATTTTGAAAAGTTTTAAAATTGAATAATTTTAAAAGTTTGAAAATTTTAAATAATTTGAAAAGTCTGAAAATTTGAATAATTTTGAAAAGTTTGAATAATTTAAAATTTTCGAAATTTGAAGATTTTGAAATTTTCGAATTTTGAAAATTTGAAAATTTTGAATAATTTGAAATGTTTGAAAATCTTGGAAATTTGAATAATTTGAAAAGTTTGAAAATTTTAAATTATTCAAACTTTTCAATATCATTCAAATTTTCAGACTTTTCAAATTATTCAAACTTTTAACATTATTCAATTTTAAAACTTTTCAAAAATTTCAAATTATTCAAATTTACGAAAATTTTAATCTTTTCAAATTATTGGAAAGTTTTGGAAAATAAATTATAGGAAGGCATATCTTCTCACTCCTCTTCTTCCTCTCTCAAAGCAGATGAAAGCATATCTCGATCAAAAGTTATGGGTTTGGACTTATTCTTGAACTCATATGAGGGTTTCTAACAAGTGAGTCTGGTTAATTTTTAGACCTTTATAACAAACTGGTGTTGTTCATATGTCTAAATATGATATTGGGATTTTAGGGTCCAATTTGCAGCTCACAAAGCTTAGGGTTGGTTACTGAATCTCGAACTGTGTAACCTTGATTCATTTTTGAGACCTGCTTTGTATTTTTTGAAGTATTTTTCAGGCAAAAAAGAGTTGCTTATTCTATTCCATTTATTTTTTCCGTTTCACCCTTGTTCCAGACATTTTTCAAGTATTTTTTCTAGGCATAAAATATGCAAATTATTTGTAAGTGCCTTTCTCAGCTTTGATGCTACAAACATGTGACATTACATCTTCGAATGGAACTTACCGTACTACCCCTGCTTTTTGATCTAATTTACAAAGAGGCCATCAAGAATAAGGATGAAGATAACAGATGCTCTGAACAAATTTCGTACTTTATTATGTGTTATACATCCCCAAATGTTCTTGAATTTATTTTGTTAATGAGTGCCTCTGTTTCTTTCTCTTTCTTGATTATTTTTTTATTTTGTTTTGTAGCAGAAGTTGGGGAAGTATCTCCTTTTGTCTCTCAGATGAGGTACAACTTTGCTCTTTTTGAGTTTGTCCTAATATTGGGGTAATAATATGCTATTATGAGTAGTAAATCAACTTATAATATAGATTTTTGGTTCTAACTACTAATAATTTAAATTCCCAGTTAAAACTTCAAATATTTCAGACATATTTTGAAATTGACCATTTTAACCTGTGAGCAGAGAGGTACATAAATAAAAAGTGGCACTTTATTACATAATTGTCACATGGGATCTTTGTTAAACTTGTTAATTTGAAACAAATGTCTGAAACTTTTATTGTTTTATATGGTTTAACGATTAATACTTTATTGATGAAGTCGAAATATAAGTGCCAATCTTAGTTAAGACAGATTAAGAGAGACTTTAAGCTCCATATGGACCTTCAGGTTAGTTTTTGACCATGGGTTTTGAAGTGATGGGGCTGTACTGACAAATATTCCGAAGTATGGGGGCAGGAGTTTGAAGGCGATTCCTAAGTATGGGGGCTGGAGTTTGAGAGTTCATTTTAGGCAGTCAAGAAGGAAAATGTAATTTGTGAGATTATTGGTTCGTTGGTTATATCAAAGTATGTTGCTTTAAAGAGGTATTATATAAAAGTATCTTGATATTGTTCATGAGTGGTGCACAGGAAGGCATGAGGATTATTTAAGAGTTTTATCATAGTATGTTGCTATTAGAGTGTTATATGTCAACTTTCTGTAATTGTTGTTAAATGCCAGCTTCCTGCTGGCCATTTCTATAAATGTGGTTAAAAAACGAGATGTATTACTGGACTTCCAACGGCAAACCAAAGCAACTCTATACATAGTATAACTGTATAAGGCAAAAGAAAACAACTATATGTCATGTGATATGATTAAAGAAAGATATATGGTTTTAATGAATATAAAAATGGATATGGTTCTCATTAAGCTAAATGATCACCTGAGTTTTTAAAAACTAGCATAGGGCTGAGCCAATTTTATGTGGTTGAAATCGCAAAAATGAATATCCTAAGCAATAGTCAAAAATAGCCCAGGATAAACAAACAAATAAATCATTTACTGAAAAATCACATATGTTTATCATGATTTAAGAGTTTGTTTTCAATATTTAATTTTATTATTTTCACGTTGAATATTTTAAAATTGAAAATTTAAATTAATAATATCTAAGGACGAGTATAGGGGATACACGATCGAAATATTGGGATTCATCTTAGAGTGTAGGAACCGGAAATGCAACTAATTGCCTCCTGTAAAATATTATCGAAATTATTTACCACACCCCATATTTATTGCTCGCCGGTCGCTGCACTACACGGGTGCCCTACAAGGCAATATATTTTTATTTCTAACCCTAAACAACAACGTATTTATCTTTTAACACAAAACGGAAACATACGTTTTAATTTTAACAAAAAACCTCGTGTATTATAGATATACTTTTAATGGTTAATGATTTTTATGAAAAGAAACTAATCCCTAAAACGAAATTATTTACCGATAGGTAACTAAACGCCATCCGAAAACTATTCACTGAAACGAATTATTTGCCGCCGCCGCATCGCGTGTGTTTTTGGTTGAAGCGTGTGTGTGTGTGTTATTCTTATAAATTTGCAGGAAAAAATTCCTTTGAAGTCGCGAAGGCTGTTTTTATGTGAATCGATTCAAGGAGGAAAGTTGACTTTTTTACCCCTGGACAAGAATTCCTGTCATATTTATTATTTGAAGGATGTTCGTAGAAAAAGGAGTTACCAATGGTGATCAATTGTTTCCCCATGACATGTTTTCACGCTTAACCCGCCCACCAAACTGCCGCCGCCGCATTGCGCGGGTACGCAGCTAGTATATATATATATATATATATATATATATATATATATATATATATATATATATATATATATATATATGTATATATATATATATATATATATAGCTAGTATATATATATATATATATATATATATATATATATATATATATATATATATATATATATATATGTATATATATATATATATATATATATATATATATATATATATATATATATATATATATATATATATATATATATATATAGTTATTATCATACCACAAGGACATATATGTTAGATTTTCAAAAGTAGGACCAATGTGCAAAATAGTGAAAACCACGGGGATGTAAACTGTAATTTACTCTAAAAATGACGAAAATAATAAATAAATATATTATTTCATTTATTATGTGTGCCAAAAAATCGCCACCGACTCATATAAACATATATATATATATATATATATATATATATATATATATATATATATATATATATATATATATATATATATATATATATATATATATATGAATCGGTGGCGATTTTGTGGCACACATAATAAATGAAATAATATATTTATTTATTATTTTTGTCATTTTTAGAGTAAATTACAGTTTACATCCCCATGGTTTTCACTATTTTGCAGATTGGTTCTACTTTTGAAAATCTAACATATATGTCCTTGTGGTGTGATAACAACTAAACACTATTTTGCCACAGATTGACAATTCATTCCTAAATTCCAATCCTAAAACACTTCAATCGTCTAATTCCTAAAACTCAACTTATTTGACTAAACTCATAGCATGATAACAACTAAACAGTATTTTTTGAAAACTACCAATGTTAAAACATTCAGAAACTATTCGTTTCAAAATTACAATCTATTAAAAATTTTGAAAAATTGCTAAAAATTTTGAAAACTGGTCATTTCCCGCAAAAATTTCAAAACTACTATTTTTATCTTCCACACCCCACACTTAAAACCGTACAACGTCTACGTTGTACAAAAAATATTTTAGAACTAGGTTGAAAGTGTTACCCCTTTGACGATAGACTGCTTGATTGTCACAGGTACACAAACACGAACAAAAAGTTCTCGATTCAGAATTCAAGAGTTGTAGCGCAACAGTGAAACACGTCGGTGGTCAATGCAAGTGGAGGGGCACGTGACCCCACACTTACTTGAAACAGCTCCTCCATTTTGGTATTACATGCATAAGTCACAAAAATATTAAATGCAGACAGAAATAAAAGCTAAAAGTAAAATATAATATACACAATCAATTTTTATGTGTTACGGATGACCGCGACGCGTGATGGAAAGGCGTGCATCGCGGTAATTACGAGGTCTGAATGTACCATCAAATTGGAAATGATCACGTCGCGCCCTATAAGGGTGCCGCGGTGCGGTAATTGCAGAAAATTCAACCACTTTCAAACACTCATAAACAGATAGTCAACACAATTTTACCTATTTTTATGGCTTTACCTACTGCCCAAATGGCTTATTCATATACTGGAACATTAAAAACCTAAGAATTACTACTAATTTGTTCAAAAAATGCAACTACACTAGAATCAAAACAAAACAACTCAACTCGCAAAGTAATTACACTACCCTTAATTGTGGGCGGTGTCATCCTCTTCTCCCTCTTCTTCATCTGCTTCCTCTTCCTCCTTGGGTTCGTCTTCTTCTTCTTCAAGGTTTGGTGGCTGGGGTCTCGGGATGGGATTTTGGGACCCCTTGATAAAATTGATTACAAATTCCGACAGCCAAAGAAGCTGTGTATGTGTATTCTTCGTACGCCGGTCAACCTCGTGCATCGGCATTGCCTGAACCCTGTGTTCTAGTTTGTGGGTGTGCAAGGCTTGCTGAACCGTCTTCACTTTATCAGCTAAGAATCTGGATTCCATGGTGGCCGGAGAGAGTCCTCAAGGCAAACTGTCGGTTGCCCGCGATCGCTTCCTAGATGTTGATGGTCCGACTCGTAGAACTGGGAAGGGTGCTCGATCGACCGATGTAATCCCGTCGTCAAGATAAATACCATCTCGCGAAGTGGTAGTCGGTGGGCTAAAGGGGACTGGCTGAATGAGTGTCAATCCACGGGTAGTATATTCGGACAACAACCCGTAAGACTGTACCAGCCTCATCACATAGTGTCCACCACCGAGAGCTATATACTTCAATGGCGCGTCCGTCAATTGTTTGAAGTAGCTGGCGACAAAGTATGAAATGTTGCATGTCTGGAGTATCCGTGTCAAACACCACATGAGGTGTAGCTCACGTGGTAACACCCGTTCCTCGTCCGCACGAGGCCAAAACATGGTCGATATCAACCGGTGCAACATCTGGTGCACCGGCAAATGCATCAGTCCCTCGCGCACGGTATTCTCGTGATACCGTGTGGATGATCTAGTGCTCCAGTAATCACTGGGTGAAAAGGAATTGTCGGCATTATAGTTGGCACGTTTGTGGAATGGCCCGAACCCCGATGCCTTCGACTCTTCCTGTGTGTATAGCCCAATTTGAAACCCAAACTCTCTCAGACTGCAGCTCCGATTGTGATTCCCCAACCAGAATTGGACCATCTCCTCAGTGTCCATCCCTAATGGCTGATCATCAAAGTGATAACTGGCAAGAAACTGCAAGAACACCTCACGATAAATGCTTTCTTCCATTTGAACCGCATTTTCAATTGCCTGACACATGTAAGTGAGTTCGCCTTCCTCGTACCCCTGTTGCATCAGCCAATCTTGTAAGTGTTCGAAGATTCCCGATTCCTTGGCAACTCCCAGTTGATTGTCCGAGAGGGAAGAATCCGCTTATGTTGTTGAATTGATCGGCGGTTGTGAAAACTGTAGGCGAGTGTTCTATCAACTCCTGTAGCCAAGGAGTTCTAGTCGATGGATTCTGAACTCGTAGAGTAAGACATCGTTGCCTGCAAAATTTAGCAAAAACCCAAAATAAGATACTGTTCAGCGTACGCCGCGGCGCGGGACACAAAAGTCGCGTTGCGCTGTTTGAAACTTCATACTCCTCGTCGCGCTTTGTAACAGGCATCGGCGCGGCGTATGAAGTTCAGAACAGAACCGATGATTAAACATGATCTCAGGTCAAAATTTCTATTCTAATTACTGGGTTTTGTAGCATGCATCATCCTAGTCCTAATGGTATCATCAATTTCCGTATAGACTAGCTACATTGCCGTATATAAGCGATTCTCATATTTCCCAAGAACTTGAAAATAAAAGAATGAATTTCAGGGACTTACTTGAATTGCTGTGATGAAAGAATGAAGATGGAGTGATTGCGAGTTGCAGACGAGTGATCGACAGCAAGAATTTGAAGAATTTACGCACTTTTGATTTTATACAAGTTGGGGAATTGGGTTGAATTTCAAACTCTGTTTTTAGTGATTATCTCTAAATTCAAATTAAGACAAGACCGCGGCGCGGAAAGCTTCTATCCGCGTCGCATAAAAAATCTGATTTTAATTATAATTGCGAAAACAAAACACGCGCGGCGCGGATCCTAAGATCCTGCGTCGCGGTGTTGCAAAATTACCAAATTAACCCCACACTTGTTCTTTGCTTACCGCGACCAATCAAGTGTGATTAATTACCTATTGAAAATGCAGATTATACATATGATGATCGGGTTGCCTCCCGACAAGCGCTAAGTTTAACGTCTTCAGCCGGACATGCACTTACCTGAGCTATGATGTATATACAGGAATGTCTATCACGAACTCCACCGTTTCTACTTCCAATTTCTAAAATGTGCTTGCAATGACATAGGGTTTGAGTCTATGTCCGTTGACTTTGAAGGGCTGTCCACCTTTGAAATCCCGGATCTCTACTGCACCATAATCTGCGACACTAACCACTTCGTATGGCCCATTCCATTTGCTTCTTAACTTCCTAGGAAACATCTTCAATCTTGAGTTGTACAACCATACATTTTGTCCAGCTTCAAAAGTTTTCAACCGGAGCTTAGCATCATGATACCGCTTCATTTTCGACTTGTACGTAGCCGCATTCTCGTAAGCTTCGTCTCGCAACTCTTCCAATTCAGATAGCTGCAACTTTCATTCCTTTCCGGCTTCAGTGTAGTCCATGTTCACTTGTTTGGTAGCCCATAGGGCTCGGTTGGTGAGTTCCACAGGCAAGTGACAGCCTTTCCGATAAACCAGCCGATACGGAGTAGTTCTGATCGGTGTCTTATAAGCGGTTCTGTATGCCCATAATACACCATCCAACCTTTGCGACCAATCTTTCCTGTCTGTCCTGACCGTCAATTTCCTTGATCTGTCTGTTGGATACTTCTACCTGGCCGCTTGTTTGTGGGTGATAAGGTGTTGCGATTCGATGATACACCCCGTAATGCTTTAGTAGCCTCCCGAATTTGAAGTTCTTAAAGTGCGACCCCCATCACTTATGATGACCTGTGGGACTCCATGTCGGGTGAAAATATTTCTCTTAACAAATTTGCACACCACATGATGATCATTTGTGCGGGTCGCTTCAGCCTCAATTCACTTAGACACATAATTCACTGCGACGAGAATATAGACATAACCATGCGAAGTGGGAAATGGTCCCATGAAATCGACCCCCCAGACATCGAAAATATCTACCACCGATATCGGGTTTAAGGGCATTTGATCCCTTTTCGATATGTTTCCCAGTTGCTGGCAGTTCAGGCATTCCTTGGCGGTTTTGTGAGCATCCCTGAAGATAGTCAACCAATACAATCCTGCTTCCAAAACTTTGTATCCTGTTTTCTTGCCGTTGAAGTGTCCTCCACATGCTGAAGCATCACATCGTTCCAGAACATCACCAATCTCGCTATCAGGCACACATCGACGAATTATTTGGTCCTCCCCTACTTTAAAAAGATCAGGGTCATCCCAAATGAACCTCTTTGCATACGTACGAAATTGCTTCTGCCTCTGTTTTGTCCAATGCGTTGGCATTGCTCCTGTAGCCAAGAAGTTGACATAATTTGCGTACCATGGGGCCCCGGTGAGTTCCAACAGCTGCTCATCTGGGAATGAATCTTTAATTCCAGCTTCTAATCCTTCTGCTGGCAGTCGTGAGAGATGATCTGCTACCATATTTTCTGCTCCTTTCTTGTCCTTGATTTCCACATCGAACTCTTGCAAGAGAAGAATCCATCTGATCAGCCTTGGTTTAGACTCCTTCTTCACAAGCAGGTGTCGAACAGCACTGTGGTCGGTATATACCACCACCTTTGATCCCTAGATATAGGATCTGAACTTGTCTAATGTGAATACTACACCAAGTTACTCCTTTTCGGTGGTTGTGTAATTTAATTGAGCCTCTGAAAAAGTTTTACTAGCATAGCATATGACTACTGGCTTCCTATCAATCTTTTGTCCTAATACTACACTAGCAGCATAATCACTAGCGTCACACATAATTTCGAAAGGTTGGGTCAAATCAGGAGGTTTTAGAATGGGAGCCTCGACTGTTTTATTTTTTAGAATGTTGAATGCTTTTACACACTCCTCATCAAAAATAAATGGTGCGTCTTTTAAAAGAAGGCCACAAAGAGGTTTAGAGATAGTACTAAAATCCTTAATAAATCTACGGTAAAAACCAGCATGGCCTAAGAAAGATCTAACCCCCTTCACGGATTTCGGGGGTGGCAATGTAGAAATAACTTTGACCTTAGCACGATCTACCTCAAATCCTCTTTCGGAGACCACATGACCTAAGACTATTCCTTCCCTAACCATAAAATGGCTTTTCTCCCAAGAAATCACCAGATTAGACTCAACACATCTTTGTAACACCTTCTCCAATTGACTTAAGCATGCCTCAAATGTTGCTCCAAAAATTGAGAAGTCGTCCATGAAGATCTCCAAAGCGTCACCAATAATGTCGGAGAATATCGCCATCATACACCGTTGAAACGTAGCCGGGGCATTACACAATCCGAATGGCATTATGCGAAATGCAAAAGTACCATATGGACATGTGAATGTGGTCTTCGCCTGATCCTTCGGGTGAATGGCAATCTGATTATACCCAGAATAGCCGTCCAAGAAACAATAATACTTCTGTCCAGCTAACTTTTCTACAATCTGATCAATGAATGGTAATGGGAAATGGTCCTTAGATGTAGCAGCATTGAGTTTTCTGTAATCAATACATACTCTCCATCCAGTCACGAGTCTTGTGGATACCTTATCACCATCCTTGGTATCCACTACAGTTATACCAGATTTCTTCGGCACGGTTTGTGTCGGACTGACCCATTCACTGTCGGAGATTGGATATATGATACCAGCCACCAACCATTTCAGAACTTCCTTCTTCACAACTTCCTTCAAATTTGGATTCAATCTTCTTTGCGTATCCCTGGCAGGTTTGACTCCTTCTTCTGTGATGATCCGATGCATACACGTAGTCGGACTAATACCTTTCAAATCTGCAATCGTCCATCCAATGGCTTCCTTATGTCTGGACAAAACCTTAAGCAAGTCTTTTTCTTGTTCCATTGTCAAGTTCGCTGCTAAGATCACCGGCAAAGTCTCTTTTTCTCCTAAGAAAGCGTACTTTAAATGAGCTGGTAACGGTTTCAACTCTAAAGTTGGCGGTTCCTGTAAGACGGTTTTAATGTCTTAGGAATCTCTGTCGGCAGCTTCTCGATGTGTGTGCATTCTTCATGCTTCATGCCTTTGTCCTTTCCTGCTGCTTCTTCTTGCTTCTCCTGCTCAGCCTCTCCTTTTTCTTGAGTATCCATCGCCTCTG
The DNA here is from genome assembly GCA_023525715.1 of Cichorium intybus. Lineage (NCBI taxonomy): Eukaryota > Viridiplantae > Streptophyta > Magnoliopsida > Asterales > Asteraceae > Cichorium > Cichorium intybus. Next base: position 65,934,451 of record CM042012.1, on the reverse strand, counting down.
GTTGCAACACTTCTGGCGTATACTGCTGCACTAACTCATCTATGATGTCCACCTGGTAGCATTCTTCATCCTCCATGGTACTTCCTTTCGCATTAAAAATGTTAATCTTAGTTTACCGATTCCCAAGGGAAATCCCCATCTCTCATGTATGACAGTCAATGTTTGCATTGGCTATAGCCAAGAAAGGTCACCCCAAAATAATCGTCGGTTGTTCTCCATTGGCAGCCTGACGGGTATACAGAACTAAAAAATATGCTGGGTAATAGAAATCTCTCACCTCAATGATAACATCTGACAACATCCCCTAGGAATCTTTATAGATTTATCAGCGAGCTGTAAGATTACATCAGTAGGCCTTAAAGTACCGAATTCATACTTGTCAAAGAGCTGTCCAGGTAGAATGTTCACGCTTGCACCCAAATCTAATAGAGCTTTCTTAATATGCACATCACCCAAGTCAACTGATATTAGAGGAACCCCTGGGTCCTTCATCTTGGGAGGAAATGCATCCACAATTAAAGAACTTACATTTTCTGGCAGACTAATCATTTTGGGCAAATGTGACAGAATATGCTTCTTGTGAATACACATGTCTTTCAGAAATTTCGCATACGCAGGGACCTCCTTGATAAGTTTAACCAATGGGATGTTGACTTTGATATGACTGAACAGATCCCACATATCTTCTGCTTGTGGTCCTTTTTCCCATATGGTCTTCTTTCAGGCTTTTCCAAAGCTGCAGGAAAAGGAGCCGTCCCACTTGTTTCTCCCTTTTCCCATGTACTTGCTGATTTCTTCTTTTGCGCATGTTCCTCTTTTTCTCTCTTTTTTTCCTTATCCAGCTCTTCTTTTTCATCAAAAATTATCTCCACATCACTATCTTTTTCTGCTGGTGGAGCTGTAACCTTGTTGTCCACCTTCTTTCCACTTCTGAGCGTGATAACTTCATTTACTTGCACCTTTGGTGGTTGTGTTTTTTCCTGCTCTCTGTCCTTTTCCAACTTAATGAGCAATTCTCCTAACTTCAAAATTGCTTGCGAATTGGCATCTTCCACCTCCTTAAGCTTAACTAACATTCCAAAAATTTCCTGCATACCATTGTTCGTCATTCCTGCTGGAGGTGTTGGCTGCATGTGTTGTTGTCTCACTGGTGGTTGCCTTACTTCCCTTTGCTGATTATTTCTAAATGGTTATGGCGTATTGTGAAACTGACCATATCCGTGTACCTTACTGATTTCCTCATGTGTCATCGAGCATTCATTGTGGTTATGTCCTACTTCACCACATGTAGTACATATGCTCTGTCCATGCAATACATATGCTCCTTTCTCCTTCTGAAATCTCGTGAGCATTTGATTAAACTTTTTCATAACAGCGCTTAGCTCATTTTGGATTTCCTTTTTCCATTTGTTTTCTGCTTCGATGTTCACCACATACACTGTGTTATCCTTCATGGATCCGCTGACCTTAGATCCTAAACTTAACTGTTCCAAAAATATCCATACATCCTCTGGCTCTTGCCATATGAACGTCCCACTTGATGAGGCGTTTATCATTGCTTGATGCGTCTCATTCATTCCTTCAAAAAATATTTTCACCAGCTGCCACTTCGGAACTTCGTGATGCGGACAGGAATGCAGCAACTCCTTCAATCGATCGAAAGCCTCGTGAAATGCTTCTCCAGGCTTTTGCTGAAAATCTTGGATTGCGCGTCTAACCTCAGTAGTCTTACAGGTTGGGTAAAATTCTTGTAAAAACTTAGCCTTAAGTTGATCCCAAGTAGTGATACTATTAGATGGAAGAGATGTAAACCAGTACTTGGCTTTGTCCTTTAAGGTGAAAGGAAATAATCTTAATCTAAAAATATCCCTATTGGTGTTCCTAGGAGTATTGGCGTTTGCGATGGCTAAGAATTCATACAAATGATTATAGGGGTCATATGTCTTATATCCTCTAAAGTGTGTTAATACTCCTATCAATTGAGGCTTAATTTCTACTTGAGTGTCTATATTATCAGGAATATAAATGGGCGATGAGTCATCGTACTCCCGCGGTTGGAAATGCGACGCAACCGACTGCCCTCTCGGTTGTGCAAAGTACAAAGGTTGAATAGGATTAGCGAAAATGATGATCATTATACCCTTGTTGACCTTGGATTGGTTGTTGCTGTGGTGCTCTTTATGGAGGTCCCCGACCTCGGTTCAATTATTGTTGTGGTGGCTGCTACTGTGGAACCCATCCTTCTTATTCATCCTCATAGCTCTGCTCAACCTCCTGGTACTGGTACTGCGAAGGTTGTGGTTGATATGGTTGTTGTGGTACGGGTGGAAAGGTGGTTTGTGGTTTAAAGATTAATGGTGGTTGTAAAGGTTGTGATTATGGTTTAGAAAGGGTAGTGTGCTGCATAGTCACTGGGGTGCCATCACGGGTCGGCTCTCCCCAAGACATAGCAGATGTAAAAGGATTTGTGGATTGTGGTTGAAATGGCGGAACAGAAGGCGGAGTGCATGATGGTATTGGTGCAGGGGCTGAAACCGCATAAACAACAATATCATAAGCAGTGGAAGACAATTAAGATCAAACCACATACACATCTATGAACACATTCAGGATCATATCAGTTCATAGCAGATCACAGCAACTTAAAACAGACAGGAATGTAGCTCAAGAAGTTGTTGCCTTTGTGATCTAGTCAAAGTCATGATTGTAGGATGATCAGGATCCAAAATGCGAATCCCTCTAGTGGCTTGTACTCAGGGACAACCAAAAAACCAGCCAGATCAAGAGCAAAGAACTCTAACCCTAGAGAGGGAAGAGTTTTCGCAGAGGGATGGAGGGAGGATGGGGTTGGTGGCTCTAAAGGGTTTGTGAAGATTTTGGGTGTCACCCCAAAGCCTCTATTTATAGTGCAAGGCTCCTAGGGTTTCAAACTTAGGAGCCTTTTGGCGGCCGCACCCCCTGGACTTATTCCATTGATTATAACTTTAATCAGTTACAATCCAGTCCCTTTAATTGGTTCCAAATTAATCCCAGATTAATTTACCAATAAAATTATCATTATTCTTTTAGTTTTTAGTTAATTTATTCTCTATAAATTAATTAACTAAATAACCTTTCCTATATTTTAACTCTAAATGTTTTTCTAGCTTCTGAGGACAACCCAAAAGGACTCTACCTTTAATCAGAAGTGTTCTAATAAGTTGATGACCTTGGATACTATTCCAACTATCTCCCACTTGGACAAGTTGTCAACTTGAATACAACCTAAAAATCAGTAAAGTGTGTCATCCAATGCAACAGCCGAACTATGATCAACGAAAAGAAACGACTCCTAGATAAGTGATCTTTTATTCCTCTGTTCTCAAGATATCAAGACGAACCCGGGTCATGGAAATAGTCAGATCCCGATACTTCAAAGTTTGTTTCCCGATAGCGATTTATGATGACCCATTCAGACCACAAATTGATCACATCAATTTGGTCAGCGCTTGGCCAAGCACTTAGTGTCAGCATCAAATCATCGAGGGGCCCACAGATATCGCTTCTCCTTGTTAGGCAGAAGGAACATATACAATTTGACTAAATAATCTCTATCTATTTCATCATACCATAATCGGACATACCTGATATAACTAATAGCGTTTTAGTAGACCAAAGTATGACAAAATCATAGTGCAGATCCCTCATGCATCTCGATTTGAATAATAAGAGATATTATCATCCTAGATTACTTGTGACTAATTCCATGAAGTAATCTCTAGGTGCGGGTTGTTCCAATACTTGAATCTCTACCAAGTACTCATGAGGGTTAGTCACAATCACTATGCTATGTCTGATCTCTACAGACAATCTACTAGCACTCATGCCAGTCTTAAATCACTCCTTGCTTCCAAGAGTACGACCGACTGTGGAAGTTTGAGTGTGTTAACACCCGGGAAGCGGGTTCTAAATAAGCAAAAGTGAAACATAGCAATAATTCAATGAATGGTGGCTAATCAGCCTTTTATTAAATCTCCACTAACAAAACACCAAGTCATGTATAATTAACACTGCTCTACATTTCGATTATTAAACTATATAATAAACATTCAAGACATTTCACTAGCAACTCTAATGCCTATGGTCCTCGTATGCTCTTCATGTTTGGGCTGCGACAATTCTTTGGAGAATAGGTCAGCCAGATGATCCTCTGATGGTATTTTGCTCACCACGGTATCCTTGTCTTCAACTCGGTTTCAAACATGGTGGCACTTTCTGAGTATATGTCTGGATCTCCCATGGTCCATGGGTTCTTAAGTCAGTGCGACTGCACCCTCATTTTCACAGAAGACTTCAAGGGGATCCTTGATGCTGGGAACAACGCCAAGATCACCGATGAAGTTCTACAACCATGTAGCTTCCTTTGCAGCTTTGCTTGCTGCTATATACTCTTACTCGCACTTCGTCACGTCGAGTCAGCTACCGACTTTTGCTTTGAACTTTTCCAGGTGACAGCTCCTCTGTTTACCATGAACACCCAACGTGACTGTGAGCAAGAGTCATCTCTGCCCATTTGGAAACTTGCATCACTAAACCCAGTTACTCTTAGCTCATCTCTTCCTCCATATACCAAGCACATTTCTTTAGTTCTGCTCAGATACTTAACAATGCCTTTAACAGCTTTTTAATGACTATTGCCAGGATTGTCCTGATATCTGCTCACCATGCTCAAAGCATATGAAACATCAGGTCGAGTACATATCATGGCATACATGATCGATCCTATTGTCGATGCATATGAGATTTGACTCATCCTATCCAATTCACCATCAGTCTTGGGACATTGCTCTTTACTTAGCTTTATCCCTTGTTGTATGGTCAAGAACCCTTTCTTGGAACAACCCATCATGAATTTCTCCAAGATCTTGTCCACGTATTGTACTTTGCTAAGTGCTATCAGACGTTTTGATCTATCTCTATAGATCTTTATACCAAGTATATAATATGCATTTCCCAGATCCTTCATAGCAAAACACTTCCCAAGCCAGGACTTTAGACTTTGTAAGGTTGGGATGTCATTTCCTATAACGTGTAACGCCCAGTTTTTCCCGGTACGTTTATTTATTTTATTAATTTAATTATGTGATCTTATATTAATTTACTTAATTAAGATCTGATTAAATAAAAGATTGGGCTTATAATTATTGCCATCTTTTAATCATATAATTAAGTCCATGGGTTTTATAGTCAAACCCAATTAGAGCTTAAGTATTTTCTAGCCCAAAGGCTTAAGTGCTTAGCCCATTTAACCTAGTATATTAGGGCTCAAAACCCTAATTTCCTTCATTTCACTACCTCCCTCTCCCTCATGTCTCTCTCTCTCTCTCTCTCTCTCTCTCTCTCTCTCTCTCTCTCTCTCTCTCTCTCTCTCTCTCTCTCTCTCCCTTCCCCCTCAAAGATCTCTCTCTCTCCCTCTGTATCTCTCTTTATTCAAGGATTTGAGAAGACAGCCGCAGTGTTTGGACGATTCCCGGAGATTGAAAGGTTGGATCGCCACGAAACTTTAACCGAAGGTTCCCAAGACATATATGAAGGTTCTGACCAGAGGGATTTTGATTTCAAGGTATAGATATTGAGTTATGAATTTCGCAACATAACCTAGGGTTTCTGTCAGATTTCACTACTGAGTCTCCCTTATTGTAAAAATCATACCTCGAGTTCTAGGACTCATATGGACCCACAACCAGTGCCCAAAGTTCACAAATTGCATTTATTAACTTTCTTAAGCATACCACTCTCGCTGAAATGGATTTTATCTATCGGCAACAACAGCTTCGTTGCTTTTAGGTCTAATCCGGGTCTGCTGTGATATGTCATTTTGTTTTTATCATTTCTAGGGCTTGGGAAATGATCCAGAGTGATTCCAAGTTCCCACATGTACATTACATATTGAATTAAAGATCTGGAGAAGATGAGATGTTAATTATCATTATAAGTTGGTTAGAATGGATCCACACTCCAGATCAGTGGACAGTCACCGGCTTATACTGGTTCTGTGATTGTCCACAATGTGAATTTTATATCCAGAGCTTAGGAAACCCTTTTTAATCGATTCCAACTCTGAGACTTTTATTTATGTGTCTTTTGTTCCTCTAATTTTTGGTTTGGGCTAATTCCACCCACAAGTTGGGTAGAGTTGGCCAACATCACCTGACTGTCCGTTTGAAGACAGCAGAGATATGTCTTTTTGTAAATTTTATATCTCTTTCATCCTTTGGAGTTAGGGGGAGTTATTTATGGTTCTCGAAACCTAATTCATTGTAGTTCTTGTAAAAATTATTTAAGCCTATGCTTCTGTTTTATATTTTGGAGTAATTCAGTCTTGAGCAGCAGGTCTGTTTTAGAGACCTTGCTGTGATTACTCCTTTCTCATTTCTTAGCTTCACAATTTCATCCTTCTAACCTTTAGTCTTAATTAGGCGAAGTATTGAAGTTTACACAAGCTTGGTAGCCATATATTGACTTCTATCTGTTATATCACTCACTCAAGGTGAGTTCTCTCACACCGTTGTATTGATGTTTGTGTTTGCTAGTTAGCTCGTGTGTGATTGTTTAGATTTACTATTTAAAGCATGCTATATTATTATTATAAATCGTACATGTGCACTGTATGTAATTGATTATTACTATGAGGGGTAATTAGGTAAGATCACCAACGTTATACTCTTTATGAGGTGCGGAGATCGGGGCCAATGGATACGGGATTTACCCGGTACGGCTCAAACCTACAAGTCCGCCCTATTTTATATAAGCATTGATTCGTTCTTTGCTTGGTTTTTATAATTATAATTGGAATTGATTCGTTCCCCTAAACATTTTTCAGGTGTTAAGATCAAGGAGGCTAAGGCGTGACTTGGAGCACCGGGATGCCACTACTAGAATAATTTCTATTTTTAGACATTGTTATTTTATGCTTCCGCACTTTACTATGTTTATTTATTCATAAGTTGGTTTTGAGGTTTTTAACTATTGGAAACTTATATTATCTTTTTATAAAAGTTGTTTTATAAGTTTAAATATTTTGCGAAAATTTTTGGGTGTTACAAGTTGGTATCAGAGCACACGTTTGAGGGAACTAGTCATTCTTAAGGATGTTCTAGACTCAAATTTAAGGCTCTTAAAATTTTATTTTCTTTAAAATATTTTCTTTAAAAGATTTCTATAAAACTTTTGAAGACTAGTAGTGGAAGATCTCGTGGTGTGCCAGTCAACCAGCCTTGTAAGCTTTGTTTCATATGTTTCTTACTTTGTTGAATTGTTAATTTTGGATTGTTTCAACTGGCCTTAAAATGTTAAGATTATATACTTTGTTAGTATTATCATGTGAGAGAGTTGTATAAATAAACGGCTAGAGCGAACTGGAACTTTTGAAACTAGACGCGAATGCGAGATTGGAACTTGTGTGGAAGGTAGTAGAAGGGCCCCTACTTTTTGAAACACTGGTGCCGATTTTAGGTCGGGGCAAGGTTGAAAAATTTTCGGTGAGCTGAGTGTTCGTCTCCCTAGAAATATCTAGGCTGAATTGTCTCTAATATCTTTCTTTTTTCGCGGATGCGGATACCGTCTAAGTCTTCCTCTATTTCTGCTAGACATGTTTCTAATATATACCCCTTAGGTTTTCATGTTCATAAGTTGTTATAAATTGTTGAAGCAGACACGTACTTGGTTAGTTATAAACCCGCTGTTGTTATGTTCGATAGCGGTGCTACTCATTTGTTCATTTCTCGCTCTTTTTTTGTAATCATCTGGGACGAGATGTTGGTAGACTATCTCGTCCAATGGTTTTCCGGGTTGCAGACAACCGGACTCTTTATACCGAGGTATATAGCGGTTGTACTCCAGAGATCTCTGGCTTAGAGTTTTCTATTGATTTGATCCCCATTGCTATGAGGGAAGTATGTGTCAACGTGGACATGGACTGGCTGGATACTTTTGAAGCTGAGATTTCATGTCATAGTAAGTAGGTGCGGGTTCAAACCCAAGTGGGGGAGAATTGGTCATTAAGGGGGGATACACCTCGCCTATCCGTAGCTTCTTGTTCAGCGACCGTGGTGGTTAGTGACGTTGCGATTGTTCCCGAGTTAGTGACGTATTCATAGAGGAATTAACTAGAATGCCGCCAGTTCGGCAAGTAGGGTTTCGTATCAACTTGGTGCCGTGCGCAGCTCCAGTAGCTAAGGCTCCTTATCATCTGACACCACCAGAGATGAAAGAACTTCATAGTCATGTTCAGGAACTGAATGATAAGGGTTCTATTAGACCGAGTACTTTTCTTTCCCCTCTTACACTATAATTTTGTTCTATCTCGAATGGCATTCATGATTGTTATAAAAATTATATATGATTGAGAATCAGGCACGTATTGCTAGATTCTGAGCCCGCTGCTCTTATGTTCGATAGCGGTGCCACTCATTCTTTCGTATCACGCACATTTATTAATCGTTTGGGGCGTAGTATCAGGAAGTTGGCTCGCCCAATGGTCGTCGAGGTTACCGACAACCACACTATTTATTTCACCGATGTTTATCGGGGTTGGACTCTCGAGTTTTCTGGGGTGGAATTCCCCATTGATCTTATTCCTATTGCGATACGGGAGCTTTGCGTTATTGTAGGCATGGATTGGCTTGACGCGTTTGATGCGGAAATACATTGTCGGAAGATACAGGTTCATGTTGAAAACCCTAGAGGTGGAGAACTTATTATTCCGGGGGATATTCCCCTTCTGGCCTTGGCTTCTTGCTCATCTGCAGTAGCACTTGTCGATGTCCCTATTGTTTCTGACTTTAGCGATGTCTTTCCGGAAGAACTCCCTAGTTTGTCACCTATTTGACAAGTGGAGTTTCGCTTTGATTTGGTACCGGTTGCGACTCTGGTAGCTAAATTTTCTTATATTTTAACACAAAATTACAATAAACTTGACAGGGAATTAGAGGACGTGTTCCGGACGAGTGGTTTTCAGATGAACCGTATATTCAATACGTGGTTAAACTGTTACGTGGATGTGTTATGAATCGGTGATCAAGAGTTTGATGATGCTACGCGGAGCATTACTTTTGTTTCCTTAGAATTCTTTTTCTAGTAGTAATACTTAATCGTTCGTTCCTTGTACTTTTAACGAGTTACTTGGGAGTACCTTTGGACACGTAGGTTAACCTATTGTGGTGAAAGTCGCATACGATAAGACGTAATGGATGCTCGTGTGTACCGAGATCGTATTAGTGGTTAGTGGTGAGAAGCTACCGAATGATGTGATCACGAGAGTGATGTGTGGACTATGTGTGATCATGAAGATAGAATAGTGAGTCGTGTTCGAAGTGAAGTTCTTTGTTGTTGCAAACTGATATGAGTTCAAAACCAAGCAGGAGAGAACTCTTGCTACAGAGTGAAGTTGTTATGCGGAGTGTGGTGTTGGGTTCAGCTGTAAGTAATCAAAAAGATATGCTATAGTGTAGCGGTGTCAAGTGTTAAGCATACATGGCAGTATACGTGATGGCGTGAGAGATGAAGATGGTTGAAGACATGTTCATTAACAGAGAGTTTTTGATGTGTTTCAAGATGACCCAAGGATGGATGCTTTGTTGGAAACCTTCTGGGAACACCATGGTTCTCAAGGTTTAATCTGAAGTCAAGTTACCACAAGTAACGAACTAGGAGTATATACTCGAAGGATAGAACGTTGGCACGTGTTACAGTAATGGTGAGTTTGTGGTGATACCTTTTAGGCTCACTAATACACCAGCAGCATGCAAGAAGCAAGTGTACATGACGAGGTTGTACCGCTCGATGCAGAAGTCAATTGAAAATTTTCGTGTGGACTTGAAGACATTAGTTAGTACACTAATGGAGTGTGTCACTTGCAATAAAGAAACATGACTGAACAATATACCCTTTTGCGGTATGTTTCAGTCTTAGCAAGGTTTAAGAGTGGAGTTATAAGGCACGGCTGTGAGTTGTTGTCAAATCACAAAAGTACTATTTTAAGGTGTTAAGTGTATGTTATACATTGACCTCAAGAGTTGTAGATTTATGATAGATTAGTAGATTATGATCATGCGTGAAGAAGAGGTGGCGTGTTATGGTTAGAGACTATGACTATGAGATATTTTTCCATCCAGGTAAAGCAAACATAGTTGGTGATAATCTTAGCCAATGTTCGACTGGTGAGTCTTTGAGAGAGTTGTGCTTTTCGGAGGTTCTATTGATTTTGATACTGCATATCATAGTAAGTTGCGAGAAATCGAGGATATGTTTGATAATGCCAAGTGTGAGTGTGTTATGAGTAAGATTTCGACTATTGCTGAAGCATCCAAGGTTTGTGTCACGTTACATTCGAGTGTTAGCTCCCTTTTCAATAGGTGACCAAGTTTATTTTTCTACACATCCACAAATTTAAGGTAAATTGGTGTGTTGGTTGGATTTACATTGATAGTGTGTGTGTACGGTTTTAGTACCAGATGGTGTGAAAAGGTACAGCTTTAGTACCAATTAGAGCGTATAGGTACGATTATAGTACTGAATTGTTGTATATTGGCAGTTCTAGTGCGGGGGATGGTATGACTATACGAGATCAGTACCGAATATTTGTATATAGGTGTGGTTTCAGCACCAGCCTTTATAATATGAAATATACAATGCCCATTTCTTGGGGCTGTATTACTTATCGGGTATTAGGGAGCACAAATATTGTGCTCAAAACGACACTAATGATACAAACGGTGCGGATTTGTTATGTTACCACATGGGGTTATCGTGGTATTTACATAGTTATGAAGCGTTTGAACCTTGAGTTGCATATGACAGATTTAAGGCTATTGTGTGTTTTGCCAGAAATATGAGTGATTTGGATTCATAAGAGGGAAAGTTGATGCCCATAGTAACAAACATTGGACCGTTATTACGCGAGTCGGTAAAGTAGAGTATCGTTAGAGATACTAGACGAGTTTGGTGTTATCCATCACGTTTTCCTTGTGTTTCAGTTATAGACGTATTTGGGAGATGGGACATCGATGGCCTTTTCGAGTATCTTTGGTTAAACAGACGGTTTAGTTAAATGAAACGAGGATTCCTATCAACGAGAACAAGACAGAGACCTTGTGTAACAAGGTAGTTGCGACGTTGAAAGTCCAGTGGCAGCATTGACAGAGATAGGAGTATACTTGGGAGCTAGATATGGAGATGCGAGCGCATTATTCCGAGTTGTTCACTAACGATGACTTCGAGGATGAAGTCTATTTCAAGCGGGGGAGAGTTGTGACATCCCGATTTTCAACATGTTATAATATTCTATATTGTAATTATTGGGTATAATTATTTTATAGAAAATTTGGGTAAATAATAATAATATTATTTAATTATTTATTAAAGGACTAGAAGTGAAAGATTAAAGGGGTTGGGGTGGAAAGTGTAAGAAATGGATTTAAATTGTGGAAATTTGGAATGAGAGAGGTTGTTTGGTCAAGTTAAAACTTAATATGTGAGTTTTGTTTATTCAAGGAGCTATAAAAATTATTATGCGCATTAGGGAGGTGGCCTATCGTTTGGAGTTACCTGATGAGCTTAGCCTGATCCATGACACTTTCCACGTTTCTCAGTTACGGAAATGTGTTCTTGATGATACCATGGTGGTACCATTGGAGGATATCCAGATTGATGAGCGTCTCAACTATGTTGAGCAACCAGTTGCGATTTTAGATCGGGAAACGAAGACCCTTCGGAACAAAACTATAAATTTGGTTAAGGTTCAGTGGCGACATAGACGGGGTTCGGAATGGACGTGGGAACCGGAAGACGAGATGAGGGAAAGTTGTTCCTAGTGGGGGAAAGTTGTAACGCCCGGTTTTTCCCGGTACGTTTATTTATTTTATTAATTTAATTATGTGATCTTATATTAATTTACTTAATTAATATCTGATTAATTAAAAGATTGAGCTTATAATTATTTTCATCTTTTAATCATATAATTAAATCCATGGGTTTTATAGTCAAACCCAATTAGAGCTTAAGTATTTTCTAGCCCAAAGGCTTAAGTGCTTAGCCCATTTAACCTAATATATTAGGGCTCAAAACCCTAATTTCCTTCATTTCACTCCATCCCTCTCCCTCACGGCTCTCTCTCTCTCTCTCTCTCTCTCTCTCTCTCTCTCTCTCTCTCTCTCTCTCTCTCCCTTCCCCCTCAAAGCTCTCTCTCTCTCTCTCCCTCTGTATCTCTCTTTATTCCCGGATTTGAGAAGATAGCTGCAATGTTTGGACGATTCCAGGAGATTGAAAGGTTGGATCGCCACAAAACTTTAACCGAAGGTTCCCAAGACATATGAAGGTCCTGACCGGAGGGATTTTGATTTCAAGGTATAAATATTGAGTTATGAATTTCGCAACATAACCTAGTTTCTGTCAGATTTCACTGCTGAGTCTCCCTTCTTGTAAAAATCATACCTCGAGTTCTAGGACTCATATGGACCCACAACCAGTGCCCAAAGTTCAAAAATTTAGTTGAGTAACTTTCGTAAGAATACCACTCTCGCTGAAATGGACTTTATCTGTGGGCAACAACGGCTTCGTTGCTGTTAGGTCTAATCCGGGTCTGCTGTGATATGTCATTTTGTTTTTATCATTTCTAGGGCTTGGGAAATGATCCAGAGTGATTCCAAGTTCCCACATGTACATTACATATTGAATTAAATATCTGGAGAAGATGGGATGTTAATTATCATTATAAGTTGGTTAGAATGGATCCACACTCCAGATCAGTGGACAGTCACCAGCTTATACTGGTTCTGTGATTGTCCACAATGTGAATTTTATATCCAGAGCTTGGGAAACCCTTTTTAATCGATTCCAACTCTGAGACTTATATTTATGTGTCTTTTGTTCCTCTAAGTTTTGGTTTGTGCTAATTCCACCCACAAGTAGGGTAGCGTTGGCCAACATCACCTGACTGTCCGTTTGAAGACAGCAGAGATATGTCTTTTTGTAAATTTTATATCTCTTTCATCCTTTGGAGTTAGGGGGAGTTCTTTATGGTTCTGGAAACCTAATTCATTGTAGTTCTTGTAAAAATTATTTAAGCCTATGCTTCTGTTTTATATTTTGGAGTAATTCAGTCTTGAGCAGCAGGTCTGTTTTAGAGACCTTGTTGTGATTACTCCTTTCTCATTCCTTAGCTTCACAATTTCATCCTTCTAACCTTTAGTCTTAATTAGGTGAAGTATTGAAGTTTACACAAGCTTGGTAGCCATATGTTGACTTCTATATGTTATATCACTCACTCAAGGTGAGTTCTCTCACACCGTTGTATTGATGTTTGTGTTTGCTAGTTAGCTCATGTGTGATTGTTTAGATTTACTATTTAAAGCATGCTATATTATTATTATAAATCGTACATGTGCACTGTATGTAATTTATTATTACTATGAGGGGTAATTAGGTAAGATCACCAACGTTATACTCTTTATGAGGTGCGGGGATCGGGGCCAAAGGATACGGGATTTACCCGGTGCGCCTCAAACCAACAAGTCCGCCCTATTTTATATAAGCATTGATTCGTTCTTTGCTTGGTTTTTATAATTATAATTGGAATTGGATTAAGGCTGGTAAACGTGGATATTAATATGATGTTTGTGTTTGAATTCACTCAGCTTTTTCTTACGGTTTCCCCTAAACATTTTTCAGGTGTTAAGATCAAGGAGGCGAAGGCGTGACTTGGAGCACCGGGATGCCACTACTAGAATAATTTCTATTTTGGGACATTGTTATTTTATGCTTCCGCACTTTACTATGTTTATTTATTCATAAGTTGGTTTTGAGGTTTTTAACTATTGGAAACTTATATTATCTTTTTATAAAAGTTGTTTTAAAAGTTCAAATATTTTGCGAAAATTTTTGGGTGTTACATAAGGAGTATGTCATCGACATACAGTATCAGTAATACTACATTACTCTCACTAGATCTGACATATACATAGGATTCATCCTGACTTCTAGAAAATCCAAACTCTTTGACCTTTTCATTGAAGCAGATATTCTAGCTGCGAGAAGCTTGTCTAAGTCGATAAATGGACCTTCAAGCTTACACACTCTATTCGGATACTTGCTATCAACCAAACCTTCTGGTTGTGCCATATACACTTCCTCTTTCAGTTTTCCATTAAGGAAAGAGGTTTTGACATCCATCAGCGATATTTCATAATCATAAAATGCAGCATTGGCAAATAACACTCTAATAGACTTTATGATGGCTACTGGAGAGAAGGTTTTATCATAATCAATTCCTTGAGTCTGAGTGAAACCCTTCGCAGTCAATCTGGCTTGAATGTGTGTACATTCCCATCCATTTCTATCTTCTTCTTGAAGATCCACTTACATCCAACAGTCCTGAGACCCGGTGTTGGATTAACCAAGTTGAAACTTGGTTGTCATACATGGACTGAATCTCGCTCTCTATGGCTTCTTTTCATTTATTAGCCTCAGGGCCTACCATCGCTTCCTTGTAGTTGGATGGTTCATCCTCACTAACCAGTGTTTTATTACTGATCAATGTGTCACCTTCTATAGTGATATGTAAACCATAAAACTCAGGAGGTAGACGCACTCTAGTGGATCTGCGAAGCGGCAGTGGAGGTATGTCAGTTTCCTCAACAGGAATCTCTTCCTCGGGTTGAGTACCAGTGTCAACTATAGGTTCATCATCAGTAGACTCTTGAATTTCTTTAAGATCTATTTTTCTCCCACTTGCTTCATTGGATATCAGGTCTTTTTCCAGAAACACTCCTCTTCGAGCAACACAAACTTTGTTCTGGAAAGGCTTGTAAAACAAGTACCCAAAGGACCTTTGCAGATAACCCAAGAAATAGCACTTCTCTGCTCTGGGTTCAAGTTTTTCATGAGCTTCGTGCCGAATGAAGACTTCACAACCCCAGACTTTTATGTGTGCTAGTGAGGGACATCCTCCACTCCACACTTTAGAGGTTGTTTTAGCAACCTTCTTAGTTTGAACGAGGTTGAAGATATGAGCTGCAGTTTCTAAGGCATGACCCCAAAAACTTATTCGAAGTGTAGCACGACTAATCATAGATTGAACCATGTCTAACAGTGTTCGATTTCTTCTTTTAGACACACTGTTGTGTTGTGGTGTTCTTGGAGGAGAGAACTGTGAAACTATTCCACAATCCCTAAGATGATCATAGAATTCCTTACTAAGATATTCTCCGCCGCTATCGGAACGAATCATCTTAATCTTCTTGCCTAGTTGATTCTCCACTTTGTTTTGAAATTCTTTCAACACTTCAAAGGTTGCTAACTTATGTTTAATCAGATAAACATAATTGTATCTACTGAAATCATCAATAAATGTTACAAAGTAGTGATCACCTTGTCTAGTGGCGGATCTGAATGGTCAACAGACATCTATGTTGATTAGTTCTAACAGATCCTTGCCTCTTTCACAGCTTCCAGTGAATGGGGATTTGGTCATCTTGCCAAGTAAGCAAGACTCACATACATCATCCGACTTTAAGTCGAATGATTCCAAGATTCCTTCCAACTGGAGCTTGGCGATGCAATTCTTGTTTATATGAACAAGACGATAGTGCCATAGACATGATTTACCGAGAACATTCTCGTCAGAATCAACATTCAAGGTTACATTATGATTTCTACCAACACAAACAACACTTTCATATATGCTATTACAAGGACTAGCTTTAAAGCAAATACAATCATTTCTATAAACCAAAGTATTGCCATTATCAGTATCAAAGTAAAACTTAAAACCATCCTTAAACAATACATAAAATGAAATGATGTTTCGAGCCATTTTTGGCGAATATCAACAATTAATTAACCTAATCGACATATTACTCTCTAGCATCAACTCATAATTCCTGATCCTTGTAACAGTAGCTATCAATCTGTTTCCTATGATCAAATTGAGCTCCCCATGCTGCAGCTTCTTGATTTCCTTTAGTCCCTGCATATCAGCACTAATGTGAGTACCACATCCTGTATCAAGGATCCAAGAATTAGAAGTCATAGTACTATATTATTTGATCATGAATATACCTCAGGTGCCAGACTCTTTGACCCTGTTGTTCTTCAGGTCCTCAAGGTACTTCGGGAAGCTACGTTTCGAATGTCCCTTCTGCTGGTAGTAAAAGAGGATAGCCTCTTTCGGGTCACTAGTAGGGGCAATGTTGGAATTGCCTTTCTCTTAAAGCCTTGGTTGCCCTTGGCTTTTCCTTTTCTATTGGGATGAGAACTATTCTTCCGTTTGCCGTTACCGTGATGAATGGCTAGTATGGGAGCAGGGCAGTTAATGCCACGAGCCTGGTTCATGCTGGCCTCAGCAGTCTTCAGCATCCCGTGTAACTCCATCATGGTCTTGTCCAAATTGTTCATATTATAGTTCATGATGAACAGTTGATATGAACTAGAAAGTGAGTTAAGGACCATGTCAATGGCTAACTCCTTAGGCAGCTGGACACCAAGACTTTCCAACTTGTCAATGTATGACTTCATCTATTGAATGTAAGTACACAAAGACGCTCCGTCTTGTAGTTTACAGGCAATAAAGGACTTGACGATTTCAAATCGTTCCTGTCTTGCTTGCTCTTGGAACATTTCCTTGAGCTGCATATTGATGTCGTACTCACTAGCATTCTCAAGAACCTTTTGAAGTTCTGAGGTCATGGTTGCCAACATCAGGTAGGCAACCTTAGTTGAGTCGTCATAGTGCTTATCATAAGTAGCTATTTCTTCATCAGTAGCAGTGTCATTTACATCTGGGAGATTAGTGTCAAGGACATACTCTTTGCCCTCAAACCTCAAAGCAATCCTTATAGCCTGGATATAGTCAAGATAGTTAGGACCCGTATGCTTGTCCCTAGTGAGGACAGAAAGTAGAGAGATGTTGGTTGGTGCTGGAGGAGTCGGGTTGGACCTGATTTGATGTTATTATTGTTGGCAGACATCTATAAAATAGAGTTTAGTTTTTAGTTAGTTTCAATCCTTAAAATAATTACCCAAGTTATTTACTAAGGCTAGGACCCAAGAATTCCAGTTGTAATGTGAAGAGGGATGTCGTAATCACATCACAATGGTCCTCAAGGTAGATAAGACTTTTGTCAGTTTCATTCACTATGAAACTCCTAGATTTGTGAGATTCATTGATATCAGTTCAATGGCATGTTAATCTCATTTGTGCTCATCTCGATATTCATGACAAGGATGTCGTAGATCATGAATCAGATGGTGAATCAACCATGCAGAAGACGTGTGATGCCCGGCTCAAGATATGCTTGAGAATCGCGAGTGTGACGTCACCCCAGACTACAACCCTAACTGACGTGTCGGTTAATCACACAGCTCTATCGGCAGATCATAGAGAGAATGTTCGTTTCTCATGGCTAGCACATGGTTCACATTTTATGTATAATTCAAACAGGTTTTTGTTTCAATACTTTAAGTTAATACTCTTAACTTAGAGAGAGAAACATTGTCATATCAAACCTTTTCGGTAACTCCAAATGTAAATGATGCTAGGCGGTGTGGGTGATGGGCAGTGAATGCCACTTATTAACCAACCTCATTCGGGATCATAAGAACCCTCCTTCAAAGCCATACACGATTTGGTGGGTGAGCCTAGTCATGGTTTGACCAATGCTTTTACTTAATTAAGTCTCATGTGTATATATATATATATATATATATATATATATATATATATATATATATATATATATATATATATATATATATATATATATAAAACATTTTAAAATATCCCATTTAAGTTATTCAATTAAATTCAATTTAACAATTAATTAAATAAGAAATAATATCTTATTGATTAATTATATAAGGCAATAGACATATAAGGCAGCATAGCAAGTTAGGAAACTTTCATGGCAGGCTAGGGCAGTAACCCTAGCCGCCAAACACAGAGGAGGCAAAGAAACCCTTCCCTAAACCCTAACATCTTCCATGGGTACAAAAAAGGAGGCACACAAAACCCTAGAACACCCTAGCATGTGTCGAAATTAGGCATGGTGGCACAAAAACCTGTGGTGTCAATTTTTCTATACATAATCAAGAACATTCATGTTTTCTAACATGCAACCTATGCTCATATCATAATTAAAACCAGAATTTTTAGCATCATCCTATGATAAAATCGATTTTCACATCAAACATGCAAACATATTCAGCAATTCAAGATTAAAGTGCTAAAATCCTATAAACAGAGGCTCTGATACCACCGTTGGGATTTGATCATAAACACAAATAGCATAACCAACGGAATACAATTTAGATCAAACCACATAAAATTCCATGAACACATTCAGGATCATATCAGTTCATAGTAGATCATAGCAACTTAAAATAGACTGGAATGTATCTCAAGAAGTCGTTGCCTTTGTTGATCTAGTCAAGGCCACGATTGTAGGATGATCAGGATCCAAAATGCGAATCCCTCTAGTGGCTTGTACCCAGGGATAACCAGAAAACCAGGCACATCAAGAGCAAAGAACTCCAACCTTGGAGAGGAAAGAGTTTTCATAGAAGGAAGGATGGAGGAGGGGGTTGGCGGCTCCAAAGGGTTTCTGATGATTTTGGGTGTCACCCCAAGGCCTCTATTTATAGTGCAAGTCTCCTAGAGTTTCAAACTTAGGAGCCTTTTGGCAGCCGCACCCTTGGACTTGTCAGAAGTGTACTAATAAGTTGATGACTTTCGACATTATTCCAACACATAAGTAGTTATGAATCCCACATTAATTTACCAATCCAGTCCCTTTAATTAGTTCCAAATTAATCCCACATTAATTTACCAATCAAATTATCATTATTGTTTTAGTTTCTAATTAATTTATTCTTTATATATTAATTAACTAAATAACCTTTCCTCTATTTTGACTCTGAATGTTTTCTGGGTTCTGAGGGCAACCCAAAAGGACTCTACCTTTTCTCAGAAGTGTTCTAATAAGTTGATGACCTTAGACACTATTCCAACACATAGTTATTTATAAATATAAATCCGTTGTAAGTAGTCGTATATGGGTTGTAGGTTAGTGGAAGAAGGAGTTTCTCTGAGTGATACCTTGCCTGTGTGCTACCTAATGTTACTTATCATGTTAGTTTCTCATTACATTGTACTGATAGCACTCATCCTTTGTTGTGGTTGTGTTGTTGTTATGTTTTGATGCTATACTTGTTTATTATGGAATGTATAATATGTGTGATTATATGGGTGTGTGAGATGATTGTGTATCGAGCAAGCTTACCTGGAAAGATGCACTAGCAAGATTGCATGTACGACTCAAGGTGATGAGCAAGATGGCACGGCTCATCATTCAATATGGAGCGGATAGATGGTTGTGTATAGAGCGATTGACCGGCAAGATACATAGAGCAAGATTGTGTGCACGGATGAGAGTGCTCGGCAGTTAGCAAGATGCACTAGCAAGATTGCATGCACGAATCAAGGTGCTGAGCAATATGGCACGACTCATCTTACAGTGTGGGGTGGATAGTTGTTGTTAGGTGCATTGTGTTGTGTTCTCTGCTTAGTGGTAAATCATGTTTGGTGGATATACTTGTTGGAATTGGTGTCCAAGGTCATCAACTAGTGGTTATATTTCTAATAATAGCATGGTCCTTTTGGGTTGCCTTCATCACCCATAAAAACAAACAGAGTCAGAAAATATTAAAGAGAATGATTAGTTTATTAATTTATTGAGAAATAAATTAATTAGAAACTAGATCAATAAATTAACTGATAAATTAATCTAAGATTAATTTAGAATCAATTGAAGGGACTGGATTGTAATTGATTAAATGTTTAATCAATGGAAACAAGTCCAGGGGGTGCAGCTGCCAAAAGGCTCCTTAAGTTTGAAACCGTAGGAGCATTACACTATAAATACAGGCCTTGGGGTCAAACCCTAAGGCATCCCAAGACTCCAAGGAGCCACCAAAACCCTTCTCCCTCTTTCCTTCTGTGAAATCAATCCTGCTCTAGGGTTTGATCTTCTGATTTCTTTTCCCAAGTGGAAACTCTGATCTGTCTGGTTTTCTGGAGATCCTGGTTGTGAATCACTAGAGAGATTGTACTTTTGGTCCTGTTCATCCAATGCAAGATGCTATTAACCAGAAATCAAAGAAGGAGATTCTTATGAGGTACATTCTGTTTATGTTAAAAGTAGCTATAACTGATATGAACTGCATGATCCTGAATTATGTTCATAGATATTGTGTGATTTGATCTTGTTAGTCTTCCGCTACATGTGTTTATGTGTTTATATGATCGAATCCCAATAGTACTTTGTGTGCGTAAAAATTTATTAATATTTGTGCTTAACATTTCCCTATAAAACTAATATTTCAGGTTCATCGGGTACCAAGAATGGCAAGGCGTGGCACGTATACACTGTGCTGCTTCTTTTGGGGATTTTTATAATTGATTGATGTTTTCCACTGATGTTTACTCATGATAATTTCTGGTTGATATGAATTATTATTTTGACTAGTGTTTTATGAATTTAAATTAGAAGGATTTTTCTAACGAAAAGTTGATTAAATTTTTTTAAATTTACCATAAAATTTGGGGATGTTAAAAATTGGTATCAGACAACTCACTTCGGTCAGTTTTGAACGCAAGTTAAGGCTTCAGAGTTTCCTTTGAACATTTTTACAAAGGAAAGCATTTTGCTGAACAGTGAACTAAAGACACAGTGTGTACCACCAGCCAACACCAGTGGGGGAAAAGGCTTAAGTGTTGTTTGTTGTTGATGCATTATAAACATAGGATGTATGTATGCTAGATTGCCTGGTAGAGATCACACAATGTTGTACTATTTATCTGCTACTTGCTAATAGGAATGTATGCTAGTGTTGATAGGTTGCTTAAGGAATGTATGCAGTAGAAACTGAATAGTCCTAGAATCCTTGAGTTGGCCTTATTGTATGTTCCTTGTTTGGTTGTTGCCTTATGGTAGATTCTTTTATTGTAAAGCCTATTTAGTTTTACACTGTATACAACTACGCATTTACGAGGCGACTCGTGATCACTAGAGAAAGTTCCACCTTAGTTAGAGTTGTAGGGTGGGGGTGGGATTCCTAGTGTTCTAGGAAGTGCATGCATATGCTTGTAAGGGCATATGTGTTAGAAATACCTGTGAGAAGCGAATTGGGGACTAAGGGATGGGTTTTAGAAAGGACAAGGATAGGTGTGGAAGGTAGTAGTAGAGCTCCTACTATCGAAAGCACATGATCTGCGGTCGAGTTGAGAATTGGTCACAATGAATCCAATAAGCTGAGGGTGTAAGTAATTAACATAGCAGATGTGGGTGCTAATGAATTGCGGGTAATATATGTCCATTCTATCGCTTAATGGTGATCGTGAGGTTCAGTGGGAACAATTAGGGTGCTGGTCCGAGTACCTAGGAGATTCAGGGTCTGATGACGATAGATTAATCTCGGGTACGTTACCGGGATTAGAGGTGAGCTGGGGGACATGTTAGAGGAATGGATTATTATCGTTCCAGTCATCAGGGAGGCAGACCCCATTGTTAGTATTAGCTGGATTTTTTTAGGCAGACCCCATTGTTAGTATTAGCTGGATTTTTTTATGTCAAAAGCGTTTTTCTGACTAACGGTTGTCTGGGGTTCACTTCACCATGCATCTTTTGCAGGGGTGGTAAAGGAGTGGCGGGGAGTTGAAATCACATTTATGACCGCAAAGCAACTCAAGGCATTTACCTGTGATGACTTTGTGACAAGGTTTTGGATGCAATGCGTACCTTGAGGGGAGATAGAGTGGAGTTCGTGCGAGTTTATGGTATTAGAGCAAACGGTTTAGATCGTGATCAAGATGACATAGTGTTCACAAAGGGGTGCTCTTCTGTTCTCAGCAAGCAGCTTTGGAGGACATAAAGGTGGTTGGGTATGCGGATATATTGCGTACCGATATTCGGAGTTCGTGAGTACCACCCAGTAGCTATTATTGTTTCCATGATCGAGACAGCTAGGAGGTGCGAGCTTGACCTTGAGACCCAGTCTCAAAAGAGGAAGGCGGCATAGGCCATGGTATCGGTATCGACGTCGATTAGGAAGTCGAGGACTTTTGACTCGCGCTCGGGTCAGAAGGATGGGGGATACCAATTGAGGGATGACACGAGTAAGGTGCAAGCATATGTTTTAGCTGTGGTCAGACAGGGCACTATCTCCGTGACTGCAAGTCACTAAAGAAAATTTGTTACTAGTTTGGTTGGATGAGTCATGTGAAACTTGATTATTAAGCATGAATACCGTTGTAGGGAGCACTGAAAGCTCTTGTTGTGGCCCTTCTTCGTGTGAGTGATGAGCGCATGGGTCAGGTAGGGAGGTAGGGACTGAGAAGGCACGAGAGTGAGCTCTCCAGCTCACGATCGAAGAAGTGCAAGTGACTTCTTATGAGATGGTGGGTGTCTCATGAATCAACTCTGTACCTACCTTAGTGTCGTTGAAGGTAGGGCCACTCACTCTTCCTTTATCCTTCTCGGGTGATCGACCGGGTCGGGTGGGTCAAGAATCTGTATCACCTACGTGTGGTTGAGGTAGCTGACGTTAAGATAGTGATGATTATATCTGCAAGTGGATGAGTAGCATATGGTGGTTGATGTGAACATCTTTACATCATCGAAACGAGTTTGTTGAGATGGCGCTTGGCCTCGATGCAATTTGCTGGCTTAGCCGGGTAGGCTTGTTTTTCGTTCTCTAAAGAGCTAAAGAAGTTGGATATGGTAGTTAAGTTTTGTTTACTGGAAGTTGTTAAAGCTTCGAGGCAAGTAGCATGGTCAATATCAATATGGGAGCCTGTCAAGTTAACGTGTGCGATAGCAAGAAATGGATATAGCTTTTGGCAAATCTAGAGTAGTTATAAGAGAGATGCATGTTGTGACTCAAATTAAAATAGAGCCTTGAGCATTGTTGCATGGGTATGTGGCATGTAGTTGAAGAAATCAGTAGCAGGATTGAGTTCGAACCCAATTGGGGGAGAAGTAATCATTATGGCAAAAGGAGACCCTTGAATGACGAGGGGTGGAATGGAGTATGACTCCAGTTCAGTTAGATACTTGAGTCAGGATCTGAAGATAGTTCAAGAAATCGTTTATGAATGAGTGGAGAGGCTAAACCATGACAGTATGTATGAGCATATGACTAAAGTAGGAGGTGTTGTTAATAATCATCACAGACCGTACGGTGATTGGAAAAGACCGAATCTTAAATGTGAAAGCATCGTTGAACCTACAAACCTTGGATGATGAATTTAGTCCTCGTGTTCACTGACAAGTGAGATTTGACATGCATTAATCATGCATGCCAAGAAGGTCCACAATCTTATGGGATTGTGGACCGTAGTGAGCGGTTATGGGTCGTTCGTATTGTTAAGATATGCATCATGATAAGTTTGAAGTTCGTGTGGCTTTGCGGGTAAGGATGTTGATGTAAGTGGTTGGTGACAGCGAATCCACGAGGGTTTTTCGATTGGGACGAGGTATGACCCGAGAGTCCTAGTTGATGGTAGGAAGGGGTAGCCCGTTAATCACTTGTTACAAGGTGACTTTAGGTTGTTATATGATGCGTACTATGTGATGGACCGTGTGGTGTTTGCACCAAGTGTTTTGATTTTATGATTGGATTAGGTGGATGTACGCATCGATGGAGAGAAGTAAGTTGTTGTAGATGTTATGGGCTCGACGTACTGATCAATATAGGGTGGCTCTATACACTGAGCAACATGGTGCATTGTGGGAGTGCTCGACAAGACAAACGGATACGCATGGCCCGATGTATAGAGTATGCGCGACTTGGAGTGCGAAGCGGAGGTGCATTATTCAATGTACATAATAATGGAGTAGACTAGCGATTTGTGTGATATACAAAGATCCGGCAGAAGGCTACTGCTGGTCAGGGATGAAGTTGGAGTAGGAAGTGGCATAAAGAAGAATTTTGGACTTTAGGAGAGGGGCAACTGGGATGCTTACCACCGATCGGCTGAGTTCGCCTTCGCTGACAGTTATCAACTATAGCATCGGTATGCCATTTCACGAGATGTTGTACGTGTGAAGGCGCATGAACCCTACCTTTGATCACAGAGATTGGATTGGTTCCTAAAATCAGAAGCATTCGGCCCTAGTTCTGGTTTGGTTTATGAATGCAAGTTTGAGTTTTGGTTAATATTGATGCAAAGTACTTTTCAGTTTATAATTGTTACTTTCTTTGTCGTTTTCGTTGTGGGGATTCGTTTTTGACTTCTAAGATAGATCTTCACATCGACATTAGTTTAGCTGAATTGATTGTGATCTATTGCCTCATCATAGATTCGTTTGTTTCGGTTTGGAGTTTACGTTTAGTTTTCGAGTTAAGTGTACGGATACCTACCATCTTTAGAGTGACACTATAGGTCAATCGTATTTAAGACACAAATTGCCAACAACGAACTCCACGGTTCACCCTTACTTGCCGCTAGCTAGTGAGCTGTAAGGTTTTATTTTGTATTATTGACCGCATCGACGACTGCGACGTCTCAAATTTTGGCGCCGTTGCCGGGAGCTTGACACATTGTGTCGGTCAACATTTTCCTTTTTAGTTTGATTGTTTCATTGATTTTGTCACTCACTTGCATTTAGTGCATGCGTACGCGTCGAGGTGGACAAACGTCACCTCTTTTATTTGATCCTGAGATAGAAAACTGCACGTAAGAATCGCATCTGTTGACGATTATTCAACAAGCATTCTGACGATGTAGTGATAGAGGATGCTACCAATGAGCTTCATAGCGAGGTTGTAGGGGACAGCCGATTGTTCCCCTGGTTCCGGTCAATACCAATGGAGCCTCCACAAGTACCAGTGGTGGTAACACAGGTTTAGCCCTAGTGCCTATCCCACCACTAGTTCAACCTGTAGTTCAACACTTATCCAACCCTCGTGGACCCCCTGTGGGAAGTGTGCCGATGTGGGGAGTACATCATCGCAATGGTGCTCCACGCCAACACCAGCAACCACAGATTCCATCACCACAATTTCAACAACCACCACAACAAACTAGCAGCACAACCACAATTACAATAACAACCAGTGGAACCAAGTTCGAGGACCTCCATAGCAACAACAGAACAACAATAGGAGAGGGCAACGATATTACAACAGTGATCTTTATAATGATGGTAACTTCATTCCCCCTCTTTACTTTGCGCAACCGATCGAGCAGTCGGTTGCATCGCACTTCCAAATTAGGGAGTACGATGATGCGTCGCCTATTTTTTCCCGAGGGGATTGATTGTCATGTAGAGATTAGGCCGCAATTGTTAAGAGTGCTACCTGAGTTTAATGGTCACAAGCAAGACGACCCTTATAACCATTTGTATCAATTTTTGGCCATAGAAAACGCAAACATCCCTTGAATGCCAATCTTGATTTTTTTTAAGTTAAGGCTATTCCCATTCACCCTTAAGGACAAAACCAAGTATTGGTTCACCTCATTGGCAGCCAATAGCATCACTACATGGGAGCATAAGAAGACGACACTTCTGCAAGAATTCTATCCTGCGAGCAAGACATTTGAAGTTCGTAGGGTGATACAAGACTTACAGCAGAAGCCGGGAGAAGAATGTCACGACGCATTCGAAAGGCTGAAGGAGCTGCTATTCACATGCCCTCACCATGAGTTTCCCTACTAGAAATTAGTGAAGTTCTTTTATGATGGAGTCGATAACACAAGACAAGAAATGATCAATGCATCATTTAGAGGAACGATTATGATACAAGATAGTGTAACTGCATGGAGATTTTTAGAGCAACTTAGCAACGGGTCCTAGACTAACTACTCTGCCAGAAATAATGATAACACCACATCGCTGCAATGGTAGGAATCGACAATGATTGGAAGAAGGAGGTCAAGAATGAGATAGGTGCCTTAAGAGGAAGTTCGATAGATTATTGGTCACCATGCATCAAGGACCGTTGAATCAATCTCAGCACGGGCAACAATCACGAAGACCACAGGAGGTCAACCAAGTATATGGTCAGTGCCAGCACCATAACAACAACAACAACGGTTGATCATATAGGCCAAATGACCAAGTAGGGCATAATTATAATGGTAATTACAGCAACAACAATCAATACAACAATCGTCAGGGCAATTAGCATGGACCGGCTCAGAATCAGCAACGACAGTATCAACCTGTCAACAACAATAACAATAATAGTGGTCCAAGTGGCAACAATAATAAGGCCCCTCTAGTTCAGGAGACATAGGCACAAAAGTTGGATAGGGTGTTGGATTTAGCAACTAAAAGCACATCAAAAAACTCAAGCAAAAGCAAAATCCATCATCAATATGGAGAGACAGATAGCCCAACTGGCTGAGGAACTACGTAAAATGGACAATGGGAAGTTCCCTAGCAACACTGAGGTTAATCCTAACCACAATCAGCAAGCAGGAAAGGAACACGTGAATGTTCTGGAGTGGATAAGGAGATATCAGTACATGAGTCAACTTCATGGACGAGGAAGATCGAAGAAAAAGGGGTATTGCGTAGTGCAAGGCTGGAGGATTTCTACGGTCATGAAGAGGACGATGAAGCTAAGCTCAAGATATATCAACCAGCCATTCCGACAATCAAGAAAAGCGTTGCACGGTCAAAGAAAATATGGATAGAATTGAGAGGGTCCACCGTCAATCAACCCCTCTTGGAGAAATTTGAACACACGCCTGCTGACAACGCCTAGTGATATTAAGTATTTTAGGCGTTGTTGAGTCCTATTCTTGGTAAAATTATATCAAATATGCATGGGTATTCTCACTTTTCGTGTCAGGACTTGTCTGGAGAAAAAGAACAGAAACAGGGACTAAAAGTGTACAAAAAGGAAGAAGTTTGGAAAGAAAGCAAAATCAAAGAAACACGTACGCGCGCCGCGGATTTCCATTCTACGCGACGCGGGCGTATGGCGGTGGAACACATTTGAATGACGAAAAAACGGGGAACGGATAAGTACGCGCGCCGCGGATTTCCATTCTGCGCGGCGCGGTCACGGGAAATTTGCAACTATAAATAGAGGCATTTCCAGCCAAAAACCCTAGCAAAGACCGGGTGTAAAACATCGACCTAGAAGCTCTTTGACTCGAGGATTCATTTCAGCAAGCTCTCATTTGGTATTTTCATGTTTTAGATTTTTATTTCATTTTAGTTAAACATTTGTAAGCCTTGGTTGGTATCTTTGGGTGTGACAACCATTGATCTCAGGCTTAGGGTTCTGTTTTTAGTAGTGTGTTGGTTACTGAATTGATGTTTGGATATTGGTTTTGATGAATGCAATCATTCGGTTATGTTTAATATTGGTTTTTCGGTATTTCGGATGCTTGTTGATGTTCGGATTATTTGTTTGTGTGTGGATATTGCTTTGGACCTTGTTAGGACTATTTTCCTTTGCTGAAAACAGTGGCTAATTAGGTTAAGGTTAAGCATTAAGCCTTGGCTAGTAACTGTTCAATAGAACTGTTAGTTATTAGATGGTTTATGCTTGCTTGGTTTTTGCTAGTTTGAATGCCTTCAATTGCTTCTGATCCAGAGATGTACTTCTGAGTTCAGAAAGTAACTAGGTCATTCGAGCTTGGCTAAGCTTGGCTTGAGTATTTGAATATTGTTTTGAGGTAGTAAGATAGAAATTAGTTCCTCCGACTATAGCTGTGACACTATTAGTTGGCAATCTCTCATCTAGTCTAACCACGTAGCTCCTGTGGATCGACCCTGACTCCACTATACTAGTGAATGTTAGGTTATCTCTTATTTTTGACCGCATGACGACCTCTGCGTGCACGTCAAATTTTGGCGCCGTTGCCGGGGAGCTGTGAGCTTAGGTTAGGTGAGTAGTAGGAACTTGTTTCTTGCTTTTTGAAATTTCATTTCATTTTGGTAAGTTTTTGATTTGTGATTTTTGTGGGCGTATTGCACTAGTGCATGCGTACCCGCAGGGGGAAGCAACTATCCCCATTGCAGTTTGATTCTGAGATTGAGCGTACTGCGCGCAAACTCCGTGCCCGTAGGCGTTTAAACATCATGAATTATAGTCAAGTTAGCAGTAGTCCGGTCAGTGTTGCCCAGGATCCATCAGGTGAGGCAACTAGGAGGTTTTCTATCCCTCCGCTTTCGGAATTTCAGTTTGGAAGCACGAGTGCTTCTGGTGGTGCAGTTTCAGCCCCTGCACACATACCATCATGCACTCCTCCTTCCATCCCATCATTTACACCCGCTTCACAACCCCAATCCACCAATCCATTTACATCTGCTATGACTTGGGAAGAGCCGACCCGAGATGGCACCCCAACTCCTAGACAGTATACACCAACATCCCAACCACAACATGTTCTCTTTAAACCTCAACCCACATACCAACCAACACAACCTATACATTTCCAACAACTGCCTCAGCCTCAACATCATTACCCAGAGACGGAGGAAGTGTATGACGAGGAAGATGAAGGATGGATGCCACCAGCATCCCAACCACAATGGAACCGAGGTCGGGGACCTCCCAGGCGAGCACCACAATACCACCCACCAGGTCGGTGGGAGTACAATGATCATCCTTACGGTAACCCTTCTCAACCCTTACATTTTTTGCACAACCGAGACGGCAATAGGTTGCATCACATTTCCAACCGCGGGAATATGATGATTCGTCGCCGATCTATATTCCTGATAACATAGATTCGCAAGTAGAGATTAGACCTCAGTTATTAGGAATATTACCAGAATTCAGAGGATATAAGCAGGATGATCCCTATAACCATTTATATGAATTCTTAGCGATCGCTAATGCTAATAATCCCAGAAACACAAATAGAAATATTTTTAGGCTTAGACTGTTTCCGTTCACCCTTAAGGACAAAGCCAAGTATTGGTTCACATCGTTGCCATCAAACAGTATTACTACGTGGGATCAGCTCAAGGCAAAGTTCCTGCAGGAATTTTATCCAGCAAGCAAGACAACTGAAGTCAGGAGGGTCATCCAGGATTTCCAGCAAAAACCTGGAGAAGCTTTTCATGAAGCCTTCGACAGATTGAAGGAGTTGCTGTGATCTTGTCCACATCACGAGATTCCCAGATGGCAGTTGGTCAAGTTATTCTTTGAGGGAGTTAGTGAAACACACCAGGCCATGATAAATGCCTCCTCCAGTGGGACATTTATGTGGCAGGATCCAGAAGAAGCCTGACAGTTTTTGGAGCAGTTGAGTAATGGTTCCAAGGCAAACTTCTCCACCAGGAAGACTACAAGTACGGCGGCAGCAGTAGGAGTTGATGCTGATTGGAAAAAGGAAGTGAAAAAGGAAATCAGTTAATTGAACAGAAAGTTTGATAGGCTTATGGCAACATTACAAAATGGACCGCCAAATTCATCACAAGAAGGTCAAGGAGGACCTAAGATACAGGAAGCTAATCAAGTTTATGGCCAGGGTCAAGGTCAACACAATAATGGACGACCCTACAGGCCATACAACCAAGGACAGCAACAAAATTTTAGGCAGAACAATTATCAGAATCAATCAAATAATCAGCCTAGAAACCAGCAGCCTGCAAACAATGGAAACAACAACAACAGGGGGCCCACCAATGCTGCCAACAACGCCCCAGGGACCCAAGAAGAGATGATATCAAAAATGTATGATATGGTCACTGCGACTCAACAACAGTCTCAAGCGAATGCAAAGGCCATTGCAAATATGGAAAGACAAATAGGTCAGATGGCTGCAGATCAGCAAAAGAGAGATAATGGCAAGCTGCCAAGTGCTACTGAAGTCAACCCTACGCATAATCAACGTCCAGGGAAGGAACAAGTCAATACTGTCGAATCAGGATGGCGAAAGGTCACTCTGGACGATTTGTTTGAGGTAGGGAATGAAGTGAAACCAGGGGAAGAAGGAAAGGCTCTAGAAAGTGAGGAAAGCAAAAAAGGAGAAGTTCCGGTTGAGAATGGAACTCAACCAGAAATAGACAAAAAGGTCCAAAAGGAAGAACAACCAACAATCGCAGGAATCAAGCAGAAGAAGAAGAATAAGAAAGAAAAAAAGAAACAGGAATCACCCAGATCAACGGGACCCTTAATGAATCAGCCCCTATGGGATGAGCTTAAGGATGCTCCCGAGGACACCAGGATTCTGCAAGAGATGTGTGAACAGAATGAGAAACGCAAAGAACCTACGCCAAAAACGGTGAGATTGACTGTGAGAGCCAGCGAAGCATTGTTGGGTACACTGCCCAGAAAGGAAAAGGACCCCGGGTCACCATTGATCACTACAACTGTAGGAGACGTGGTTATTCGAAACACTCTTTTAGATTTAGGAGCAAGTGTCAATATCTTGCCAGGATACCTGTACGACAAGTACAAGAACGAAGAAATTGAGCCAGCAGAAGTTGTACTACAGTTGGCTGATCAATCCACTAAGGTATCTAGGCGGAAGTTGACAAATGTCATAGTCAAAGTTGGGGACTTTTTCTATCCTGTAGATTTTCTGGTCATGGAATATGAAAGTCCAGATGATGCGCCTGCGCTCATCTTGGGGCGTCCATTTTTAGCTACCGTTGGGTCAGTGATCGATTGCAAGACTGGAGATATGGATATTTTCTTCGGGACCAGGAAAAGAAGATTGAATATGTTTGGGAACCCAATATCATTACCTTCAGAGGAAAATGGCAAACCAGCAGACAGGAAAACACTAATGGAGCCAGGAATCAGAAGCAAAGAAAAGATATGGACACGTACAGGAGAGGGGGGAAAAGAGGAAATCTTAAAGGAAACTAAGGATCACCCGTTATCCGCCATCGACAAGGAACAATTGTTGGAAATGATAGAGATGATGGAAGCAAGGCATCAGCAATATGAAAGAGAATCCAGAAAACGAGAAGCGAATGTTTTCGAGCTATTGAAATCTCAACAACAATGGATCAGCGGTGTGAGTGATCGAATGACCTAACTCACATCCCTTCTGACAATGATGGCTAATAATTTCATGCCAGAATACCAGCAAATGTCATCAAGAGGTCAAGAAGAAGAAGGGTCAGCTTAGGAGCAGCACGTCTGGCTGAAGACGTTAACCTTAGCGCTTGTTGGGAGGCAACCCATCGTGTCATAGGTAGGTTTTATAGGATTAATTTAGAAAATACATCAATCTTTTGCAGGTATTAGTGGTCTGAAGCAAGTGTGGGGACGTGTGAAAAGCTTTGAAATCTTCAAGACCGCGCCGCGGATTTTTGAATTGCGCGACGCGGGTTCGAACTCAACCCGATGCGCAGGGGTTGATTTGGCGACACGCGCGTCGCGGATATGGGAAATGCGCGCCGCGGGAAACGAGCAGACGGTTTTTGCCCTTATACGGTGAGCCGCGGCTCACAACTAAATCACACGACTCGGAGCTCTGGTGATCAAAAATTTCTTGCATTTTTTCTTGCTCATTGTGTTTCTACTACCAAGGTACGCTCTTTTAACTATCTATCAGCTGTTTAAACTGGTTATTAGATAGTTAATTTTAGGGTTTTATTCCAAAAAGTTCAAAAACTTAGAATCACTAATGCTAGCTTATAGGGTGTTTGTTTTGCCAAATGGATACCCTAGATGAGCTAGTCGGTGCCTAGGCTACCTTGTGGTATGATTTAAATGAGATTTAGCAGGTTAAAATGGGGATTTGATCCCGGGTTTTTGAAACAGGCGTACGCCGTGCCGCGCCCTTGCTCTTGGGCCGCGCCGCGGTGCGGCGGGGAAGAAAATGACTAATTTTGCAAAAAAAAATTTGTTTTGTGCTATGTGTCTTCTTTTGCAGACGATGTTCAGATTGGACCACGCCTTCCTTCAGTTTCCTGCGGGACTTGACAGTTCAGTGGAGTACATTTCATGACGGGATGCACTGACCAGTCGCCGGGTTCTCGAGGCAACGGTTATAGACCGGAACATCCTGAGGGACGCAGGGCTCTGGGGCGCGATCGAGCCATTTCTGCATCGCACCTGGACCCATGAGGAGGCATCGTTCACCTGCCGGGGTTGGGACAGGATTATGGCCACGGACGAGGACGTGGTCTACACGGAGTTGCTACTGGAGTTCAACTCCACCATCCAGTTCGCACCGCGGGCGGGGGACCCACGCTCCAGACTGGTGCGTTTTCGTTTGGGAGGTGTGCACAGGGAGTGCAACCTCCGGGAGTTCGGGAGGCGCACAGGCATCTACACCGAGCAGGACCTCCAGCACCGTTACTTCACCCGGTTCTTCGGGTCATGCATCCAGGGGGGAGCCTGAGCGCCCTCCCAACATAGAGGTTTGGACACCGTTGTCCAATGTTATGTACGAGGCGGGGACTTCGAGGGAGAGCCACCTCCGCGACCCACTTCACCGCCTTATGCACCGGATCGTCACCACCTCCATCATGCATCGGGAGGGGGGCGAGAAGGTGTCGGGCGATGACATGACGTATTTGTGGATCCTCCTCGACCCGTCCCGATTCCTCCATCTCCCCTACGCCCTTGTGATTGCTCTCTCCACCCATGCGACTGGCACCTCTTCCAGCAGTCCATTAGCCAGGGGGTACTTCATTACCCGCCTGGCCCGCTCTTATGGTATTCTTACTGCCCCCGTGGCAGCTTCCTTGACCGCTCTACCTCCATCGCGCACTACAGCACGCACTTTGGAGAGGATGCGGCTCATTGAGCTGCAGCGCCCGGGGCAGTACATTCGGGCAGCGACCGAGCCTCCTGAGGCACCCCAGCCTGCATACGCCCAGCCCGGCAGGAGACGCTGGAGACAGGAGCCACCAGCACCAGAGACGGTACAGCCGCAGCCGGAGCAGGTCGACCCATCAGCCCTCCGCCGGTTGGAGGCCAGGGTCACGCGGATTGAGGATCAGCTTACGAGAGTCCTCGACCAGCTCGAGTGGATCGGGGAGGTACTTATCCAGACCGCATCAGCACAGGGTAGACGCCCCCGACCATTCCCAGCCAGGTCCCACGATCACGAGGCTGGATCCTCCAGGCCACCAGGTAGTGATTGATGTACTTTTTCTTTCTTTCTTCTTTTTATATTTTTAGGATATATGTATAAACTTATGACACTTCTATTTGTATTTTGTGTTTGTTCATGATTTATTTCTGTCATGCGTGCTTTTAATATGTTTGTTAAGTTTGCATGATGTACCAAAAATTGAGAAGGAGTTGTCTCAGACAAGTGTGGGGTCACCGTGCCCCCTCCACTTGTCTTGACCACCGGCGTGTCCTACTGTAGCGCTACAACTCCAGCATATGAATCAAGGATCCGATTGTACGCAATTATACCTGTGATAATGAGTACCAAGCAGTCTACCGTCCAAAAAGGGGTAATTCTTTCTCCCTTGTTTTGAATTAATTTTTGTACAACAGGGACGTTGTACGGTTTTAAGTGTGGGGTGTGGACGGTCGAAAGAGATTTTTTGAAATTTTTGCAGAAATGATCAATTTTTCAATTTTTAGCAATATTTTTCAAAATTTTTAATGAATTGCAATTTTGAAATGAATGGTTTGTGATTGTGATAGCACTAGTATTTTTCAAGAAATACTATTTAATTGTGAGCATGCTATTAGTTAGTCAAATAAGTTGAGTTTTACGAGTTTAGAAGATTGAGCTGTTTTAAGATTGGAATTTAGGAAGGAAAAGTCAATCTGTGGCCTTTGTTGTTCGAGCCGGTAGGTCTAAAATGGGTGGACTTTACGCACCTTGCCACCTAAGATCGTCTGGTCTGGGATGGTATTTCTGAAAGCTCGTTACACGGACAACATCGAAAGTCATGGACATTTCCTTAATGGCCTTTAGAATCTGAATGAGTAAGTACACTTCATTGTGGACAGAAAGTTTGTAATCAAGGGTTCTCTAGAAAGCCATGAATTCCAAAGAACAACTCAATTATGTTTTCACAAACTATTCCACTCTAACTCGGGAGACAATAAACTTTGAAGCTGAACACAGTCAGAAATTGTTTGATTCTTTATTATAATTCGTTAAAAACTCTCTTGCTTGGGGACAAGCAAGGCACAAGTGTGGGGTGTTTGACAACGCCTAGTGATATTAAGTATTTTAGGCGTTGTTGAGTCCTATTATTGGTAAAATTATATCAAATATGCATGGGTATTCTCACTTTTCGTGTCAGGACTTGTCTGGAGAAAAAGAACAGAAACAGGGACTAAAAGTGTACAAAAAGGAAGAAGTTTGGAAAGAATGCAAAATCAAAGAAACACGTACGCGCGCCGCGGATTTCCATTCTGCGCGACGCTGGCGTATGGCGGTGGAACACATTTGAATGACGAAAAAACGGGGAACGGATAAGTACGCGCGCCGCGGATTTCCATTCTGCGCGGCGCGGTCATGGGAAATTTGCAACTATAAATAGAGGCATTTCCAGCCGAAAACCCTAGCAAAGACCGGGTGTAAAACATCGACCTAGAAGCTCTTTGACTCGAGGATTCATTTCAGCAAGCTCTCATTTGGTATTTTCATGTTTTAGATTTTTATTTCATTTTAGTTAAACATTTGTAAGCCTTGGTTGGTATCTTTGGGTGTGACAACCATTGATCTCAGGCTTAGGGTTCTGTTTTTAGTAGTGTGTTGGTTACTGAATTGATGTTTGGATATTGGTTTTGATGAATGCAATCATTCGGTTATGTTTAATATTGGTTTTTCGATATTTCGGATGCTTGTTGATGTTTTGATTATTTGTTTGTGTGTGGATATTGCTTTGGACCTTGTTAGGACTATTTTCCTTTGCTGAAAACAGTGGCTAATTAGGTTAAGGTTAAGCATTAAGCCTTGGCTAGTAACTGTTCAATAGAACTGTTAGTTATTAGATGGTTTATGCTTGCTTGGTTTTTGCTAGTTTGAATGCCTTCAATTGCTTCTGATCCAGAGATGTACTTCTGAGTTCAGAAAGTAACTAGGTCATTCGAGCTTGGCTAAGCTTGGCTTGAGTATTTGAATATTGTTTTGAGGTAGTAAGATAGAAATTAGTTCCTCCGACTATAGCTGTGACACTATTAGTTGGCAATCTCTCATCTAGTCTAACCACGTAGCTCCTGTGGATCGACCCTGACTCCACTATACTAGTGAATGTTAGGTTATCTCTTATTTTTGACCGCATGACGACCTCTGCGTGCACGTCACCTGCTAAATCGAAGATCTTGTAAGAAATATGCATGGAGAAAGGAAAGACATCGGCCCCTGTGCGTGATAAAGTTCGCCTCACAGTAAAGGCAAGTGCAACATTGCTCCACACGCTGCTAACCAAGAAAAAGGATCCTGGAACACCTTACATCAAGGTTACAATTGGTGATGTCACCATTCAATAGTCCCTGTTAGACTTAGGAGCAAGTGTGAATGTTTTACCTGGGTATTTATATGACAAATATGAGAATGAGGACCTGGAGTTGGCCAAGAGAGTCTTGCAATTGGCAGATCAATCAACCAAAACCTCTAGAGGGAACCTGATAAATGTAATTGTCAAAGTCGGCAAAATCTTTTACCCAATGGACTTTCTCGTAATGGACTACGAGAATACTCAAAATGAGTCACCACCCGCTCTTACTTTGGGCCGCCCATTCTTAGCCACTGTTGGTACCCTCATAAATTGCAAAATAGGAGAAGTTGACATCGCTTTCGATACAAGAACAAGACACTTAAATATATTTGGTTGTCTGAAACACCCTCTCTTAAGGATTTTCATAAAATAACTTTTAAAACCAATATATTATCATCATTGTTCAAAAATCCCCCTTTAGTGAAAAACTTTAAATCTCAAAACTTCAAAAGAGTCTCTTTATGTTTAAACATCATTTTAAAACACATTGGATTTCGTTAAACACTTGTTTCAGAGTTTAAGCTGTGGAAAAATCATTTCGTCCCACTTTAGGTAAAACATATAGGTTTATAAAGTAGCGAGGTTGTTACAATTCAAATAACATTACACAGCTTAAATGAAACCACACAATCTGTGGCCTTCTAAAACTTCCACCTTCTCTAAAGTCCTCTAAACTCCTCAATCTGAGTACACATCAAATAAGTTAGGCAATTAAATGCCTAGTGAGCTTACCCGAGGCTGGCCCATTCAGAGTGGGAAGTATAACCACCACACTCGGGACAACCCCCAAAAATAGTTTTGACACACACTTTAAAATTAGTTCAAAACATCATAAAGATTTACTCAAAATGGATAGTTATGAAATGCATGGGAGAAACATCTCAAAGGTGGATATACAGCCTAAAACATCTCAAGTCGTCTCAAAGGGGTCTCACGGTCAATCCCATCCTACATGCAATGTAATCCACAAATATGATGCTCAAAATGTATTTCAAAACATCATCATAATCTTTATTTGAAAACGTCTTTAAAAATGATTCATTTCATGCAATGCACACATAGTACTCATATAAAAATTAGCACATAAAAGCATGCATGAAAATAGTTGATAACACACGGAAAAGATAGTAGTAGGGATGTATACTCCCGTTAAACTCACCCAAGGTCAACTGACGAGTCAACACTAACTTTACACAAGGTTTGATGCATTTAGAGGCGCTTCTAGACATCAAATCTTCCATCAAAATCCTCCTAGTTGAGTGATAACTCAAGTCCTTAGTCTCACCTTCGAGTCATTACCATATACTTCCTTCTTACAACACAAGAATGGAAGGTGTCATACTCGTTTCATCTAAAAGTCGCACTATAATTACTTCTTCTAAACTAAGAAGGAACTATCATCCACCATCCCAAAATGAAGACCTTAGCTTCCTAATATAAGGAAAATCTTAGTTAAAACATCCCTAAAGTTTGGCATTAGAACAAGAACCCCAAGCCCAAACCATAAAGCTCAAAACCCCAAAAGTGAGAATTTGGATAGACCTTCTGACACGAGTCGTTTTTCTTTACACGGGCCATGTAAAACCCATCAGATTGGACAGACCCTTTTACACGGGTCGTGTGTTATTACACGGGTCGTGTTCAACACGTTATAGCTTAGTTTTTGGTACTTTTAACCCCCTTTTAACACGATTCAAGCTCCAATTCAACCAAAGACTATGTATACATGAAAATACATGATTAAGAACTATTTTGCATTGATTCAACTTTTGTTCAAGGTGTTCATGACTAAGACCAACGAAAATCCCCTATCCAAGTTCTCATTCCTTAACAAGAAGTTAACCAACTATATTCAAAGTCAATCAGTACACTTAACATCATCAAGTACCCAATTAAGTTCTTAACCAAGGTCATCCCCTAAGGGAGTCATTCCCATACAAACTCTAAGGATGATAGCCTCAATGAATCTCCAATACCAATCATTGCTTCAACAGGTTAAATACATGGAATACCCAATTCCAATCAATCAATTGATGATTACAAGTGGAGATTCCTTCTTCCATTCCATGGAATCATTAGGAAATGATCCTTAATCCACTATTACTTCCAAATTGATGCAATAAACTCATTCATCCATTAAACAAGAGATCCATTCATCATATACATGAGTAAAACCCATTTCAACACCCAATTCCCATGTTCTAGAGATTCAAGGTTTAATATTACACATCAAGGGTTGGAATCCTTAGGGAATCACTAGAATGAATCCCCTCATCCAAAATCACCATATTCATCCACCAATTTCTAGATACCTCAACTAACCATCAACTCCCAAATTTCTAGGGTTCATAGCACCCATTTAAATCTAACTATTGGTTCTAGATCATCCTTGGATTGAATGTAGACCCCTAAAACTTAGAAATATCAAACAAATCTTGCGAATCATAGAAACGACCTCATCCCAACATAAATTTCGGATTGGGTCCAAACCCCAAGCCCTAACTCGAAAATCTAAAGCTAGGAAGGAGAGTTTATACCTTAGATTGCTAGGATTCTTCGAGTATAATCTTAGTCCTTCAAAACCAACACAAATCTCCTTAGAAAGTGATGAAAATTGAGATCTCTCACTCTCTCTAACCTCCAAAAACGTGAATGGCTATTTGGGGGAAGATCACCATAAAAAACAAGTCATCTTTCAAGAATTTGCAAGAAGAGTCCCTCGAGTTTGGTCTTTCTTTACCAAACACCCATAAAGTCAATTATTCTAACTAGAAGTCTTTAGATTCACACTTATGATCCAAATATGACTATTTATTTCACTTGAGTCATTGTATAGGTCAACACTAACCCTTAGTTTCCCAACTTGACAAAAATGGTCCCTTATACTAAAATTCTTCACAATTTAGTCATTAATATAAACTTAATGAATTATTTAACTTACTCTAAGTTTCTAGATCAATTCCTTCATAATATTTTCTAATCCTTCTAAATCCTTGACTATTCGAAGCTCAATGGTTAAGTTTGGTCAAATTAACCATTTTAGTCTTATGACAAAATTTCTCATCTTTGGTTTAAAAATAGATTTTAAACTTCATATCATCCTTTAAAACTTTATTTGACTCATTTATTCACAATATAAAAATATAATAAAATATTAAATTTATTTATTTATTTGTCTTCTTTATTTCCAATATAAATTTTATTTTGTCAATTTAAGCCCAAAACTCCTAGGCCTAATACACGGATGGTACGTTTATCCACCCCTTAAAAGGATTCCGTCCCCGGAATCACCGATAAAGAATTAAGTACCCTTTTCCCAAAAATCTCAAAAGTTGCCCATATTTTAAATTCAAAATATTATAAAATTTGGAGTACCTTAATTTAATTCTTGTAAAATCACTTCGCTTTAATGTACTAATTGTCTAGGTTTTGCTTTTGATAAAACGCTCTTGTTAAACTTGAAATTCCCCTCAATTCGACCCTTGTTTTCACAAAATTCAAACACTCGACCTTGCAGTTAACGTTTTAAGGAAATCCTTCCTTATGAGAAAATTTTAATCTACTTTTGTGAAAAGAAGTATCCTTTCAACTTTGCATACTTTCTATAAAACAATAAAGTTTCAAATTTCTTTTGGGACATATTTTCATCTAATCTATTAACAAAATCCCAAGGAGATCATCAATCCCACGTATTTACTACCGATCCATGATGGACCCCTTGTCATTTATTTCTATAAAAGTCTTGCATTTTGCAAGATATACTCGTCCAAAATTGTTTACAAAAATTTTCTCAAATTTTTAACAATACTCTTGAAAAGATTGGCCTTACATCATTCTTATGTTCTTACTAAGGTAGGTTGTTCACTAACTTGCACACCTCAAGTTGAAGGATGATTTAAAACATATGGCTTCTAGTCTCCCCATGCATCCATATCTATAGGCATGAATCAGCACTTCAACATACTAATAAGTCTCCGCGAGACAACTAAGACACTACTTACTATTGGGAACCCAATAATTAAATCCCTCCTTTGCCTTACATAAAGGTTTCACTAGCTCAGACACAAAGGATATGAACCATGCTACTTTTACATACAAAAGAATTTCTTTAACAGCTCCAAGTCTTCGTCTATCATTCAATTAACTATTACCATGCTCATCATGCTCCTTGCTTACTCAAGTACGTTGCCACGATTCCTCTAGTCTTATAACACATCTTTTCCCTTAATCGGCTCCTCAAGGTCAAAACCTCATCATAATTCTCACTACTGCTCGAGCTTCATTCAATGTAAGTTGTCCCTTTCCTCATCTTCTATCATCCTTAGCAGTTGAAATACACACAAAGTTGTGCATCATATTGCCGTGTACTCATGATCCTTCAAGGTTGCACTTCATGTCCACATAAGAATCCACATGCATGAATCCTTTGCCAAAAATATTCCTCATCCCACACCGAATTCACTAATTAAATGGTTAGAAACTTAGTCACAAGCAAGCATTTACCACTAAGTTCTAAAGGCCAACTACTTGAGAGATTAAACATTCTTAAGAGCATCATAGTTTAAGTCTAAGCACTAGTCCTAGTACCTATTTCACTTCAACTCATTCTCTGATCCCAAATTGAAATACCCTCGCTTAAGGATTTTCATAAAATACCTTTTAAAACCAATATATTATCATCATTGTTCAAAAATCCCCCTTTAGTGAAAAACTTTAAATCTCAAAAACGTCAAAAGTGTCTCTTTACGTTTAAACATCATTTTAAAATACATGGGATTTCGTTAAACACTTGTTTCAGAGTTTAAGCTGCGGAAAAATCATTTGGTACCATTTTAGATAAAAATTCTTGGTTTATAAAGTAGCGAGGGTGTTACAATTCAAATACCATTACACAACTTAAATGAAACCACACAATCCGTGGCCTTCTACAACTTCCAGCTTATCTAAAGTCCTCTAAACTCCTCAACCTGAGTACACATCAAAATGGGCAATTGACATGCCTAGTGAGCTTAC
Organism: Cichorium intybus; assembly: GCA_023525715.1. NCBI lineage: Eukaryota > Viridiplantae > Streptophyta > Magnoliopsida > Asterales > Asteraceae > Cichorium > Cichorium intybus. Next base: position 65,894,000 of record CM042012.1, on the reverse strand, counting down.
CCGAGGTTGACCCATTCAGAATGGGCAGTATAACCACCACGCTCGGGACAACCCCCAAAAATAGTTTTGACACACACTTTAAAATTAGTTCAAAACATCATAAATATTTACTCAAAATGGATAGTTATGAAATGAAATGAAATGCATGATGCAACTATCCCAACCTGTATCCATCTCATAAAAGTCGAACTCACCTCGATGGCACCTACCTAAGTTCACAAGTAACACGCACAAAGCATGTCACTTGATCCCTCGATAGGCCAAACCAGGACTAATGGTCATTAGACTAGCCCCATGAGGGTCAGCAAATCCCTCATGCTGTCCCCTACTGGCGGAGACATCCCAAGACATCCTCGAGGGTGGCTATCCAGCCCAAAAGACCCTCTACATGGGAGAAACATCTTAAAGGTGGCTATACAGTCCAAAACATCTCAAGTCATCTCAAAGGGGTCTCACGGTCAATCCCATGCTACATGCTATGTAATGCACAAATAGAATGCTCAAAACATCATCATAATCTTTATTTGAAAACGTCTTTAAATATGATTCATTTCATGCAATGCACATATAGTACTCATATAACAATTAGCACATAAAAGCATGCATGAAAATAGTTGATAACACACGCAAAAGATAGTGTTAGGGATGTGTACTCCCGGTAAACTCACTCAAGGTCAACTAACGAGTCAACACTAACTTTACACAAGGTGGAATGCAATTGGAGGCGCTTCTAGACGTCAACTCTTCCATCAAAATCCTCCTAGTTGAGTGATAACTCAAGTCCTTAGTCTCACCTTCAATTCATTAACATATACTTCCTTCCTACAAGACAATAATGGAAGATGTCAGACTCGTTTCATCTAAAAGTCGCACTATAATTACTTCTTTTAAACTAAGAAGGAACTATCATCCACCATCCCAAAATGAAGTCCTTAGCTTCCTAATATAAGGAAAATCTTAGTTAAAACATCCCCAAAGTTTGGCATTAGAACAAGGACCCAAAGCCTAAACCATAAATCTCAAAACCCCAAAAATTAACAATACGGACAGACCTTCTAACACGGGTCGTGTTCAGCACGTTGCAACTTAGTTTTTGCATTGATTCAACTTCCATTCAAGGTGTTTATGACTAAAACCAACGAAAATCCCCTGTCTAAGTTCTTATTCCTTAACAAGAAGTTAATGAACTATATTCCAAGTCAATCATTACATTTAACATCATCAAGTACCCAATTAAGTTCTTAACCAAGGTCATCGCCTAAGGGAGTCATTCCTATACAAACTGTAAGGAAGATAGCCTCATGGAATCTCCAATTCCAATTATTGGTTCAAAAGGTTAAACCCATGGAATACCCAATTCTAATCCATCAATTGATGATTACAAGTGGAGATTCCTTCTTCCATTCCATGGAATCATTAGGAAATGATCCTTACTCCACTATTACTTCCAAATTGATGCAATAAAATCATTCATCCATTAAACAATAGATCCATTCATCATATACATGAATAAAACCCATTTCAACACCTAATTCCCATGTTCTAAATATTCAAGGTTTAACATTTCACATCAAGGGTTGGAATCCTGAGGGAATCACTAGAAGTGAATCCCCACATCCAAAATAACCATATTCATCCACCAATTTCTAGATACCTCAACTAACCATCAACTCCCCAATTTCTAGGGTTCATAACACCCATTTAAATCTAACTATTGGTTCTAGATCATCCTTGGATTGAATGTAGACCCCTAAAAACTTAGAAACATCAAACAAATCTTGGGAATCATGGGAAAGGCCTCATCCCAACATAAATTTCAGATTGGGTCCAAACCCCAAACCCTAACTCGAGAATCTAAAGCTAGGAAGGAGAGTTTATACCTTAGATTGCTAGGATTCTTCAAGTATAATCATAGTCCTTCAAAACCAACACAAATATCCTTGGAAGAGATGAAAATCGCCATCTCTCACTCTCTCTAACCTCCAAAAACGTGAATAGCTGATTTGGGGGATGATACCCCTAAAAAACTAGTCATCTTTCAAGAATTTGCAATAATAGTCCCTTGAGTTTGGTCTTTCTTCACCCAACACCTATAAAGTGAATTCTTCTAACTAGAAGTCTCTAGAGTCAAACTTATGCCCCAAATATGACTATTTATTTCACTTGAGTCATTGTCTAGGTCAACACTAACCCTTAGTTTCCCAACTTGACAAAAATGGTCCCTTATACGAAAATTCTTCACAATTTAGTCATTATTATAAACTTAATGAATTATTTAACTTAATCTAAGTTTCTAGATCAATTCCTTCATAATATTTTCTAATCCTTCTAAATCCTTGACTAGTCAAAGCTCAATGCTTATGTTTGGTCAAATTAACCATTTTAGTCCTTAAGAAAAAATTTCTCATCTTTGGTTTAAAAATAGATTTTAAAACTTTATATCGTCCTTTAAAACTTTATTTGACTCATTTATTCATAATATAAAAATATAATAAAATATTAATCTTATTTATTTATTTGTCTTCTTTATTTCCAATATAAATTTTATTTTATCGATTTAAGCCCAAAACACGGATGTTACATTGTCCGTTGTCCACCTTGCTAGAGCCTGAGGAGTTTGAAGAAATGATGAGACCCCCAATATCTCTAAATATGGACGTAGGGAAGAAAGACGAAGAGGACGGGCTCCAAGAAAAAGAAAAAGAAATGGAGGAAGAGCACCATCAATGGGAAGCAAAGGTGCAAGCACCTAATTTAATATGGGAGCAAGCTTTATCATATGCCATGTAGATTATGGAAGGTAAGAACCAGGTACTCCTGAAGGATATCAGGTACCGAGAATAAAAAATGATTATGGTTTGGGAAGAACAGCAGCGGCTTATAAGCAACATGGAGGACTAGATCGGCCACTTGACAACGTTGATGGCAACAATGGTTCATGACATTCTTCCGAAGAAGGAGCAATTTCTGCCCGATGCAGGTTAAGGGCAACGAACTTCTGGCTGATGACGTTAAACTTAGCGCTTGTTGGGAAGTAACCCAATCGTAGTAGCAGTAGGTTTTGTATTGAGTTTTCTTTGAGTCGAGTTTGATTTGTGTACTATCATCATCCTAAAAGTCGTGGTCCAACCCAAGTGAGGGGTGAAATAAAGACAGTGAAAAGCAAAGTGAAAGTAATAAACAATTCAAGTTACGCGCCGCATGCAAGTCTAGGACGCGACGTGGAAAGGAGGAGAACCCGATGCGCAGGGGTTTTCTACAACAATGCGTGCCGCGGGATAGCCATTATCGCGCCACAGATTAGGGTAAATTCGTGACCTTTAACCCTTAAACCCTTTTCACTTTCACACCACCACCACCGAAACACGCCGCAGGAACCCGAGTACTCGATTGATCTATGTTTCTTTTTCTCGAATTTTCTTCCATATTCCTATTCTACTACTTAGGTACATCTCTTAGAACTACTTCAAGTCAAGTATTGCATGTGTCCAGGGTTAGAATTGGATCAAACAGGGTTGTTTTTCAAACTTAGAAAAATCTCAATGCCGAGTCATCGGGTGTTCTTTTTGCAAAATTAACACCCAAGGGAGCTTAATCGGACCCTTAGAAATCCTTGTTGGATTAGGTGTCTAAGCCATGACTAATAATTAGTATTTATCTAATTAATAGTAGCATAGTCCATTTGGGTTGCCCTCATAGTTTGAAGATTGACAGAAAGTCCGGTAGAGAGAAAGATTGATTTATTATGTGATTAATAAATCAATAGAAATTAAATAAATAGTTTATTAATATATTTAAATGATAATATATTAATTAGAAACTATAATAATTAATTAGAAATTTTTCTGGAATTAATTGGAATTAATTTGGCAGTTAAATTGATTAATTAAGGTGTAGGGACTAAAACTATAATTATTCAATAGTTGAGTAAGTGACAGTTGAGTGAGTGAGAGTGGTGAACGAAATTATATATGGAAACATATATATTTTCGATTTTGATAATGAGGATAAAAGGGTTTGAATTATTAAGATAAAGGCTTATCTTAATTTGAATTCAAAAAGGTTTATCTTTAAGGTTTATCTGATCACCATTTGGAGCCTATAAATAGGGAGGCTCACCCTAACCCGAAAGCCACGATTTTTGAAGCTCTCTAAGAAGGTATTTTCGGCCAACAAATCCAAGCTAGGGTGTGACTACATTTGAGGCAAGAGTTTTCTGTTGCTTTGCTTCCAAGATTCACTAAAGGTTGGTTTTTCTTGATCTTTCTTTTAGTTTAATTCTTTTTGGGCCTTTTAGGAATTGTTATATGTTTAACTAGAAGAAAAACTTAGATCTATATAGGTTGCATGTGTACTTAGGATTTTTAGTTCATAGTTGCAGAAAACCTTTCAGTGGTATCAGAGCATTTGGTTGTTTTTCTTGTTAAATTGCTATAACTGCTTTCCTTGTAATTAGGGTTTATTGTCTCTAAACCCTAATTTTGGGCAAATCGACATTAGGGTTAGGGTTTTGAAAAACCCTAGCCCCCCCCCCCCCTCTATTTTGGCGATTTTATGATTAGGGTTTAGAAGGTATTCTATTTTTGGTAACTTTAAATTGTTTAAAAGATAAACCTTAAAACCTTTATCCTAAAAATCGAAAATTAGGGGATAAGGATAGGTTTTAATTAATTTGATTAATTTGATAAACCTATCTACATTTGAATTAATTTAATTAATTGGTAATTAAAAGATAATTCAAGGATTTAATTTAATTTAGAATTTAATTGTTTAAATTGGCAAAAATTAAAAGGATAAATCCTAAAATATTTTAAAAGGTTTAAAATATCAAATTTAATTAATTTAATTAATTGGTTAATTAAAAGATAATTAAAATCAATTTTCAAGGTTTAATTTAATTTGAAATTTAATAGTTTAAATCAACAATAAATTAAAAGATAAACCAGAAACAATTTTTTAAAGTTTTAAAAAATTACATCTTATAAATATTATAATTAGAAAGTTATTGTTATATGTATAAGATTAAAATGGTTATTCAAATCATTAGTAGGCCTTATTCACGAAGCTGGTCTATAAAGTGGGTATAAGGAGACTGCCTATAAAATGGCGGTCTAATGGGTGAACACTCTCGCCCACCGCTCGCCTGATCAGTGGAGGGTCGTTAGCCGAGCAGGTTTGATAGGACCACCTAATAATCACTAAAAGTATACTGATTCAAAGTACTAGAACACTTAATAAAACCCAAATCTAGTTACTTTAGGGAAAATGTGAATTGTGCTAATCCATGAAATTGCACATTGCACTTTATGAAACATTGGTGGAGCGTGTGTGGTTTACCGGCACGCCAATAGGGGTTCATAAAGAGTTGCAATGGGTTTCCCGAGTATTATCATTGTTGATGGAGCGTGTGTGGTTTACCGGCACATCAATTAGAGATGATAATTAACCCGAGAGTACCAAGCTAATTTACATGGTTATTCACATCCAGTTTGTGATCCTCGGCATCCCAGTCACAAACAGTGGAGCACATCCGAGATTAAACATGCCATTGAAAAGTTTAATGAATCTCAACAGATCTAGGAATTTCATAAGATGAAATTGATAAGTGCTTATCTACCTTAATGACCATTATGTTGTGATTACGGCATCCCTCTTCACACCATAATTGGGGTATTTTGGATCCTAGCCTTATTAAATAACATATTGGGTAATTATTTAAAAGGGACCAATTAAACTAATAAATTCTACTTTCTCTTATAGATGTCAAGTGTCGATTCTCCTCCTTCACCCATTTCTGAAAGCATCAAAATGCACCTGCTAAATATGGAAAGGCTGACTAGCCTCAACTGTAAAGAATGGCTTCGCAATTGGAGACTGGCTCTCGGCATTGCTGGCAAGCTACATCTCACTGAGTATCCGATCCCAGTTCCACCGGGACAAGTCATCATAAAAGGTTCTTATGATGAATCCGAAGAGATTCGTGACCTCATGCTATCAACCATTGACCCCGAGTTCCGCAAGGATTTTGAATCCTTGGGGCCATATGAGTTAATGCAACTGGTTGAGAAAAGGTTCCAGAAACCAGTTGAAGAGGAACGAACCAGGATCTTCAAAAGACTTGCAGAGTGCAAGCTGAAAGCAGGAAGTAGCGTCAATTCGCATGTTCTTCAGATTGAAGCGTACATAGGCGAATTGCATAAACTTGGTTATTCCATGAGTCAGGAAGAGAGTGTTAACATCCTACTCGCTTCGCTGACAAATGAGTACGATCTGTTCATTCAGACGTATAGAAAGGAAGACCAGAAAAAGACCCTCATGGAAATGCGTCCACTGTTGACTTTATACGAGTCACTCTTGGACAGGCATAGCTACAATGGCTCAACTACTTCTGGATTAAGTCCAGTGAAGAGACGTAACAAGAAACGGTCAAGATCGACTGGACATGTCTCAAACTGGGAATCCACTAAATCGGATACAGTCACGGGAAGATTGGAAGATGCTCCAACTCTTTTGAAAGCTCAGGTATATCTAAAAACCTCAAAACTCCTGTTCCAAGATTTCTTGATACATAATGTGACAGTCGCATTTTGGTTTGTATGCAGGGAATCAAGAAGGCACGGGACTCTGGCGCATAGGAGCACATTTGGATTGGATCTCAAGATCGTGCATTTTTGAAGTTTAGATAGATATTGGAATATTGTTATTAGTCTTTAGATACATTTTTGACATTGTCTATTACATTGTTCAAGGATTTTATTTTTAATAAAATTGTCATATTTTCTTTTAACACGTGTTGTCTGAAATTATCCTTTTTATGTTATATGAATGTGTTGAATGTATGATTAGTAATAACTTGAATGTTGATGCATCCAAAGTGTTTGGATTCAAGAATTATGTCATTTATGATTGTTAATACAAATGTTATAAGAATCAATTCAACCATAGGTCCAGTTGGACAGGACCTTGGAATCATTTGACTTAGAGTCACTTGATGAATTGATTTCTTAATGTGTCAAGAAATGAATCACCCAAAGATCCAGAGGATAGGATTTTGGTATCAGTTGACTTAGAGTCAACTGAAGATTGCAAGTCTTGAACAAAGTCATAAGTTTACATAGATATGTAAAGGACATTGAGATTAAGAGCAACGGACACACCTGTTGTTGTGTATTGCTAGAATCTTGATATAGAACACAGTTGTTTTGTACTTCAAGATATTCATCATTCGGTATGACGAATATGACATTGCTAATCGGGATAAGCAATTGAATTGAAACCTCGAACAGTTCAAGGACTTCAAAGGAAGTACAAGTTCCACAGAACCTGAGCGATAACATAAACTGAGAAAAAGATTTCACAGTTCATTCTCTTCCAAGAATATTAATGGTTATAATGTGTCTTAGGGAAGATAATGGAGCATTGGTTGAAACAGTTCGATCCTTGGTGTATGAGATACATTGCCAATTAGTTTCCAATAAGATGAACACTATACCAGTCAGTCCATATAAACCATACTCCGACCACATCCTAGACTAAGTAGGTCTTGCAGACACTGCCTGAAATGTAAAGCTGGGATTATCCCACTTGTACATAGAAAGTCCAGGGTCTTGTAGTGTTCATCTGAACCTCATGACCAGCTGAACTTGATCAGCATTGTTGTTTCATTAGCTATCCCACTGTAACTAAAGAGCTCTTTTAGAAAGAACTCATGGTCTAAGGAAACAGTGGGAGTTGGGACAGTCATAAATGAGTTTAGGATTAGCAATGAAAGAACCTTTTAGTCATCACTAGGCTTGGAGTAGAAATCAGATTTCTGCTTTACAACTGACATAATCTCCTCTTAACCAGTAGTATTGATCACCATCATAAGTAGTTGTGATCGGGGTGACATACTGATTAATGGTAAAACACTGCAGTTCATACGGATTTGCAATCCGACTACTTGGAAGCATTGGTGAGCCCGGCTGCTGCCAAATAAGAGGACCTTAGGACGAGACACGGTCTGTGTGAAAATTTGATTGATTTTACACCTGGTCTAAAAAACCAGTGGGAGTAACTAAATCATCAAAAGAAAGCAACATGGACATATACATACCTTCAGAGCATCTAGTTGAGTGAATCGATACTCAGAGTCAAGCAATTGATTCCGAGTAAAGCACTCTCAATAGAAGATGAAATCCGAGAGGATTCTGCATGACATAGTGTGAGTTGTTAGTGGAGCATGTGTGGTTTACCGGCACACTAATATGGACACACATAGAGCATGCCATTACAAAAGGTACATGGCCCCGGGTTTCGTCCCACGGGCGTCTCGCAAAAAAGGATATTCAGATTCTCAAAATATGCCAAAGGATTGGATTTTGAGAAAGGGCTGAAAGATTTCCATTAAAATGGCAGAAAGGTTTGGATTCTCAAAATGTGCCATAAGTCCTGGATTTTGTGAATAGCCTATAACCGTGTCAAAGCCAGTAGGAGTCGCCGTTATCCACTATCCCCACATGTGGGATAAATAATGGTTCTAGGAAACGTCTCTTTTCATTACGAAGTGTAATGACTTGGTGTTAAGAGACGGATCGCTATGAAAGCCTTAATAGAAATACGGCATACTCAGGTGGTTGTAAGCGTCTATGAGATAGATCCAGATTCTGCCAAGATGATCTTGATGATATTCAAGATGCATAGACTTAGGAAAAGTTTTTCTTGTCATTGCAAAGTGTGATGACTTGGCATGAAAGAAATAAAGAAGGTGCAACATACTCATGTAATTCACAGTCATCTATTGGAAAGATGAAATCACCAGCATAGACTAGCCATTGTAAGCATGATCTTGATAAGATTCAAGATGCACGAGAAAAGTCTCCGAAAGGAAAATAGTTTTTCGAAAATCATGACACAAAGGATTATAAATAATCCTTGGATTCCGAAAGGGTTTGGAATAGGACTAGATCGGGTTCCACAAGTTTTGGATCAATCATAAAGTCATGAACATGTCCTGATAACTTAATGCTTAGGGCATAGTAAGTTGGATTCAGGACATTGCCTGGCTGGGAATACTGGATGGATTGGTTGAACTAAAGTGAGAATTCATTAGGAAATGATTAGGGTGAAAATGATAGTATTAATTTGAAAGATTTTCAAAGTGGTAATTATTAACATTAGGACATGATGTTAATGGACTTCATGGTTACAAAGTCTCGTTGGTATCCTGATGGAGCGCGTGTGGTTCACCGGCACATCATAACACCTCGAAATAGTCTTAGGGTGCAGTCAAGTAGACTAAAGACCCCAGAACCATAGGAAGTCACAGTACACATTACCAGAATGGAGTTAGAAGAGAAATTGACAGGATAACTTATTGAGATGTTATCGGATGAGTATCCGATTGGATCATCTGCAATAAAATGTATAAGTATAAGATACTTTGGATACATAGAAAGAGTGTAAGGTTCATAAGACATAGCTGTAAAATTAGAATTGAAAGTTTAAAAGAAATCCTGAAACCGATAATAGTTTATGACAAGGTCCGACTTGGTGATTGCCTTGTGGAGACTTGGTAATAAGCAAGAGTAGCTGCCAGTCAGATCTTTATGTTTCGCTTTCGCATGTTTTACTTCCCGAATAATTTAATTATTCAGAAAGGTCCACAGTCGCTCATACTTTGGGAAGTAAGTATTGAATCAAGACTGTCGTGGATTGATTTGTAGACTGTCTAAGAATTTTAGGCATAGCAATAGGATTGCTACAACATTCATGAGTACTTAGAAATAGAGATTTGAGTATTGGATAAACCCGCGCTCAATAGATTGCTTCATGGATTATATCACAAGCAATATTGAGACGATAATATCCTATGATCTTCAAGTGGAGAAATATGAGTTATAATTTACAAGGCAGTTATTCATTGATAATACGAAAACGCACTGGTAACTCGATGTTATAAAACGTGTTGTTGTGAATGATTTGACTGGTAAAAGATATAAGCATATGAGTCGAAACTTATTCGTTCCTTGACCCTGATGGGAAACAGATATCTGTAGGCCTCTCGATGATTTTGAAGTTGACTAAAGTGCTGGCCAGCCTGGACTAAATTGATGTGTTCAATTAGAAGTTCTAAAGTCATAAGCAGAATCAAAAATCGGGAAACAGAGTATCAGACAGAGATTGATCTCAATCCATGTCTCGTGTCTGAAAATATCTTGTTGGACGAAGGATCATATGATCACTTATCTTTGGACAGAACTCACTAGGTCAGAGTTCGGCAGCAGTTTCTAGGAAGCTACAGTTGCTAAATTAATTAGAGGTTAACTTGGTAATTTTAGTCATAGACTTATCCAAGTGGGAGACTGTTGGATTAGGTGTCTAAGCCATGACTAATAATTAGTATTTATCTAATTAATAGTAGCATAGTCCATTTGGGTTGCCCTCATAGTTGGAGGATTGACGGAAAGTCCGGTAGAGAGAAAGATTGATTTATTATGTGATTAATAAATCAATAGAAATTAAATAAATAGTTTATTAATATATTTAAATGATAATATATTAATTAGAAACTATAATAATTAATTAGAAATTTTTCTGGAATTAATTGGAATTAATTTGGCAGTTAAATTGATTAATTAAGGTGCAGGGACTAAAACTATAATTATTCAATAGTTGAGTAAGTGACAGTTGAGTGAGTGAGAGTGGTGAACGAAATTATATATGGAAACATATATATTTTCGATTTTGATAATGAGGATAAAAGGGTTTGAATTATTAAGATAAAGGCTTATCTTAATTTGAATTCAAAAAGGTTTATCTTTAAGGTTTATCTGATCACCATTTGGAGCCTATAAATAGGGAGGCTCACCCTAACCCTAAAGCCACGATTTTTGAAGCTCTCTAAGAAGGTATTTTCGGCCAACAAATCCAAGCTAGGGTGTGACTACATTTGAGGCAAGAGGTTTCTGTTGCTTTGCTTCCAATATTCACTAAAGGTTGGTTTTTCTTGATCTTTCTTTTAGTTTAATTCTTTTTGGGCCTTTTAGGAATTGTTATATGTTTAACTAGAAGAAAAACTTAGATCTATATAGGTTGCATGTGAACTTAGGATTGTTAGTTCATAGTTGCAGAAAACCTTTCAATCCTGTGTATGCTTTGGTTGGATTAAAACATGTCACAAATTGGTTAGAAGTTTTAGAGTCGCTTTGCCGCGATGGGGGACACGAACACCTGCGATGCGGCATTTGAACAAAAGAGCCTGCGCCTCAGACTCAGAGGACTGCGTCGCGGACCTGGACCATTTTTGCAAAAATTATTTAAAAACTTCCAAGGTTGTGCAGATGACCCGGCCACGTCCGGATAGGCCTGTATACGTCCCAGAGCACGATTTTTTGAGATTTCCACCAGCTTTAAAGTAGACCCGGGGTTACAGGCGAGACTAAATGACATAAGAACGCAGGTTTTTGAGCCAAAACGCTTCTTCGATCGGGAGTTCATCACCCAGATCGGGCTTTCGGATCAGCTCCTACCATTCCTGCACCGCACATGGACAGACCCAATTGGGGCCTATACCTTCACATGCGAGGATGGGAGAGGTTTATGGGTCGAGACAATGATATTTCTTACAGAGAGCTCATGTTGGAGTTCTTCTCGATCTGCCGATATGAGCCAGGCATGGACGACCCTACTGCCCGCCTTATCACATTCTGACTTGGCGGACAGAGTGGGCAGTGTACCATTCGCGAGTTTGCCAGGCGCACCGAGACATATACCCGAGAGAAGACCGATAGCATCCATTTCCCAGTTTTCAGAGGCGTGCATGCGAGATCAGCCCGATAGGAACATCGATGAGGTCGTTTAGGCACGGATGCCTAACGATAGGTACCGATCGAGGGCCGCCAAGAAAAGTCAGCTACGGTCTCTCCTACACCGAGTTCTTCACCGGATCATCTCCTCGACGATTGCTCATCGAAAGGGGGTGAGAAGGTGCCACGCGATGACATGTTTCTCATGTGGATTCTAACCAAGCCGACGCGCTTCCTAAACCTGCCACACACTTTGGCAGTATTTTTGACCCACAAGGGCAAGGGGCCTAGGGTGGTACAGATGTCGATCTTGGGCGAGTACGAGTTAGCGCCAATGATTGCACCACGCGGCCCAGGAGCCAAGGATACTGAGGTACCCGTGGTTAGACCATAGAGGAGGAGGAGAGTAGAGCAGCCACCACTAGTTTAGCCACCGCCCCAGGCCGAGCAGCAGGCTGTAGACGTCCAGGCCACACTGATATCTTTGGAGGCCAGTCAGGCGAGACTGGAGGCTCAACATAGATGGTTAGTAGAGACCTCGTGGTTGATTTTGTTACACCTGTGTATAGGGGATATACCACCATTCTCCTCGACAGGAGTTGATGATGTTGGACCATCAGGCACCCAACATGGCGATAATGACGAGGAGTGATAGTACTTTTTCATTTTCTTTTGATGTAGTAGCAACTTTTGTATAAAATCTCAACTTTCAGTATATTGCATGTTTTTTTCATATAATATTGTTTGTTTGAGTGTGCTTGATCCAACTGTGAATGTGATTGAGAGACCAGCCGAGGGAGTTGCACAACGCAAGTGTGGGGTCACCGTACCCTGCACTTCTGTTATGCTGGCGTGTTTAATGTTGCGTCCCGACTCCCAAAACTTCATGAAGATGATACAAACGAGCAATCCTGTTACAGTTCTTTCCTGATATTCGTCATCCTAAGGGGTAACTCTTTTTCTCCCTTTGTTTTAATTTTTCTTTTGTACAACAGGGACGTTGTACAGTTTAAAGTGTAGGGTGGAACGGTCAAAAAGGTAGTTTGAGAATTTTTGCGGAAAAAGTCATATTTTTCAGATTTTTAACAATTTTTAAATTTTTTTAAGACGTCACTTTGAAACGGATAGTTTTGAATTTCTTTAGCATTGTGACATTTTTTTCAAAAAAAAAATACTGTTTAGTATTTAGCATGCTAGTTAGTTAAAATAAGTTGAGTAGTTTTGAGAAGTTAGAAAATTTGGGGATTTAGAGTATCTTATGATTCGGATTCAGGAAGGAATTTCAATCGGTGACCTTTGTTGTTTGAGCCGGTAAATTCGAAAAAGGTGGCCCGTAGGGCATTTATGCACCACACTACCTAAGATCAACTGGTCTGAGATATTGTTTTTGAAAGCTCGTTATACGAACAACATCGAAAGTCATGGAAATCTCTCATTAACGGCCTTTAGAATCTGAATGCGTAAGTTTGCACAATTGCGTTACAAAAAAATAACATTTAGTGACATAGAAAAAGTGTTACTAAAAACCGAAAAATTGCCACTAAAAGCCTGCACAAAAAAAGTGCCACTAAAGACCTTTAGTGACACTTTTTGATTGTGTCGTTGCAACCTCATTATGTTTTAGTGGCACTTTTTTATTATGTCACTATTGCACTTGTATGTTTTAGTGACAGTATTTTTATGTTACTATTTAATTGCTAAAATAAATATTATTTTCATGCTTTTAGTGTCACTTTTTTTTAATACAAAAAATTTATATTAAAAAATTTGATATCATTTTTTAGGTTTAAATGAAACATAAAGTAATAATAAGATAATAAATAGAAACAAATTATCATTAATTGAATTCAATCTTATCTAACAAGAATCTTTACAATATTTAAAACACAATGTCTTCTAAAATATTTAATAAGTCTAAATGTTATGTTGGTACTCAAAACATAAAACTATCAAACAAATAATTATTGAAGAGGAAGAATGGAACTTGATTGATCACTATATAAGACATAACCGCAAGTGTTGTCCCAACATATAGCTGCTTTTTGAATAGAAACTTCAAGAAGTGGACCAGAAGAAGCCAATACTTCCTGAAAATAAACATAACATAAATTTGACATTTTTGTGATTGAACCAATTCAAGAGTTTATGAAAACGTAATGAATGTTAAATCAACATCCAAGGAGAATTGTGCATTTAAGACTTTTTAATCTTATGAGATGATTAGAATTTCAATTGAAAATAAAACAACAAAAAATTATAAGCACAAGAAAATATTATACATCAGGTCATGCCATTTTGAACCAGATGGTTTCATCAATGCAACAACTTATTATACATTATGTTTTAGACTATTTAACATTTATAGGTTCTCAACATAATTCTTCTCATTTGACAAAAGGTTCTTAAATTGAATAACAATGAATGTTAAATTAGATATTCTATTATAAATTATTATTGATATAACTTGTGTTAACTTTCATTATATAAACTGTTTAGTTAGACCTAAAAAGTAAAACACGCCATTTTTTCCTTTTCGATGGATTCATGAACTATCTTTACACAAAAAGATACATGATTTAGAGTCACAACTTCTTTTTTCTTGGGTATGGTTTCCTTATTTCTTTTCATGCCGATCAACATCTTGAATCGCGCACAAGAGGATATTTGTATAGATCAATTTTATTGAACATACAACATTAGAGCATGAAAGTATCAATGTCGTTCACAGAAGAGCGAAGCCTAACTTTAAAATTTTACGGGTCATGTAGCACAGACCTTCTTTGCATGCATGACATACATCATCCCTAGGAGCTCTTTGAACACTCTTTAATGGATATATGTCCAGGCTCGAAATTTTGCCTATTATGAGAGTAAAAAAAAAAAAAAAAAAAAAGAGTGAAATCTTCCCAAGGACGTAGCAGAAATTCAACCTGGGTGCCAAGGACTTGATGAATCGAAGAGCTTGTGCATGTGCATCTAATGTGAGCTGTTTTCCTACATCGGCTAGAACAATTAAATTTTATGGTTCAAGCATTCCATCGAACAATTTCTGTTCGTCATCCTTCTTCAGCAAGAAATCTAACACTTTTCAAGAAAATTACCATTTACAAAAGAAATTGAAGCCATTCATAAAAGAAAATCAAAATATTCAAGAAATACATCAAACCTTTCAAACACCCAGCAGGGGGATCTAATTTGGATCGTCGTTGGGGAAGGAGCTGTCTACTGGTGTAGAGGTGGCTTAGAGAAGTAGGTCGACGATTGCTGAATAGCCGATGGTAACTAGACTGCTGAAAGGAAGCAGTGACGGCGATTTGTGTGAAACTTTTTCGTTTTCCGCTATGTTTAGGAGGAGGGTAAGAAATGTGTTTAAACTGGAACATTGGTTGTGAAAGAGTGGGATTTTTGTGAAGCTTTTTTGTTGCCCAACTATTTTTATTAAAAGCTCCAATTGCATAAAAAAGTGTCACTAAAAGTATATTATAGCGGCACAAAATCAAAATGCTACTGAAATTTTGTGCCAACAAATGTAATTTTATTTGTAGTGTTGTGAATAGAAAATTTGTAATCAATGGTTCATTAGAAAATCATGATTCTCAAAAGGTATTTTGGTCATTTTCTAAAAATCGTTTTTATCTAACTTTTCGAACTGCGAGAAACTTTGAAACTAAAGATATTAAAAAATGTTTGAGTCTTTGTTAGAAAGTCTTAAAAACTCTACATGCTTGGGACAAGCAAGGCACAAGTGTGGGATTGTGATAACATCTAACAATTTTAGCCATTTTAGGTGTTATTGAACCATGTTTTAGTTAGTTTATCTTTTTAAGAATACTAATATCACTCACTTTTCGTATCAAGGAACTTGTGTGTGTTTTAGTGCAAATGCTGGAGGTTTTGTGTAAAATTGGTGAAGCTGATGACAAATCTGAAATTCAAAATGAAGTGATATGTGTGGCGTGGAGAAATTCAAAATGAAGTGATATGTATGGCGTGGAGAAAGGAGGTATGTGATGCGGACACGTGGATGAAATCCGATCTGGAAGAGTTTCAAATTCAAGACATGAAAAAGCGGGGATAAGGTTGATCTGCGGCGCGTACACCACGTATACGCGGTGCATAGAGCCAATTTTCTCAACTATAAATAGAGGCTCCCAGGTCAAATTTTGGGGACGAAGATTGATCCTTTGAGTGGAACGTAGACTTCTTTGACTCAGAATTTCATAGGTTTACAGTTAGTTTCAATAGTTGGATCGTTTTTTCTTTTATTTTCAGTTCTTGTTTATCGTTTGACTCTTGTGTAATCAAGGATTCTAGATTGTAGAATAACTTTGATCACATATATTGGATTGGTTCCTGAAATTATAAGCATTCGGCTCTAATTTGGGTTTGGTTTATGAATGTAGGTTTGAGTTTTGGTTTATATTTATGCAAGTTACTTTTCGGTTTATAATTATGCGAGTTACTTTTCGGTTTATAATTGTTACTTTCTTTGTCGTTTTCGTTGTGGGATTTGTTCTGACTTCTGAGATACATCTTGAGGTCGATATTAGTCTAGCTTAATCGATTTTGATATATTGCCTCGGCATAGATTCGGTAGTTTTGATTTGGAGTTTGCATTCAGTTTTCGAGTCAAGTGTACGGATACCTACCATCTATAGAGTTACACTATAGATCGATCGTATTTAAGACACACAGTGCCAACCACGAACTGCATGGTTCGACCCTTACTTGCCGCTAGCTAGTGAGCGGTAAGATTTTATTTTGTATTTTTGACCGCATCGACGACTGCGAAGTGTCATAAACCATGTTTGGTAGATGTACTTTGTGTGTGTAGAAAGTCACTAAGCTGTGTGTTTAACCTTTTCCTATAAAACTATTGTATCAGGTTCATCGGGTACCAATGATGGCAAGGCATGACGCGTATACACTATGATGCTTCTTTTGGGGATTTTTATATTTCATTAATGTTTCCGCTGATGTTTACTCATGATAATTTCTGGTTGATACAGATTATTATTTTGACTGGTGTTTTTATGAATTTAAATTAGATGGATTTTTCTAATGAAAAGTTGATTAAAAATTTTTAAATTTACCAAAAAATTTGGTGATGTTACAATATATATATATATATATATATATATATATATATATATATATATATATATATATATATAAAGCCACATGTCATCTCCTTATTGAATTTGACACATGTCATTTTCTCAAAATTTTAAATTTCTTAAAAAAAACTAATTGGTTTGAAACGTTTCTAACTCCTTAATGATAGGTTTAATTATTATTCAATTTCAAAATTAATTGTTATCATTCAATTTCAAAATTAATTGTTTTTTAATATCATATTATTTTTAATGTGTAGAATGAGTTGGGAGACAATAGAGAGACAATTGACGTCATAAAATTTTGAAGAACGATTCCAATTATAATAATGAATTTGATTTTAGTACCGATGACATTCTCATAAACAATTATATTTATCAAAATACAAAGTCGTAATAGTAAAAGTCAAAAGCAAGATGTCACAATACACAAATAAATTTCTTATGTAAAATTATTAATGTTTAGATATTCTTAATTAACATTTTTTATATCATCCCGTGTAATACACGGGTCTCACAACTAGTATGTATATATATATATATATATATATATATATATATATATATATATATATATATATATATATATATATATATATATATATATATATATATATATATATATATATATATACACACACTTAAGTTCAAATGAGAAACTAAGAAATTGAGAGTGCCTAGGAAAGTTTTAAAGATTAGGGTGATATCTTGCATCCAAGAGGTATAATTTCATGTTCTAGCTTCAAATTGGGTGTTTGAATTGCTTGGAAAGGTTTGATTCCAGGTGGTGTTTGATAACCCACCTGCAACTAAAGAAGTTGTAGCAAGTAATTCTTGAATTAGATGCGCAGTAGGGTTTGTAATTCAAACCCTAACTGTGAAATAAGCTATAGTTGAGTGAGTAGAACTATAGCAAGTTAATACAAGGTATTTACATATGTGTGGTGTGTATGTAGTATGGTGTAGGTGCTGAAAGTGAAGAGACTACACTTTGGCCTACCAATTGTACCATCTAGAACGGTGTAAAGCTACTGTATCCATGTGAGTAACTCTACCTAAGTTGTTAGTTGTAACATGTTGTGTGTGTTTAAATGTTGATAATACATGTAGTAGAATATGTATAAACTATGCGGACACATCAAGGATCAATTGTGATTACATGTGTAAGAGAATTGTGGTTATAGTGTGTAGTAACCGGCATCGAGATGAGAATCTTGTGCCCACTTGAAGTAAGGTTTACATATCACTTAATGAGTACTTTATGACTTTGTATAACTGGGTTATTACTGGTTTGCTTAGTGAGTACTTAGCAACCATGGAGTAGGAGTGTGTGCATAATATATATATATATATATATATATATATATATATATATATATATATATATATATATATATATATATATATATATATATATATATTGAAATATATATAGAGTATGTTAGCGTGTACATAGTGTTTGTTGTTTCACAGATGTGCAGAGATCACTGTGTACGAGTACCATTTAGTCTAGTGGATAACAAGTATAGAGATGACTTGTTATTAGAGGTGAACTTTATAATTAAATATGAGTAATCTGTACTATATCTCGTGTTATATATGTAATAGAGTTTTTATGACTTAGATGATTACACATGAAACCTTTGTTGGATTAGGTGTCTAAGCCATGACTAATAATTAGTATTTACCTAATTAATAGAAGTACAGTCCATTTGGGTTGCCCTCATGACTGGAGGTTTGGTAGAAAATTCGGTAGACAGAAAGGTTGATTTATTATGGGATTAATAAATCAACAGGAATTAAATATATGGTTTATTAATATATTAAAGTCATAATATATTAATTAGAAACTATATTAATTAATTAGGAATTAATCTGGAATTAATTGGATTTAATTTTGTGATTAATTTAATTAATTAAAGGTGTAGGGACTGAAACTGTAATTATTCAATAGTTGAGTAAGTGGCAGTGTGAGAGTGACCAGTGAGTTTCGAAATTATATATATATATATATATATATATATATATATATATATATATATATATATATATATATATATATACATATTTCGGAATTGATAATTAAAGGATAAATAAGGAGTTTGAATTATAAGATAAAAGGTTTATCTTATTTGAATTTAAAAAGGTTTATCTCTTAAGGCTTATCAACTGGTCATCTGGAAACTATAAATAGGGGTCCTTGGGCACCATATGAATTCGCCACTTTCTACATACTCTCTCTGGAATTTTCGATCCCCCCTCCTCCTAGCTTGGGTGTGACTTTCATTTGAGGCAGGATATTTTTGCTGCTCAGCTTCCAAGAAATTAAGGTTGGTTTTTTCTATTTGATCTTTAGTTTCTTTTATTGGCCTCTAGGTTTTTTGTTATATGTTCAATTAGAAGAAAACATAGATCCTTATAGGTTGCATGTGAACTTAGGTTATTTAGTTCATGGTTTGCAGAAAACCTTTCAGTGGTATCAGAGCCTGTTTTGTTTTCTTGTTGAATTGCTATAACTGTTTTAGGGTTTTTCGCCTATAAACCCTAATTTTAAATAGGATCGATTTCTAGGATTAGGGTTTTGGAAACCCTAATCCCCCCTTGCTAATTTTCGATATCTAGCATTAGGGTTTTAGGAGGTTTTCTATTTTTGGTAACTTTATTTGTTAATTAAATGTATAACCTTAAACCTTTTCTTGAAATCGAAAATTAGGGGTTTAAGGATAGGTTTTAATTAATTTGATTAAATCTATCTACATTTGAATTAATTTAATTAATTGTTAATTAAAAGATAATTCAAAAGGGATTTAATTAATTTTAAAATTGCGAAATTAATGGAATAAATCCGGAAAAATATTTTAAAATGTTTAAAATATTTAGATTTAATTAATTTAATTTATTGGTAATTAAAATTGATTAAATCAATTTTTTAAGGTTTAATTTAATTTAAAATTTAATTATTAAATTTGGTAAAATTAAAAGATAAACCTTGAATATTTTAAAGGGTTTTAAAATGCATCTTATATATGTTATTAAAAGTTAATACTATATATATGAGATAAATTTGGTTAGTCAAATCAATAGTAGGCCTCATTTACGAAGCTGGTCTATAAAGTGGGTATAAGGAGACTGCCTATAAAATGGTAGTCTAATGGGTGAACACTCTCACCCACCGCTCGCCTGATCAGTGGAGGGTCGTTAGCCGAACGGGTTTGACAGAACCACTAAATCATTAAAAGTATAATGATCAAAGTACTAGAACCTTTACACAAAATCCCAATCTAGTTACTTTAGGAAAAATGTGAATTTGATGCTAACCCATGAAATTGCACATTGCACTTTGTGAAACGTTGGTGGAGCGTGTGTGGTTTACCGGCACACCAATGGGGGTTCATAAAGAGTGGCAATGGGTGTCTCGGGTGTTATCATTGTTGATGGAGCGTGTCTGGTTTACCGGCACATCAATTTGAGATGATAATGGACCCCGAGAGTACCAAGCTAATTTACATGGTTATTCACACCCGGTTTGTGATCCTCGTCATCCCAGTCACAAACGGTGGGGCATATCTGATATTAAACATGCTATTGAATAGTTCAATAAATCTCAAAAGAAACTAGGAATTCCATTTATAATAAGATTATTTTTCCACAGTGGAATCGGCTGAATCGTCATTCGCCTACCTTTATAAAATTTGCTTATAGATTACGGCATCCCTCTTCTATGTTGCAAATTGTTATAGTTGGATCCTAGCCTTATTTTATATTGGGTTATTATAAGGACCAACATGTATCTAATTAAACTTACCTTCTTTTATAGATGTCTTCTGCTGATCAATCCGCTCCCCACTCAAACTCCAGTGTTCCCTCTATCCTCTCACTGTGTTCCAAGGTTCAATTGAACGGGACAAACTACAATGACTGGATTAGAAACATCAAGATGGCTCTGAGCTACGAGAACAAAGAGTATGTTCTCGAGACTGAGCTTGTAGATGTTGACCCTGAAACTGCTACTCCCGAGGAAATTGCCTCGTACCAAAAACATTCTGATGATGCAACCAAAGTGGCCTGCATCATGATCGCCACAATAAACCCCGAATTGCAAAGGATATATGAAGACTACTGGCCTTTCGAGATGCACAAGGAGCTTGCGGAAAAGTTCCGCAAGCAAGAGCGCATCGAAAGGTGCGAGGTGGTCAAGGACTTCACGAACAGCAAACCTAAAGATGGAGAGTCCATCTGCGCTCATGTGCAAAGAATGCAAGGTTACGTGGAGCGGCTTAGAAAGCTTGCGATGCCTGTACCGGAGGAGTTGGCCGTTGACATAGTGCTTAACTCTTTACCGAGTTCTTATGACCAGTTCAGGCTGGCTTATCATTTGAACAACAATCAGGCTAACCTGACTGAGTTGCATCATATTCTTCGAGTTGCTGAGGACGGGATGAAGGGTAAAAGTGTACCCTCAGTTAATCAGCCCGTCTTAGCCATTGGAAGTGGCAAAGGAAAGAAAAGGAAGGGCCCTCCTAAGCAAAATTGGAGGGAAAAGGTTCAGGTCGTGTCGTCAAGCAATGGCTCGAGAACCAAGTCTTCCCAGATTCCTTGTGTGGCCAACCCTGATGAAGCCAACTATTTTTATTGCAAAGAGAATGGCCATTGGAAGAGAAGCTGCCCCAAATACTTACAGGATGTCAAGGATGGGAAAGTAAAGCCATCGCCAGTAGGTATATACACTATCTCTAAAAACTCACCATCTTCTAATTCTTGGGTCCTTGATACAAGATGTGGTTTTCACATTTGTTCTGATCTGCAGGGCCTAAAGGAAAGCAGGGAGGTGGAGCACGGTAGACTGAACTTGATCATGGGCAATAGGAGATCGTCCCGTGTTACCAAGATCGGCGTTTACAGTTTAGTGCTTAGTAGTGATGTTAGTATAGAGTTATTTAATTGTTGCTATTCGCGAGAAATGGCAAGAATCATTGTTTCATTTCACGCATTGTTCAGACAAGGATTTCAATTTTCTTTTGATAATAAAATTGGTTCGATTTCTGTTTTCAAAAATTGTATTTTGATTTTTACTGCTTATCCTTGTGATGGTGTGTATGAAACTGTTGAATGTGTTGACAATTTAGGACATAGTGTAAATTATATTGATTCTACTAGTGGTGTAGAAAAGGCATGTCTGTGGCATAGTCGGCTCGGGCACATCAGCAAGAAACGCATCGCCCAACTCCAAAAGGATGGAGTGTTGGAATCATTCGACCTCAGGTCGGATGATGTATGTGAATCTTGTCTGTTGGGCAAGATGACTAAATCACCTTTTAAATGGTCTTTTGAAAGAGGTGAAGGTCTGCTGGACATCATTCACACGGATGTGTGTGGTCCATTCAGATCAACCACAAAGGATGGCACGCGGTTCTACGTAACCTTTACTGACGATTTTAGTAGATACGGTTATATCTACTTGATCAAGCATAAGTCAGACACCTTTGAAAAGTTCAAAGAGTTTAAGAACGAGGTAGAGAATCAATTAGGCAGGAAGATAAAGATGCTCAGGTCCGACAGAGGCGGAGAGTATCTAAGTATCGAGTTCCTAGACTATCTAAATGAATGCGGAATAGTTTCGCAGTTGACACCTCCCAGGACACCACAGTTGAACGGTGTTGCGGAGAGGCGCAACCGAACCCTGTTGGACATGGTCCGTTCCATGATGAGTCGAGCTTCACTTCCCATCCACTTCTGGGGGTATGCCTTAGAGACTGCCGCCCATATCCTCAATCTTGTCCCTACTAAAAAAGTTGCTAAAACACCTCATGAGATATGGACGGGGAAAGTTCCCTCGTTGGCACATATCAAAGTATGGGGTTGTGAGGCTTTCGTTAGACGAGAGACTCAAGACAAACTCGCAGACAGAAGCGAAAGGTGTTTCTTCCTTGGTTATCCCAAACAGTCCTTTGGATATCTATTCTACAGACCGAGCGAGGACGTGGTCTTTGTAGCTAGACGAGCAGTCTTTCGAGAGAGAGAGAGAGCTTATATTCAAAGAGGACAGTGGGAGTACCATTGATCTGGAAGAAATTCAAGAGTCATCAGATGACGCAACCTTAGGAGAAACTAGCAACCAACATGAGGAAGAAGTTCCTGTTGGTCCGACAGATGTATCCTTACCTCTTAGGCTTTCCGGTAGGGTTAGCATGCCACTCGCGTTTTATGGGTTCCATATAACTTCGGATGGGGACACGATTGTCAGTGATAGGACACTGATAAATTTAGATGAACCAGCTAACTACCAGGAAGCAGTGACGGGCCCTAAGTCTGCCAAGTGGAAAGAGGCCATGGATAGCGAGATCAAGTCCATGTATGACAATCAAGTTTGGAACTTGGTTGGCAACGTACCGGGTCGAAAGACAGTCGGGTGCAAATGGATCTTCAAGAAGAAGACCGACATGGACGGAAAGGTACACACTTTCAAGGCAAGACTGGTTGCGAAGGGCTTTACTCAAACCCCAGGGGTTGACTATGACGAGACCTTCTCACCAGTAGCCAAGATAAAGTCTATTAGGATTATGCTGGCCATAGCTGCATTTCATGACTATGAAATTTGGCAGATGGACGTCAAAACCGCTTTCCTTAATAGGAAGTTGACTGAGGATGTTTACATGAATCAGCCAGAGGGTTTTGTCGATGCAAAGTATCCTAATAAGGTGTGTAAGCTTGAGAGATCAATCTACGGATTGAAGCAAGCTTCTCGCAGTTGGAATCTTTGTTTCCATGAGAAAGTCAAAGAGTTTGGCTTCTCTAGGAGCGAGGAAAGTCTTGCGTATATGTCAAGGCTAGTGGGAGTATAGTCACCTTTCTGGTGCTGTATGTCGATGACATACTACTCATGGGAAACAATATTCCAACCTTGCAAGATGTCAAGGCTTGGCTTAGGAAATGTTTCGCCATGAAGGACCTAGGAGAGACTGCCTATATTCTCGGGATAAGAATATTGAGAGATAGGAAGAAGAGACTAATTGGACTTAGTCAGGGTACATACTTGGAAAAGGTACTGAAAACGTTTAGTATGGAAAATTCCAAGAAGGGAGAGCTACCTATCCAAAGTAATGCAAAATTGAGTAAGACTCAAAGTCCGAGTACAGACGAAGAAATAGCTGAAATGAGTCGGGTACCTTACGCTTCGGCTGTAGGATCGATCATGTACGCTATGACGTGTACTCGCCCTGACGTGGCCTTTGCTTTAAGCATGGTCAGTCGGTACCAGGGTAACCCTGGAAGGACGCATTGGATAGCTGTGAAAAATATACTCAAGTATCTACGAAGGACCAAGAACATGGTGTTAGTCCTCGGTGGCAGTGATACCTTGAGAGTTGAAGGATATACAAATGCCAGTTTTCAGACGGATAGAGACAGTGGTCGGTCTCAGTCGGGCTGGGTATTCCTTTTGAACGGTGGAGCAGTTACTTGGAAAAGTTCCAAGCAATAAACAGTGGCTGATTCTACGTGCGAATCAGAGTATATAGCAGCAAGTGAAGCGTCAAAGGAAGCGGCTTGGCTGAAGAACTTTATCGGTGACCTTGGAGTAGTCCCGAGTATTCAGGAGCCCTTGGAACTGTTCTGCGATAACGAAGGTGCGGTCGCCTTGACAAAGGAACCGCGAGACCATGGAAAGTCCAAACATATCGACAGAAAGTACCACTACATCAGACATAGGGTAGAAGAAGGTCACCTCATTGTAAAGAGGGTTTCATCGGAAGATAATCCTGCAGATCCTTTGACAAAGGCTCTGAGTAGGATTAAGCATAATCAGCATGCTAGAGGCATTGGATTAAGAGATGATATAAGTTTTTGAAATTAGATAGGTTTAGAAACTTGTAACAATGAATTGTATTTGACTTTTGTGATTTAATAATAGAGATTTATTAATGGTTTTCTACATTTGTCAATTCTTTATCATTGTGTTTCTTTTTCGCATGTTTTACTTCCTGAATAATTGGATTATTAAAATATCCGCAGTCGCTCATGCTTTTAGGGAGTAAGTATGAAGCAAGACTGTCATGAATCACTTGTAGATTGTCTAAGGAGTTAGACATTGCAATAAGATTGCTGCAACATTCATGAGTACTTGGAAATGGAGATTTGAGTATTGGATAAACCCGCGCTCAATGGATTGCTTCATGGATTACATCACGAGCAATATTGAGACGATAATATCTTTTGATCTTTAAGCTAAGACATAAGAGTTATGATTTACTAGACGGTTGTTCATTGATAATACGAAAACGCATCGGTAACTCGGTGTTATAAAACGTATTATTGTAAATAATTTGTCTGGTAAAAGACATAAGTATATGAGTCAAAGTTTATTCGTCCCTTGACCCTAACGGGGAACAGATATCTGTAGGCCTCTCGATGAATTTGAAGTTGACTAAAATGGTTGGCCAACCGGGACTAAATTGGTAGTCTACGAGTCATATGCAAATCGGAAATCGAGGAACAGCGAATCAGACCAGATTGATTTTATCCATGTCTTGAGTCTGAAAAATATCTAGTTGGACGGATGATCATCTGATCACTTATCTTTAGACAGAACTGACTAGGTCAGAGTTTCGCAGTAGTTTCTAGGAAGCTTAAGGTACTGGTTAATTAGAGGCTAAATTAGTAATTATAGTCATAGACTTATCCAAGTGGGAGACTGTTGGATTAGGTGTCTAAGTCATGACTAATAATTAGTATTTATCTAATTAATAGAAGTACAGTCCATTTGGGTTGCCCTCATGGCTGGAGGTTTGGTAGAAAATTCGGTAGAGAGAAAGGTTGATTTATTATGGGATTAATAAATCAACAGGAATTAAATATATGGTTTATTAATATATTAAAGTCATAATATATTAATTAGAAACTATATTAATTAATTAGGAATTAATCTGGAATTAATTGGATTTAATTTGGTGATTAATTTAATTAATTAAAGGTGCAGGGACTGAAACTATAATTATTCAATAGTTGAGTAAGTGGCAGTGTGAGAGTGACCAGTGAGTTTCGAAATTATATATAGATATATATATATATATATATATATATATATATATATATATATATATATTTCGAAATTGATAATTAAAGGATAAATAAGGAGTTTGAATTATAAGATAAAAGGTTTATCTTATTTGAATTCAAAAAGGTTTATCTCTTAATGCTTATCAACTGGTCATCTGGAAACTATAAATAGGGGTCCCTGGGCACCATATGAATTCTCCACTTTCTACATACTCTCTCTGGAATTTTCGATCCCCCCTCCTCCTAGCTTGGGTGTGACTTTCAATTGAGGCAGGATACTTTTGCTGCTCAGCTTCCAAGAAATTAAGGTTGGTTTTTTCTATTTGATCTTTAGTTTCTTTTATTGGCCTCTAGGTTTTTTGTTATATGTTCAATTAGAAGAAAACTTAGATCCTTATAGGTTGCATGTGAACTTAGGTTATTTAGTTCATGGTTTGCAGAAAACCTTTCAACCTTTGTGGTTCGTATTGGCCTTGGTGGTCAAAGGATTTTGTTAATTACCCGATGTATAATGTAGGAATCTGTATGGTTCATAACGGCCTTTTTGTGGCTAGGTGATTGAGTTTAGTTACCCGAAATATTGTAGGAACCTTTGTGGTTCATAAACGGCCTTTGTGACTAGGAGATTGAACTTAATTGTCCAACATATACTGTGACATCCGCCTAAAATGGATTCGGGTCAACCCAACCCAATTGGGAAGTTTAATAAACCCTACTCAAGATTTACTTGACGCTAATAGGATCAAAACCTATACAATACGATATAAATTGACGTTAATAGCAAAATAGCATAGTATAACGTTATAACTATAATCAAATTAAATTATGATACCATATTAAAATCAAATCAAAGTATGATACTCTAATTAAATTAAAAGAGTCAAACTTGAATACTATAATTAAACTTCAAATCAAAGTAGATTGTTATAATCAAATAATAACCTATTTTTTTATAAAACTCTATTTTTATAAACTCTACATTAAATTTTATAAAATTCTTATATTAATTAGTGTATTACATAGAGATGCTTGTACTAGTAGGAAATTATGAAGACCACCTAAAGTCAAAAGTTATTCCCATGGTCTCCCACTCACACCTCCTATCATCTTTCCTTTTATTTTTCTCCCAACACATTATTCTCATCACCACTCAAACCCTCTCTATTCTTTCTCTCACTCTCAATCTCGAAATTCTTCCAAGAAATATCAATTTTCCAGCCAAGAACAATCCCTCATACTCAAATCTCCATCCCTCTTAAAGCATTCATCAAGGTATGTTGTTAAAAGTTCCAAATTCATACATGAAACAAATTAAATCCACCAAAATATCTAAAACTCATTTTATGCATAAACCTGATTTTTCTCAGACTCTCATAAATAAAATAAGAAGTTCTGGAAATTTTCAGAAAATAACTTATTTTTATTGAATTACTATAATTATTGCAATAAAATATGGCAATAATTCTCATAAAATACTTTTTGCAGTCAATAAATTCTGGGAAAATTTTGGAACAACCCTTATATTGAGTAAGGTGGATTTAAAAAGTTTCATGCATTTATATTACTGTTTGATGCTTATTTTGTATTTTATTTTGTTGTAGATAAATAAATTGCAAAATATAGTTATGTATGTTAAAAACTAGATTTTATATTTTTCGCACCTTATTAACATATTAGAGACTCCATGAAAAAATTTACAGAGTTTTGTAATAATGTTTGCTTATTTTTCCTGATTTAATGATTATTTAATGGTTTAAATAGATAATAAATAGCTACACATGTCCAAACCTTATAAAACCTTATCAGAATATCTTATATAACATGTTAATCATAAATAAAAAGTCTAATGAATTTCTCTTAATATTTTCCTATTATTTATGATTTTAGTGATTAGTTAATAATGAATAACATAAGAAATACTTCCCTTAGTCCAAAATATCCAAAATATTTACAGTAGGCTCAATATAATGTTAGCAAACTATGGTTAATTTACCAGAATTTTTGGGAATCATTTATTATTTTTCCCGAATTTTGTTGTGGTTTAATTATTAAAATACTAAATAAATACTAAAGCAGTTAAGAAAACTATGAAAATTTTACAGTAATTACCATTTTATGAAATAATGATTTGCTGAAAATTTCAGAATGTTTTATTACTGTTTAGTATTTAAAACCGTTTTCCTAAATATCTAAGCATGTAAAAATGCATTTTTAATGATTATTTCATATAAATAATTGTTTATAATATATAAAATCTGTAAATACTTATAATTTGACTAGTTATTATTTTAATAAGAAATTATTAAAATCTTGTCTAAAGTGAAAATATAAATTAATTAAGCAAAGTAATTAATTCAATTTAAAATTCATTTAACATATAAATACATTAATATTCAAAACAAAATTTGGATAATTGTCAATCCATCTAATATAAGAATATGTGTCTAATTATTCTTATTAATACTATATTCCCATTTATCGATTCCTAAACCAAAACTATTAATTATAATAGGTTCCACGTCGTTTTGACCCGAGCCGTCTATCGTACAACACGCGTATTCCGTTTGGACTAATGTGAGTAATCTACCCCATATTTTATAATTTTCAATACTTTTGGGGTGTATCATGTGGTTCTAATATGTTTTCAACTTCATTTTATTATTTTATCACAATTGAGACATTGTTGGGACATTTATACTTGAATCATTATTTGTATAATTATTGTTTGTTTACGCTACATGTACTTGTAGTGCATTATCATTTTTAGTCTAATCTCCATGACTATGCCCGTATTCTTGAGGTACGTTATGGACAATAATAGCGCTATTGGGTTGACCACCCCGCCTTGGGACGCTAAGGTGATTGATTGCACGTGGTTGAGTGTGTATGATGATTAGATGCTCCATCCTATATATATACATCTATATATGTATATATAGGGTGAGGACTTATTGTTGTTGTTATCATTTGTTAATCAATTTTTGATTTATAAACCGTTATCTCAATAATACTTACTTGTCGATTTCCAAAGAAAACAAGTTTCAAATTATAAATATTTCAAACTCACAATTTTCTTTAATAAAACTAGATTACTCACCAACTCTCGTAGTTGACCTGTTTTTACCCATGATGCAGATTTGAAGAATGAAGTTGATGAAAAGTAGGGTGTACCTTAGAAACCCACAAGAGTATTTAAATTTGATGTAATAAATGTTGTTTGTATTGGAATTTGTATTTGTATGTTGTGGATCTTGTTTGCCTACTTAGTACTTAATTGAATCTAATCATATTATAACATAGTTGTCATGAGACTTTGAACAATATATCACGCCTTGATCGATTCCGCCAAGGATCGGGGTGTGACAGATTGGTATCAGAGCCCTTGACTATAGGGAATTAGGTTAATTGCCTTGACCTAGTCTATAGCCTCTAGGGTCCTCTCGTATGCTAGTTTATAAAATGCACACACAACTGCATGCAATTCGCACTTAGAAAATCCTAGGAATACCTTTGTGTGCTAATTGCTCCCTTATGTGCTTACGTATTATTCCCGACACTTATATGTGTGCTTACATTTGTGAATTTTCTCCTCTTTCTCTTAAAATCACACACATACTCAAATGGTTTCAAAATAAAAAAAAATTTATATACATATATATTCCTTAGAGCTCATAGGAAATTAAAAGTCATCCACTCTAGTTGGGTAGGATCAAAGTAATGGACGCGTAGTAACTGGAAGGGGGAGGTGCCGGTAGCCCGAAAGTCCTGACTAGGTAAGCATTCGTATACATCCCAATCAACCGAGGGACCAGTTTGCTTACCTGGGGACCAAAGGCGAGAGTTCCCAAACCTATAGGCCAAAGCGCGTCGTTCACATTACTTTTGAGCCATCAAAATACCCGACCTTATCAAACGTATCCGAAAGGATACACTCCAAAATGGCCAACTCATTGGACTATTAAGTTCCCTAATGGGCCTTGAAGTGGGAAAAACATGTGAAAACTTAGTATTGTGGGGGCCCACGCAATTGCTACATGCTTCACATTTAGTACCCATGGAAAGCCCAAAAGGTGCCCAACACTCCTAACCATGGCCCAACAAGTGTTTTACAATCATTTTACCCAACAATGTCTACAAACTTAATTTCCATAATCAATTTACAAATAACTCACAAGTCCATATGCGTGTTTCTCATAGATGGCATTACGACCCCCATACGCTGCTCGTAACAACCGAAGGCTAGCTGCCCTTATCGCTAAGGAGGTAGCGAATGTCATCCCAACAATTGTGACATCTGCCTAAAATGGATTCGGGTCAACCCAACCCAATTGGAAATCTAATAAACCCTAATCGAGATTACTTGACGCTAATAGGATCAAAACTCATACACTACGTTATAAATTGATGTGATTAGCAATATAGCATTGTATAATGTTATAACTATAATCAAATTAAATTATGATACCATATTATAATCAAATAAAAGTATAATTCTCTAATTAAATTAAAAGAATCAAACTTGAATGCTATAATTAAACTTCAAATCAAAGTAGATTGTTATAATCAAATAATAACCTATTTCTTTATAAAACTCTATTTTTATAAACACTACATTAAATTTTATAAAACTCTTAAGATGCTTGTGCTAGTGGAAAATTATGAAGACCACCAAAAGTCAAAAGATATTCCCATGGTCTCCCACTCACACCTCCCATCATCTTTCCTTTCCTTTTCCTCTCACCACATTATTCTCATCACCACTCAAACCCTCTCTATTCTTTCTCTCACTCTCAATCTCGAAATTTCTCCAAGAAAGCTTCATTTTCCAGCCAAGAACAATCCCTCATACTCAAATCTTCATCCCTCTTGAAGCATTCCTCAAGGTATGTTGTTAAAAGTTTCAAATTCATACATGAAACAAATTAAATCCACCAAAATATCTAAAACTCATTTTATGTATAAACCTGATTTTTCTCAGAATCCCATTAATAAAATAAGAAGTTCTGGAAATTTTCAGAAATTAACTCATTTTTATCGAATTATTATAATTATTGCACTAAAATAGGGCAATAATTCATATAAAATACTTTTTGTATTCAATAAATTCTGAGAAAATTATGGGATGACCCATAAACTGAGAAAACATAATTTATGAAGTTTCATGCATTTATATTACAGTTTTATGGTTATTTTGTATTTTATTTTGTTGAAGATAAATAAATAGAAAAATATAGTTATGTATGTCAAAAACACGATTTTATATTTTTCGCACCTTAATAACATTATAAAGACCCCATGAAAAAATTTACAGATTTTTGTAAGAATGTTTTATTATTTTTCCAAATTTAATGATTGTTTAGTGGGTTAAATTGTTAATAAATAGCTATACAAGTCCGAAAATTATAAACCCTTGTCACAATATCATATATGACATATTAATCATAGATAAAAAGTTTAATGAATTTTCCTTAATAGTTTACTATTATTTATGATTTTATTGATTAGTTAATAATGAAAAACATAATAAATACTTCCCATTGTCCAAAATATCCAAAATATTTACAGTAGGCTCAATATAATGTTAGAAAACTATGGTTAATTTTCCAGAAGTTTTGGGAATCATTTATTATTTTTCCCGAAATTTGTTGTGGTTTAATTATTAAAATACTAAATAAATACTAAAGCAGTTAATAAAAATATGAAAATTTTACAGTAATTACTATTTTATGAAATAAGGATTTTCTAATAATTTCAGAATGTTTCATTACTGTTTAGTATTTAAAACCATTTTCCTAAATATCTAAGCATGTAAAAATGCATTTTTAATGATTATTTCATATAAATAATTGTTTATAATATATAAAATCTGTAAATACTTATAATTTGACTAGTTATTATTTTAATAAGAAATTATTAAAATCTTGCCTAAATTGAAAATATAAATTAATTAAGCAAAGTAATTAATTCAATTTAAAATTCATTTAACATATGAATACATTAATATTCAAAACAAAATTTGGATTATTGTTAATTCATCTAATATAAGAATATATGTCTAATTATTTTTATTAATACTATATTTCCGTTTATCGATTCCTAAGCCAAAACTATTAATTATATTAGGTTCTACGTCATTTTGACCCGAGCCGTCTTTCGTACGACACGCGTATTCCGTTTGGACTAATGTGAGTAATCTACCCCATATTTTATAATTTTCAATACTTTTGGGGTGTATCATGTGGTTTTAATATGTTCCAACTTCATTTTATTATTATTTCACCATTTAGACATTGTTGGGACATTTATACTTGAATCATTATTTGTATAATTATTGCTTGTTTACGCTACATGTACTTGTAGTGCATTATCATTTTTAGTCTAATCTCCATGACTATGCCCGTATTCTTGAGGTACGTTATGGACAATAATAGCGCTATTGGGTTGACCACCCCGCCTTGGGACGCTAAGGTGATTGATTGCACGTGGTTGAGTGTGTATGATGATTAGATGCTCCATCCTATATATATACATATATATGTATATATAGGGTGAGGACTTATTGTTGTTGTTATCATTTGTTAATCAATTTTTGATTTATAAACTGTTATCTCAATAACACTTGCTTGCCAACTTCAAAAGAAAACAAATTTCAAATTATTCAAACTCACAATTTTCTTTAATAAAACTAGATTACTCACCAACTCTCGTACTTGACCTGTTTTTACCCATGATGCAGATTTGAAGAATGAAGTTGATGAAAAGTAGGGTGTACCTTAGAAACCCACAAGACTATTTAAATTTGATGTAATAAATGTTGTTTGTATTTGAATTTGTATTTGTATGTTGTGGATCTTGTTTGCCTACTTAGTACTTAATTGAATCTAATCATATTATAACATAGTTGTCATGAGACTTTGAACAATATATCACTCCTTGATCAATTCCGCCAAGGATCGGGGTGTGACAACAATTGCAACCCATCTTCAAACTCTTCAGCCGCAAGCTCCAGCAACCACTCATCGTTGCTCGTTTAAGCATTTTCGTAGCTGTAATCCGCCTTACTTCAAAGGCATAGATGGTGCCACCGCACTCCTCACATGGATAGAAGAAATGGAGAGTACTTTCATCCACAGCGAGTGCCCTGAGGACCTGATGGTCCGTCACGCTACAGGGTGCCTCCAAGGTCATGCTCTCTCATGGTGGAACCTAGAAAAACGGGCAAAAGGAGAGGGTGTTGCCTTGGGAATGACCTGGTCAAAACTAAAGGAACGCATGATAGAAAAGTTCTGCCCGGACAGCGAATTGCAAACTCTCGAGGAGGAATTCTGGAATCTGAAACAGGTGGGAGGAGACAACGCGACCTACACTAATAGATTCTATGATCTTTCAAGACTCCTACCTCACATGGTTCAACCTATGAAAACTGCAATACGTCGCTACATCAAAGGGTTACCACGCCAGATCCGTGATTCGGTGACCAGCAGCAGGCCATCTACTTTGGAATCTGCTATTGAAATAGCAGGTCAACTCAACGAGGATAATATGAACGATGGTGTCCTCCCACGCAAGGGTTCAAAGATGACAACTGAAAAGCCGACCCCTGAGACCCCCTTAATTGTCAAGTCCGAGTCCTCACACCGACACGACAAAAAGAAGCGGAAAAGCCATCACCATAACCATGCTGTTATTACCCCTACTGCTCCTATCACCCAAGTCACCCAACCAAACAAAAAGCCGTATACCGGACCTCACCCCCTCTGTAACCATTGTAACTATCACCATATGTCCACCAGCCCGTGTCGCCTTTGTACGACTTGTGGTCGCTATGGCCACTTGGCGGACACATGCCGTGCACCAAAAACTCAGCGACCATTCGCTCTACCCTCAAATCAGCAAACACAAACCCGGTATCCAACTGGAACATGCTTCAACTGTGGTGACCCCACCCATTTCAGAAACGCGTGTCCTAGGCTTGTCAATATCATTAACACTCAAGCCCAGGCAAATCCAACAATGCAGGTTCCAGCTCCCAAAGGCCGAGCATTTGTCATTACCGCAACCCAAGCACAGACCGATAACAAGGTCGTAAATGGTACGTTTCTCATAAATGACTGCTACGCATCAGTACTTTTTGATTCAGGTGCCGATAAAAGTTTTGTGTCTTTGGAATTTGAACCCATACTTCACACACCTCGCACGATACTTGATGAACACTTTACCGTAGAAGTCGCCAATGGAAAAAACATTTCACTCAATGCAGTCATCCAAGATTGCACTTTCGATTTTTGCGGTCATAAATTTTCTGTCAATTTAGTTCCTATGGAACTTGGTAGCTTCGACATCATCGTGGGAATGGATTGGCTATCCCAAAACCATGCTGAAATAGTGTGTTACGAGAAGTTTATTCGTATTCCTCTTGCCGACGGTCAAAGTCTTCGTATTTATGGCGAGACTCGTTCAAAAAAGCTTAGTCTTATGTCATGTACTCAAGCTCGATCGTATCTACGTAAAGAATACATGGCTTTCTTAGCCCATGTGGTGGAAACAAAGGTCAAAGAAAAGAAGATCGAAGATATTCCGATTGTACGAGACTTTCCCGACATCTTTCCCGATGACGTATCTGGACTCCCTCCAGTACGTGAGCTAGAGTTCCGCATCGATCTCGTTCCTGAGGCTGCTCCCATAGCCAAGTCTCCATATCGGTTGGCTCCAACCGAGATGCAAGAATTGGCAAGTCAGCTCCAAGAATTAACCGATAAGGGATTTATCCGCCCTAGTACTTCACCCTGGGGAGCCCCGGTTCTCTTCATCAAAAAGAAAGATGGTTCGTTTCGTATGTGTATCGATTATCGGGAGTTAAATAAATTGACCATCAAGAACCGATATCCGTTACCTCGGATCGACGACCTTTTTGATCAGCTTCAAGGAGCTTCATGTTTCTCAAAAATCGACCTCCGCTCGGGTTATCACCAACTTCGAGTACGGGAAGAAGACATCCCCAAAACCGCTTTCCGAACCCGCTATGGTCATTACGAGTTCACCGTTATGCCTTTTGGCCTAACGAATGCCCCTGCCGCATTCATGGACTTGATGAATCGGGTATTTAAACCTTATCTCGACCGTTTTGTTATCGTCTTTATTGATGACATCCTCATTTACTCCAAGACAAAGGCAGACCATGAAAGACACCTTCGTCTAACTCTCCAAACATTGCAAGGAAATCAGCTCTATGCCAAATTTTCGAAATGCGAGTTTTGGTTAAATGAGGTACAATTCCTCGGTCATATTGTAAGTGACAAGGGTATTTTAGTCGATCCCGCAAAAGTTGAAGCAGTTAAGAATTGGAAAGCCCCACGTAACCCCAAGGAAATTCGGTCATTCCTCGGTTTAGCTGGCTATTACCGGCGTTTCATTTCAAATTTCTCAAAGATCGCTTTACCGCTTACTTTTCTCACTTGTAAGGGTACGCCATTTGATTGGGGACCCAAGCAAGAAGACGCTTTCCAAACCCTTAAACAAAGATTGTGTGACGCTCCGATTCTTACACTTCCTGAAGGATCCGAAGATTTCGTGGTATACTGCGATGCCTCCAATCTCGGTCTAGGTTGTGTTTTGATGCAAAGGGGAAAGGTTATAGCTTACGCATCGCGACAACTCAAAATCCACGAAAGGAATTATACGACTCATGATTTGGAGCTCGGTGCCGTGGTTTTCGCTCTTAAAATTTGGAGGCATTACCTTTACGGCACTAAATGCGTAATTTTCACCGACCATAAGAGCTTGCAACATATTCTTAATCAAAAGGAACTCAATATGAGGCAAACACGATGGGTCGAACTCCTAAATGATTACGAGTGCGAAATACGCTATCATCCGGGCAAGGCGAACGTCGTAGCCGACGCGTTAAGCCGAAAAGAACATGCCAAAGCATTTCATCTAATATGTTCTCCTATCTTGTCCAATCTCAGTGACCGAATTCGAGGAGCCCAACACTCGGCAATTACCGAAAATGACATGCCCACGGGAATTGATGGGGAGTTGGAAAGTAAATCTGATGGTATTTTCTATTATCGAGATCGCATCTGGATCCCAGATCGCGACAATCTTCGTACATTCCTGATGGAAGAAATCCATAAAACTCGATATTCCATTCATCCGGGCGCTGACAAGATGTATCATGGCTTGAGAACCAATTATTGGTGGTCGGGAATGAAAAAGGATATTGCTTTATTCGTAGCCAAATGTCTTACATGTTCCAGGGTCAAGGCAGAACATCAACGACCCTCTGGACTATTGGTCCAACCGGTAATCCCCGAGTGGAAATGGGAAGCGATCACCATGGATTTCGTAACCAAACTTCCCCGTACCAGAAAGGGACATGACAGCATTTGGGTAATCGTTGACCGTTTGACTAAATCTGCTCACTTCCTTCCCTTCCGTGAAGATTTCAAGGTCGAACAACTTGCTCAGATTTACGTCGACGAGATAGTTACTCGGCATGGCATCCCTCTCAGCATCATTTCAGATCGTGATGGGAGATTTCTCTCTCGGTTCTGGCAATCACTTCAAGAAGCCATGGGAACCCGCCTCGATCTCAGTACCGCCTATCATCCTCAGACCGATGGTCAATCTGAGAGGACAATTCAAACACTCGAAGATATGTTGAGGGCGTGTGTCTTAGATTTCGGAGGAAACTGGGACTCTCATTTACCGTTGGTGGAATTCTCCTATAATAACAGTTATCATTCTAGCATCGGGATGCCACCATTTGAGGCATTGTATGGCCGTAAATGCCGATCTCCTATTTGCTGGCATGAAATTGGCGAGTCCCACGTGATTCGCGCAACAGTGGATTCTCCAATCGTTGGTCCTGAGCTTATCCAGGAAACAACTGACAAAATCACTCAGATTCGCAATAACCTTCTCGCAGCTCGTAGCCGACAAAAGAGTTACGCCGACAAGCGACGCAAACCGCTTGAATTTACCGTGGGTGACATGGTCATGTTAAAAGTGTCCCCATGGAAAGGTGTGGTTCGATTTGGACGCAAGGGTAAATTGGCACCACGCTATGTTGGCCCGTTCAAAATCCTGAAAAGGATCGGACCAGTAGCCTACGAGTTGGATCTACCAATAGAGCTTAATAAAGTACACCCAGTATTTCATATAGCCAACCTCAAGAAGTGTTTAGCAGACGAGAACCTTCATGTTCCTCTCGAGGATATCCAAATCGACGAGACAATGCAATTTATCGAGAAACCCTTGGAAATTGCCGACCGAAAGGAAAAACAACTCAAAAGAAGTCGCATTCCCCTGGTCAAGGTAAGGTGGCAGTCAGCACGTGGACCTGAGTATACATGGGAGCGTGAGGATCAAATGCGTACCAAATACCCCCAACTTTTCTCTTAAGGTACTCTCTTCTTAAATTTCGGGACGAAATTTCCTAAAGTAGGGGAGACTGTGACATCCGCCTAAAATGGATTCGGGTCAACCCAACCCAATTGGGAAGTTTAATAAACCCTACTCAAGATTTACTTGACGCTAATAGGATCAAAACCTATACAATACGATATAAATTGACGTTAATAGCAAAATAGCATAGTATAACGTTATAACTATAATCAAATTAAATTATGATACCATATTAAAATCAAATCAAAGTATGATACTCTAATTAAATTAAAAGAGTCAAACTTGAATACTATAATTAAACTTCAAATCAAAGT
Source organism: Cichorium intybus (assembly GCA_023525715.1). Classification (NCBI taxonomy): domain Eukaryota; kingdom Viridiplantae; phylum Streptophyta; class Magnoliopsida; order Asterales; family Asteraceae; genus Cichorium; species Cichorium intybus. The sequence continues at coordinate 65,856,323 of CM042012.1, read as the reverse complement.
AGATTGTTATAATCAAATAATAACCTATTTTTTTATAAAACTCTATTTTTATAAACTCTACATTAAATTTTATAAAATTCTTATATTAATTAGTGTATTACATAGAGATGCTTGTACTAGTGGGAAATTATTAAGACCACCTAAAGTCAAAAGTTATTCCCATGGTCTCCCACTCACACCTCCTATCATCTTTCCTTTTATTTTTCTCCCAACACATTATTCTCATCACCACTCAAACCCTCTCTATTCTTTCTCTCACTCTCAATCTCGAAATTCTTCCAAGAAATATCAATTTTCCAGCCAAGAACAATCCCTCATACTCAAATCTCCATACCTCTTGAAGCATTCATCAAGGTATGTTGTTAAAAGTTCCAAATTCATACATGAAACAAATTAAATCCACCAAAATATCTAAAACTCATTTTATTCATAAACCTGATTTTTCTCAGACTCTCATAAATAAAATAAGAAGTTCTGGAAATTTTCAGAAAATAACTTATTTTTATTGAATTACTATAATTATTGCAATAAAATATGGCAATAATTCTCATAAAATACTTTTTGCAGTCAATAAATTCTGGGAAAATTTTGTAACAACCCTTATATTGAGTAAAGTGGATTTAAAAAGTTTCATGCATTTATATTACTGTTTGATGCTTATTTTGTATTTTATTTTGTTGTAGATAAATAAATTGCAAAATATAGTTATGTATGTTAAAAACTAGATTTTATATTTTTCGCACCTTATTAACATATTAGAGACTCCATGAAACAATTTACAGATTTTTGTAATAATGTTTGCTTATTTTTCCTGATTTAATGATTATTTAATGGTTTAAATAGATAATAAATAGCTACACATGTCCAAACTTTATAAAACCTTATCAGAATATCTTATATAACATGTTAATCATAAATAAAAAGTCTAATGAATTTCTCTTAATATTTTCCTATTATTTATGATTTTAGTGATTAGTTAATAATGAATAACATAAGAAATACTTCCCTTAGTCCAAAATATCCAAAATATTTACAGTAGGCTCAATATAATGTTAGCAAACTATGGTTAATTTACCAGAATTTTTGGGAATCATTTATTATTTTTCCCGAATTTTGTTGTGGTTTAATTATTAAAATACTAAATAAATACTAAAGCAGTTAAGAAAAATATGAAAATTTTACAGTAATTACCATTTTATGAAATAATGATTTGCTGAAAATTTCAGAATGTTTTATTACTGTTTAGTATTTAAAACCATTTTCCTAAATATCTAAGCATGTAAAAATGCATTTTTAATGATTATTTCATATAAATAATTGTTTATAATATATAAAATCTGTAAATACTTATAATTTGACTAGTTATTATTTTAATAAGAAATTATTAAAATCTTGTCTAAAGTGAAAATATAAATTAATTAAGCAAAGTAATTAATTCAATTTAAAATTCATTTAACATATAAATACATTAATATTCAAAACAAAATTTGGATAATTGTCAATCCATCTAATATAAGAATATGTGTCTAATTATTCTTATTAATACTATATTCCCATTTATCGATTCCTAAACCAAAACTATTAATTATAATAGGTTCCACGTCGTTTTGACCCGAGCCGTCTATCGTACAACACGCGTATTCCGTTTGGACTAATGTGAGTAATCTACCCCATATTTTATAATTTTCAATACTTTTGGGGTGTATCATGTGGTTCTAATATGTTTTCAACTTCATTTTATTATTTTATCACAATTGAGACATTGTTGGGACATTTATACTTGAATCATTATTTGTATAATTATTGTTTGTTTACGCTACATGTACTTGTAGTGCATTATCATTTTTAGTCTAATCTCCATGACTATGCCCGTATTCTTGAGGTACGTTATGGACAATAATAGCGCTATTGGGTTGACCACCCCGCCTTGGGACGCTAAGGTGATTGATTGCATGTGGTTGAGTGTGTATGATGATTAGATGCTCCATCCTATATATATACATCTATATATGTATATATAGGGTGATGACTTATTGTTGTTGTTATCATTTGTTAATCAATTTTTGATTTATAAACCGTTATCTCAATAATACTTACTTGTCGATTTCCAAAGAAAACAAGTTTCAAATTATAAATATTTCAAACTCACAATTTTCTTTAATAAAACTAGATTACTCACCAACTCTCGTAGTTGACCTGTTTTTACCCATGATGCAGATTTGAAGAATGAAGTTGATGAAAAGTAGGGTGTACCTTAGAAACCCACAAGAGTATTTAAATTTGATGTAATAAATGTTGTTTGTATTGGAATTTGTATTTGTATGTTGTGGATCTTGTTTGCCTACTTAGTACTTAATTGAATCTAATCATATTATAACATAGTTGTCATGAGACTTTGAACAATATATCACGCCTTGATCGATTCCGCCAAGGATCGGGGTGTGACATATACGGCCTTTGTGGCTAGGAGATTGGCCTTAGTCGCCAATATATATCAGCCTTCGTGGCTAGGAGATTGGGCTTAATTGGCCAATATATGTGGTTAGAGCTTTTGTGTTCATACTACAATAGGGGTAGTGGTGAGTCTTAGTGACTCGAAACTGTGGGGGTTGAGGAGGACATAAATATAAAGCCTTTATGGCTTACAATCAGAGAGGTCATAGAATGGAGGAATTTGTGTTTGAAGTGAGTGTGACAGAGTACCGTGTAGTGTTACGGACTTGTCAGTTAGGTGTATGCTTGTGTTGCTTGTAATACACCATGCTTATTCATTGAGTGGCATAGGTGTTGGGAGGCATCTGTGTGATTACATAAAGAGTACATTGTAGTCATTAAAAGTGAATTATAGCTGGTCTAGTATGTTTATATTAACCAGTACTTATAAATTGTTGCAGGGAATGACTGCACCCACGAGTTGGGTGATGTATTGCATTGTAAATAAGTTATCTTATGTAGTTGTAGTGTTGCTCGCTAAGCTTTTTAGCTTACATGTGTGTGTTGTGTTGTGTGCAGGTTAACAGTTGTAGCGCCTGGCTCGGATCATGAGACGATTCTCGATGAGAACTTCTTGTAGATTCAAGAGCACATGAGTATCCAATTGTATTATTTAAGTTGTAAACACAAAAATTTTTGGGTATACTCTGTGCTGAAAACTGGGCATTACAAGTTGCTATCAGAGCCGTGGTTTAAGTGAACTAGGTGTCTGTAGAGTAGATCCCTAGACTTAAACTTTGAGAGATAGTAGATTGTGTTGTTCAGTTAGGTGTATATAAACATGTGTGTTGTATATGACCTGATTATTGCTGAATTTTGAAATATGTAAAGTACTCGGGGTAATCCGATTTGGGAAATTCAGGGCTGAGAGCCCGAGTGGTGGCCGGGTTTGTTTTAAGACTCGCTACAAAGAGGGGCTAGTGGTTCAACAAAAAGAAATCCGACAGATTTGCGGATAATGATTGTTGATGTTGTAAGTAAATTAATACCTATTGTTGTAGGCATACATAGAGAAGCGGACGAGCCCGCTTTGAGGCTCGGTGTATAGAGAAAGAGAAGAGGCAGTAGAATGTCCACGAGAATTGTGGACAACGATTATAGATGAAGTATGTAAGTTATTTCCCGATATAAAGAGCATTCAATTCTTTATCCATAACAGAATTGCAAACTTATGACAACTCTGTGAAAAATAAAAATTTTAATAGATGGTGATCTGCATACTGGTTCGTTAAGTGTTGCTGAAGGTTCAACTCAAGTTGCCGATTTAAAATTTGTTTTCTTGTGTTTGATATTGGTGCTTTCGTTAAATGTACTTCAATTCGCTTTTACTATGTAAATATTTTGTATGTTAAAATTGGTTATTTGATGTACTCATATATTTGATTAACGGTTATATTAAAATTGGTTATTTGATGCACTAATATACTTTATCAAGTCATATCTTATTGTCGATTCAATTGGTTATCGGATGTACTCTTTATCATCGTTATTTTCATTTATTTTACCTTTTCTATCAAGATGTGTTTCGGATGATGCTTAATACTTCCAAACATATTATTAGCAATAATTCTAATAGATAAAAAAAATTTCTCATACCATTGATTAGTCTCCATGCCGACTTAAAATCGTTAATTTATGCCATGCTATAATAATTTAAATCATAAGGTTACTCATTTATATAAGGAGTTTAGTATTTGTAAATATTATATTAATAAATTATAATTTGGAAGAACAATGCTTTAATAATATTAAAAAATAAATGTAAAATGTCATAATGAGGACAAAAAGTAACAACGCTATTTCATGCATGTAGCCGTTCTAATGAGCTGCATTAAACTTCCAATCTTCGGTAAGATTTTGGACTTTGTATTTTTTATGACACTTCTATTGATTTCATACATACAAACATTTGCAAATGAATGTCTCTATATTGTAAACAAACATATTCCTTTTAATCGAGAAAAAGAAACACACGCAGTAGGAGGTAAAAGGGACGAAAAAACTTTATTGAAATTCGTGCTGGACCGGCTAGTTGCATTGAAAACCAACAAGAAGACATGTTTTGTTCGTCTTGATTTTTTATTAATTACTTTTTATAGATGTTCAATTTCACACATTAGAATCTATAGGTATTCGGTGTTAGGTGTGTGGAGGCTTAGAAGGATGCAAGACAAAGCAATTTTTTCCCTTGCTACCACCCATTGTTGATTACAATTTCACAAGTCAAAAGAAAGTTGGTGAACTACACATTTTTTCTAAATTGGCTAGTAGCATGAAGCATATATAAAGCGCAGCATAACACAATACAATATGTACCACACAACACAAAAACACAGAGCAATAAAATATTTCTATTATCCGCTGTGGACGTAGGTCATTTTTGGACCGAACCACGTTAAATTCTTGTGTTCTTAATTTGTGAGCTGAGTGTGTGAGTTTAGTGTTCGTATGCTAAGTGTCTCGATCCTAACAAGTGGTATCAGAGCCTTGGTATAGCTCCAGAGAGTGATTTTCTGTTTTTAGGTCGAAAATTTTTTGTCTCAAAAACGATTTTGGTTTAAGCCGTTGGAAAGGTCTCGTTCCGCAGATTCCGAAAATATATTTTCTGGAATTTTTCGACCACCGGAAGACCTCCAAATCGCCGGTCAAACGTTCGCCGGAATAGTGACCGAACAAACCAGATCGCCAGAGAATATGACATTGTAGCGCCGGAGTCCGCCAGAGAAGACGACGCTGTAGCACCGGAGTTTCGCCGGAGAAAACGATACTGTAGCAGTACTGTAGCGACACTGTAGCGACACTGTATCGGTACTGTAGCATATTTTGAAAAACAGTCCCTGAAGTTCCAGAAATTACAAAACAGGTCCCTGGAGTTCAAGATATTGCAAAACAGGTCCCTGAATTTCTAGAAATTGCAGTTTAGCCCCTAAACTTTCAGAAAATTGCTGTTTAGCCCCCAAACTTTCAGAAAATTGCTGTTTAGCCCCCAAACATTCAGAAAATAGCTGTTTAGCCCCCAAACTTTCAGAAAATTGCAATTTAGCCCCTGAACTTTCAGAAAATTGCAGTTTAACCCCTGAATTTCAGAAAAATTGCATTTTCACCCTTAATTTCTGAAAGAAAAGTACATTTTGTCCGTTAAAATGGCAGAAGACGGTAAAATTAAAATTGAGAAGTTTGATGGTACCGATTATGGATTTTGGAAGATGCAAATTAAAGATATGCTGTATCAGAAAAGTTTGCATTTGCCTATGTTGGGCGAACAACCGGATGACATGTATGATGAAGATTGGAAGTTGTTGGATCGACAAGCCTTGGGCGTAGTTAGGCTTTCATTGGCAAAGAGTGTTGCTTATAACATTGTCAATGAAACAACTACTTATGGAGTATTTAAGGCTTTGTCCAACATGTACGAGAAGCCGTCTGCTTCAAACAAAGTGTTCCTCATCAAACAGTTGGTTAACACCAAGATGAAGGAAGGCATGTCGGTTACCGCTCACATAAACGAGTTTAACTCGATTATTTCTCGTTTAGCCTCAGTTGCAATAAAGTTTGAAGATGAAGTACAAGCGCTTCTCCTTTTATCATCTTTGCCCGACAGTTGGTCAGGCACAATCACAGCTGTTAGTAGTGCATCTGGCACTACCAAACTCACTTTCGAGAGTATTCGTTACTTAATTGTAAATGAAGATATCAGACAGAGAATCAATGGTGAGACTTCTAGTTCTAGTTCTATATTGCATACAGAAAGTAGAGGAAGAAAAAACGAAAGAGGACGTAATCGAGGCAGATCAAAGTCCAGAAAAAGGGGACAGCAAAAAACCAGAAAAGACATTGAATGCTGGAATTGCAAAGAAAAAGGTCACTTTAGAAGCCAATGCCCAAAACCACAAGCTGAAAAGAAAGAAGTAAACAATGTATCCTCTGAAGAATCGGGAGATTTTCTCATATGTTGTGTTGAGAATTCAGCAGAATCCTGGATTATGGATTCAGGTGCTTCTTTCCATGCCGTCTCATGCCCAGATATGGTCAAGAACCTACAAACAGGTGCTCTTGGCAAAGTTCGTTTAGCCGATGATCAAGTGCTTGATATTACGGGCATTGGAGACATAGATTTGAAGACCTCCTTAGGAACCACGTGGACATTGAAAGATGTCAGGGTTATCCCAAACTTAAGGAGAAAGTTGATTTCAGTTGGTAAGTTGGATGATGAAGGGTTTGATGTTCACTTTGGGGTGGACAATGGAAAGTGATCAAAGGCAACTTGGTGATTGCCAAAGGAAAGAAGAAAGGCACCTTATACATGGTAGAAATACATGTTTATGGTGTTCATGCCGTAACCATAAATCCGAGTCTATCTAATTTATGGCACCAACGACTCGGACACATGAGCAATAAGGGATTGAAGATGTTGGCTCAGAAAGGGAAGTTTCCAGACTTGAAGAAAGTTGAAACAGAATTTTGTGAATCTTGTGTTCTCAGGAAACAAAAGCGGGTTACTTTTGTAAAGACGGGGAAGACACCGAAAGCTCAGAAGTTGGAGCTTGTTCACTCGGATGTATTTGGACCAACACCAGTTTCATCCCTAGGAGGCAAAAACTACTATGTAACCTTTATTGATGATTCAACACGCAAGGTATGAGTCTATTTTCTTAAAAATAAATCTGATGTATTTGATACTTTTAAGATATGGAAATCTGCTGTTGAAAATGAAACTGATTTGAAGGTAAAATGCCTGAAGTCGGACAATGGTGGTGAATACATAAGCAAGGAGTTTGTTGACTACTGTGCCAAGCAAGGGATAAAGATGATCAAAACAGTCCCAGGAACCCCTCAGCAGAATGGTGTAGCTGAGAGAATGAATAGAACTTTGAATGAAATGGCTAGAAGCATGAGGTTGAATGCCGGTTTACCTAAGACATTCTGGGCTGATGCAGTTAACACTGCAGCCTACTTGATCAACCGTTCACCGTGTGTTCCCTTGGATTTCAAATTACCAGAAGAAATATGGCAAGGGAAGGAAGTAAGTCTCAAACACCTGAAAGTATTTGGTTGTACTGCTTACAGTTTGTTAAAAGATGGTGACAGGGATAAACTTGATTCAAAGACCAATAAGTGCACATTCATTGGTTATGGGTCAGATGAAATGGGTTACAGGCTTTGGGACAGTGAAAGCAAGAATGTCACCTTTAACGAAGCTGAGTTATATAAAGACAGAAACAACAAAAGTCCAGAAGTTCAGAAGGAGTATGTTGAGTTTTGAAGGTGTTGGAAAGAAGAAAGAAGCTCCAGTCGAAATCCCTGAATCTGGGGATGATTCAACTGACAGTGGGAGCTCAGGGGATAATTCCAGTAATGATTCTGAAGATGAAGAAACTAGTCCTCCAACTCCAGAATCCCCAGTCACACCTCAAGTTCAACCAAGAAGATCTTCCAGAGTCATCAGACCACCACAAAGATACTCACCATCTGTCAACTACATTCTTTTGACAGAAAATGGTGAACCCCAGTGTTACTCTGAAGCTAAGAGGTTAAAAGATTCATTGCAGTGGGAGCTAGCAATGAAAGAAGAAATGAAGTCGCTTGAGAAGAACAAGACCTGGCTTCTAACGAAGCTTCCATCCGGGAAGAAGGCTCTTCAAAACAAATGGGTTTTCAGGATCAAGGATGAACATGATGGTACCAAACGGTACAAAGCAAGATTAGTAGTCAAGGGCTTTCAACAGAAAGAGGGAATCGATTTCAATGAAATATTCTCTCCAGTAGTGAAGATGACCACTATCAGACTTGTTCTCAGCATTGTAGCAGCAGAAGGTTTGCATCTAGAACAGCTAGATGTCAAGACAGCTTTTCTACATGGTGACCTAGATGAAGAAATTTACATGACACAACCAGAGGGTTTTTAGATTAAAGGCAAAGAAAACTTGGTGTGTAAATTGAAGAAGAGCTTGTATGGTCTGAAACAAGCACCCAGACAATGGTATTTGAAGTTTGATAACTTCATGAGAGCTGGTTACAAGAGATGTGACAATGACCATTGTTGTTATATCAAGAAGTTTAAGGGTTCTTATATCATTCTACTACTCTATGTAGATGATATGTTGATTGCAGGCTCAGACATGATAGAGATCAAGAAGTTAAAGAAGCAAATGTCTGAAGAATTCGAGATGAAAGACTTGGGAGCTGCAAACCAAATACTCGGGATGAGTATTTTCAGAAACAAAGAAGATGGCTCTTTGACACTCTCTCAAGAGAAATACATTGAGAAAGTATTAGAGAAATTCAGCCTTAAAGATGCCAAGATCAGAAGCACACCTTTGGGAAGTCACTTTAAGCTTTCTAAAGTTCAGTCACCCAAATCAGATGAAGACAAGAAAGAAATGGCTAAAGTACCTTATGCATCTGCAGTTGGTAGTCTCATGTATGCAATGGTATACACGAGACCAGATATTGCACATGCAGTGGGAGTTGTTAGTCGATTTATGTCAAATCCGGGGAGAGAACATTGGGAAGCAGTTAAATGGCTGCTAAGATATTTAAAGGGGACTTCAAAAGTGGCATTGCATTTTAAAGGGAAAGATGTCATTCTGAAGGGTTTTACAGATGCAGACCTTGGTGGTTGCAAAGACTCATACAAAAGCACTATCGGGTATGTCTTTACAGTGGGAGGCACTGCAGTGAGTTGGATGTCTAAACTCCAGAAAAGTGTTGCCCTTTCAACCACAGAAGCAGAGTATATGGCAGTTGCTGAAGCAAGCAAAGAGCTTATATGGTTGAAGAACTTTCTCGAAGAACTTGGCAAGGAACAAGTTGATTGTGCACTGTTTTGTGATAATCAAAGTGCAATACATCTTGCAAAGAATCTTGTCTTCCATTCAAAGACAAAGCACATACAGCTGAGATATCACTTCATCAGAGAAAGAATTAATGATGGTACTCTGAAGTTGAAGAAGATCAAAGGAACTGAAAATCCAACTGATATGTTGACTAAGGTTGTTACCTTAGAGAAGTTGAAGCTTTGCATAGCTTCAACTGGCCTTCAGGATAATTGAAGAGAAGGCCAGGGTAACTAGGAAGGAGCTAAGATCAAAAGTGTTTTTTGGATTGCACAGTTGAAGCACATGTGAAGATTGTTTCGTGGCTTCAAGTGAGAGATTGGAAACATGTTGCAGGAATTGGATGGCAGAGAATGACTAAGTTGTTGAAGCCTCCAAGTGGGAGATTGTTAGGTGTGTGGAGGCTTAAAAGGATGCAAGACAAAGCAATTTTTTCCCCTGCTACCACCCATTGTTGATTACAATTTCACAAGTCAAAAGAAAGTTGGTGAACTACACATTTTTTCTAAATTGGCTAGTAGCATGAAGCCTATATAAAGGGCAGCATAACACAATACAATATGTACCACACAACACAAAAACACAGAGCAATAAAACATTCCTAGTTATCCGCTGTGGACGTAGGTCATTTTTGGACCGAACCACGTTAAATTCTTGTGTTCTTAATTTGTGAGCTGAGTGTGTGAGTTTAGTGTTCGTATGCTAAGTGTCTCGATCATAACATTCGGCTGGTTTTTTAAATTATTTATAATAAAAGTCAATTTAAGTAAGCGAGTACATGTTGATGTTTCTTCCATTACTTTCCATAGTGCATTGTACTTCAAATGTTTTTCCTTATTAGGGTATTTGACTTTCAAAATCCGTCCAACTACTTTTATCATATTATATAAGTTTGAATAATTGTCAACCGTGTAACACACGGGCTTGTAACCTAGTTATCATATACTTAGAAATTAGATAGAAAAAAAAAATACACTAGTCTATCTCATAGATTGGGAAGTATATACCAAACATTTTCAGATGTTCCATCTTTTCATTTTTAAGCTAAACAAGGTATAGATTACAAGTCCTCTTAAAATGCCCTACATTACCATAGTGGTAATAGTCGACATCCTTATTTGTACCTTCCTTCTTTCGCTTAAGTTGATGATAAACCTTTTTGTTTTCTTCCTTTGAATGTGGCCATTTCCTAGTACCTTCATTTTAAGTCTTTAGATTGGCGAGATATTTCTTCTCAACAACTTGTAGTAGATGCACTTTTTTAATCATACTATTCAGCTTTTTATTCTAACATTTTGTTAGCTCTTTGACGAGGCTAAATGATTCATAGGGTTCCAATTCCTTTTGAAATTGAAGGTCAGGGATCATGCTAGAAATAATAAGATGCGAAACTTCTTGTGTTCTATCAAATGGTGGTAAAGGTAATGGTTTCTACATAAAGTGTAATTTGTTTTCATGCATAAGGATAATCCTCAAAGCATGATGGCACTCAACAAAGTTACTACCATTCATTCACCAACAAAGATTAGAGTTACAATTTTTAAAAGATTTGGTTGACATCTAGAAAATAATAAAAGTTCGTGTTAATTAGGATTGTCAATATGTATTCTTCATAAATTAATCGCCCTTGTGTATGTGAAAAATATAATTTAGTAAATGCTAAGATTCACTATAAAGTTTATTATCATGTGTAATTGATCATACAAATAATGATAACTTTAAATCAGTATGTAGCGGGTACTAATTGGATTAGAAGTGCAATTCATAAATCTTTTATGAGATTTTAAATACAATTTGGTGTCCAATTGACATCTTTAGTTTAATGATTGGTTCGGACCACTACCCAAAAGTGTTCCATCGACTAGATAGAGAGATTTAAATTTGAAGGGTTTTTACTTTGTATAATCATTATATTACGAAATTTGTTCTACAAATGTATACAAAGAATTCGTGAACAATTTTTTTGGAAACTATTTTAGAGCAATTGCATTTTCGTGAAAGTCCATTTTAAACAAAAATTTAATGGAAAACGTTAAAACTAATTATTAAAGAAGTTTAGATTTCTAAGTTTAACTAATAGACAATTTACTATAAGACTCAATTTTAATGATTTCATATTCTTTTTTAACAAAAACAATATTAAAAATACGTATAAGCACATCAAACGCATGATAAAAATTAGAATAGAAACATATGTGTATATGTCTAACATATAATCAATTTTATGACTCGGCTTAATATTGATTGGCGAAAAACTAATAATTTTTTCAAGTTGTTTTAAAAAAGCAAGCCGCAAAAAGACAACCACCTACCGCTACAAGGATCGTCGTGTGGTGCCGCTTGATGCCCTCTTCTGCCGGTCGCCATGGGTCCATTGCCGAAAGGTGTCAAGAGTTGGATCGAAAGCCTCTAGGCCAAAGACCGCTCGTTTGAGCCAACTTGGTGATAAGCTGCTTGGTGTTGGACTTCTTGTTTATTTGGATTCTTTTCAATAACCGAGTGCATTTTAGGATTGCCTTCATGGTTTCAGGTCTTCCAATTGTGCATTTTCACATTACAAAAAGAGAACATATTCTAGATTTTACATTAAAAACTATACAAAATACAATTAAAATAAACCTAAATAATTACAAAAACTAAAATATTTCCATTCATCCAAAAACCAATACATTAAAAACATACACAATCAATAATCATATGCAAACATAATCCACGAGCAATTTGTATCCACATGAAAAACATTTAACGGATTGTCTTATAATATTATGTATGAGATGTTATAAATGATAAGTATTCAACAAGTAAATATTGAATATATCCATTAATGTTTTTAAATATCAACATATTTAAAAAATTGAATTATTTTAATAATTTTAGAGCACTCATTGAAAAGTCAATGATGATCAACATACAAAAGAACACAAAGGTGATCACGAGATGCAAAAGAGACTTTGATATATGTTGATGATCAATAAGGACTAGTCCCGGACGGTATGGCCATATTTTCTTAAAAGCAAATCCGGCTTCTGCTTTTAAATAATGAAAGATTATGATAAGAATCAGAGTAAATTACAAGTCTCTTGTTTTGTCATTGGTCCTAACTATTGGAAAATGAGTTCCCTAAGGTCGGTCCATGGTTAAATAAAAAGACTAAAATACTTTTTTTATTTTTATTTTTTAAATTAGTTAATTATTTTATTAATAAAAAATTAAAATACCCCCACCCCATACCTCTCCCTCTCTCTCTCTCTCTCTCTCTCTCTCTCAATTATTTAATCCACCCAAAATTCATACAGAAATTTGTTCTAAGTTTCCATTAAAACCCTTATCCCTCATCTCTCTGTTCTTCTTTCTCATCATCATTCCATCATTTAACAACACCAATTTAGTATACAAAGGATGGGTTTAAATCCGCACCAGACTTAGGGCTCCATATCCAGTTAATATACTCTGTGTCCGGCCTACCATTTCCCATACAGTTTTGATGACTTTCGATCCATCTGCAGGTGTCATTGGTGTACGGTGCTCCACCGAAATTTGGGATCCATTCACCATTGAAGATATCACACTTTTCTGATTCTTCGCCTACATAAAATTTTCAAGAAGCAGATTCAGTTCCAGAAAGTAATTTTGCAAAAAAAAAAAAACGTTTAATGTACGAATATGGTTGAACAGATGCATCGATATTTATTCGGGGAGATTCGCATTATTGGGTAAATAGTAAAACCTACTGATTTCAGTGCGTTTCTATTTCAGGAACACAAGTAAATGCATATCAAAATTGCACAAAGATCAAATCTTGATTTGATTCTGTATATAAACATGACCGACAATATAAGAAAAAAAAACCAACACGTCCGAGAATCGATCCGACAGATTGAGTAAGCGAGGTGTAGGTGTGTGTTTGTTCTTCAGGCGAAGTCAGCACATCCGATTTTGCAGTCTTTTTTATGTATACGTCAAAGGTTATAAAGGGAAATTGAGACGATGATGTGAGTTTTGTGTTTCGAAGGGGTTTTTGTAATCGAACGAGAAAAAAAACCATATATCCATCGATCTCAACTTTGCTTCCATTAACATGAACCTCAGAGAGAGAGAGAGAGAGAGAGAGAGAGAAGAGAGAGAGAGAGAGAGAGAGAGATGGGATGGGGTGGGGTGTTTTTTATTTTTTTATTAAATAAAAAAATAATAAATTCAAAGAAAAAGGAAAAAATAAAAAGGGCATTTTAGTCTTTTTACCTGACTCAGGGACCGATTTGTAGCATTTCACAAACTTTAAAAACCATGATTTTCCAATAGTTGAGACCAATCTGAAAGGTTTGACAAACCACATGGACCAAAACTGTAATTTACTTTAAGAATCAAAACACAGAGAAAGTTAAAAAGTTAAGTGCTAATAATGATATGAATTTTTTTCACTAAGTTTGAGGCCTATTGCAAAACTGAAGGTATTGTCATCACTACACCGTTCCTTATATGCCTCAACAAGATGATGTAGTCACACAAACAAATCGCATCATTATTAGAAAGGATCGTTGTATGCCATCTGATGCATCCTTAAATTGGGCTGAAGCGGGCTCCTTAACATGTTATTTGATTAATCATTCACCCTGAATTCCATTGGACGAAAAGACTCTGATTGATGTGTGGTATGCGTCAGCAGACAAGCTGTGTGGATTTTGGGGTGTGTTGCATATGCTCATGTTCAAAATGGTAAGCTAAATACGAGAGCTATTAATTGTATTTTATTCGTTACAAATTAAGATCGAAAGGTTACAAATTTTGGAATCTCAATACGGGAAAAGTAATCATAAGCTAAAACGTCGTTTTCATCTAAAATGTAATGTAATACTCACTCGACAACGAAGTTAATTCATAACATGGTTTTTTGCCAAATGTTTTAGACTCGTCTCAGGCTTCTCCTAAGCCTATTGATTCCCATGATGGTGCTTAAATTCGGGTGGAGCACACTATCACTTTAGAAAATATCAAATATCAAGACAATTCGCTCTACCCCAGTAACATAGTTTTATCGACTCCTTTGAGTTCTTCATCCCAATCTCATTCCATTGCAGCTGATAGACCTAGGTGGATTACTAGAACTCCTAGCAGGTTCAATAATTTCTACTAATTTAGTTGCTTATGCTTTCTCCATTGTTGACGAAACTTAAAATTATCAAGAGCGATCATCGTATATCGAGGCAATTTCTACTTTTGATTCTGATAAGTGGATGACTGTAATGCAAGAAGAGATGGAATCTTTGGAAAAGAATCAGACCTGGGAGCATGTCAATTTACCGAAGGAAAGGAAGCCAGTTAAGTGTAAGTGGATGTACAAGAAAAAGGAGGATGCTAGATTTAAAGTCCATATCGTTGCAAAAAAGTATAGTCAAATACTCAGGATAGATTTACTAATGTGTTTTTCCCATTGTCAAGCATAGTTCATCGATACTTAGCATTGTTTTATTTCATGATTTGGAGCTTCAAGAACTTGACGTGAAGACCACTTTCTTACATGGTGATTTGGAAGACATCATTTACACGGAGCAACCCAAAGGGTTTTCAATTCCAAGGAAAGAGGGTTTGGTTTGTTAGATGAAGAAATCGCTTTACGGAATAAAAAAATCACCCCGACAATGGTACAAGAAGTTTAATAACTTCATGATATGTCTCAATAGTTTAAACGATCAGAAAATGATTCATGTATATACCTAAAATTCGAAAAAGGGCATCTTATCTACTTACAATTTTACGTTGATGATATGCTTTTAGTTACAAAAGAAAATACTGACATCACCAAACTGAAAAACCAACTTAGTTCGGAGTTCAAAATGAACGATTTAAATGATGCTAGTTATATTTAAGCCAAAACAGCAACATCAACAAAGTTCTTACACCGATTTAACATGCAAAATGCCAAATCGGTAAGCACACCACTTGCCGCTTATTTCCGGCTTTCTTCCAAACATTCTCTACAAACAAAATGATGAAACTGATCAAATATAAAGAGTTACATATTCAAGTATGATTGGATCATTAATGTATGTTATGGTGTGCTCCCAACCTAATTTATGTGTTAAGCATTAAAATTCGTTCTATGGCTAACATGGGAAAGGAACATTGGAAGATCGTTCTTCTCATACCTTAAAGGTACTTTTAAAGCTTGTTTGGAGTTTGACGGATCAACATTTAGGTTATGTGGATATGTTGATTCGGATTATGCATCAAGTGATCTCAACAAAAGAAGATCACTCACAGGTTATGTTTTTACTATTGGTGATTGTGTCGTGAGTTGGAAAGCTACACTCCAATTGACCATTGCTTTCTCTATTATTGAAGCTGAGCACATGGCCATAGCGGAATTATGTAAAGAGACTATGTGACTTAGAGGGTTGTACGGAGAGTTATGTGGTGATTTGTCATGCACTACAATTTATTGCGATAGATAACCTCATGAGGGATTCGAAGTTTCACGAGCCAACAATGAACATTGACATAAGAAACCATTACATCAGATATGACATTTCCGAAGGCAATATCAAGGTGTTCAAAATTAACTCCAACTACAGACCGACCGACATTTTGACAAAGTCGGTTCGGACCGCCAAATTTGAAGTTTGTTTAGATTTGGTTGGTATTTCAAATTAAGTCCGTGGAGACTTTAGAACGATATATGTTTTTCATTTCCTCGTGGTGATTGAAGTTACGTTGCTGAATATTGATTCCGTCCCAAGGTGGAGTTGGTTGATATGCTCCGAACAACATGAATTGTCCGGTTGGCGACAGTTTCCAAAACTGTCCGTAGTTGTCATATTTTTATGTTACGTTTTTCCTTGCCCGTCAAGTTTAGAAGTTGAGTATTATTGGGACTCTTTCTATATTAGTATATATGGGGGTTATTAGATACAAATTATATTATTCCTTATATTCTCATTTTAGACAACAAGATTAAATATAGTTGTTCTTTAAAATTTAAATATAGTCATTCTTTATAGTCGTTCTTTATTCCTTATATTCTCATTTTACATATTCTATTGGGGTTATTAGATACCTTTCAAGTTTACCTGATTCAGTATAGTCGTTCTTTATAGTTGTTTTTTCCGGTTTCGAGTTTTTCATCTCTAAACCCGGTATTCGTTCAATTATTGTTTACATTTGATATTTGCAATGGAAGTCATAATCTAGCTCAGGGTGGAAAATCCCCAATTTGACTTTTCAGTCGTGTAATTTCTCTTGTTTTGTAATTTTCTTTGCTAGTTATTGCTGTTCCACTTTACTATACATGCAATTCAGATGCTACAATCATAAAGGGTGAAATGATATATTCATAATGGGTGATGTATGTACAATAACCTATTTTGGGTAAGACAAAAACTTTAGAGTTTAATCACCAACGAAAACTTTGAATCATTATCAGTAACCTTGTAGAAATACGTTATACTTAGATATATTTTATCTTAAGCAGTTAGTAGTATTATTGTGTACCTCAACAATATAATCATGCCCATTACGAAATAATTCAGGTTCCTTCATATCAAAGTTTTCAAATCTGACTTTTTAAGTTTTTAGTAATTGTACACCTTATAGATAAATAATATCTAAGATGCTAAAATAATTAGAGTAAAGCAACGTGTCGTTTTAAGCACTTATTGTTGCTTGATTAATCACCATAGAAGTGCATTAAAAGCTATGGTTGTCAGTTTATTCAACAGACTGATACGACAAACGACGTTGAGATGTGGGGATTAGATTACGACATTCCTCCTATATTCTCGGATGTGTTATTTGAGTACGCCAAAACGCGCTTCTAAAATGCAGGGGCGGCCCTAACGAAATATAAGGTGTACGGTCTTATAGGGTCCGTGTTATCTGTGTCATCTAGTGGGCTTGAAAAAAATTTACGTTTAGTATGTTAGTGATGGAAAAATCCATCATTAATCCGTCACCAAGAACAATTGCGATGGAGTAGTGACAAATGCAAAAAAGACATGTCAGATGATTTATCCTTCAATCTCTCTCTAATTCTTTGTAAAATTCATCGCTAATACCTCGCTCAATATCGTTGCTAATTCCTTACAAATTTCGTTGTTAAAAAAATTATATTTAGGGCCCATTTTTTAGCATTGGCATAGGACATTCAAAATCAATGAACCAACTCTGCTTAAATAAATACAGAATTTGAATAGCTAACAGTTATGGGATACATCTATACATCTACAATTATTAAAACTATTAGATTTCAAAGCAAATTGTAATCCAATTAAATCTGGACATGTATATGTTTAAAGTTAGATAACAGTATTATCATCAGCTTAATCGGAATATGGATTATATATATAAATATATATATATATATATATATATATATATATATATATATATATATATATATATATATATATATATATATAGAGAGAGAGAGGGAGGGAGACAGACAGAGAGAGAGAGAGAGAAACGGGGTTAGGTTCAATAGAGAAACAAAATTAAACAAGTAACCAATGAACCAATCATGTAGTCGGAGTGCAAAATATCAACGACCAGGAAAAATGATGTACATTTTCTAGTTGAACTATAGCAAAAAAATTCACTTCGTTTTATATATTTTTTATATTTTTAAGCTTATTATTTTTCAAAAAAATAAACTAAATATACCAAACTTCATAATTTTTTTCTCTATAAATAGACATCCATATTGATATACAAATTGTTTTATTTGTTTATATTTTCACTTCGTCCAGATCACATTGTGAATCTGAACTAAATTGCATTGTTATATATATATATATATATATATATATATATATATATATATATATATATATATATATATATATATATATATATATATATATATATATATATATTCATTCATTCAGATATAAATGAAAATTCTATTCGATTTTTTCAATAATTTTTGACTAATCACATGTGAATTTTAAGTAATTTATATGAAAATCTCAATTAATTCAATATGGTGGTGGATATTCAAACACAATTGCGGAATACATCTAGTCCATCGGAGGTTGGTGGTGGCGGTGGTGGTCACCTTTTCTTTCAGATATTGAACCACCACAAAGGAGGGAGGAGGCGATAATAAGGTAGCAACAAAGGAGGAGACAGTGGTTGAGTCGTCGTCGTCGGTGGCGACGGTGTGTCGGCAGCAACAGGAGGAAAGAGAGAAATATGAGTGTTTAAGTTCTTGATTTTAAACTTAGATATCATGCTTTATGATAAAAAAAAAGTGAATGCGGACAAAAATACCCTTAATTAAAAGGATTCCTAGATAGTTCTTATTCTTTAGGAGTTCTCAGTTGATCTTTTCAATATATATATATATATATATATATATATATATATATATATATATATATATATATATATATATATATATATATATATATATATATATATATATATATATATATATATATATATATATAACTGGAAAACTTTATGAAAAAGAATTATTGACAATCAAGCATGTTTATCTTTATGAACGACAAATAAGGGATTCAATATATACAAACCAAATATTGGAAGGCAATACTACTTTTCTACATATAAGTAATATTTACCTTATTTTCAAATAAGCTATCTTATATTAATATTATTAGTTTATGAGTTGTGTTTGTTATACGAGACAAGGCAAGACAAGATCGAACTATTTGAACACACATTATAGATTACTAATTCTGAATGATAATGATTTGATAGATATTATTTTCTTTTGCATATAAGAAGATCAAGAGCAATTTCTTGTTGCACCTGCATAGGTGGGACAAAAATTGCAATTTTTTAGGGGAAGGATCTCCCTTAACAAGGGTATCCAAGCCAACTTTTACGCATCTTGTAGGTCCCGAACAATCCTAGATCTAAGCAAGTATCAATTAATCAATCAAACAGAAGGGTAAATCGACCTTCAATGCACACGATATATTAAGTAATCATCTAGTACATAAGATCTGCAGTTGCTTGAACAATGAATTTTGCTATGCTCACTACGTGCTCCCAAAACAACCAACTCACTTAATGAAGGCTGTAACGCCAAGATACTTCATTATATAATTATAATAAAAGGGTAAATTGGTCATTTTACCATGTAGGGGTAAAATGGTCTTTTGGACAGAAAAGTATTTGGTTTGAAATAATATTTTAAGTTTTGGACTTAAAATGTTATAAAAACTGATTTTTGGTCGTTTTACCGAAAAAGGGTATTTTGGTCATTTGACCAAGTCAACGACCAATTATGTAAAAATATTGTTGGTTGTGGCCAAAATGTAAGAAATGGAAGTTTTATTGTAATAAAACTTGGTTATTGTGGTCAAAGTTCAAGAAAATGAACTTTAGGACCAAAAATGTAAATTTTGTGGTATAAATAGAGAGTTTGACTCTCTTGTTGACTGGCCATTGTTGTGCAGCTACGGGAGTGGATTTTGGAGAGCATTTTCTGCAGAGATCATGAAGCTTAGTACAAGAATTGGAATCCTAGCTTGGAATTGGTGATTCCTAAGCTTTGAAGGTTAGTAAATTCACTTCCTAGCCAAGTTCTTGGATGTGTTCTTCACATGATGAACTAGAAACTGTATTTCAGTTGTGAATATGTGTTGTAATAGCCTAATGCTTCTATTGAGTCATGCTAGAAAGGACTTAACTCAAGAAAATGGAAGTAGGTTGTTATTAGTGATGAATTTGAAGTTTGGGGTTGTTAGAACTAAGAACCCTAATTCTTCATTTTGATTGAATTGGTTGTAATAGATGGTTGAAAACCTTGTTAAAGTATAAGGTTTTAGTCCTAGAACAAACCCCAATCGATTAAGGACCTGATTAAGGACTTAATGGCCAAAAACTGCTTGCTACAGTGCATAAATCGCGGATGGACAGGAGACACCTGCAGGCGCAGGGCGCAGTGCGCCCAGGATCAGGGCGGGGTGCGCCCAGGCGCAGTGCGCCTGATTCCTGGCGCAGTGCGCCTCCAGACAGGGGACTTCCGACTCGCTAACTTTCGTTTGGCTTGTCCGTTTTAGCTCAAATTTGGACCATAGGCTCGTTATGGTCTGAAAAGTTTGGGAAAATTATTAAGTTGAGTTTTCGACCCCTCGGGGGAACTGTAGATCGATTCGAATGCCTCGGTGAATAGTAAAATTCATAAAAAGTTAGTAAACGGAAAGTTTATTAACTAGGCATTGTTTGTAATGACATTGTATTGAACTCTATGGTATTAGAGTTAATTGGAATGGCTATTAACCTATTATCATTTGGTATATAAATGATTATATAGGTGTGGGACGAAATGGTTGTGGTGCACGCAAAGGCAAGAAACAACCGGGATTTAAATGCAGCTAGCATCCAGGTGAGTAATCTCACTGATATCATATATGATATATGATGATTGAATTGTTACAGGTTGAAATTGACTTGTGGGACGAAAATGACAAATGTTTGATTTGATGTGACAATACCAGATAAGCCGTGAGTCTGTAATAGACAAGAACGGAGCTGTGAGTCAAACCTTTATTGACAATACCGGAACCAGCCGTGAGTCAATAAAAGGAAAAGACAATACCGGAACCAGCCGTGAGTCAATGGAAAAATAAATGACAATACCGGGACCAGCCGTGAGTCAATAAATCTATATAGACAATACCGGATCCAGCCGTGAGTCTAGGCAACAGCGGGATCTTCCTGTGAGCCATATATTTACTTGTATAGACAATACCGGAACCAGCCGTGAGTCTAGGCAACAGCGGGATCTTCCTGTGAGCCATATATTTACTTGTATAGACAATACCGGAACCAGCCGTGAGTCTAGGCAACAGCGGGATCTTCCTGTGAGCCATATTTGATCGTGAAGAAACTGTTAATAGATGGTGCGGCCTTGTTGGCTATGATTCCGGTGCGGCCTTCGGGCTATGTCTCCGATGCGGTCTTCGGGTTATGATTTTGTTACAGGTACATGGTGCGGCCTATTGGCTATGATATCGGGTTACTAAACCCAGCTGGTGCGGCCTGCGGGCTATGAATTGTATATTGATAATGTTTTGATGCAGCTTATATAGCTATGATACAGTGTATGGCTTGAATAGCCATGATATACGGGCAGTCCGATGTGACTGAGAGAGATGGGACAGAAATAGTTGTATATGGTTATATGTGTAATTAACTGACGTGGTTGATAATTGCAGGTTATCATGTTGTAGTCTGTAAGACTATAATTTGGGATGTAAAATCCTAAGAGATATTCGGTCAGCCAGTAAGGCTAGGAGTTTGGATTCGATATCCAGACAAATACATGATTGTAATTAATACGTGTTATTTGTAGATTTGATTACTCACTGAGCTTTGTAGCTCATACCGTTGTTTACTGTCCCTGCAGGTTAGCATGATACTGGTAGGGGACAAGATAGAGTCCGTGACTCGTGAAGTAGGACTCTTAGATGCTGTCAGTAGCAGCCCGGCTTTAAAGGAGTTATGGTATTTTATACTCTCCTTGATACACTTGTACCCGTATTTATTAAAATATACCCCTTGTTATGGTTTTATGTATTGAAACCTGTGTTTTAAATGAAAAATTTTTCAGGGGTGTTTTTGTTTAAAAAGCCGGGTGTTACAAGTTGGTATCAGAGCCGAGGTTTAAGTGAACTAGGTGTCTATAGAGTAGATTCCTGGACTTAAACCCTGAAACAGTAGACATGATGAACTGTTAGGTGTATATAGTTGTTAGTATGCATATATAACCTAACTATTGCTGACTTCTAACGTATAAGAAGTATGAGCAGCAGGTATTACGGGGAAGAATTTAGTGCGTGTCACTTTAAGAGGCGGATCGGCCTTTTCTCAAGACTCCATCGAACGAGGGGCAACGAGACAAGTAGCGGAAAAATCCACATGACGAGCAATGTTAGCTGATGTGGTCAAGTAAATGAAACGGTTGCTCACCTTGGTTAATATTCAAGGTGAAAGAACAGTAGTTGAGATTACGTGAAAAGCAGTGGACTTCTCAGAAGAAGTTGTCACAGACTGGGTCCAACCTTATAGGGAAAGGACCAAAACAGAGCTACTATGTATAGTGATCAGTGCAGGAAAGGCACTAAGGAAGATTGTAGAGTTGAGACTCTACCGTGACATGCTGAAATTGCAGATGATAGGAGCAGATTGCTCGAGCTTGTTGTATGGGACGGAAGTGGTTCCAGTGTGGAACTATAGAGCACTTCTTGTTGAAATACTCACGTGCTGAATGTGGAGTGACGGGTGATGAACCCAGGAAAGAAAGAAGGAACGAATGGTCGAAAAGGACCCGTGGTACCATGAGCATTCCAGTGGATTGTGGAAGAAGCTCGTGAGAAGACTGATATGGTCGCAGATGTTATTGTTTTGAATATAACTCGTGTATGTTATATTTGATCCATGAAGCTATGCTTTGGATCGATGAGTTGATGTCTTGTTTGAATTTTTCATCAATGATTTTGGATGAAATATTTGAAATAGCTATTGTAGATAGCATGTATGTTCAAGATATTGAACACCTGGAATGTAGTCTGCCTAAGATTTACGGGACCATTTTCCCTATGAATCTGAAGCCAATGACTACCAGTAAATCTGAAGCAATTGTGCTTATGAATTGGTTAGCAATGCATTATGCTAACATGAATTGTAGAAATATGAACATGATGGTTCAGAAAGCAGAAATGAGCGGATGAAAATCCATGGTAAATGACAGTTGTTGAGAATACCGGTTAGCTTCTTTGCTTAAACTCAGAAAGAGTTAGTAAAGGAATGATGTTGTAGTTGGCATACGTGGTATGGGCCAAGCATAATAAAGTGGTGAAAGTAGTGTACTACTTTAAATAATTTTCGGATGATTCTTTTGAAAAGAACTTCCAAGATTTCTGCCAGAATGGCAAGAAAAGCTTATGATTAAGCTGGTACTGGGAGTCGTTCATGTTATCTAGGCTCTGTGTTGATTAGCCTCTGTTGAGATGACAGGGTGGTAAAACAATTGGAAGAAATTGTTTTAAATTGGGATCTTATATGACTGTAAGTGTCATCAGATTGAGCCCTATCTGTTTGAAAAGAAGAAAGATAAGTTAATGTGTATGTACATTGACTACTGAGAATATGATATTCTCGAAACCAGATTGAATATGAGGTATATTGTACCATATACTGGAGTTACTTCACTGAGTTAAGTGATATGTTAAATTCTCCAAGTATGAAAAATTTGGCTAAAAGAAGTTTCAACTCCTTGGGCATGATAATACTGCCAAAGATGATGAAATAAATCCAGTGGGATAGATGATGTGGTAAAACTGGAATCGCCTGAGGAATCCGACTGACATTGTAGTTCCTTGGATTTGGCGGGTTACTATAGGAGAGTTGTAGAAAACTGCTCCTTGATTGCTGGTTAGCTGACTAAAGTTGACCAAGAAAAGTGTAAAGTCTGAGTGGTAGAAAGACCACAGATATGTTGTAAAGGTTTGGAATGAACCTTGTGTGAACCTCTAACATTAGCAATGATGCTAAGTAGAGAAGATGGATTGGATCATTGAAAAGTATCCAACGTTGACTGTGAATGCCTGAGATTGCGGTAGCAATTATGAACGTGGCGTTTAAGCTTTGGAAACACTACTTGTATAGTGTAAAGCTTATTATTTATGTGGATCATTAGAGTTTGAAATACTTTATTGATCAGAAAAGAAGCTATATATGAGCTAGATAAAAGATAGATGGGTGACTTAAAGATTTCGGTTATGGAATCTTGTACCATCTCAGAAAGAAAGACGTGGCTATAGATGCCTGGAATTGAAAAGAGTAACCTTTGAAGGTTACATCCACATGTATGAATTTGGCGAATTGATTACCTGAGTTGATTCGGGTAGCACAGGGAGAAGTGTGCAAGATTGAAAACGTGAAAAATGGATGAATTACTGGATATTAGCAGGAGCTAATTGGAAAATCACAGTGATTTAGAACCCTTGGTGGTTGTGAATGTGGATTCCAAAATAATTGGAACATGAAAATCATCTTGAAAAGATGTATTTTGTATTAGATATACAGTATATCTGGAGCAATACCAGACTGGATAGGTCGATAAAACCTATGTGTTGGTGGCCGGGGCAGAAGAAAGGCATGGAAAGACACATGAAAAGTATTTGACTTGTACGTGACGTAAAGTCAAACCGGTAGAAATGTGCGAAGAAGTTGAACCGTAGTTGGCCCCAGAGAAGAAATGGGACAACATTGTTATAGACTTTGCGATAAAGTCTCCGCAAGTATTGTGAATTGATGAACAAAAGGATCTGATAATTCAGACTTTAGAAGATGTGCTTGAAGATTGCACAGAAGACCCTAGTAGAAGATGAGAAGATTGTCTATCGTTGATAGAATTTGCAAGAAATAGCAGCCTACATGTTGGTAGTTTGATGACTCGTATGAAGTATGGTATGGAATACCGTGAGAACCTTTGATTTTTGAAATGAAGCTGTGGCAAAGCTGTTGACTAGATCCTTGTTTGTTATACAAACTGAAGAAAATACCTGACAGGTATGAACGCAATTGAAGAATGATTAAGAAATTACAAAGTGGTATGTGAATCGCCGAGAATAAGCCCTTGAAATTCCAAGTAAAGGAATAGGGTAATACGAAAAGTAATCCTTTGGAAAGGTGGAAAATTGTTTGGAACGACAAGAAAGAAATTATGTGTAATAATTTCCAACAAATCCCTTATGACAAGATGAAAATAGATGAAGAAAGATACGTAGATAAGGTACCCGGGACAACCGGAGGAATGATATGCGGATTGTGATTTAACCACAAGATAAGAAGGCTAGTATGGTTAAGTGCTTAGACATTACCATTTAGATTCCGAGATGATGCGGAAGACCGAAAACTAATCGAGGAAGACGTACTTTCAACTCCTTGTATGATTTCGGGGACGAAATCTTTTGAAGGAGGGGAGAATTTGTAACGCCAAGATACTTCATTATATAATTATAATAAAAGGGTAAATTGGTCATTTTACCATGTAGGGGTAAAATGGTCTTTTGGACAGAAAAGTATTTGGTTTGAAATAATATTTTAAGTTTTGGACTTAAAATGTTATAAAAACTGATTTTTGGTCGTTTTACCGAAAAAGGGTATTTTGGTCATTTGACCAAGTCAACGACCAATTATGTAAAAATATTGTTGGTTGTGGCCAAAATGTAAGAAATGGAAGTTTTATTGTAATAAAACTTGGTTATTGTGGTCAAAGTTCAAGAAAATGAACTTTAGGACCAAAAATGTAAATTTTGTGGTATAAATAGAGAGTTTGACTCTCTTGTTGACTGGCCATTGTTGTGCAGCTACGGGAGTGGATTTTGGAGAGCATTTTCTGCAGAGATCATGAAGCTTAGTACAAGAATTGGAATCCTAGCTTGGAATTGGTGATTCCTAAGCTTTGAAGGTTAGTAAATTCACTTCCTAGCCAAGTTCTTGGATGTGTTCTTCACATGATGAACTAGAAACTGTATTTCAGTTGTGAATATGTGTTGTAATAGCCTAATGCTTCTATTGAGTCATGCTAGAAAGGACTTAACTCAAGAAAATGGAAGTAGGTTGTTATTAGTGATGAATTTGAAGTTTGGGGTTGTTAGAACTAAGAACCCTAATTCTTCATTTTGATTGAATTGGTTGTAATAGATGGTTGAAAACCTTGTTAAAGTATAAGGTTTTAGTCCTAGAACAAACCCCAATCGATTAAGGACCTGATTAAGGACTTAATGGCCAAAAACTGCTTGCTACAGTGCATAAATCGCGGCTGGACAGGAGACACCTGCAGGCGCAGGGCGCAGTGCGCCCAGGATCAGGGCGGGGTGCGCCCAGGCGCAGTGCGCCTGATTCCTGGCGCAGTGCGCCTCCAGACAGGGGACTTCCGACTCGCTAACTTTCGTTTGGCTTGTCCGTTTTAGCTCAAATTTGGACCATAGGCTCGTTATGGTCTGAAAAGTTTGGGAAAATTATTAAGTTGAGTTTTCGACCCCTCGGGGGAACTGTAGATCGATTCGAATGCCTCGGTGAATAGTAAAATTCATAAAAAGTTAGTAAACGGAAAGTTTATTAACTAGGCATTGTTTGTAATGACATTGTATTGAACTCTATGGTATTAGAGTTAATTGGAATGGCTATTAACCTATTATCATTTGGTATATAAATGATTATATAGGTGTGGGACGAAATGGTTGTGGTGCACGCAAAGGCAAGAAACAACCGGGATTTAAATGCAGCTAGCATCCAGGTGAGTAATCTCACTGATATCATATATGATATATGATGATTGAATTGTTACAGGTTGAAATTGACTTGTGGGACGAAAATGACAAATGTTTGATTTGATGTGACAATACCAGATAAGCCGTGAGTCTGTAATAGACAAGAACGGAGCTGTGAGTCAAACCTTTATTGACAATACCGGAACCAGCCGTGAGTCAATAAAAGGAAAAGACAATACCGGAACCAGCCGCGAGTCAATGGAAAAATAAATGACAATACCGGGACCAGCCGTGAGTCAATAAATCTATATAGACAATACCGGATCCAGCCGTGAGTCTAGGCAACAGCGGGATCTTCCTGTGAGCCATATATTTACTTGTATAGACAATACCGGAACCAGCCGTGAGTCTAGGCAACAGCGGGATCTTCCTGTGAGCCATATATTTACTTGTATAGACAATACCGGAACCAGCCGTGAGTCTAGGCAACAGCGGGATCTTCCTGTGAGCCATATTTGATCGTGAAGAAACTGTTAATAGATGGTGCGGCCTTGTTGGCTATGATTCCGGTGCGGCCTTCGGGCTATGTCTCCGATGCGGTCTTCGGGTTATGATTTTGTTACAGGTACATGGTGCGGCCTATTGGCTATGATATCGGGTTACTAAACCCAGCTGGTGCGGCCTGCAGGCTATGAATTGTATATTGATAATGTTTTGATGCAGCTTATATAGCTATGATACAGTGTATGGCTTGAATAGCCATGATATACGGGCAGTCCGATGTGACTGAGAGAGATGGGACAGAAATAGTTGTATATGGTTATATGTGTAATTAACTGACGTGGTTGATAATTGCAGGTTATCATGTTGTAGTCTGTAAGACTATAATTTGGGATGTAAAATCCTAAGAGATATTCGGTCAGCCAGTAAGGCTAGGAGTTTGGATTCGATATCCAGACAAATACATGATTGTAATTAATACGTGTTATTTGTAGATTTGATTACTCACTGAGCTTTGTAGCTCATACCGTTGTTTACTGTCCCTGCAGGTTAGCATGATACTGGTAGGGGACAAGATAGAGTCCGTGACTCGTGAAGTAGGACTCTTAGATGCTGTCAGTAGCAGCCCGGCTTTAAAGGAGTTATGGTATTTTATACTCTCCTTGATACACTTGTACCCGTATTTATTAAAATATACCCCTTGTTATGGTTTTATGTATTGAAACCTGTGTTTTAAATGAAAAATTTTTCAGGGGTGTTTTTGTTTAAAAAGCCGGGTGTTACAAAGGCTAAACAAGAGAATAAATACTTACGCTACCAGACCGAAATCCTAAGCCCATGGGCCGAAATCCTTGGTCCCAAACCGAAATCCTCAAGCAGGCCCCTAAACTTTGATATATTCTATTTTAAGCCCTATAAATGCAAGATTAAACCACTACAATAAGTCCTAACAATCTCCCCCTTGGTTTAATGCTTTCATTTATCTTCGAGCTCTATCTTGAACTTGATTCGGTTGAACACTGCATAACATTTCAACAATCTCCCCCTTAGCATAACAATCTCCCCTTAGCAGATGACGGGTATAGATGTTGGTGACATCAACTCATTTGCAGTGACAACTTCATCTTTGGATTAGACAGTCTTCATATTTGACTTTGTAAGTTCATTGGGCGATCCGGTCTTCAGCGGTAGGCAATGAATCAGCACATCTAGCTTTTAATTTGACTTTAACTTTGACTGGAGTCTGACTTTTCATCTTTTCTTGATCACATATAGGTGTAGTTGTAACAATAGACTGACTGAGGAGGAATTCAAGTAGCCTATCACATGGAATTAAGTTTTCACCTTCTTCGGAAACAGAAAATTCGTGTTGAAACTCTTGAATTATCACTTAAGCTGGTGCTTCTCGATACGACCTTTGACTGCAAATCCTATGGGTCATGGAGTTATAAACTCTCACCACAGTTGTTCAAGGATTCATCATTGGCTTAGAATAAGACTTCTCGCAGTATTTGTGTGAACCCGGAGGAACGCACTGCGATTGTTTGAGTATCTGAGAACTACTCGTGGCCATTTTGATTTTGGCCCCTGCATATCCTTGATCAAAGATCTCAATGCAGTTAGCAAGTCAACAAGTTGACTTGGCTCTTGGCGAGACATTCAATGCTATCCAAACTCTACGGAGTGTGCCATCCTAGTGCCAATTTTGAATATGGTGAAGTTATTGGGGTCTCACAGCTATTGTGGTAAACAACAACGATCACTGACCCAGAGTTTCGATGTTTCATCAATGCGAGGTAATATCACTTGAGTCACGAACATCTTATTTAAAAGAAGTTTAGGTCAAGAGTGGTATGAACGTGTAATATGTCTTGGTTACTAGACATACCCATCGGCTAGACTTTCGAATTGTCATCAGTGTATGGTTTATTACACCGAGTCATCCAACTCTTGAATTAGAAGCTTTGTAGGTAAGAATGGTTGTCGATGCCTCACATCTACTACTAGTGTTGTAGCAGAGATCACTTGGCATAGAGTTTCAGAATATCATCACCACTTGGTTTAAAGTGATGAGTCGTCTATTTCTTGTAGTAGAAATATAAAGGTACTTGAGAATGGATTGGTGCGTGTGATAGATTACGGTACGCAATCTAACCATCGGCACAGACTTTGTAACTCTCAACTCTAAGTGGCTTTACTCAAAGTGTCTAGAAGTTGGTGTTATAGAAGAAACCTTTAGATTTGGTTAAGAAGCGGTTGTCAGTGCTTCATACTTACTATGCTGTAACAGTAAGAATCACTAGCACTTAAGAGTTACCTCAGCAGTGAGTGGTGTTACTCGGTGCATCTTCGGTAGGTAATATTTTTGAATTTTAATTTTCTTTAAAAGAAGGCATAACGAAAGAAATGTTTTTGCATTTTTGAATTTTTTGTAATTTTTGTTTCGTTTTAATTCTCCCCCTAAATTTGTGCATGGGAAAGAATTTTGAAAAATGAAGAACCATGATCAAATTTAATGAAACAAAAATAATGGACAATATTTACAGAACTGATTTAACAATCATCAAAATGTATCATTTTAAGCATAACCACAAGCACATCAAACCGAGATTTTGCAAAAGGTTTTGTGAATAAGTCCGCCACATTGTTATCTGTGTGCACTAATTCCAAATGAATCAATTTTCGCTCGTAGCAGTCTCGAATAAAATGAATTTAATGTCGATGTGCTTGTTCTTAGAATGTTGGACAGGGTTTTTCACAATTTGGATAGCCGCCTCATTGTCTCAAAAAATAGGGGTGTCAAGAAAGTTCATACCATAGTCAAGGAGTTGATGTTGTATCTAGATGACCTTAGAACAATAGGCCGAGGCAGCAACATACTCAGCCTCAGCTGTAGAAGTTGACACGGTCTGCTGCTTCTTGCATTGCTAGGAAATCAGTCGGTCTCCTAACAATTGACATCCAGCACTGGTGGACTTTCTGTCAATGTTGCAAGCTCCATAATTGCTATCTGAAAATGCATAGAGATCAAATTCACAGTTCTTTGGATACCAGAGACCTAATTTAGGTCTCCCTTTAAGGTATCTAAAGATCCGTTTGACAGTAGTTAAATGAGAGTTTTTTGGATTAGCCTGATGTCGAGCGCACTAGCAGACTGCAAAAACGATATCCGTTCTGCTTGCTGTCAAATACATTAGGGAACCAATCAGAGAACAATAGTGCATTTGATCAACAGGTTCTCCATCTAGATTTGAAGAAAGCAGAGGTCGCTCAGACATCGGGGTATTGGCAGCTTTGGCATCCTTTAATTCAAACTTCTCGAGAATATCCTCCACATATTTGCCTTGGTGAAGTGACATCACAGCGGTCGTCATGTGGTCAAAAATAAGAAAACCTAACACACACACTTGGCACAGTGGAAGTTAGGGTCGATCCGCAGGAGTTACGTGGTCAAGTCAGGTGATAGATTACCAACTATAGTGTCACGCTATAGTCAGAGGGCTTAGTTCCTACACTTTTGACTACTGAACCCGGAAAATATAAACCACACAATCTCAAAACAAGCATAGACTAAGCTAAGCTTCAACTCAAACCTAGTTACTTTCTGAAATCAGAAGTACATCTCCGCTTCAGACGCAACAAAGGCATCCAAAGAAACCAAACATCACAAGGCATGAACTGAACCAATAACTAAAAGTCCAAATGACAGTCACTGGTTAGAGTCCAAACCTAAAAGCTAACCTAATTGGCTACTGAAATCAGCAAGGAAAAACAGTCCCAACAAGGTCATAAACACATCCAAACATCAAACAAACAAACACAATCCAATATCAAGCATCAAACACCGAAAAACCAATATCACTTGTAACCAAATAATTATTATAAACCCAAAACAGGTTCCAATCATCCAATACAGTAACAAGAACTGAAAAACAGTAACTAAAGTGCTCAAGGTCGGTGGTTGTCACTCCCACAAACCTTAGCCACTAATGCTAACTATTAAACTAAAAATAAATTAAACATAAAAACCTGAAATACCAAAAGGTAGTTGCTGGAAACGAGTTCTTGGAGTCAAAGAGCCTCTATGGTCGATTTTTCACCAGGGTTTTGCTCGGGTTTTCGGCTGAAAACACCTCTATTTATAGTTGTAAATTTTACGCAACTGCGCCGCGCATTTATGGTTTCCACGGCGCGCGTAGGGTTTTATCCCCGTTTCTTCGGACTTTGAATTTGTTCCACCGCTTTGTATCCGCGTCGCGCCTTCTTGATTCCCGCGGCGCGCGTGCGTATTTTCCTGATTTTTCCTTCTTCTCCAAACTTCCTCCAATTTGTACGCTTTTAGTCCCTGTTTTCATTATTTTCTTCCAAACAAGTACTGGCACGAAAAGTGAGAATACCACGATATATATGATATAATTTCATTAAGAATAGGGCTCAACAACGACTAATATGTAATATCACTAGGCGTTGTCATGAAGCAAGATACCCGTTGAGCTTTGGTTAACTTGTAACCCAAGAAACATTGTCATCTCACCCAACGAACTCATCTCGAATCATTTCTTCATCACATGCTCAAACTCATGACATAAGGCTTCACTTGAAGAACCAAAGATAATGCCATCCGCATAGATCTGGACAACAATTTGGTCATCATTTTGATGCTTAATGAACAGAGTCTGATAAATGGTGCCTCTAGTGTAACCATGCTGCAACAGATGATCCGTCAATGTTGCATACCAGGAACGGGGAGCTTGATGAAGACCATAGGGAGCCTTATCAAGCTTGTACACGTGATTCGGAAATTTAGAGTTAACGAAACCTAGAGGTTGGTCAACATAAATTTCTTCTTTCACTTCACCATACAGGAAAGTAGTCTTAACATCCATCTGGTAGACAGTAAAGTTCATGTACGATGCGTAGGCGAGAAAAATCCGAATTCTTCAAGTCTTACCACCGGAGCATAAACTTCAGTATAATCAAGGCCTTCAATCTGACGAAATCCACGAACCACCAGGCGTGCCTTGTTGCGCACTATAACTCCGGAATCATCTTGCTTGTTACGAAATACCCATCTTGTGTCAAGAGATTTCTTGCCCTCGGGTAGTTCCACCAATTGTCAAACATTTAACTTCTCGAACTGATTAAGCTCTTCATGCATGGTATCCACCCAACTTGGTTCATTGAGTGCCATCTGTACATTCTTCGGCTCTATTTGAGAGATAAAGCATGAATAGAAGCACTCGTTGACTGGACCACTTTGACTTCTGGTTTGAACACCTTCATCCAAAGAGCCAATCACATTATGAATTGGGTGATCACGTTGTATTCTAGAAGGCACTACATGTTCGAGCGAAGTAGTAGAGACCGTAAGATTGGTTATATTTTCAACATTGCCTGAGCCTGAAGCACCTCTGTCAGAATCTATGTAGTCATGAGAGGTACTTACAACATACTCGTCAGGAATTCTCTCGAGAAAGAGGGAATCCATGAGAGTGGAGTCAAAAAGATCAGCAGGAACAGAGTTGAGAGCATCTTCATGAGAAGCAGATTGATCGACAACTAGAGGCTCGCCAACAACCTGAGATGAGTCAGCAGGAGCATCCTCAGCTATGATAGTGGAGGCAGGAGATGCACCATCATTTAAGATAGGGTCTTCAAGGATCACTGACGGTTTGATGAGATCAGGAATGAGTTATGCATCATCATCTCTTCTTACTCCACTGGAGCCTGGTTGTGTACCTGAAACATCAGCAGAATGCACATAGAAAGGTTTAAAAAGTTTAGCATAGTTAAGCAGCCAGTCGGGTCCAACACGGGCATCCGTCTCGTTCTCTTCTAGCCATCTCACGTCATATGATTCCACGATCTGCTTGGTCACCTTGTTATACACTCGATATGCAGTTTTACTTGCATATCCCACGAAGTAGCAATCATCTGCTTTGGAGTTGAACTTCAGAGTAGCTTCAAGATGAAGAAGAGTGCAAGGACAACAAAAAGTGAGGAAATATGAGACATTAGGTTTGCGGCCATAGAGAATCTCATACGGAGTCTTCATTTGATATTTGTTGATGATGACCCGATTCTGAACATAACAGGCTGTATTAATTGCTTCAGCCCAAAAGATCACTGGCAATTTAGAGTCGCACAGCATGGTACTCGCCGCATCAATCAAAGTTCTGTTCCGACGCTCAGCAACACCGTTTTGTTGAGGTGTTCGAGCAACACTATACTGACACTGCACTCCCTTATCTACACAAAACTTATTTAATACCACGTTCTTGAACTCAATTCCATTGTCGCATCGGATCGCCTTCGTCTTCAGATTCGTTTGATTCACGATAAGAGTGATGAATTTCATGACCAGCTCTGCAGTTTCACTTTTGTTCTTCAAAAAGAAAACCCAAGTAAAATGTGAGTAATCATCAATAATAATTAAGCAATGTGAACTTCGGTTAATACTGAGAACATTAGCAGGGCCAAAGAGATCCATGTGAAGTAACTGAAGGAGCGAATCAATGGAATTGATCTTTTTGGGCTTGTGCAGCTTCCGATGATGTTTTCCTTGAGCACAGAAAACACATTTTTCAAATGTACTGAAGTCTTTGATCAGAAGCCCTTGGACAAGATCATTCTTTGCAAGACAATTTAGATTTTTCGCATTGGCATGACCGAGACGTCGATGCCACAACATGGCATTCTGTTCTAAAGCTTTCGAGAATAAGCAAGTGGCGTTCTCTGGAGTGTTGTGATTCATCTCGATGATGTAAGCATTGTTTTGTCGTTCTGATCGGACAAGAATCCACTCCTCGGGGATGACTACGCCAGGTTTGAGAATCAAACATTCTTTCTTTGTAAAATGTGTTGAAAAACCCTTGTCACAAATCTGAGAAATGCTCAGTAAAGTGTGCTTAAGCTCAGGTACAAAGTTGACATTCTCAAATCTCAACACGTCATTGGATACAGTTCCCTTTTGTGTGATCTTTCGCTTTTCACCTCCCGCAAAGCAGACACATCCACCATTAAAATTTTCAACGTTGTGCAGTTGGGACACGTCGCCTGTCATGTGCCTAGAACAGCCACTGTGAACATACCATGGTCTGATGACATTCCTCCGTAACTGTTCCTGCATAAGTTGCGGGATTAATTAGATTTAGGCACCCAGTCCATACGGAAACTGGGTTGACCCTTACTATCAATACATGAGATTGATTCTAAGCTCATATCACGTTTATCAAACAAAGGTGAAACATCAGAAGATTTTTGGACACTTCCTTTAGGAACCTATCTAAAAGTTGATTTAAATCTTTTATCTTTGAACCAGATGGGAACATTTGCAAAAGATTTCGAATTAGAACTACTACTTGAAGTTGATTCTTGAAATGAATGTGACTTTACAAAGTTTGATAAAACATGGTCATTTCTAGAAACAGTCCTTTTGTTTGAAGTAGTCTGATTCTTGGCTTTAGTGTCACTGCTGTTTTTATTTCGAGAACGTGACCTGGAGGGTTTTCTTTTATGGGATCTCCCTTTTGGCACGTTCTGCCAAACCTGTTCATGTTGAGAAGCATACAAGTGTCGGGGACAATTTCTGGCTATGTGACCTGCAATTCTACAGTTAAAACAAGTCTGTCTTTTCAAGGGAATATTGGAATTCTGTCCAGGTCCATATTTATTCAAATTATTTCCACACACACACAAACATGCAACATATTTGTTAACCAAAAACTTTGTCCTAGAATTTTTAAAACTAACATCACATGGTTTTTTAAAAACATCAAGAGCTTTAATGTCTACAAGCACGCAATCATTAGGCAAAACATAAGCATCATTTTTCAAACAATATTTATCAGAAACAGAAGCAGGTGAGTCTTCCTTGTCATCAATCTTCAATTTCAATTTATCTGCACATGAGGTAGAAGCATCAATAGATTTCATTTCAGAACTCTCAGTGGTGCTAGATTTATCCTTTTGAATAAAATTTGAAAGATAACATTCTTCTGATTCTTCAGTCTCCAGGGATGGCACAAAGTTATTATTATAAGGAGGGGGAACAGAACTATATCCAAGTCCTTCACAGTGTATATTAGACCACTTAGTTTGATGTTCAATTATAGATTCAACTACCTCACTTGATACATAAATTTTCTTAAGGTTGGATTCGGTATCCTGAAATTTTGATTTCAATATATCAAGTTCAGCAGTTACTCTAGCAATGTCCTCATTTGAAAATCTAAGGTGACAATTTTTTATGGTAAGTTCGTCTTGTATTTTGAGATAATCTGAGGTTTTAGCATCTAATTTTTCATGTAGAGGTTTCAGTTTCTTTTTATGTTTATGCACAAGATTTTCAAGGTCAGATATTTCACTAACAAGATTATAATTTAAATCATGGTATTTGGCAATTTTATCAATGCAAGATTTTGAGGAGCAAGAAGCTTCACTAACCTCATCACTGGCGGGGGTGGTGTCAGGATTAGTAAAAACCATGAAGGCAAACTGGAGATCCATCATTTGCTCTTTAGCTGCATCAACATCCATGTCACCTTCCATCTGAGCAAGATGAGCTCTACCATCTCCATTGATGTTCAAATCCTGCAGCTGATTCTCCCATGTAAACTGTTGGGCAACCATGGCTCTTTCAGCATTCTACGGTTGAGGAGTAGCATCACGGTTATTTCCAATAGGAACCCGATTCCTCTCATTGTTTTCCATTCTGGGCTTTGACATTCATGAGGAAGTGCCCTGGCTCGTTGCAGTTGAAACATCGAAGATTAGCTTTACTGAAACCCACCTTCCTGTCTCCATTGTTGTTCACCCAGTTGTTCCTGTCCGTCCTTTGAGTGAATCTCTTGGCCCTGAATACAGCCATAGCTATATGCCAAGAGATGTCCATCTCTTCCAAATCATCAGGATTGACTTGATTAAGATCTTCCACCATCATTGGTTAAACCAGCTCACCAGCAACAACGTCATTATAGCAGTTTAGAAGACCGGCCATCATGCCTAAGTTTTTTTCAGCTCCTTTTGGAAGAACTATAATTTGAGATGCAGAGTTAGCAGTAGGGGCTGGTACAGAGTAAGCTAGAGAAGCCATCATAATATTTGAGGAGGAAGAGGCTTGTTGATTAGGCACTTGAGCGGGAAGAGCTGAGAAGGCACTATTTGTAGAGACTCCAAGATTAGCAGATTGGTATGAAGTGACGTTATTAATCTCTCTCTGCTTATCGTCCATCACACATGACTTGATGATAGCCATAATTTCAGAGAGAGAAAGTTTGGATAAGTCTCGGGTCTTCTTAATTACCCTCACATTCATATCCCAGCTTCTCAGAAAGGAGTTTAAAAGCTTTTTGTTGACTTCAATCTTTGATAGAGTGATCCCAGCAGTTGTCATCTCAGTACTTAGAGTGATAAAGCGTTGTAGTTGAGCTTCAAGGGTTTCTCCAATCACGTGGTTAAACAAATTAAACCTATAACGCAGTAGGTCATGCATGCGCTGCTTCATATCGTCATTTCCCTCATAGATATCAATTAACGCATCCCAAAGTGCTTTTGCAGACTTGTACTCACGAAAAGCTTGAGCAATTTCTAGTGAAAGAGCCATAGAAAGAGTTGCAAGGGCCCTTTCATCCGGTTCAACTATTTCAAAATCCACGTCAGAATACTCTTCCACCAGTTTGTCGATTGTAGCACCATCTCTAGTGATTGTAACTCTAATATGTGGACACAGGTAGCTTCTCCATAGTTTTACATCCGTCATCTTGATGTATTGCTCAAATATGTATTTCCATTCTGCGAATCCTTCAACCTTGATTAGCCTAGGAATACGAATGACCGTACCCACAACTGAATCAAGATCAGAATGAACACTGTTGGCTTCCATTTGAAAAATACTTGAAAAAATCACCAAAACTCAGCTAGCAAAAGAAAAATAAAAATCAGTAAGTACGACTAAGTGGCTGGACCAAATCAATCAGACCGAAAAGCACGACTGAAATCCCTTTTCGATCGAACTCCAACACCGAAAAACTGGAAAGACTGAAAACGTGGCAAAAATCACTGGACCGAAATCGATGAGGGACCGAAATCAATGAAACCCTAAAGCAATACTGAAAACCTTGTTGGGCCGACCGAAATCCACACCAATAGACCGAAAACCTACTAAACCCTAACCGAAAACCCAGGAAATCAGCGCCGCCACCAAAATCCTCAGGAGCCTGACCGAAATCCTCTATCAGATCTAAAAAACGCCCAAACACCTCTTAAAACTCCGTTTTTGGGTGATTTTTGCTTAAATATGTCAAGAATACAAAGAACGCAAAGAACAAAAACACCCAATCTAGATCAAAACAGTCTAAAAATGTCCAAAACGCTCAAAACTCCAAGATCCAAGCAAAGGAAACGATGATTGATACCAAAATTCTAAAAAACACGAGGTTTTCAAGCGCTGGTACCATTTGTAGGTCCGAAACAATCCTAGATCTATGCAGGTATCAATCAATCAATGAAACACAATGGTAAATCGACCTTCAATGCACACGATATATTGAGTAATCGTCTAGTACATAAGATCTGCAGTTGCTTGAACAATGAATTTCGCTATGCTCACTACATGCTCCCAAAACAACCAACTCACCTAATGAAGGCATACAACAGAATAAATACTTATGCTACCAGACCGAAATCCTAAGCCCATGGGCCGAAATCCTATGCCAGGCCTGACCGAAATCCTTAGGATTTTGGTCATGATGACCGAAATCCATGGGGATTTCGGTCCCAAACTGAAATCCTCAAGTAGGCCCCTAAACTTTGATATATTCTATTTTAAGCCCTATAAATGCAAAGATTAAACCACTAAAATAAGTCCTAACACATCTCGACTAAACCCCCATACGTACATGAAGCTATGTATCACGCCATGGAGTCAGTGTAAAGGAACCTTCATGGCCACAATAGGGGTTCGAATGTGAATCAATGGGTTATCCACCATAGCCTCTCATCCGTTACCAATCCACATCACTAGTCTGGTTAAAAATAAGCAATTTTTATCCCATTG
Organism: Cichorium intybus; assembly: GCA_023525715.1. NCBI lineage: Eukaryota > Viridiplantae > Streptophyta > Magnoliopsida > Asterales > Asteraceae > Cichorium > Cichorium intybus. Next base: position 65,818,191 of record CM042012.1, on the reverse strand, counting down.
ATATTGGTCTTACTTCTATTACAATGCATACTAAACATCATACAACTTATACTATCAATCAAGTCATATCATTCTTATTTTGTCTTGTTATATCATTAGTATTACATGAACTTTATAACAAACCAAGCTATATACACTATACACAGTGAATTGAAGAATTTTGTAAACATTTTTGTAGTTAATTATAAAAATATATTAAAATAGAGAAAAGAAACTAGAGAAATCCCTAAAATCTAGAAAAAAATATGAGGAGAATGTAACGACCGTTTTTCAAAAAAAAACGTTGTGAATAGTAACTCCAGCATGAATAGTACTCCGGCATGAATAGTACCTGAGAAATGAAGTAAGCACTTACCTCATGAATAGTGACGATGATGTCGTGATGACGTCGTGAATAGTGTTTTCAAGCCCTATAAATCGAGGCCCAACTTCTTCATTTCAACCCACAACAAACACCAAACAACCTTACAATATCGAGAAGTGTTCTGGTGAGGAAAATAGGTCGGGAGGAGTTAGGAGCAAGCGGTAGCTGGTAACGAGGTGCTCGGGAAGTGTTGGAAGAGCTGAACGGGAAGCGTGTCAAGGCTTTGCGAAAGCGTCAATCTTAAGTGAGTAATCGTTATCGCATTTCCCTAATAGTTTATAAATGTTAAACTATAAAATGTGGAGGTTATACTATTCGTAATTCCAGAAATTATACCAAATGATTTACTTACGAGGGCGGTGCCTAGGCCGATTACATGGGATCTGGTTGTTGGAATTTCCGAAAGGCTAAAATGCTGAAAAGATCCTACCACCCCATCTAATCTTCTACCTGTCCGTTCTTTACTTGATAAATCACGAGGTATCATATTGGAATTATTGAAGAGAATACAAAACAGAGTAATGATGTGATCTGTAGTAGTAGTGTCGGTTGAAATAGTGGTTTACCTATAAATAAATATATAGGTACAAATCAAGCAGTTATAGCGAGTGCAAGGAAACAAAGGGTAAATCAAGGTGACTAATCGATACAAAAGTGTTACTTTTCCTGTGCGGCCACATTACCGGTTCATGTGATTGGGACCACCTTTCTGTGGGGTCACATACTTGGTACTTGTGGTTGAGACCACCTTTCCTGTGGGGCCACTGACTATTGTTGGTGGTTGGGACTACATATATACGTTGTGATGATCGAGTAAGCAGTAAATGTGGTGGGACCACATACAAGTGTTGTGATGGCTTAATCGGCCGGCAGTTCTATCACTCACTCAGGGGATGTACATTGAGTCCTTAGGACTCGATATTGCTGGGAGCGATGATATGATGTGAAAGCTGAAAATTTCATGTTGTGTATTTTTTTGTAACGCTTATCGATTATTCATTGAGCTTGTATAGCTCACCCCTGTGGATACTAACTGTGCAGGTGCTATAGACCCTACTAATGGGAAAGAGGTGTTTCGGGGTTAGAGCAGATAGTAGCAGCCCGGCTTTGAGGAGATTTTGTACTCCCAGATACTACTTGTGTGCCTTTGGCTTGTAACATATACCCCTGTATAATATTTTGTTGAATAAAATATGTTTTAAAGCTTGTAAAATAATGGGGTGTATTTATATTAAAAGTCGGGTGTTACAAGTTGGTATCAGAGCCGAGGTTTAAGTGAATTAGGTTTCTATAGAGTAGATACCTAGACTTGAACCTTAGAATATAGTGGAATTTGGGATTTGAAAAGATAATTTATGTTATCTAATTAAATGATTCATCATTATGTTGAACTTTGAAGATGGCAAACTCCAAGAGTGGTCAGAGCGAAAGGGGTGCTAGGCAGGGAGCCTCCAGAGGAGGTAGAACACGAAGTCAGAGCCAAGAAGGTGCTAGAGGAGGTAGAACACGAACACAGGGTTCGGTACACCGGGAGGTAGGAGAGGCAGCAGGAAACCCGCAAGATTTACGAACTATGATTGCTGATGTGGTACGGGAGCTATTACCCACTATGGTAGAGAAACAGAAGGGGGATACTGCTAAGCAAGTGCATGATGAAGCTCCCGGAGACGAGGGACATGCTGAAAGTGGAGTACATATGGCAGATAAAGGCAAAGGTGTCGAGGGAACGTCAGAAGGGAAAACCAAGTGTACATATAAGAATTTCCTTGGTTGCAAGCCTAAGGAATTTACGGGTGCTGATAATCCCGTACAGGCGATGGAGTGGTTGATACACACGGAGAAAGTCTTCCGAATCAGCAAGTGTGAAGAGGCGGATAAGGTGGAGTTCGCTACCAACCTTTTCACTGGGAATGCCCAATATTGGTGGCAAGTTTTTAGTAGAGCCTTGGGTTCCGGTTTGGCTGAAATGTAGACATGGGAGCAATTTAAAGCCAAATTTACTGAGGAATACTGTTCTAAGGTTGCGGTAAAGAGGCTGTAGGATGAGTTCCTACATCTGGAACAAGGATCCTGGTCTGTGCAAGAGTATACTTTGGATTTCTTGGAAAAAGCAAGATTCTGTGAGCATCAGGTTAATACTGAAAGAAGAAAGATAGATAAATACGTGTGGGGATTAAAAACTCGAATCCGAGAGGTTGTACAGCCACTCCAGCTGATTACCTTTCGACAAGCGGTTGATCGGGCGGTGGAGCGTGAGGCGGAGCTGCAATGCCAACAGAATGAAAGGAAAGCAGCATAGGCAAAAAGGAAGGCTGATGAACGCCCGTGGACTTCTCAGAAAAAGTTCTAGCAGTCCGATTCTGGGTCGCGGGGTCAGACTCGGAAGGATGAAGGCAAATAGTGCGATAAATGCCGGAAGAAGCACACGGGGGATTGCCCTACTAGTCCCTCGCCATTGTATTGTTTTAAGTGTGGAAAGACGGGACATTATGCTCGAGACTGCACACAGACAAACCGAGTATGTTTCCAATGTGGAGCTAAAGATCACCTCCAAGCAGATTGTCCACAGTTGAAGATAGGAGGATCCCCAGATAGGCCGCAGGGGGAGCAGGGTAGAGAGAGACGAGACCGAGGCGGACCAGTAGTCTCCCGAGCATTCCAGATGATAGTTGAGGAGGCCCGGGAAAAGAGTGATGTCATTACAGGTATTTTTAAATTGAATTCGATCCCTGCATATGTATTCTTTGATCCCGGAGCCACCGACTCCTTTATATCCACATCATTCATGCCCCAAATTTCGATACCCTTAACCCCGTTGGACGAAGAATTGGAGGTGGCAGTGGCAGGGGGTAGACATGTGTATGTCTCTGAACAGATGCAAGGGTGTCAGCTTGAGATCAACGAGACCATTTTCCCTATTGATCTGAAGCCGATCACCATCAGAGAATTTGAAGTTATTATAGGAATGGACTAGTTAGCATCCAATGATGCTCAAGTCGATTGTAAAAGGAAAAGAATCGTAATTCTAGCACCAGATGGGTCGCAAGTAATAATTCAGGGTGAGCGGCCACGGACGAGGATGCCTGTTATTTCTTTTGCCAAAGTACGATGTCGTAATAGCAAAGGAGTACTTTACATGACATGTGTGGTCTCGACAGAGCCCAGCAAACGATCTATTGAAGATGTCGCAGTTGTGAAGGAATTTTCTGATTTTTTCCTAACGAGCTTCCGGGACTACCTCCGGATCGGCATATAGAGTTTACCATAGATTTGGTTCCAGGAGAAGCTCCTATTGCTCGTGCTCCTTATCGATTAGCACCGTCAGAGATGGCAGAGTTGAGAAAGCAGTTGCAAGAATTACTCGATCAGGGATTCATTCGACCAAGTACTTCACCCTGGGGAGCACCTATCCTGTTCGTGAAGAAGAAAGACGGGTCTATGCGAATGTGCATAGACTATAGAGAATTGAACAAGATCACCATAAAGAATAAATATCCCTTGCCCAGGATCGATGACTTATTCGATCAACTTCAAGGAGCATCCTATTTCTCTAAGATTGATCTGAGATCGGGATATCATCAGCTGAAGATTCGGGAGTCGGATATCCCGAAGACTGCTTTTCGTACCTGTTACGGACATTATGAGTTCCTGGTGATGCCGTTTGGGTTAACCAATGCCCCTGCAGCTTTCATGGACTTGATGAATAGAGTGTGTCGTCCATTCCTTGATACCTCTGTTATCGTGTTCATTGATGATATATTGATCTATTCCCGGAGCGAGGAAGAGCACGAGACGCATCTACGTCAAGTCTTGGAGTTACTCCGTCGAGAGAAGCTGTATGCCAAGTTCTCAAAGTGCGAATTTTGGCTTCGTGAGGTTCAGTTTCTAGGGCATGTTATTAGCAACGAAGGTGTCAAAGTTGACCCTGCAAAGATCGAGGCTATAATGAAGTGGGAGCCGCCACGGAATCCATCGGAAATACGCAGTTTTCTTGGGCTAGCTGGATATTATAGAAGATTTGTAGAGAACTTCTCTTCTATTGCAGCTCCCTTGACTAAATTAACTAAGAAGGGCGAGAAGTTTGAATGGACTGAAGAGCAGCAAGCTGCATTTCAGAAACTGAAGCAAGCTCTGTGTGAAGCCCCAGTACTTGCATTACCACAAGGAGGGGAAGACTTTGTGGTCTACAGTGACGCCTCTAGGGTAGGCCTGGGATGCGTTTTAATGCAGAGGGGCCGAGTGATTGCTTATGCATTCAGGCAATTGAAAGAAGCTGAGAAAAGATACCTGGTACATGATCTTGAACTAGCTGCCGTAGTGTTAGCATTAAAGTTGTGGAGGCATTACTTATACGGGGTAAAGTTCAAGATCTATACGGACCATAAAAGTCTTAAATATTTGTTCGATCAAAAAGAGTTGAACATGAGGCAGCAGAGATGGATGGACTTACTCAAAGACTATGACTGCGAGATTTTGTACCTCTCAGGGAAGGCGAATGTAGTTGCAGACGCTCTCAGTCGAAAAGAGAGACCCATTAGGGTTGTGTCTGCTTGTATGGGCATAGTTAGTCGGCTACATGAGCTGATTCGAACAGCCCAAGAGGAAGCAGGGAAGGTGGAGCATGTGAAAAGTGAACGCATGGTTAGCTATATTAACCAACTCGAGGAAAATTCTCAGCGATTGAAGACCTTTAAAGGTCGAGTATGGGTGCCAAAGCAGGGTGAGGCACGGAAGTTACTCCTCGAGGATGCGCATTGTTCTCGTTATGCTATACACCCGGGTAGCACCAAGATGTATCGGACGCTGAAATCGTTATACTGGTGGCCGGGCATGAAGCGAGATATAGGAAGATATGTGGAACGGTGCCAAACATGCTTGCAAGTGAAGTCCAATCATCAAAATCCGTATGGAGAAATTCAGCCTCTACCTATTCCGATGAAGAAGTAGGACGAGGTCACCATGGACTTTGTGACAAAACTTCCTCGGACGCCGCGTGGACACGATCCCATATGGGTAATTGTGGATCGACTGACTAAATCTGCTCAGTTCATACCCATATGTGAGAATTATCAAGTTGGAAAATTAGCCAAAATCTATATTGACGAAGTAGTACGTCGGCACGGTGTACCATCCTCCATTATAACTGACCGAGATGGCCGATTTATTTCTCGATTTTGGCAGAGCTTCCAAGAGCAGTTTGGATCGAAAGTTTTGATGAGTACTGCTTATCATCCTCAGACTGATGGACAAAGTGAAAGGACTATTCAGACATTGGAGGATATGCTTCGTTCCTGTGTTATAGATTTTGGTGGGAGTTGGGAAGACCACCTACCTTTGGTGGAATTTTCATACAATAATAGTTACCACTCCAGCATCCAGATGGCGCCGTATGAAGCACTGTATGGAGCACCATGCCGTACCCCTACCTGTTGGACAGAGTTAGGGGAGAAGCCATTAGCCGGACCCGAGATTGTCGCTCAAACCGAGGAGAAAATTCGAGAAATTCGAGAACATTTGAAAGTTGCTCAAAACCGCCAAAAGCAGTATGCTGATCGTCTAGTGAAACCTATAGAGTTTCAGGTTGGTGATATGGTGATCCTTAAGGTTTCCCCGTGGAAGGGTCTGATTCGTTTTAGAAAGAAAGGTAAGCTCAGTCCTCGCTTTATTGGCCCGTTCCGGGTATTACAAAGGGTGGGAGCTGTAGCCTACTGGTTAGAGCTACCTGAGGAGCTAAGAGGCATTCACAACGTCTTCCATGTGTCGCATTTGAGAAAGACTCTGTTTGACGAGTCCCAACGAGTGCCTTTACCTAAAATTGAAATAGATGAAAAGCTGAGGTACCCGGAGCAGCCAGAAAAGATTTTAGACCGCAAGGTGAGACAGCTACGGAACAAGAAGATTAATGTGGTAAAAGTACAGTGGCGATATCACAAGGGCTCGGATGTAACTTGGGAAGCCGAAGAGGAAATGAAGGCGAAGTACCCCCAATTGTTTGCTTGATTCCGGGGACGGAATCTTATAAAGGGGGGGGAGAACTTGTAACGACCATTTTTCAAAAAAAAAAACGTTGTGAATAGTAACTCCGGCGTGAATAGTACTCCGGCGTGAATAGTAACTCCGTTATGAATAGTACTCCGGCGTGAATAGTAACTCCGTTATGAATAGTAACTCCGTCATGAATAGTACCCGAGAAATGAAGTAAGTGCTTACCTCATGAATAGTGACGATGATGTCGTGATGATATCGTGATGACGTCGTGAATAGTGTTTTAAAGCCCTATAAATAGAGGCCCAACTTCTTCATTTCAACCCACAACAAACACCAAACAATCTTACGATATCAAAAAGTGTTCTGGTGAGGAAAATAGGTCGGGAGGAGTTAGGAGCAAGCAGTAGCTGGTAACGAGGTGCTCGGGAAGTGTTGGAAGAGCAGAACGGGAAGCGTGTCAAGGCTTTGCGAAAGCGTCAATCTTAAGTGAGTAATCGTTATCGCATTTCCCTAATACTTTATAAATGTTAAACTATAAAATGTGGAGGTTATTCGATTCGTAATTCCAGAAATTATACCAAATGATTTACTTACGAGGGCGGTGCCTAGGCCGATTACATGGGATCTGGTTGTTGGATTTTCCGAAAGGCTAAAATGCTGAAAAGATCCTACCACCCCATCTAATCTTCTACCTGGCCGTTCTTTACTTGTTAAATCACGAGGTATCATATTGGAATTATGGAAGAGAATACAAAACAGAGTAATGATGTGATCTGTAGTAGTAGTGTCAGTTGAAATAGTGGTTTACCTGTAAATAAATATATAGGTACAAATCAAGCAGTTATAGCAAGTGCAAGGAAACAAAGGGTAAATCAAGGTGAGTAATCGATACAAAAGTGTTACTTTTCCTGTGGGGCCACATTACCGGTTCATGTGATTGGGACCACCTTTCCGTGGGGTCACATACTTGGTACTTGTGGTTGAGACCACCTTTCCTGTGGGGCCACTGACTATTGTTGGTGGTTGGGACCACATATATACGTTGTGATGATCGTGTAAGCAGTAAATGTGGTGGAACCACATACAAGTGTTGTGATGGCTTAATCGGCCGGCAGTTCTATCACTCACTCAGGGGATGTACATTGAGTCCTTAGGACTCGATATTGCTGGGAGCCATGATATGATGTGAAAGCTGAAAATTTCATGTTGTGTATTTTTTGTAACGCTTATCGATTATTCATTGAGCTTGTACAGCTCACCCCTGTGGATACTAACTGTGCAGGTGCTATAGACCCTGCTAAAGGGAAAGAGGTCCTTCGCGGTTAGAGCAGATAGTAGCAGCCCGGCTTTGAGGAGATTTTATACTCCCAGATACTACTTGTATGCCTTTGGCTTGTAACATATACCCCTGTATAATATTTTGTTGAATAAAATTTGTTTTAAAGCATGTAAAATAATGGGGTGTATTTATATTAAAAGCCGGGTGTTACAGAGAAACTAGAGAAAATGAGAGAACAGTATTATGTATATTGTGTATACATGCGAGAGGTATATATACGCCATATGATTCCTTTGACCAATATTTGGCCCTTTGAAGGTTAATATAGGCTCAGATCTTCAGTCTAACATCTTTCAGAAGCAAAATTGTACGTATAATGTGAAGCTTGGTACAAAGACTTTAAATATGAGGTACATAAGAATGAGTGGTCATAAGTACATTGAGAAGCATATAATGTATGAGAAATCACCATGCAGAGTATAAAATGCAAGTTTATCTTGTACGTTGGGTGTGTCGATGAACACGAGGTTTGCAACTAAGTGTGTAGCCCCGATATTTTGGCGGACGTCCATAAAGAAGACATAAGAAGCACATGCTTACCAGAAAAGAGATAAACCGACAAATTTTGTTAGCTGTATATGACAAGGATCAATACACAAACTTGATATTTGACAGGGGAAACTATATGTTGCTTCATATATCTCTAATTAATCAGTATGGGTCTAAGAAACACATAATAACTATTGTTGGATTGTCAATTGTTAGCGCATGCATGCAACCCATTCAACACATAAGTAAGCATTCCTATCAAGTGATGGATTATAATAGATGACAAGCCCATAAGAACAAGTACAACAAATATACCATAGTATCCATTTAATGAAAACCCAATTATGATCACGAAGAGCATGAAGAAATTTCGAAACCTTTTTAACTTTGTATGTTATCTGAAGGCCAATGATATCAAGGTAGTTAAAAGTCCTAACCATAATATGATACAAAATAACATCAAACAAAGTCACACCAAATAAAACGCCCCAACTTTTTATACAAAATTTCGTGTGTTTTTATTTTCACTACATTTTATTTTTCAAAATCGGTCCCAATTAAAACTTTTTCTAAAAAGATAAGAACACATTACGTGTGGGTTACAAACCAATATACACAAACATAGGGCAACATTAAAATTTATTAAAAACTTTACAATTCAAAATATACTAAAGTATGCTTTCCAATTCTACTTCTATGTATGCAATCTTCTATTCCGTAAAATACATGTTAGTGAAACTAGGTCACTGTATATTGTCTTCAGTTCCTGAGTACATGCCATATTAAAAACAATAGAATACATAAACTTTTGTCTCGTGAGTTACATAGGTTTGGACACAAAAGCATTAACTTAAATAGTTCAAAGTACAACCATTTCATTATTTGGAATTCAAAACCACAACAAGCTTGTTAAAAGAAAAGGTAAGAAACATTGCTCATTACCAAATTAATCCATAAAAGGACTTTATTCATGCATTTCATTGGAGTTCATTCTCTTTTCACCACCAAGGTTAGACCTTGGATATTCATGGCATCGCATACCCTTTTCAATTGCATTAGACGGATGTTTAGACATTTTCTTGGATAATCATGGCATTGTATACCCCTGTTATGTTGCATCAAAAGGGAGACATTGCCATTACCTTGCATCAGATGGGTATATAATTTTTTCTCAAAATGAGCTATGCATAGCTAGTTAAACACCAATAAAGGAAAACTAAGTTTCTAAATAATGCAAATACACTTAACAATTCAAGTACCATTTAAGGGAATTATGTCCCAAAACAAAGATAACATCAAACAAAGCATGCATTATTAAAGCCTTGCAATTGTGACATGTACCCATTTGAAAAAACCGTTATCTATTCGCCTAATGACACTAAGTAGCAAAGTAGTCTCGAATTCACTTCCGTTGCAAATCCAACACTTGAGTCATACCTTTAACGTTTGTCAAATGGAGAAAATTAGAAACTTAAGGGGTTGATCATCACAACCGGCCACTATCCCCTGTCCTCTATTATCGTTGTCGATCACCAACACCACCACTATCGATGCCCTTGTTGGCACTATCGGGTAGACCAGATGCAGTCGTAGTTGCTACTCTATTTCTCCTTGTTTTTTGCTCTCTCTTTGCTTTAGTTGCTTAATCGCACATATATACACATCGCACATTGTCTTTTTCTTCTTCTTCTTTCTTTCCTACCCTCTGATATATATACATGCACGACATAGAATATTACATTTGTGTGGTTCCTCCCCCTTTCATTTATATAGCCTAAATGGAAATTAGGTTTTGACTTTGCATGTTTTTCCTTTCTAGAAATAAGAATTTCATATTTTCCCACCTTTCTTTCTCTCTTTTCTTTTAAATCTAAAAATTTCAACAATTGCCAAAATAAAATGTACTAATTATACAATTCTTGTATTATTTTCCCTATTTTACTTCAAACCTCCCTTCCAAAACAACTTTTATACATTATCATCCACAATTATCTTTTAAGTAAATTAAATACTCACTATATTAATCCTTTTGGGCTTTAAAATTATTTATCCCATCAAAATGGACTAGAAACTATCTTAAGTCCAATGTTATTCCACCCTTCACTTGTTATGATAGTTTGACTTTCCAAAGTCAAAATATCTTTAAGTCAACTTTTCTAATTCCATAGTCCTCTTGTACTCGTATACATTTATTTATGTACCCTTGTTTATTTTCCAGTGTTTGAGTCATATTCATATAAGGACCATTGTTTATATTGTGGTAGTTTAGATACATTACTTTACAATGTTTGAGTCATATTCATATAAGGACCTTTATTTATATTGTGGGAGTTTAGATGCATTACTTTCAATTGTTTACTCAAAGTTGCATTCTACTTTGTAATTCTACTTAATTACAATCAATAGACTTTGTCTTAATTACAACCAATAGACTTCAATTCTTTCCCTTTATTGAGCGACATGTTCATCTGGATCCCTGGTCCCATCATACATGTAACACCCCTTTCTCAAACCGTAGTTTAGTACAGTTTATATTACAAAATATCTTACAAAGTCACTTAATTTTTTTTACAACTTTATCCTCAAGGGGTATTACAGACTCAATACAGAAACCACAATTTAAACTTATCTGTATCTTACACTGGTCCCAACTTCAACTCCTGCTCCTTTTACCTAAGTACATAGCATTTAAAAATAATACGTGAGACATAAAGTCTCGTGAGTAATATGGGTTTTAGACCCAAAACGTTTCTGCTCAAAACTTGAAGTATAAACAAGTAAACTGCTTAAAACTTATTTTCATAATAAATCTCAAAATACTTTCTTTCTTAAAAACTACTTCTTTTCTCAAACTGTTTTCTTCCTTAAAACTGTTTTCTTTCTATAAAACTGCTTTCTTTCTTAAAAACTGCTTTCTTTCTCATTTACTTGTGACCAACTGAAACTCATGAATTAGTTTAGTTTAATTCATTTTACTAACTCCCCTTTGCGGGACAGAACAGATCTGCCCGCAAGGTTATGCTATCTCTGTCTCCCCTTCGAGACTTGGAACAGATCCAATCACAAGGTTATGCTAAGCTAGACAACTACTTCGCGACGGGAGGTACCACCCCAGTAGTGTCTTCAGATCTCCCGATTATGTGGGTGATCCTAGTCCGGACAACTGACTCTTTATCTCTTTCTTTGTTTTAGTTCTTATCTCATTTCTTTCTTCATTTCATCTCAAATTGGTCAAATGGGACACAATTTATAATAAACTCAAACTCATAAACTTTTAAACTCATAATCAAAAATACTTTCAAGACTAATTTCAATATCTTTAGCTCTCATATGGAGCTTCTTTCAAAACTTTACAAACTATACTTCTTTAAAAAAACTGAACTTCTTTAAAATATCTTTTAAACACTTAGCTCTTAGAGCTACTTTCAAAACTCTTTCCAAACTTTAGTATTTGCAAATATTTGGAAATCTCATTTTCCTGAAAATATCATTTTTGCTATGTACTAGAGAAATCCTCATAAAACTCACCTTGATTCTGCTATGATTCACTAAGCTTCACGTACTCCTTTTCCTTTCCCGTTCTCAATGGTATTTGAAGCAACACCTATACAAGTATCATATATATTTACTTAATTAATAAATACATACTATAACTGACTCTATAGCTTAAGAGTCTCATACGACACTACTACAGGTCATAACAAATGTATAACCATTAATAAACTCATTTTAAAATTTTCCCGAAATACGCGTATTTTATTACAGTACCCTCGGGAGGTCGTATTTCAGTTCTGACAATTTTCCATGACGTCTTAGGCCATAATAGACCTATGCTCAAAATTTGAGGTCAAACGGACATGTCTAGGCTTAAATCTCAAAATCCAATTTCACTTGGCAGGAGACTCATTGCAAAAACTGCATTTTGGAACTGGCGTGAGATCGCGTTGCGACCAACCCTATGGTCGGGTCGCGATCTATAGTACAATGCCATATTTGGCGATTTTTCAAGCTGCAGTTCCACTATTCACCTCATTAAGCTCTTAATACTTGACTTAATTAGTTTAGGGTCATTTCCAGGCCCTAAATACCAACTTATACTTAACTTTAAACCTCAAAATCACCAAATCATCTTTATAAACTTGAAAATTCTTCCGAAATTCTCATTTTTTCACCAAAAATCATTTTATTGGATTTTCAAGCTTATGTATTGATTTCTTACTTCTTTTATGTCATGTTTGACTTAACAAGACCATTAGAACCATATGAAATCAGTTTTCAACTCATTAACCCATTTCTAGGGTTCTTGAGCTAAAAAACCCATTTCATCATTTTTGCATCAAATCTTCAATTCCATGGAATTACTTGTTAATACAAGTTTCTTTCATCTTTTCTAACCTCTTAAACTCATCAAAACCACTTGTTCATCCAAACCCGTGACTTGATGTTCTTGAACCAAAATCACCATGTTCTTGACTTTCAACATGTTCAATGGTTAGAACATGTTTACTTGATGATTTTGATCAAGATGACTTCATTAGAACTATAATTTCTGGAAAATCAGAAGTTAAGATTCAACTCCCGTTCAAGATTTTGGGTGTAAAGCTTAGAATTCTTACCTCTTGGAGCTTGGAATCACCAATTCCAAGTGTTTTCCTTTGATTCTTGCAAGATATTCCAAACTCCTTGTTCCTCCCGTGTTCTTCCCGTGCTCACTCTCGTTCTCTCTGGAGAATTCTATAAGATTCTTGACTCTTCTGAATGAGAGATAGATAAGTCTCTCATATTTATATTTATTTTTTATAAAAATGTTTACATTTTAGTCCCTAACTTCCATCTTTTGTTCAAAACTAGTCCCAAAGCACTTATCTTTACAAACCAAGTTCCATTAACCAACAACTTGACATTTTCTTGACATTTTGGTCATTTCCATGTCGAATGACCACTTTGCCCTTTTCGGCCAAATTTCACTATTCACACGATAAAACTCCAAATTTTACATAAACTTTTATTTCTTACATTCTTATTTCACAAACCACATATTATTTTACATAATGGTCTTATAACATGACAAAAGACCATTTTACCCTTTTATCAACTTTTTTACGGTTCTTACAGTCACCCCTCCTTAAACGGATTCCGTCCTCGGAATCTTTTTGTAATCCATGAAATCTGGATATCTTCTCTTCATCTCTTCTAGTGTCTCCCAAGTTAGGTTTGACCCTAATGGGTGCTTCCACTTGACTAGTACAGTGTTAATTTCCTTATTTATCAGCTTCTTGGTCTGCATTTCTAGAATTGCTTCAGGTTCCTCAATTAATCTGCTAGGAGTCTCCACCCTCAGGTCTGTGTACGGAATGACTAACTCTTCTTTTCCAAAGTACTTCTTCAGGTAGCATACATGAAAAGTATCATGTATTCCACTGTGTTCTGGTGGTAACTCCAGCTTGAATGCTTGCAATCCAACTCTCTTCAGGATTCTAAAAGGTCCGATGTATCTTGGACTCAACTTTCCTCTTTTACCAAATCTGACTACACCCTTCCACGGCGACACTTTTATCATCACCAAATCTCCTTCTTGCAAGTCATACGGTCTCTTCTTCAGATTCGAGTAACTCTTTTGTCGGTCTTGTGCTGCTTTCATGTTAGCTTGAATCACTCCAATCTTCTCATTGGTTACTCTAACAATCTCTGGTCCTGTAAGCTTAGTCTCACCCGCCTCTAACCAGCACAAAGGAGTTCTACATTTTCTACCATACAATGCCTCAAAGGGTGGCATTTTAATGCTAGAATGGTAGCTGTTGTTATATGCAAACTCCACTAAAGGCAGGTGTTCATCCCAACTGCCTCCAAAATCCATCACGCATGATCGTAGCATGTCTTCTACTGTCTGAATTGTTCGCTCACTCGAACCATCCGTTTGTGGATGATACGTTGTACTTAGCTGAATTCTCGTCCCCATTTTCTCTTGTAAGGCTCTCCAAAAGTTAGAGGTAAATCTGGGGTCTCTATCTGACACGATGGACAACGGTGCACCATATCGTCTTAACACTTCATCTATGTACAACTGGGCTAACTTCTCTAATGGAGTAGTTTCTTTTATAGCTAGAAATAGTGCACTCTTGGTCAATCGGTCCACTATAACCCATATACTATCATACCCCCTTCTCGTTCTTGGTAACCCCACAATGAAATCCATGGTTACATCTTCCCATTTCCCTGCTGGAATGTGTAAGGACTGGGCATCTCCATGCGGGACTTGATGTTCCGCCTTGACTTGTGCACAAATGACACACTTGGAGATATATTTAGCTATTCTTTTCTTCATTCCAGGCCACCAGTACTGTCTTTTTAGATCTTGATAAGTCTTGGTACTCCCTGGATGTATGGAATACTTTGACTTATGCGACTCTTCTAAAATCAGCTTTCTCAAACCTCCTGCTTTCGGTACCCAAATGCGGTTTCTAAAAGTCTTCAACCCTTGACTATTTGTTTCAAACTGTATGTCTTTTCCTAGTTTCTCATCTTTTAAATCTCCGATCTCTTCAACTTTTTGTTAGGCTACTTTAATATGTTCTATAATACTGGACACTAGTTCTATTCGCATCGATCTTGCCTTGATTCTTTTCTCAGGAACTTTTCTACTCAATGCATCTGCTACTACATTTGCTTTACCTGGATGGTATAGAATGTCGCAATCATAGTCACTGATCAACTCTAGCCATCTTCTCTGTCTCATGTTCAACTCTTTTTGAGTGAACACATACTGCAAACTCTTGTGATTAGTAAATAGCTTGCACTTTGTACCATACAGGTAATTTCTCCAAATCTTCAAGGCAAATACGATCGCTGCAAGCTCTAAATCATGGGTTGTATATTTTGTTTCTGGGTCTTTCAGCTGTCTGGAAGCGTATGCTATAACCTTCCCTCTCTGCATCAACACACAGCCAAGCCCCCGATGCGAGGCATCGCTGTATACTTCGAAATCTTCTGTCCCATCTGGTAACGTAAGGACAGGCGCATTACACAACTTCTCTTTTAATGTGACGAAAGCACTTTCTTGTTCTTCTTGCCATCTGAATTTCTCTTCTTTTCGGGTTAGTCGTGTAAGTGGCACTGCTATACGGGAGAAATCTTGAATAAATCTCCGGTAATACCCGGCAAGACCGAGAAAACTTCTAACTTCAGTTGGTGTCTTGGGTGGTTCCCATTTCATCACTGCTTCAACCTTTGACGGGTCGACTTTTATACCTTGGATAGACACAACATGTCCAAGGAACTGCACCTCTCGCATCCAAAATTCGCATTTGGAAAACTTTGCATACAACTGTTCTCGCTTCAAAGTTTCAAGCACTGTCTGCAGGTGGCTTGCATGCTCTTCTCTATTCTTTGAGTATATTAGTATGTCATCTATGAATACTATAACAAATCGGTCTAAGAATGGTTTACAAACCCGATTCATTAAGTCCATAAAAACCGCTGGTGCATTAGTAAGACCGAATGGCATCACTAAGAACTCGTAATACCCGTACCGAGTACGGAACGCTATCTTCTCCACATCACTTTCTTTCACTCTAACTTGGTGATATCCGGATCTCAGATCAATCTTTGAAAAATAATCTGCACCTTGTAACTGATCAAACAAATCGTCTATTTTGGGCAACGGGTAGCGGTTCTTGATAGTAATCTTGTTCAGTTCTCTGTAATCAATGCACATACGCATTGATCCATCTTTCTTCTTTACAAATAGAACTGGAGCACCCCACAGAGAAGAACTAGGCCTAATAAAGCCTTTATCTAGTAACTCCTGCAACTGGGACATTAATTCCCGCATTTCTGTCGGTGCTAGCCGATACGGTGCTCGTGCTATTGGGGAAGCTCCTGGGACAAGATCTATTCGGAACTCAACTTGCCTTTCAGGTGGCAAGCCAGGTAACTCATCTGGGAAAACTTCTGGAAATTCTTTTACTACTTCAATGTCTTTATAAGTCTGCTTTACTTTATCTTCGGTCATCACATAAGCCAGGAAAGATACACACCCTTTCCTGATACATCTTCGGGCTTTTGCCACACTAATGAGACTTGGCACATGCTTCCTTCTTTCTCCATACACATACACTTTAGCTCCTAGGGTTTTAACAGACACCCTCTTCTGCCCACATGCTATTTTCGCTTCATTGGCACCAAGCCAATCCATCCCAATTATTACATCAAAGGACTTAATTCCAATGGGAAGAAGATTAAGTTGAAACTTCTTGCCATTGATATCAAGTTCAAAATCTTGGTACATGTGCTGAACTTCGACAAACTTTCCATCTGCTACTTCCACTTCAAAATCATGTCTAGCAATTCTAATGGTACACTCAATCTGGCTCTGAATTCATGGGACACGAACTAGTACGTAGAACCAGAGTCAAACAACACATACGCAAGTATCAAGTTAATCAGTAGTATACCTGAGACAACATCGTGCGTCTCCCTTGCCTCCTCCCGAGTAATCTGAAAGGCTCGCGTCTTCACCTTCTGTGGTTCCATCTTCTTCTGAGCTGTGGACACCATAGTCTCTCCTCCCTTGTTTGGGCATTTGGAACTGTAATGCCCAATCTGGTGACACGAAAAACACTCCACCTCACTAGCTTTTCTTGCCTTGCAATCTTTCATCTTATGACCGAATCCGCCACAGTTGAAACAGGCATTGGATCCCTCACGGCACTCGCCACTGTGTTCTCTTCCACACTTCTCACACTTCCTTACATTCCCCTGTCGAGTCTGACTCAGGCTTGTTTTCCCTTTTTTCTTTGAATTCCCGCTGCTACTCACTGTCTTTCTTTTATCACTGAAACTAGGTCTTTCGTCATTTCGACGCTTTCCCACATCTTCCATGTTTCGGGCAGCAATTATAGCATCATCTAAAGTATCAGCTTTCTTCACTTCTAACTCATAATTCCATGGTAACCCCCGAACATAACGATTAATTCGGGACCGCTCAGAGGGATAAGATTCCCCCACAAAAGGCAGGATGTCACAAAACCTCTTCGTATATTCGTCAATCGACGAGTCTCCTTTCTTTATCATCAGAAAATCTTCGTTCATCTTCTCCAAATCTCTTGTGGGACAGAATTTATCCTTAAGACATGAGACAAATTCGGCCCATGACCAGCCATAAATAACGTCTTTTCCCAAGCTTTCATACTTGGTGTTCCACCATACTAAAGCATCGTCTTTCAATTGTCGGGACGCATAATTGACTTGGTCTTCTTCACCACACTTGCTAGATCAACATTATCAACATTCTCAAAAACATCAAAAACATCAAAAGCTGTTGAGTTAGAGGTAGCATTGTCACCTACAACCTCTTCCTCAACAACATTTTCGACCATCTCAGTGGTCTCTTGACTTTCCCACGGTGTATGCCCTTCCATCACATATTCAGGTGATGCAAGTTCACACACATTATTATTGGTATAAAAATCACTCGCCTCAGGTTCTGGTGAGGGTGGTGAACATTTCCAACTTTCCTCTAACTTATCTAATGAAACCTGCAATTTTTCAAGAGCATCAGCCTGGTCCTTCTGTTCTTGGTGAGTGTTATACCAGAGTACCCAAAGTTGGGCCCAAGTTACAGAATTTTCAGGTTGAGATGACTCCTCGGTCCACCATCCATTGTCATCGGGTGATCCATTGTAGCAATCATCCTCGTAATAGGTGTCGGCCGGATTTTCATAATCTTCATAATACTGATACGGATACATGTAATCGCCCATTATGAAGACGTACACATACCAGAATTCAAAGAACTAAAATCAAACATAAAAAAATCAGAAGCTAAGTCCTACAAATCACCTAATCTAAGCTCATAGCTCCCCGGCAACGGCGCCAAAATTTGACACGCCTAGGTCGTCGTGCGGTCAAAAATAAAGAAAACCTAACACACACTAGTACAGTGGTAGTCAGGGTCGATCCGCAGAAGCTTCGTGGTTAGACTAAATGACAGATTACCAACTAGTAGTGTCACGCTACAGTCGGAGGACCTAGTTTCTAAGTGCTCAACTATCCAAAAGCAACAACCAAACAAAGTCAAGCCAATCATAAGCTAAACTCAACTCAAACTAACCTAATCACTTTCTGAAATCAGAAGTGCATCTCTGAATCAGAAGCAAACAAAGGCATCCAAAACATCCAAACAATCACAAGGTATAACCTAAACCAATAGCTATAGTCCAACTGAACACGTACTTGCCAAAGTTCAATACCTAAGCTAACATATTTGGCTACTGATTTCAGCAAAGGAAATAGTCCCAAACAAGATCCAAAACACAATTCAAACAATCCAAACACAAACAAACACCCAAAACATCAAAATACTCATAAACCAAGTTTAATTGTAACTGAATGCTTTCATTAACCAAATTCACATTCCAAACATCCAAACAATACCCAATGATGCTAAAACAGAAACCTAAAGCTTGATATCAATGGTTGTCACTCCCAAAGATACAAACCAAAGCTTACAAATATCTAACTAAATGAAAATAAAATCCAAAACATGAAAATACCAATTAAGAAGTTGCTGGAACGAAATCTTGGAGTCAAAGAGCTTCAAGGTCGATTTTACACCCGGTCTTTGCTAGGGTTTTCGGCTGGAATTGCCTCTATTTATATTTGCAAATTTCCCGCAGCCGCGCCGTGCAAATGAAGAATCCGCGGCGCGCATACTTATCAGATCCCGTTTTTTCGTTATTTGAATGTGTTACACCGCATTAAGCCCGCGTCGCGCGTTTCATAGATCCGCGGCGCGCGTACGTATTTCCTTGATTTTTCATTCTTTTCCAAACTTCTTCCTTTTGCATGCTTTTAGTCCCTGTTTCCATTCTTTTCTTCCAAACAAGTCCTGGCACGAAAAGTGAGAATACCCAGACATATCTGATATAATTTCATCAAGAACAGGGCTCAACAACGCCTAAAATACTTGATATCACTAGGCGTTGTCACCGGGTCCACTTCCTCGTGAAGAAGTGTAACTACCCTCAGCCCTGTCAACTGGTGGTATCTGTCTTCCTCCTTCCATTACTATATAGATAAACAAAAATTCTGTTTAATACACATTTCTATATAGTATTTCGTAAGCGGTAGCATGTTATCTCCCTATCTTGACTGCACTTTTATAGCAGTCATACTCACTCTATAACTTCTATAAGTCTAAGTGTACCTCTATATTACTAAGGCACCTTACTACTACTCTTGCTAGCTTAAGCCTAGGATGGTATTCCAACCTAATTCGCTTAAACTATGGCTCTGATACCAAAACTGTAACACCCCTTTCTCAAACCGTAGTTTAGTACAGTTTATATTACAAAATATCTTACAAAGCGTGACTATGAAAAGTCACTTAATTTTTTTTTTTACAACTTTATTCTCAAGGGGTATTACAGACTCAATACAAAAACCACAATTTAAACTTATCTGTATCTTACACTGGTCCCAACTTCAACTCCTTCTCCTTTTACCTAAGTACATACCATTTAAAAATAATACGTGAGACATAAAGTCTCGTGAGTAATATGGGTTTTAGACCCAAAACTTTTCTGCTCAAAACTTGAATCACCAATTCCAAGTGTTTTCCTTTGATTCTTGCAAGATATTCCAAACTCCTTGTTCCTCCCGTGTTCTTCCCGTGCTCACTCTCGTTCTCTCTGGAGAATTCTATAAGATTCTTGACTCTTCTGAATGAGAGATAGATAAGTCTCTCATATTTATATTTATTTTTTATAAAAATGTTTACATTTTAGTCCCTAACTTCCATCTTTTGTTCAAAACTAGTCCAAAGCACTTATCTTTACAAACCAAGTTCCATTAACCAACAACTTAACATTTTCTTGACATTTTGGTCATTTCCATGTCGAATGACCATTTTGCCCTTTTCGGCCAAATTTCACTATTCACACGATAAAACTCCAAATTTTACATAAACTTTTATTTCTTACATTCTTATTTCACAAACCACATATTATTTTACATAATGGTCTTATAACATGACAAAAGACCATTTTACCCTTTTTACAACTTTTTTGCGGTTCTTACAATACAGCTTCATATTTGGTGTCTGAAAACGCTTTAGGACTTCCATGTCACAATTGTGAGGAGCGAATCTTGAGACCTTGTGGCTTGTATGAGATTTTTTGGTATGGGTTGAACCACCCCAAGAACATATGAGATCACTTCTCTCAATTGCTTGAGTTTTTTCGCCATTAAGGACTAATACCGACATCCTAACTCTATGATGGGGTCTCATATATCCCACCAAGATCTTGGAGAGCTAAAGTTCGAATAGTCGGAGTGATAATTTCTGTCATAATTGGAGTCTCCGTAAGGATGAAATCTCCTGAATGATTTTCTGAAGATCCTTCTGTTTCAAAGGTCAAGGTCCTAGGACACAAAGATAAATGTGTTGTTACGACTAGCCTCTTCATTTCGGAATTCAATTTATCTACCTCTTTGAGCAACATCTTATTAGTTTCGTGTTGTTGATTCATCTGTGAGAATATGGATATGATTTCATTATTAGAGATCATGATCGAAGCTTCTTGAGTTATCCTACTCCTTAGAATTGAATATCCAGTAGTCGTGGTTGTGCAAGTGGTCCTTCTAGTGACATCTATATTCTTCCTTTGAGGATTGATCCCAATAGGTGGAGGAGAAAGTCCTATCCCAGAAGAAGTAGAATAAAGTGTGCTAGAAAACGATATAGGCAAAGTCGACATTGTTCAAGAAATAACAAAAGGTTGAAACTTTTACAAGTTAAAATACCATAGGCCCCACGGTGGGCGTCAAATTGTTTTAGTTCAAAAAAATATGCAAAGGTGTGATGTTTCATGAATATGATTCAAGATGAATGACTACGAAAGTAAAAAAACAACACAATATGTTATGAGGAGAGCTCTTAATCTTTCAAGATCTCTAACATAAAACACCGGGAGGTGACAAAAGCAACTCTTCAGAACCTTTATAACAAAATAATTACAACTGATTTGATGAGAGCTTCAAGAGAGAGTACAAAGTATTTTCAAGTGTTCGAGTGTTTGTTATGTTCTCTTGACTCATACTATTTATACACAATTACAATCAATTCAAATTCGAAAATGCTAACAACATGTTCCTATAAATCCGGAAGTGTTTTCTTATCCATATTTGAATGTTGAAACATGGGTGGTTACCGGCTACACTCTTGAATAACTTGTATTTGAATTTGTCTACCTTCATCCTTACTCTTCGACCCATCTCTTGGTAATAATCAAAATAAAATGTAAAACGAAGATGTCAGATAACTTAAAATTCAACATACTGGCTAAGATGCTAAACAAGATAAAATTTCACCCATAACAAACCCAACTATATTTTATTATGCTCGGGGCTAAATAGATTTTTATTTTGAACATAACATGAATCATGCCACATATAACTTGATGAAGTAGAGTCAAGAAAACTTTAACAAAAAAGGAATATACATTATGAATGCTATGTGGAATGTGATGGAGAACAACCCTTCTAAGGTCTTGAGAAATAAACCAGCTTAGGAGAGTTTCACAGTACAAAAGTTATCAAAAACAAGTTAGGCTATGTATAAGATATTATTAGTAAGCCTAATAATGAGAAGCACATTTGTAAATGTGGCAGTGAATTTTAATAATCGAATTATGGTGTGACAAATTTTTGATAGTGTGTAAAGAAATACGAAGAAATTATATATAAGGCTAAGCAACATTGTATTGATTAGACCCGAGCTAAGACTATCAGGTTGCAGCCCATACAAAAACTGATCTGACCCAAAGTAATTCAGTCACTAAACTGAATGGATTCATACAAAACGACTTATTATTATTATTATTATTTTGAGGATTGGATACAAAAACATGCCTACTTAACATAATACAAGAGTGATCAGGACCAAAATGTGAAATATGGTATCCAAACATGCATTACGCAAGGAGACCTAATGATAGGAACAATTGACTTCATGTCTAAGATACTTGGAATTTAGTAGATGTGAAGGTGCATTTGAGCCCGGTGATAAGGCAATATATAGCGAATATGGGAAAATTCATAGTGTTTTTTTACTAACTCAATATCATTTTTCTCATGAATAATAAGTTGTGAGTAACAAAACCATGAATTTTTATGCATGGAAAACCATGTAGAGTACGAAAAAGTAGGTCAACGTCTGAAATAAAGTGACTAGTAAACTTTTATTGGTGGTAGATACGCTTGACTTTGTCTCACTATGCTTTAATGGTGTTTCAAAGAAATTTCTATAGTGCACTAGCTGAGGCCACATGTATGATCGTTGTAGTAATTGATGTATGCAATGAAACTTTATGAAAAATTGGACATATATATATATCCATCTTTTCTTGATATAAAGACATCAAGATGCTCTAAATCATGTGGTAGTGTACCGCCATTAATAATATGCGAAAGCTCCATAGTTATTAATATTGGACAGGTGGTGTTTCCAAATCAAGTACGTAATAATGGTGTAGAGATAAAAGTAATGGTATTAGGAATTGAAAATGAGGAACGAGATTCTATAAATAGTTGGATTTTCTACAAATTTCACTAGTTTAGACTAAACAAAGCCTTAAAAAACAGATATAGTGATTATGTTATATGATACATAATGAAAACAAATAAGTAACATTTACTTGTTTGTAGATTTAGCTAATGCATAATAGCAATAAGACATAATGAATCGCCCTATTTCATCAAGAGAAAATTAATAAATGTAATATTTAGAGATCTACAAAGAGAAGGTAAAGAGAAATGGAGAAAAACATATATTGTTTATTTCGATAAAATATACATAAGAAAGGTATACATACCTCATACATCGTATTCGACAATGTTTGTCCTTTTACTATTATAGATTACTCTAATAAAGATTGAAATACCCACTCTAACAACTATGATGTATGTGTTAGCCTAATAAGACGTTTTGGGTTTGGGCCTTATTTAGCCCTCTAGATATCTTTAGCCCACATAACCCATACTATATATTTGTTAGTTCTCTATATTTCTCTTCGTAATCTTTTACAAACATTTCTCAATGAAACCCTAGCCTCTCTTCTCTTTAAAGCTTGTTAATCATCATGGTATCAGAGTTATTTTTCATCCTAGTTGTTCAAGGCGACGTGTTTCATCCTAGTTGTTCGGGGCGACTTGTAGTAGACACGCTGACATTGTGCGGATCGAGTGTTTTATTGTTTCTTTATTCCGTTTAGTATGATTTGTTTGATTTGGTTGATTTTGAGAGTTTGATTGTTACCGCTGGTTTGATTGTTCAAATGGATATGATTTCTTGGTTCGTTCAACTTCTAGTTTGATTGTTCGATTTCGAGGGTGGCAAATCGTGTTATCGTTTCATGTTTTTAGCTAACATGACACGACACGAATTACTTTTACTCAACCCGAACACGACACGACAGGGTATCATGTTAGTTTTTGTTAACACGAACACTAAAAAATAAAAAATACGAAAAATACGACATGTCAAAAGTTAACAAAAAAAAACCATTTCCATAATTTTGTTCATAAGTTTTCGCAAAAAAATATAATTCAAACACAATAAACACGAAATTAATCACAAAAATAACCTAGAATGACCTAAAATAATGTTAAATGTCTTCAAACTTGTGACTTCATTGCTTCATGTGTAACATTTTCCTTGCTAACAAATTCTATAATATCTTATGTAAGATCATGTTATTATCGTTTCGAATTTCAGACACGAACACGACACGACACAATGTCGTGTTTCTTTTACACAACAAGAACACGAATTCGATTTTTGGATTTTGTCCCAATTTCGTTTTGTGTCGTGTATTTTTGTCGTGTCGTGTCGACTTTTGCCACCCCTAGTTTTGGTTGTTACTAGTGTTATGTTCTTGTGAGTAAGAAAGTTCATCATTTCATATTTGTAGTTAGTTTTGGAATATGTGTTTGACTGTTTATTGGCAATATGGCTCCAACAGATGACTCTCTCCAGTCCGTTAGTTCACAACTCGATAGCAAAAATTATGCCTATTAGAGTTGTGTAACGAAGAATTTTGTGGGTTACAGGTGAGAAAGGTAAACCAACATATGATAAGCCACAAATTATGTAATCTTATTTGGATTCTTAGGAGATTGATGTTTCCAAGATTATCACTTGGATTAACAATTATGTAATTCAGTCAATTGGCACTCAATTGCCAAAGTATGACTACGGGTGTGCATCAAATTGCACAAACTGCAAAAACCCCACTGTTGGGTGTTGAAATATGAGAATAGATGAGCTAATATAGATATTGAATCAATTACACAATCAATCACACAATGATAATGCAACAAAGCTAATTGAACAATGTGATATGAATAACATGTGCCGAATGATTTGATTAGAACTTGGTTTTACAATTGGGTTTTCTATCTTGGAGATATACAATTCTCTTAAGTTAATCTCGTAATCTCTCATTTGACACGGTATGGTATCACTGATATTTATACTGAATCAGTGATACCAATAGTACACCTTTTACAGAGAATATCCTATCAGTGTACTAGCCAATAGGATAGAAGATTCATGCAACACGTATTGTACTATACGCGTGCACACAAAAGACAAGATGACAGACTGTCAAGTCTTCGGATCCTCTATGCATTGCACTTCGGAGTCTTTAGACTTCGGTGTCTTCTCTTGTTTATTCACTTCGGGGTTTTCTTCATGGGTTGGACTTCGGATATATCAGCACTTCATCACAAAATTTCTCAACAATCTCCCCCTTTGTGTGAAGTGTATCAGAAGTCTATACTCGAAAGTTTCTTTTGTATGCTCGCTTCAGAGTCTTTCTCACAGCAAGATACCAGTTCATATGGTCTATGAACTTCTTCTTCTTCTCAGTGGAATTTGCATGGCAGGCGTTCACGTGAGAAATCATTCCTGAGATGAAGGAGGAGGGATGGAGGCCTATGTAGTCAATTTCAAAGAACTTGATTGTGACTTCGGTTTCATTTCGAAGTCCTTTGAAAACTACGCCATATGGTTCGTCTAAGATCTCTCCATTTTTGAATCTAGCTATGTTCCGAACTACAACAGGAGGAGTATTCAAGGGTTGTCTGTAGTAGGAACATAGCTCCAGGTCATGCTTTGCAAACCGGAGAAGATAATTGTTGAGGAAGCCTAGAAGGTGATTTTTGATAGCAATGGAGGACATTTCAGCATGAGCAGCACCCCCCCTTCGCAGAAGATCAAGAATCTGGATGAAGTCCATAGGATTCATGATTGGGAAGTCTGCTATTGAGAACCTGGATTCAACTTCGTCTGCCCCCCTAAGCACAAGAAATTCATAATTTCTGAAGCCCAAATAGTCTTTAGCTTCTTTTATTGAAATGATTTTCTTGATCTTGTTTAGGCTCCAAACATAGCTTTGCCTTTGAATGTATTTGGCATGAAAGTTTATTTTATTCGTCCAAAAACTTGCTTTCAGATCCTCTGTCACCGAAGAGACGAATTGAAGGAAAGCAAAGGTCTTCGGATTGAATGGAATGTCAAGCTGGATGTCTTCGGAGTCAATAATTGCAAAACTCCGAAGAGGAAGTCTATTAAGTACATTTGGATTTTGAAATCCAAATAGCTTGATTGTCTCAACTGTCCACTCACCATTATCTCGAGCGAATTCATTTATTTTGATCATCAAATTGTAATCTGCTCGTCTGGCCTTATATGTTTCTTCCATGTGTGGGGCAATTATATTCTCTAGTGATCAGTCTGTTGAGCTTCCAGCTCCAGCCGATCCACTAGCACCCATGCCAGTGGTTGTGATGGTTGAGGTTGTAGGACCTGCTGTGGCTGCAGAGATCTGTCTAGGCAAGCCTTGTGGCCTAGACAATCTGTCAGAGAAATTTATCAGAGGCTGAAGTGCAACTCTCAATTTTGTAATCAAATCTTGTGTGAGAGCTGCATTTGTTCGTTGCAATTCCTCTGTAAATTTGGTGACATCCGAAGTGGTTTGGGCGGCAGTGAGCTCTTCAATTTTTGCTCTGGCCTCATCAAGCTGTTTTTCAAGCTTGGTACTTTGCTGGATTTCACTCCAAAGTCCTTGCAAGGTTTTCATGACTTCGGAGTTTGTTTTATTGGTTTTCTCAATAAAAGCATCAACCTTCTTGTTGATGGAGGTGACAGCGGATTCCAGCTTCTTTTCGAAGGAAGATTGGATCTTATTTTGTTCATCCAAGAGCTTCTTCTCAAGACTATCGACAGACTCCTTTATTCCTTTGGATAGAGTGAACTCCAAGGACTCTATCTCTTCGGAGATATCACCAATGGTCGGCTTTGTGGGGTCAAATCCTGTTTGAGCTTGAATGAGCGTCTCAAGCTTGGAGTTGAGGACTTTGTACTGTTTCATTAGTACAAAGCCTTCATCTGGTAGGTCTTCTTCTGATGCTCCTTCAACACTCAAGGGAGCCATGTGAAAAGCTTCGAAGAGTGCTGCCGAAGTGGGGTTTTGTCTTGGTGGTGATATGGGTAATTCAAACTCTGGTAAAGAGAAGTCGATACCAGAGACAGGTATTTCGGAAGATAGGGGAGCAGTTGTTGGTGGAGGTGGAAGAGGAATTGTATGTGGAGGTGTTTCAGGTATGGTTGATTTTGGTGGTGAAGGAGGGACAGTTTTTTGTGGTGGTGTAGGTGGTTTAGTTGTTTTAGGTGGAGATGTAGGAGAAGGAGGTTGATCACCAAGCATTTCTTCTTCTTGTTCTTCTTCATGGACTGTGGATGGAGTCCTTTCTGAGTCCGAAGACTCATCCACAACCATGATCTTTCTTTGCCTCTTCGGCTGTTTCCTCTTCGGTGTGGTTTTCACCGAAGTTTTTCTTTTCTTCTCTTCCTTTTTAGGACCACTGGGTCCACCAGCCATTTTCCTCTTCCCTTTTCCTTTAGGGATTTCTTTCACAGATGTCTCCTTGCTCAAATCACGAGTAGGATAAGGAATCACCAAGGTGTTGCGGTAAGAGCTTACTTCAATACATTCCATGGGAACCTTGGAGAGCATGGCTATAGGTATTTGTGCACAGTAGACTGCGGGTTCATCATCAAATGGCGATACAGTGATTGGAGTGTACCTCATTTCGGGGAGAGAGGGGTCTGCCACATATCCAGTCTTTTGATAATGGGCATGAACAACAATTGCCCAGAACCTCGCATTTGAAATTTCAGTCCCCTTCAGACTATGATTGATGTGTGAACAGAAGTCAGCCCACAGAATAGAGGCGTAATCAACTTTGACATCATAGTAGATTCCGAAGAGCAGGCTCTGAAACGCCACACTTGCAGAATCTAATCCTGAAGTTCTTCCAGACAGACATCTGAGGAAGATACTAAAGAAGTATCTCCACAGATCGGGCAGTTGGTTCTTCTTAAACAAGCTGATCTTCTCGAGTTGGGGAAAGTACCCCATTTCATTGAACATATCGACGAGTTGCTCAGCAGAAGGAGTCACAATCTCCTTAGGATCGTAGATGGGAAGATGAAGAGCCTCAGCAAATTTCTCCTTGGTCAGTTGCACTTTCTTAGTTTTTCCCTTTACATCTATGGTTTCGAAGAATACAACTTTTACATGATTGTTCGTGTCGAACAGGGCATTCGAGGTGTAATGTGCCCTGTGAACAAGTGCTGCTGGAATCGATGGTGTGCAGGTTAGGGCATAGCCAAGAATCGATCTCTTCAAGCATTCAACAAGAGCATCGATGGGCTTAGGGTAGAGTTGAAGGTTGGTGCGTAGTACTAGATTTGCTGACTGGCTTTTGAGAACAGGTACTGAAATAGCTTCAGTGGTTTGAGAAGATCCTTCAGAGGCCATTGTTGGAGGTTTGATGAAGAAGATGAAGTATGTTGTGTTTGCAGAGAGAATTAGAGAGTAAGGTTTGCGTAAAGAGTGCGATGGAAGAGATGGAAAGTTTATATAGTATTCGTGGTCCCTAGGCCATTTAATGCACGTTTAAAATGGTCCAGTAGTAGGTGGACACCTCATTATGATTAATTTGAACCGTTAACTTTTTGAGACGTCATTATGATTAATGTTTTTCATTTAATTCTTATTGACAGTTGTAAGCAAACAGTTAAGACTCAGGGAATGTTTGTCTCTGTTATTTATCATAAATGTGGAAATCATTTGAACATTTAATTGACTTCGTAGTTATGAAAAATTATGACCGTTGAGGTTACGCTTCGGAGCATAAAGTTCCTCACTTCGGTGTTTTTGCTATGGACTCCGAAGAGTGTTCTGTCACTTCGGTGATTAACAAACGATTGCAAAGTGTTCACCGGTGTACCGAAGTCCATATGTTTTTCTCTTTGTTTTTCTATAAGTTTTTTATTTTACTTTTGACTGATGCAATATTTCGTCTAACTTTAGCTTTCATGAATATTATGAAAAGATGATTTAACGAATTAAAGTTCAGAATCATTCGAGTCATGTTGGAAGTCTATTTTTCATTTAGAAGTTTGTTTGACTCAATATCGATCATGAGTGTATAAGTCCAATCACCCCATCACTGACTTGATTTCGCATTAGGAAACATGTTTTGAGTTGTGCTTATGTGCTTCAAACTTTTCAAATATAACAAAGATAACATCCTTTGCATTGAAATTTAAAGAGGTTTTCATTCATGGTTTGAACATCAGACTTGTTTCAGAAGGTTTGAATGGATTGTTTTGAAGATTCATTTGAAAAATTTATTCCTTTTCATCAGTTGAAGTGTTTGGATACTAAGCTCAGATGACAAGCCTTTGAGCTTCGTACACCACTCCTACTTTATCATTTAAGACAGACTACTTGAAATGTTCATATTCCACTACAAGGTACTCGACTATGTTATAGGAGCTCCCTGTATCGTTATTTAAAACAGAAGAATAAGCCTTTGAACGCTGAATTTTCTTTTGCATTTACTTAGTTATCTTTTGATTTTTGTTTGTCTTTGTTTCTTTTGACAAATGTTTTCTATTTTTCTTTCTTGTTTTCTTTTACCAGTTTCCTTATACGAAGACATAGAGCATCACCATTTGGTTTCTTTCTTTGATGCTTTTTGTTTTTGTTTTAAACAATCCCTGTGAGTGAAAGTCTTCATATAGTTCAATTTTGTATCATTTAATGAAAAGAGATTTAAATTTACTTATCAAACGATGTTGGTTCTATTTTTGATGAAAACTTCGGAGCACTTGAATTATCCTGTGTAGTTTTGAAGCTACATGATTAGTTTGAAGTTGAAGCGAGTCAAGTTTCGAAGGGTGGTTAGAAATAGACAATATGTTAAGGTTATTGAAATCAGACAAGACTTCAATTTGTAAAATAGCCTTGACCTCACTTCGAAGTCTGTTTTCTTACCAATGTTTCAAGTCGATTCCCAAATACCTTTTAGTGCGATAAGGTATGATTTTCAGAATCTAAAATCAAAGTTTTGTCCTTTACTTGGTTAATTCATGAGAGTAAAGTTAAACTTTGCCATTTTGCATCAGAATTTTCTTTTCATTTGGTGTGGATTTTCTTGTTTTTTTTTTTTTTTTTGAATTTCCTTTGACTTAAACAACTCTAAATTTTTATCTTTAAAGGGTGAAGTCAACATTTGTTCAATTGATTTTCAAATTTGAAGGGTTTATTTTGAAGAAAAGTTTGTTCCGCAGACCTCCGAAGTGATATTTTACTTCGGAGTACTGCGGAGAAGTGACAAGTGTTTTTGCTTGTTTTTCTCCGATGACCTTCGAAGCCAGAATTGACGTCGGGGATCAGCGGAGTCTATTCCTTTTGTAAATTTTCAAGATAGCAAGTTCTCCGATGAGCTCCGAAGACAAAATTGACTTCGGGGGACTGCGGAGATTATTTTTGTGAATTTTCAGAACAAAGTAAGAGTGAACAAATCTGAAAATTATTGAAGAGTTGATCCATCTATCATTCCAAGTCCTCGAACGATTCTTGTGAATGCTTCTTCATTTAGAGCCTTTGTGAAGATATCGGCCAATTGTTCTGTAGTGTGAACAAAGTGCACCTCAATATTCCCCTCCTTAACATGACTTTTGATGAAGTGATAGCGAAGAGCTATATGCTTCGTCTTGGAATGTTGAACTGGATTGTGGCATATACGAATTGCACTTTGAGAATCACAGAACAAACGAATTTTTCTCATATTAATGGCATAGTCTTTCAATTGAATCTGAATCCAAATAATCTGCGAAGTACACGCTGCAGCTGCTACATATTCAGCCTATGCAGTGGAGATAGAGACACAAGTTTGCTTCTTGGATTGCCAGCTGATAAGTTTTCCATCTAAGAATTGACAACCCCCCGAAGTACTCTTGCGATCAATAGAGCATCCACCAATATCAGAGTCTGAGTATGCTTGAATGTAGAAACCAGAGTTTGCTGGATACCATAGACCATAAGCAGTAGTTCCATGAAGATATCGGAATATTGTCTTAACAGCAGCCAAGTGAGGTTCCCTTGGATCAGCCTGATATCTTGCACAATTGTAGACTGCAAACATGATGTCAGGACGACTGGCTGTAAGATAGAGTAATGATTCAATCATGCTTCGGTATTGTTGTATGTCAGTCTTTGGTTTGTCCAATGATGGATTTAACCTTGTACCTGCAGGCAGAGGAACTTTTGCTCAGGAGCAATTAGTCATTCCGAAGCGTTCAAGCAAACTCTTCGTATATTTTTGTTGATTGATGAATATCCCCTCCTTAGACTGTTTGATTTGTAAACCAAGAAAAAAGTTTATTTTTCCCATCATACTCATTTGAAATTTGCTTTTCATCAGTTTTTCAAAGTCTTTTGACAAATTAGGGTCAGTAGATCCAAATATTATGTCATCCACATAAATTTGGACTAACATCAAGTGAGATCCAACTTTCTTTCTAAAAAGTGTTGGATCTACTGATCCCTGTTTGAAGTTTGAATCTTTTAAAAATTTGGTCAAGGTTTCATACCAAGCTCTTGGAGCTTGTTTTAAACCATAGACTGCTTTGTCTAGCACATAACAATAATTCGGATGAGTTTTACTTTCAAAACCAGGTGGTTGTTCAACAAAAAACGGTTTCCTCGAGATCACCATTCAGAAAAGCACATTTAACGTCCATTTGATAGACATCAAAATTTTTGTGTGCAGCATAAGCTAAAAATATCCGAACTGATTCGAGTCTGGCAACAGGAGCAAAAGTTTCTTCATAATCAATCCCCTCCTGCTGACAGTAACCCTTGACAACCAACCTAGCTTTGTTCTGAACTACGTTGCCTTCGGTGTCTAGCTTGTTACGGTACACCCATTTGAGACCGACAATTGAGGCATTTGCAGGTTTTGGAATTAGCCTCCAGACTTTGTTTCTTTCAAATTTTCCTAATTCCAATTGAATTGCTTCAATCCAGTCTGAGTGATCAAGTGCATCTTTGCCGTTTTTAGGTTCTACCTTAGAGATAAAGACATTGAACATGCACAACTCTGAATTTTTGTTGAGATTTAATTGCTTTTGGTGAAGTTGTGCACGAGTCAGTACTTTATCTCGAACATCACCAATGACAAGTGATGGAGGATGATTTTTCGTCCATTTGTCCAAAGGAGGATAGTTTGGATCAAAATCAGGAGGTCCTTCAGCATCGATGTCCTCAATGTCTGAGGGATATCTTGAAGTGGAGGGAAAATCACCCATTAGCAAGTGATTATTCGAATTTGTGTTGTTTTGTGGTGTGTGTATTTGTGAGGTTGAGTTTGATATGTGTTCCCCCTGGACGTTTGTTGGAGTTGAAGAAGTTGTAGCTTTATCCGAAGCGATTGTTGTGGCTGAATTCGGAGTCGCAATCTCTGGCTCCCCCTGGATTGTTGGATACATGGATATGATATTTGAAATTGACTGGGGAGTAGAGACAAGAATGTTGGAACCTCTTGGACTGTTGGTTGATTCACCATTAGTCCTTAAATTTCTAGCACATCGGTTTGATGGCTCCCCCTCAACACTTGCATTTTCCATACTCTGGTTGGATGGCTCCCCCTCAACAGAAGATGGTCCTTGTATGTTGCATGTAGAAGAGTCATCGGGTCCGTCTGTGAGCTTGGAGAGTTCGGACTCATGGTTGTCTGGTGCTCTGACTTCGGAGTCCACAGCTCTCACAGGTTGATCAAATAAAAGTGAGAAGTCTGTGTCGAATGTTGTGATTTGAGTAGCTTCTACAGCAGGGTTTGGAAAGATTGAAGACATAGGAAATGGATGCAGAGACTTCTTGATGTAGTAGTCATCAAACCTTAGATTAAAGGTTTCTTCGATTTTGCGAGTTTTCTTGTTCATGACTCTGTAGGCTTTTGAGTGTTGAGAGTAACCAAGAAAGATGCCTTCTTCTGATTTATTATCGAACTTGGTTAAGTGATCCTTCATGTTTAAGATAAAACACCTACAACCAAAAATGTGAAGGAATTTGACATTTGGCTTTCTTCGGTTGAGTACTTCGTAAGGTGTAATATGGAATCTTTTGTGAATATAGGATCTGTTTTGAGTAAAGCATGCAGTAGAAATTGCTTCAGCCCAGAAGTACATGGGCAAATTTGCAAAGTTGAGCATTGTTCTTGCAGCTTCACACAGGGAGCGATTTCTTCTTTCTACAACACCGTTTTGTTGAGGAGTGTAAGGTGCTGAGAAGTTGTGGTTAATCCCCTTCGTCTTCAAGAATCCATCAAGAGTCTGATTTTTGAACTCCGAACCGTTGTTACTGTGCACAGTTCGGACTTTCTTGTTGAGCATCAATTCCATTTTCTTTATAAAGTTGATGATTTCTTCAGCTGCATCGGACTTGTTTCGGAGGAATATCATCCAAGTAAACCTTGAATAGTCATCAACAATAACCAGAATGTACTTCTTCTTTCCTATTGACTCTATTGCAGATGGTCCACACAAATCTATGTATAGAACGGAAAGCGGTTCGGTGATTTTGGGGTTGATCACTGTAGGATGTCTTTGTTTTGTCTGCTTGCCATGTTCACATGCAGAGCAGAGAGAATCATTGTCAAATTTGAGTGCTGGCATTCCTCGAACCAAATCCATGGCCACCAACTTGTTCAGATCTTTGAAGTTCAGATGGGCAAGTCTTCGGTGCTATAACCAGCTGACATCGGAGTTGGCTTTGGAGAGAAGACATAGAGATTGCCCACCGGTCACTGGCTTTAGATTTAAGGGAAACATAGATCCCTTCCTTTCTGATTTCAGTAAGACTTCGTTTGTTGCTTCTTTGGTGATTACACTCCCTTGGTTGTTGAAAGTTACAACGTTTCCCGTTCTAACAACCAATTTAGATATACTCACAAGATTATGTTTTAATCCTTCAACAAATGCCACTCGGTTGATAGTGAATTGGCCATTTGTTATTTTTCCATATCCCCGAATTGGACATGTTTCATTATTACCAAAACGTACGTTTCCAGCATCATCCAAATTCCTGTAATCCCTGAGATATTCCTTTCTCCCCGTCATATGTCTTGAGCAGCCACTGTCCATGTACCATTTTGAATCATACCGCTCATCAGACATAACCTGCAATCAATCAAGAAGGAGTTGGTACCCAATCAATCTTGGGTCCTCAAGGTAAGCAAAGGATTCTTGAATCCATTTTTCTACGGCCTCTTCAGAGATTTCATTTGCATTTAAATTAATCAAATTCTCCGAGGCCTCATGCAGTGAATATGATTCCGAAATGTTTGAGCAGGATTCAGAGGAATTTGTATTTGAAATTAATGAGTCCGAAGTGACTGACAGAGTGATAGACTTCGGAACCCATTTTTGAATGGAATTTTTTGATTTGGAGGATTTTGAAGATTTTGAGGTCTTTGTTTTTGCAGTTAGGTTTTCTTTAAGATCATTTCTTTTCCAATGTTGTTTTGGTATTTCTATTTTTGACTTTGTTGAAATTGAACTACACAACGTAGAGGTACAAAGATACTCTTCGTATGCCAATTTAAAGTCATTTAATGAGAGATCCTTATCCTTGAATATTTCCAAATTGTTGTCCAGCCATTTGTGGAATGTATCTATCAGATTATTTCCTTTTGAAAATGTTTTCTTCGTTGATTTTCGAAATTTAGGATTTGGAAAGTTAGGTTTCGTTGGTGTAAAGGTTGGTTTTTCATTGCGAATTTTAACTTCTGAGATTTTTGAGCAAACAGGTTTTGTACCAGAAGTGGAGGCAATTGCTTTATTTTGTTTCAAATCTCTAAAAGGAGTTTTTCTTTTCTCAAGATTTAGGGTTTGCTTGGTTTTTGAATTCTCAACAGTGGGTTTTTTAGTTGGTTTTGAAATCACCACTGCTGATTTTGGGTTTTGTAGAACTTGTTGTGTAGTTTTGTTAATAGAAACTTTTGATTTTGAAATTTCATTTTCAGGATTGTGTGAAAAAGGGACACATTCACAAGATTCCATTAATTCCAATACATCCATCTTCGGAACTGTGGGTTTTTCCACAACCTGAATTTGTTTGTAGTTTCGATTAATGTAAATGTGATCGTCGTTCTTGAGATTTAGTAAGTGTGACATGTTTTCGGGCACTTTCTCTTTTTCAAAACAAAGACGATTATACACGTTGTGGCCGTATAGTTCTTGTTTCCTTATATTTATTTTTACTTCCATTTTCTCATTCAATTCATTCTCGACCATTTTGGATGATGAGTAAAATCCTTCATTTGTAACTGTGGAGTTATCCTTTTCAAGAAGTTTTTGCAATTCATTATCAATTAGGGATAATCCACCGGGTTTTACAAAAATTGTGTTTTTGAAGTAAGAAACTTTAGGATAGATACATGCCAAATGGACTAGCATTTTTGAATTATCCTTGAGATATTGATCGTAAGAGACAGATTCATCTGTGATTTGAAGTTTAAAATTTGAAGTTTCTTTGGTTTCAAGAATTTTTGATTCACAACTCATTTTTGTTTTTCCTTTGTCCACCGAAGACATTTGTGAGATGTCTTCGGAGGTCGATTCGGATATGGAGGATGACTTTAACAAAATCAAAGAGGAACAATCAATCTCCTCCATGTCCGAATCACTTTCAGAATCCTTTTCAGACAAGTTATTGACAATTCCTTTTTCTTCTGTTTCAATTTGAGGTACAGCCTTATTCAGGATTGGAATTTCTTGAGGCAATATTTTCAACAATTTATCAGTAGTTAGATGTTTTTCCACAGATATCAGGCCATGTTTATATGATGGATTAGTAACTTCGGAGCCTGATACTATAGATTCGCATTCATAAGATATACTATCGACTTCTTTTAATTTAAACTCAATAAAAGGCAATAGTTGTCTATGCTGGACATTACAAACATCGGCTGAATGATAAATTCTTGTAATATGCGCATATAATCGTTTGGCTGTTTCACAAAATATGTTTCTCTGTCTTAAGATTACATCATGATTGTTTAAAAATTTATCTCTATTTTCTTCTAACAAGGAGATTCTAAGATTAGATTTCTCTAATGCTAGCTTCAGGTTCTCTACTCTCCCCCTCAAGCTTAGAAGCTCCTGCTCACTGAGTATTTCCCTATTTTTAGCATCAATGAGTAATTTATGCATGACAGAGCAATCACGAGTTATTTCACTTATAATGGGAGCAGATTGAGAAGTAGGAATTTTAAAAGATGAAAGAAGTTTTGATACCTGTTCTGGGATTGTCAAACGGTTGTCATTTGCCATCAAGCATACTTCTTCATCATCATCAGAAGAGTCTTCATCCCAAGTCTTCGAAGTATCAGCAGCAGTTATTTCCAGTCCCTCCGAAGTCACAAACCCAAGACCCGTAGTTGCTTCAATCTTCATCCATTTCTCTTCATTCAACTTCTCCGAAGTGTCTTGTAGAAAGCTCTTATCGACATCATAGGCCATGAAAGCACTATGAGATGGCTTTCTCACTTCGTCATCATCTGAATCCGAAGACCAAACTTGATATGATCCTTGACGTTCATCAGCAGCCATTAAGGCTAGGTCTTTGGTCCTTACTCTAACTTCCTCCATTTTTCTTGCGTAATAGGCTTCATCCTTCACTTGTGGTTTCTTTTCGTTTTGCTTTCGAAGCATGCAGTCTTTTGCGAAATGATTCTTGCCATGACAATAATTACAATCATAGCCAGAATCTCCTGAGATTTTCTTCTCTTCGGACTTTTCTTTGGATGACTCCGAAGCCGATTTTTCAGATGGCTTCGGGGTTGACAGTTTCAAGTTATCTTCCTTTGGAGTGAATATTTCAGGTTTGGGCTTAGAGTTGAAGTTTGATTTGTTAAAGTTTTTCACAAATGGTTTTCCAGAGTTGTTTTTGAAGAATGGTTTCTTGAATCTTCGATTGTTGGCGGCATAGAGAGCAACAGTGTCTCCATTATCATCTATCATGTAGGCAGCAACGTCTTCATCACTTGATTCTTCCTCTTCTTTTGACACGAGAGCTAGTGGTCCATCTTTTGACACGAGAGCTAGTGGTCCAGAACTAGCCATTTCACTTCTTCGACCTACCACATCGGGTTCATGTGATTTTAATAGATTGTATAGGGCAGCCAGCTTGTATTTCTCAATATTCTCATAGGATTTGACCATGAGCATGATTGGTCTCCATTCCTTACGAAGACTGTAGAGAAATTTGATATTTATCTCTTGTTGGCTTCTTGTTTCCCCATACTTATCGAGTGTGTAAATCATGTTGCTCAAACGTTCATAACAGGCTTCTAAGGACTCATTTTCTTCTTGCTTAAAGTTCCCAAAGTCTGTAAGGATTTCTTGAACTTTGCTGGTATGAAGAATTTTATCTCCTCCGAAACGAAGTTCGAGATTTTCCCACATCTCTTTAGCAGATTTTGCATCAGCAATGTGGTGACTGACATCGTGACCTAAGCCACTTCTCAGTTCGCGCATGGCTCTCTCGTCGTTTTCAAGCTTTTTCATATCTGCAGCATTAAGAACAACAGCTTCTTCTCCGTCAGGAACAACGAATCGACCAGCAATGTCTGTGTGTGGACCTTCAGTCACAGACCTCCATAGATCTTTGTCCAGTCCTATAAGGTAATCCTTCATTCGACCAGCCCAGTAATCGCAGTAAGAGGTTACTAGAACAGGGGCCTTCGATGCTGAACCGATGAGGTTGGCATAGTTAAGCATATTAGCATAAGTTGCTGTGGAATCAGTCATCTTGATGTATTTCAACGGGATCTTTTCAGTAAAAACGGGTGGTAGAGATTTGCAACAGATGTGGAAGACTAAATCTGAGAATCGATTCAGATTTAGAACTGAAGCAAACGAATTTGAACTCTATCAACAGGTTTTTGAGCTGACTCTCTCTGATACCACTTGTTGGGTGTTGAAATATGAGAATAGATGAGCTAATATAGATATTGAATCAATTACACAATCAATCACACAATGATAATGCAACAAAGCTAATTGAACAATGTGATATGAATAACATGTGCCGAATGATTTGATTAGAACTTGGTTTTACAATTGGGTTTTCTATCTTGGAGATATACAATTCTCGTAAGTTAATCTCGTAATCTCTCATTTGACACGGTATGGTATCACTGATATTTATACTGAATCAGTGATACCAATAGTACACCTTTTACAGAGAATATCCTATCAGTGTACTAGCCAATAGGATAGAAGATTCATGCAACACGTATTGTACTATACGCGTGCACACAAAAGACAAGATGACAGACTGTCAAGTCTTCGGATCCTCTATGCATTGTGTCACACCCCGATCCTTGGCGGAATCGATCAAGGCGTGATATATTGTTCAAAGTCTCATGACAACTATGTTATAATATGATTAGATTCAATTAAGTACTAAGTAGGCAAACAAGATCCACAACATACAAATACAAATTCCAATACAAACAACATTTATTACATCAAATTTAAATACTCTTGTGGGTTTCTAAGGTACACCCTACTTTTCATCAACTTCATTCTTCAAATCTGCATCATGGGTAAAAACAGGTCAACTACGAGAGTTGGTGAGTAATCTAGTTTTATTAAAGAAAATTGTGAGTTTGAAATATTTATAATTTGAAACTTGTTTTCTTTGGAAATCGACAAGTAAGTATTATTGAGATAACGGTTTATAAATCAAAAATTGATTAACAAATAATAACAACAACAATAAGTCCTCACCCTATATATACATATGTATATGTATATATATATAGGATGGAGCATCTAATCATCATACACACTCAACCACGTGCAATCAATCACCTTAGCGTCCCAAGGCGGGGTGGTCAACCCAATAGCGCTATTATTGTCCATAACGTACCTCAAGAATACGGGCATAGTCATGGAGATTAGACTAAAAATGGTAATGCACTACAAGTACATGTAGCGTAAACAAACAATAATTATACAAATAATGATTCACGTATAAATGTCCCAACAATGTCTCAATGGTGAAAAAATAATAAAATGAAGTTGGAACATATTAAAACCACATGATACACCCCAAAAGTATTGAAAATTATAAAATATGGGGTAGATTACTCACATTAGTCCAAACGGAATACGCGTGTTGTACGATAGACGGCTCGGGTCAAAACGACGTGGAACCTATTATAATTAATAGTTTTGGTTTAGGAATCGATAAATGGGAATATAGTATTAATAAGAATAATTAGACACATATTCTTATATTAGATGAATTGACAATTATCCAAATTTTGTTTTGAATATTAATGTATTTATATGTTAAATGAATTTTAAATTGAATTAATTACTTTGCTTAATTAATTTATATTTTCACTTTAGACAAGATTTTAATAATTTCTTATTAAAATAATAACTAGTCAAATTATAAGTATTTACAGATTTTATATATTATAAACAATTATTTATATGAAATAATCATTAAAAATGCATTTTTACATGCTTAGATATTTAGGAAAATGGTTTTAAATACTAAACAGTAATAAAACATTCTGAAATTTTCAGAAAATCATTATTTCATAAAATGGTAATTACTGTAAAATTTGCATATTTTTCTTAACTGCTTTAGTATTTATTTAGTATTTTAATAATTAAACCACAATAAAATTCGGGAAAAATAATAAATGATTCCCAAAAATTCTGGTAAATTAACCATAGTTTGCTAACATTATATTGAGCCTACTGTAAATATTTTGGATATTTTGGACTAAGGGAAGTATTTCTTATGTTTTTCATTATTAACTAATCACTAAAATCATAAATAATAGGAAAATATTAAGAGAAATTCATTAGACTTTTTATTTATGATTAACATGTTATATAAGATATTCTGATAAGGTTCTATAAGTTTTGGACATGTGTAGCTATTTATTATCTATTTAAACCATTAAATAATCATTAATTCAGGAAAAATAAGCAAACATTATTACAAAAATCTGTAAATTTGTTCATGGAGTCTCTAATATGTTAATAAGGTGCGAAAAATATAAAATCTAGTTTTTAACATACATAACTATATTTTGCAATTTATTTATCTACAACAAAATAAAATACAAAATAAGCATCAAACAGTAATATAAATGCATGAAACTTTATAAATCCACTTTACTCAATATAAGTGTTGTTCCAAAATTTTCCCAGAATTTATTGACTGCAAAAAGTATTTTATGTGAATTATTGCCATATTTTATTTCAATAATTATAGTAATTCAATAAAAATAAGTTATTTTCTGAAAATTTCCAGAACTTCTTATTTTATTTATGAGAGTCTGAGAAAAATCAGGTTTATGCATAAAATGAGTTTTAGATATTTTGGTGGATTTAATTTGTTTCATGTATGAATTTGGAACTTTTAACAACATACCTTGATGAATGCTTCAAGAGGGATGGAGATTTGAGTATGAGGGATTGTTCTTGGCTGGAAAATTGATATTTCTTGGAAGAATTTCGAGATTGAGAGTGAGAGAAATAATAGAGAGGGTTTGAGTGGTGATGAGAATAATGTGTTGGGAGAAAAATGAAAGGAAAGATGATGGGAGGTGTGAGTGGGAGACCATGGGAATAACTTTTGACTTTAGGTGGTCTTCATAATTTCCCACTAGTACAAGCATCTCTATGTAATACACTAATTAATATAAGAATTTTATAAAATTTAATGTAGAGTTTATAAAAATAGAGTTTTATAAAAAAATATGTTATTATTTGATTATAACAATCTACTTTGATTTGAAGTTTAATTATAGTATTCAAGTTTGACTCTTTTAATTTAATTAGAGTATCATACTTTGATTTGATTTTAATATGGTATCATAATTTAATTTGATTATAGTTATAACGTTATACTATGCTATTTTGCTATTAACGTCAATTTATATCGTATTGTATAGGTTTTGATCCTATTAGCGTCAAGTAAATCTTGAGTAGGGTTTATTAAATTTCCCAATTGGGTTGGGTTGACCCGAATCCATTTTAGGCGGATGTCACAGTCTCCCCTACTTTAGGAAATTTCGTCCCGAAATTTAAGAAGAGAGTACCTTAAGAGAAAAGTTGTGGGTATTTGGTACGCATTTGATCCTCACGCTCCCATGTATACTCAGGTCCACGTGCTGACTGCCACCTGACCTTGACCAGGGGAATGCGACTTCTTTTGAGTTGCTTTTCCTTTCGGTCGGCAATTTCCAAGGGTTTCTCGATAAATTGCATTGTCTCGTCGATTTGGATATCCTCGAGAGGAACATGAAGGTTCTCGTCTGCTAAACACTTCTTGAGGTTGGCTATATGAAATACTGGGTGTACTTTATTAAGCTCTATTGGTAGATCCAACTCGTAGGCTACTGGTCCGATCCTTTTCAGGATTTTGAACGGGCCAACATAGCGTGGTGCCAATTTACCCTTGCGTCCAAATCGAACCACACCTTTCCATGGGGACACTTTTAACATGACCATGTCACCCACGGTAAATTCAAGCGGTTTGCGTCGCTTGTCGGCGTAACTCTTTTGTCGGCTACGAGCTGCGAGAAGGTTATTGCGAATCTGAGTGATTTTGTCGGTTGTTTCCTGGATAAGCTCAGGACCAACGATTGGAGAATCCACTGTTGCGCGAATCACGTGGGACTCGCCAATTTCATGCCAGCAAATAGGAGATCGGCATTTACGGCCATACAATGCCTCAAATGGTGGCATCCCGATGCTAGAATGATAACTGTTATTATAGGAGAATTCCACCAACGGTAAATGAGAGTCCCAGTTTCCTCCGAAATCTAAGACACACGCCCTCAACATATCTTCGAGTGTTTGAATTGTCCTCTCAGACTGACCATCGGTCTGAGGATGATAGGCGGTACTGAGATCGAGGCGGGTTCCCATGGCTTCTTGAAGTGATTGCCAGAACCAAGAGAGAAATCTCCCATCACGATCTGAAATGATGCTGAGAGGGATGCCATGCCGAGTAACTATCTCATCGACGTAAATCTGAGCAAGTTGTTCGACCTTGAAATCTTCACGGAAGGGAAGGAAGTTAGCAGATTTAGTCAAACGGTCAACGATTACCCAAATGCTGTCATGTCCCTTTCTGGTACGGGGAAGTTTGGTTACGAAATCCATGGTGATCGCTTCCCATTTCCACTCGGGGATTTCCGGTTGGACCAATAGTCCAGAGGGTCGTTGATGTTCTGCTTTGACTCTGGAACATGTAAGACATTTGGCCACGAATAAAGCAATATCCTTTTTCATTCCCGACCACCAATAATTGGTTCTCAAGCCATGATACATCTTGTCAGCGCCAGGATGAATGGAATATCGAGTTTTATGGATTTCTTCCATCAGGAATGTACGAAGATTGTCGCGATCTGGGATCCAGATGCGATCTCGATAATAGAAAATACCATCAGATTTACTTTCCAACTCCCCATCAATTCCCGTGGGCATGTCATTTTCGGTAATTGCCGAGTGTTGGGCTCCTCGAATTCGGTCACTGAGATTGGACAAGATAGGAGAACATATTAGATGAAATGCTTTGGCATGTTCTTTTCGACTTAACGCGTCGGCTACGACGTTCGCCTTGCCCGGATGATAGCGTATTTCGCACTCGTAATCATTTAGGAGTTCGACCCATCGTGTTTGTCTCATATTGAGTTCCTTTTGATTAAGAATATGTTGCAAGCTCTTATGATCGGTGAAAATTACGCATTTAGTGCCGTAAAGGTAATGCCTCCAAATTTTAAGAGCGAAAACCACGGCACCGAGCTCCAAATCATGAGTCGTATAATTCCTTTCGTGGATTTTGAGTTGTCGCGACGCGTAAGCTATAACCTTTCCCCTTTGCATCAAAACACAACCTAGACCGAGATTGGAGGCATCGCAGTATACCACGAAATCTTCGGATCCTTCAGGAAGTGTAAGAATCGGAGCGTCACACAATCTTTGTTTAAGGGTTTGGAAAGCGTCTTCTTGCTTGGGTCCCCAATCAAATGGCGTACCCTTACAAGTGAGAAAAGTAAGCGGTAAAGCGATCTTTGAGAAATTTGAAATGAAACGCCGGTAATAGCCAGCTAAACCGAGGAATGACCGAATTTCCTTGGGGTTACGTGGGGCTTTCCAATTCTTAACTGCTTCAACTTTTGCGGGATCGACTAAAATACCCTTGTCACTTACAATATGACCGAGGAATTGTACCTCATTTAACCAAAACTCGCATTTCGAAAATTTGGCATAGAGCTGATTTCCTTGCAATGTTTGGAGAGTTAGACGAAGGTGTCTTTCATGGTCTGCCTTTGTCTTGGAGTAAATGAGGATGTCATCAATAAAGACGATAACAAAACGGTCGAGATAAGGTTTAAATACTCGATTCATCAAGTCCATGAATGCGGCAGGGGCATTCGTTAGACCAAAAGGCATAACGGTGAACTCGTAATGGCCATAGCGGGTTCGGAAAGCGGTTTTGGGGATGTCTTCTTCCCGTACTCGAAGTTGGTGATAACCCGAGCGGAGGTCGATTTTTGAGAAACATGAAGCTCCTTGAAGCTGATCAAAAAGGTCGTCGATCCGAGGTAACGGATATCGGTTCTTGATGGTCAATTTATTTAACTCCCGATAATCGATACACATACGGAACGAACCATCTTTCTTTTTGATGAAGAGAACCGGGGCTCCCCAGGGTGAAGTACTAGGGCGGATAAATCCCTTATCGGTTAATTCTTGGAGCTGACTTGCCAATTCTTGCATCTCGGTTGGAGCCAACCGATATGGAGACTTGGCTATGGGAGCAGCCTCAGGAACGAGATCGATGCGGAACTCTAGCTCACGTACTGGAGGGAGTCCAGATACGTCATCAGGAAAGATGTCGGGAAAGTCTCGTACAATCGGAATATCTTCGATCTTCTTTTCTTTGACCTTTGTTTCCACCACATGGGCTAAGAAAGCCATGTATTCTTTACGTAGATACGATCGAGCTTGAGTACATGACATAAGACTAAGCTTTTTTGAACGAGTCTCGCCATAAATACGAAGACTTTGACCGTCGGCAAGAGGAATACGAATAAACTTCTCGTAACACACTATTTCAGCATGGTTTTGGGATAGCCAATCCATTCCCACGATGATGTCGAAGCTACCAAGTTCCATAGGAACTAAATTGACAGAAAATTTATGACCGCAAAAATCGAAAGTGCAATCTTGGATGACTGCATTTAGTGAAATGTTTTTTTCCATTGGCGATTTCTACGGTAAAGTGTTCATCAAGTATCGTGCGAGGTGTGTGAAGTATGGGTTCAAATTCCAAAGACACAAAACTTTTATCGGCACCTGAATCAAAAAGTACTGACGCGTAGTAGTCATTTATGAGAAACGTACCATTTATGACCTTGTTATCGGTCTGTGCTTGGGTTGCGGTAATGACAAATGCTCGGCCTTTGGGAGCTGGAACCTGCACTGTTGGATTTGCCTGGGCTTGAGTGTTAATGATATTGACAAGCCTAGGACACGCGTTTCTGAAATGGGTGGGGTCACCACAGTTGAAGCATGTTCCAGTTGGATACCGGGTTTGTGTTTGCTGATTTGAGGGTAGAACGAATGATCGCTGAGTTTTTGGTGCACGGCATGTGTCCGCCAAGTGGCCATAGCGACCACAAGTCGTACAAAGGCGACACGGGCTGGTGGACATATGGTGATAGTTACAATGGTTACAGAGGGGGTGAGGTCCGGTATACGGCTTTTTGTTTGGTTGGGTGACTTGGGTGATAGGAGCAGTAGGGGTAATAACAGCATGGTTGTGGTGATGGCTTTTCCGCTTCTTTTTGTCGTGTCGGTGTGAGGACTCGGACTTGACAATTAAGGGGGTCTCAGGGGTCGGCTTTTCAGTTGTC
The DNA here is from genome assembly GCA_023525715.1 of Cichorium intybus. Classification (NCBI taxonomy): domain Eukaryota; kingdom Viridiplantae; phylum Streptophyta; class Magnoliopsida; order Asterales; family Asteraceae; genus Cichorium; species Cichorium intybus. Next base: position 65,773,630 of record CM042012.1, on the reverse strand, counting down.
ATCTTTGAACCCTTGCGTGGGAGGACACCATCGTTCATATTATCCTCATTGAGTTGACCTGCTATTTCAATAGCAGATTCCAAAGTAGATGGCCTGCTGCTGGTCACCGAATCACGGATCTGGCGCGGTAACCCTTTGATGTAGCGACGTATTGCAGTTTTCATAGGTTGAACCATGTGAGGTAGGAGTCTTGAAAGATCATAGAATCTATTAGTGTAGGTCGCGTTGTCTCCTCCCACCTGTTTTAGATTCCAGAATTCCTCCTCGAGAGTTTGCAATTCGCTGTCCGGGCAGAACTTTTCTATCATGCGTTCCTTTAGTTTTGACCAGGTCATTCCCAAGGCAACACCCTCTCCTTTTGCCCGTTTTTCTAGGTTCCACCATGAGAGAGCATGACCTTGGAGGCACCCTGTAGCGTGACGGACCATCAGGTCCTCAGGGCACTCGCTGTGGATGAAAGTACTCTCCATTTCTTCTATCCATGTGAGGAGTGCGGTGGCACCATCTATGCCTTTGAAGTAAGGCGGATTACAGCTACGAAAATGCTTAAACGAGCAACGATGAGTGGTTGCTGGAGCTTGCGGCTGAAGAGTTTGAAGATGGGTTGCAATTGTTGGGATGACATTCGCTACCTCCTTAGCGATAAGGGCGGCTAGCCTTCGGTTGTTACGAGCAGCGTATGGGGGTCGTAATGCCATCTATGAGAAACACGCATATGGACTTGTGAGTTATTTGTAAATTGATTATGGAAATTAAGTTTGTAGACATTGTTGGGTAAAATGATTGTAAAACACTTGTTGGGCCATGGTTAGGAGTGTTGGGCACCTTTTGGGCTTTCCATGGGTACTAAATGTGAAGCATGTAGCAATTGCGTGGGCCCCCACAATACTAAGTTTTCACATGTTTTTCCCACTTCAAGGCCCATTAGGGAACTTAATAGTCCAATGAGTTGGCCATTTTGGAGTGTATCCTTTCGGATACGTTTGATAAGGTCGGGTATTTTGATGGCTCAAAAGTAATGTGAATGACGTGCTTTGGCCTATAGGTTTGGGAACTCTCGCCTTTGGTCCCCAGGTAAGCAAACTGGTCCCTCGGTTGATTGGGATGTATACGAATGCTTACCTAGTCAGGACTTTCGGGCTACCGGCACCTCCCCCTTCCAGTTACTACGCGTCCATTACTTTGATCCTACCCAACTAGAGTGGATGACTTTTAATTTCCTATGAGCTCTAAGGAATATATATGTATATAAATTTTTATTTTGAAACCATTTGAGTATGCGTGTGATTTTAAGAGAAAGAGGAGAAAATTCACAAGTGTATGCACACATATAAGTGTCGGGAATAATACGTAAGCACATAAGGGAGCAATTAGCACACAAAGGTATTCCTAGGATTTTCTAAGTGCGAATTGCATGCAGTGGTGTGTGCATTTTATAAACTAGCATACGAGAGGACCCTAGAGGCTATAGACTAGGTCAAGGCAATTAACCTAATTCCCTATAGTCAAGGGCTCTGATACCAATCTGTCACACCCCGATCCTTGGCGGAATCGATCAAGGCGTGATATATTGTTCAAAGTCTCATGACAACTATGTTATAATATGATTAGATTCAATTAAGTACTAAGTAGGCAAACAAGATCCACAACATACAAATACAAATTCCAATACAAACAACATTTATTACATCAAATTTAAATACTCTTGTGGGTTTCTAAGGTACACCCTACTTTTCATCAACTTCATTCTTCAAATCTGCATCATGGGTAAAAACAGGTCAACTACGAGAGTTGGTGAGTAATCTAGTTTTATTAAAGAAAATTGTGAGTTTGAAATATTTATAATTTGAAACTTGTTTTCTTTGGAAATCGACAAGTAAGTATTATTGAGATAACGGTTTATAAATCAAAAATTGATTAACAAATAATAACAACAACAATAAGTCCTCACCCTATATATACATATGTATATGTATATATATAGGATGGAGCATCTAATCATCATACACACTCAACCACGTGCAATCAATCACCTTAGCGTCCCAAGGCGGGGTGGTCAACCCAATAGCGCTATTATTGTCCATAACGTACCTCAAGAATACGGGCATAGTCATGGAGATTAGACTAAAAATGGTAATGCACTACAAGTACATGTAGCGTAAACAAACAATAATTATACAAATAATGATTCACGTATAAATGTCCCAACAATGTCTCAATGGTGAAAAAATAATAAAATGAAGTTGGAACATATTAAAACCACATGATACACCCCAAAAGTATTGAAAATTATAAAATATGGGGTAGATTACTCACATTAGTCCAAACGGAATACGCGTGTTGTACGATAGACGGCTCGGGTCAAAACGACGTGGAACCTATTATAATTAATAGTTTTGGTTTAGGAATCGATAAATGGGAATATAGTATTAATAAGAATAATTAGACACATATTCTTATATTAGATGAATTGACAATTATCCAAATTTTGTTTTGAATATTAATGTATTTATATGTTAAATGAATTTTAAATTGAATTAATTACTTTGCTTAATTAATTTATATTTTCACTTTAGACAAGATTTTAATAATTTCTTATTAAAATAATAACTAGTCAAATTATAAGTATTTACAGATTTTATATATTATAAACAATTATTTATATGAAATAATCATTAAAAATGCATTTTTACATGCTTAGATATTTAGGAAAATGGTTTTAAATACTAAACAGTAATAAAACATTCTGAAATTTTCAGAAAATCATTATTTCATAAAATGGTAATTACTGTAAAATTTGCATATTTTTCTTAACTGCTTTAGTATTTATTTAGTATTTTAATAATTAAACCACAATAAAATTCGGGAAAAATAATAAATGATTCCCAAAAATTCTGGTAAATTAACCATAGTTTGCTAACATTATATTGAGCCTACTGTAAATATTTTGGATATTTTGGACTAAGGGAAGTATTTCTTATGTTTTTCATTATTAACTAATCACTAAAATCATAAATAATAGGAAAATATTAAGAGAAATTCATTAGACTTTTTATTTATGATTAACATGTTATATAAGATATTCTGATAAGGTTCTATAAGTTTTGGACATGTGTAGCTATTTATTATCTATTTAAACCATTAAATAATCATTAATTCAGGAAAAATAAGCAAACATTATTACAAAAATCTGTAAATTTGTTCATGGAGTCTCTAATATGTTAATAAGGTGCGAAAAATATAAAATCTAGTTTTTAACATACATAACTATATTTTGCAATTTATTTATCTACAACAAAATAAAATACAAAATAAGCATCAAACAGTAATATAAATGCATGAAACTTTATAAATCCACTTTACTCAATATAAGTGTTGTTCCAAAATTTTCCCAGAATTTATTGACTGCAAAAAGTATTTTATGTGAATTATTGCCATATTTTATTGCAATAATTATAGTAATTCAATAAAAATAAGTTATTTTCTGAAAATTTCCAGAACTTCTTATTTTATTTATGAGAGTCTGAGAAAAATCAGGTTTATGCATAAAATGAGTTTTAGATATTTTGGTGGATTTAATTTGTTTCATGTATGAATTTGGAACTTTTAACAACATACCTTGATGAATGCTTCAAGAGAGATGGAGATTTGAGTATGAGGGATTGTTCTTGGCTGGAAAATTGATATTTCTTGGAAGAATTTCGAGATTGAGAGTGAGAGAAAGAATAGAGAGGGTTTGAGTGGTGATGAGAATAATGTGTTGGGAGAAAAATGAAAGGAAAGATGATGGGAGGTGTGAGTGGGAGACCATGGGAATAACTTTTGACTTTAGGTGGTCTTCATAATTTCCCACTAGTACAAGCATCTCTATGTAATACACTAATTAATATAAGAATTTTATAAAATTTAATGTAGAGTTTATAAAAATAGAGTTTTATAAAAAAAATATGTTATTATTTGATTATAACAATCTACTTTGATTTGAAGTTTAATTATAGTATTCAAGTTTGACTCTTTTAATTTAATTAGAGTATCATACTTTGATTTGATTTTAATATGGTATCATAATTTAATTTGATTATAGTTATAACGTTATACTATGCTATTTTGCTATTAACGTCAATTTATATCGTATTGTATAGGTTTTGATCCTATTAGCGTCAAGTAAATCTTGAGTAGGGTTTATTAAATTTCCCAATTGGGTTGGGTTGACCCGAATCCATTTTAGGCGGATGTCACACATTGCACTTCGGAGTCTTTAGACTTCGGTGTCTTCTCTTGTTTATTCACTTCGGGGTTTTCTTCATGGGTTGGACTTCGGATATATCAGCACTTCATCACAAAATTTCTCAACACCCACAGTGCACCGCACCGGTACTGCGATTTTAGACTTTTACGGCGCGCTTTGTGGTTTGTAGTTTTTGTAAACGCACTATACGGTGTGGTTTGTCGTTTTTAACTTCATAATCATGATTCAAACCGCACCGCACGACATGTTTACTATTAATTGAAAGTTATAAACATATTAATATGAATATGCTTGCAAATCCACCCAATATCCAACAAAATATATAAAATATAAATATGTATTGAAATACCAAAACTATAACATGTAATGTGAAAACAATATTTATTTAAACTCATTTAAAACCAATAATCATCAATTAATTTAATTCAGGCAAATGTAAAAAGGAGGGTAGGATTTTACCGTTCTCACTTAGCTCCACCACCACAAGTCTATGACTTCTAAAATTCCTTACTCTTTTCATTTGAATACTTTGTTTCAAGTTTTATTACCAAAGTAGAAGACATGATATTAAAAGTTAATTACCAAACCGCACCAAAACCGCTCGCGCCGCACCAAACCGCATAATGTGGTTTTTGATTGATAATAGGCAAACAAATAAACTTAAACTCTTAAGTTCACATGCAACCTAAATGATCTATGTTTTCTCTGGTTGAACATATAAAATAAGAACATCTAAAAGAAACCCTAAGTATAATCAAAATTACTAAAGAGGGTTTCAGGATTACATACCTTATTGTTATTATAACAAATAACAATTATTCCTTGTCTCGTTGATTTCTTGGAAGCAAACACCACAAGAGTCGTGCCTCTAATGGTTCACACCCAAAAATCTAAGCAAAGGTTAATTATCTTAATTATCTTATTAAGAAAAGCTCGCTATCAAACCTTAGAGAATGATTATAGATTCTGCTCGAGAGAGAAGAGAAAATTCCAGAGAACTGTCTACAGAAATTGGACGGAGAATAAAGTACCAGGGGAGGCGTATTTATAGCTTCAAGGGTGATAAGGATAAACCTTATTTGAATTCAAACAAGATAAACCATTTTATCTTCGAAACCCTTTTTGGTTGTCCGCGACGCGCGCGTCGCAACTCTCCTTGCCCGCACTGTGCATGTTACTTTGACCAGACGTTTCTATTGTTCAACTATTGAACAATTACAATCCAACCCCTGCACTTTTAATTAATCCCAAATTAATTCCAGTTAGTTCTAATTAATTCCAAACTAGTTTCTAATTAATTCATTATCACCTAATAAATTAATAAACTATTTATTTCTCTCTCTCTCTATTAACCTTAATATCAGTTAGACTACTGAAGGCAACCCAAAAGGACGTTGCTATTATCAATTCAAGTATATACCAATTATAGTTATGGGCTTAGACACCTAATCCAACAGTTTTGCACCTTCACGGTGGGGTTTACGGTTTCCAAAAATCTTAAACTGCACTATGCGATGCGGTTTGCGATTTTGACTCTAGATCACACCAAACCATACCATGAACACCCGTGAGTATGACATAGCAAAGAGAGTTTTGAATCACTTAGATAGGATGTACACTCGGTCTAATTTTGCAAAACAATATCAGTTAGAATTTGATATTCAAGCCCCCCTCCCCACCCACCTACCCCAACAAAACAATCTGAGTATTCAGTATTTTTATGCTTCTATGTCTGATTCGTGGGATCAGTTAGCTCTCACAGAATCTACTGACATAAAGGCTTTCAAGAATTACATTGCCAGAAGAGAAGAGCAGCGGTTAGTTTAGTTTTTGATGGCATTACGTTCAGATTTTGAAGGCTTACATGGAACAATTATTCATCACCCTTCTCTTCCCACGGTTAATTCAGTTGTTCATGAGTTGATTGCTGAAGTTAGGGGTGTAAATGAGACGAGCCGAGCTCGAGCTCGGTTAGGCTCGGTCTCGGCTCGTTTAATTTCATGTGGCTCGAGCTCGAGCTCGGCTCGTTTAAATTCATGGGGCTCGAGCTCGAGCTCGAATCATTTACACCCCTAGCTGAAGGAACTTGTATCAAGTCTCGAACTAACAAAGGGTCTAAGACAGTCACTAATCTTGTTGTCTTTGTTGTTCCATAATTGCCACAGATATCAAATCAGTATAGGCCAAAAGTTGCATTTGATTAGTGTGCCTTCTGTAAAAATGAAAATTCATTGGAAGTCTCAGAGCCTATTGCAGCAGGGAAAAGGAAATCAACAACAACAAATGTCTCCTGGAAAGTTTTAGAAACACCCCTCATTTTGACCATTTTGTCCTCCACAGTCCACTATTGTTGTTACACCTTCTATAGATACATATTTGAATATGATGATCACACCACCATCAGCTTTGGATCCACAAGTTTTTTTAGCAGTTTGGATAGTTCATTGCCTCCAATCATGTTGCCATGTCAGCCTCGTTGTCTCATTCAGGTTTGTATTTATCCAGTACTTCGGGTATTCCTTCATCTATGTAGATATGGATTATGGTATATCTTATCATATGTCACCACATATAATAAGGAGATCCGATATGGTTTCAGATAGATCAACTCTTCAGAAGGATCATCAGCCTAAAGGAATCTGTAATCCGAAAGAATTAGGAGTTTGGACGAGTTCTTTGTCGAGGTGATGGTCAGGAGTCCTAGTGAAGCAAGTTTAGCAGTCCATGCAGAAGGGCAGTTTCTAGTCAGAAGTATTGTCCTCCCTGTCGATACTCTGCACAAATCTTTGATACTGAATTCTAGGTCTAACAGGAGATGATATGATGTTTTGACTAGCATGGTCACCTGACCAGTCTTATCAGTCGGCAATTGCAGAAAGCATCGTGTGGAATATTTGTCACCATTCCTATTAGATCTTCTATATACTATAGATACCTCTTCATTGTTATAACATTTTTCATGTGATATGAGTGAGTCATAAATATTGAGGAGTTCAATTTATACTTCGTATAGCATTCATTATTTATATATAAGTTCTCTCTAATTCTCCAATGGACGTATCTTGATCAGATTAGATTAAGTGAACAACTTATATATGTTGCTACTAAATGTTGAAGAATCATTATAGAATGGTATTTCTATTACATATAATCATATAGGGTCACACCAATAACAATAGGACATAAATTTGATATTTTATCTGTTGTGATATGAGTGATATGAGTGAGTCTTAAATATTGAGGAGTGCAATTTATACTTTGTATAGCATTCATTATCTGTATATAAGTTCTCTCTAATTCTCCAATGGACGTATCTTGATCAGATTAGATTAAGTGAACAACTTATATATGTTGCTACTAAATGTTCAAGAATCATTATAGAATGGTATTACTATTACATATAACCATATAGGGTCACACCAATAACAAGAGGACATAAATTTGATATTTTATCAGTTGAATTTGATTCAAAATAAAATATCATAAATCTTATGATTGTTATTTTATAGAAATAGTATTATAACTTAACATTATTTCATATTGTATGAGTTAAGTTAAGAAAGTGTGGATTATATCATTTAAAAAAGATTAAATTATTTAAATAAATAAGTTTTGCACATTTTACTTATTTAATATGATGAAATAAATAAAATATAAATAATTCATATTGTATGAATTGAAAATAAAATGTAAAATCTTTACATTTCTTATTTAATAAAATAGTTATTTCATTTAGAGAGTACGGGGAATATAGTTTATATTTTATAAACTCCATGAAGTATGTCTTTTATAAAATATAAAGGATTAAACTCTCTCTCTCTCTCTCTCTCTCTCTCTCTCTCTCTCTCTCTCTCTCTCTCTCTCTCTCTCCTTACGGAGTGAATTATGAGGAGCCAATATGATTGGTTTGTCTCTTTGCTATCTCCATTGCATGTTGTTGTAGCTTTTGAGAAGCATGATTACCAACATGGAGTGTTAAGTTAAAAAGAGTTGTGTTATTCATTAAGAACCGCCCTTGGCGGAATCCCCTCTCTCTACTCTCTCTTCTCTCTTGTTTTCTCTAAAAGTGTTGATAGAAGTAAGGAGAAACTCTTACATTTTGTTCTCTTGAAAGTACAAAATTAGTTTGTCTTCCAAGCTTAAGAAAAATGCAAAACACAATGTTTTGAACTAGCATTCAAGGTGATCATCTTCTTATGGCGGATACTCTAGAGAATGAGTTTTTTGTCCTTGTTTCCATCTTCAACGACATCCAATTCTTGAGTTAGATTCAAAGGACTTCAAAGGTTGTAGTCTTTAACTTCTACTTTGTTTGTTGTTGTATTATCCGTTCATGCATGTAATTGATAATTGGTGGAATAAAATTTTATGTTTGTTCAATCGTTTTAAAGCTTCCGTTGTAAATTCTATGATTGTATGTGTTTTTGGAAACTGTCTTTTATACAAATTCCCAACAATATCCTAGTGTTCTTGGTTGGTCTTTTTATTGTTCTCGCTAGCCTAGATAATTGTGTTTGTGCGTGCTTAATCGTCGATCCCAACAAATGTTGCTACCCTAGAACAACGCAATTCTACCTTAAAACAAAAGGACTTCAAGTTTGAAGACAAACTTTTGGGAGACAAGTTAGTGAAACTTAACGATGCCACAAAACTAATGGACAATCACGATAGAGTCTTAGCCATTGACCACCTCCAACAAACTTACATTTGTGTATAGGATGAATTTATTCTTGTCTAAAAATAGAAGTATTTGAGGAAGAAAGTTTGGTATTATCTATGTTCAAGATAATTTTGGTAACACTTACTACAAAACCAATTTAGTTACCTCATCTAAAGAAGAATCCGAAGATGAGATTGTAATCATGTGTAATCAAAATGATCCTCATAATATCAAATCTAACAAATTTTATGAAAGGTTCTAACTTCTAACATCTAGAATAGACACCACTGACTCTGAAGATGACATTTGTGTTTATTTTGATTTAAAAGAAGTTGAAGGAACCAAATGACTGCTTAATTTTTATAACCGATGAAACATCAATGTTTATGAGTCGTGGTATATAATTAATGTTGAATTTCCTATTCCAACTAGTTCTATCTCTAGTAATAGGAAATTAGGTCAAAAGTAAAGCCAACAAAAATAGATTAGCAACCAACCCATTCACATGACTCAGAATCAACCTTAAAAGACTAGGAAGCCTAGTGGAATTGTGAAAAAGGCTCAACTAATGAGTCTAAAAGTCAATTGGTCAAATCATTTCAGTTTGGAAAACAAGTAATTTCTTTTTATCCAACGCATTTTTGTAAACCAGTTGTCATAAATGCACCAACTTCAAAAGGAAAAGAGAAAGTCGACTGTTTCAAAATAATAACCGAAATATCTCCAAGCCGTTACTCTCTAAATAAACCTGACTTATATCTTACTGTTTCTGATTTTGGATGGAAGAAGTGATGCGGAATTTTTGTAAACGTGGCTTTCCTTACTTAACTCTATATTTAAACCCTAACCACAAAGAATGCATTTAACGGTTTTATGTTAAATGGTTGTATTAATTACTTGGTCTCATAAAAACTTCATTGTACATTTTGTACAAAATCTAACATTCTTGGTAAATTAAGGGGAAAAAAACTATTGTATAAATATGTGATTAACCCTATAAACATTTGGTACATAATCAAACATTCATTACAAATTCCATGTAATATCGAACATTAAAATAAATTTGAGAGGTGTTTATACAATAACACTGACACACCACCACCTCTCGAAATCAATTAATACAAGGAAAACACCACCGGTGAACAACAAAACAACGATCATATACATAGAACAACAAACAAAATATCAGTCGTTCTCGTACACAAAGACAACAGTTCTGATTTTGTTGTTCCGATTTTTCAACTTAACCATATTGTACAAGATCATTTCTTCTTGGAATACACATTACCAATTGTCAAAAAGAAAAATGGTTATACACAAATATGTGTAAAGATTGCTTATATCATATTCCTTGCTACATATATACCCATACAAATAAATACAAATGCATCCTAACCCCAGACATTATGTATCAGGCACATTTAATGTGCCTGATACATACTTGCGTCTAATACAATATGTATTAGACGCATTACCAACACGTCATACATTACCCTCCCGAAACTCAGCTTGTTGGAGAAGTTCCAACATACTTCCCGCCTTTCGCTTTGCTCTATCGGTTCCATTCTCCGACAATTCCATCAAAACCTCCTCCGCCCCGAGCTCCTTCATCATCTTCAAACACTCAAAATCACCCACACACACACTCCACAAAACCGCGACCCCATTCTCACGGTTCCTAGGAGACCCGGTCCGAACCACCTCAACCAAAACCGGAATCGGGTCCGCCCGACTAATCGCCACCTTCCCTTCATGGTGAGTAGCAATTATCGCCAAAATCGCTAACGCCTCATCCATCATTCCGCCGCTCGCATCTTTAACCAATTCCATCAACGAAATCACGATTCCGGCCCGTACCGCTCTCACCTTGTTCCCTTGGTAAATACAAAGGTTAAAAATGGCAGTCGCCGCGTCTTTTTTCCCTCTCGGAGTCCCGTTCTGTAGCAAATCAATAAGCGGTGGAATCGCACCGGCCGCGCCGATCGCCACCTTGTTTTCGTCCAAAACCGACAAGCTAAAAAGAGTTGCCGCCGCGTTTTCCCGCCCTTCCATGGTTCCGTTCTTTAATACGTCGACTATATCGGGTATGGCTCCAACACCCACGATAATCCCTTTATTGGCTTCGTTTATTGATAAGTTTAAAAGCGCGGTGACCGCGTGTTCTTGAGTTCGGTGATCGCGGGAAGATAGTAACTCGACTAAGAGCGGAATGGCACCGGCATCCGCGATGCAAATCCGGCTATCGGTGTTTCGTTTTGCTAGTAACCGGAGTTCACCGGCAGCCGCCCGTTTCTCGTCGGAGTTCCCGTTTGCGAGTTTTTCAAGTAATCCGGCGATGGCGGTTGGGTCACATTCCGATCCGGTTCTTCCGGTTTTAGGGTTTCTTGAGTTGCCTTGTGATTGTGGTAGCTCAATTCCGTTACTATCGCACCATAAGGCGATTAGACTCTTTAAGACGTAGTTAGGTGTTAATGATGTGTGGAGTAATGTTTGTTGAGTTTTTGGGCATGTTTTGTGTCCCGCGTCTAGCCATTTTTGTATACACGACCGTTCATACGTCTGCAAAAATGAGAGATTCAAATTGAATTATGACCTAAAATACATTTGATTAGTTACAAAACTAAATTACTCTAAGAGAATTATTCTTCCAGCAAACCCTGAGTCAAGGTTTGCTGCTGGCCCACACTGCCCAACAACTCCTAAGCTGAGCTGACAGTGTGGGCCAGGAGAATTATATGCGATATAACTCTGCTATAACATATGAAAAAATACTTTTCAAACACAATACCTGTCCGGTGGAGACAATCACGGGATCTTTCATCAATTCGAGCGATATCGGGCACCGAAAATCATCTGGAATCACCGGAGATCTATGCCTCACGAAGCTATTTTCATGATCCGAGGAATCAAGTTTGGGATTTCCGAGCATCACGAAATCATTTATCTTCTTAAGAAGACACGACATTATCTCGAAGCAATTTTCGGGGTCTCCATCGGTTGATATGATCAAATCATGAATTGCTAAAGACTCTCTCCTAAGATCATTGATGGTTGTTAGATGCAGTTTTGCTGAAAGCCGTTTAATCATTTCTATGTCGGGTTCCTTTCCCTTTTTAACCATGGCCAAATCTGTTCGGAATTGTAAATCCGGAGACTCGATTTGTCCTTTTGCTCGTTTAAATTGTGCGTGCACAAGTTGTGTCTGAAAGATTATAATAGTAAGCACGTTATTTCTATTAAGATTTAAAGTCAAAAAGGGAAGTTACAGAGCTCGAGTGTTTATATTTGAATGTTTTCCAACAAAGAAATTTTTTGTAGTGGTTGTTATGGGGTAGGTAAATTCTAAAAACCGTACTCACCTGTTCTCTAACTTCCTCAGGTATATCGAATCTATCATACTGAACTTTGCACAATGCCTCTTCAATCTGTGCAGTTACTGCCCGAAATTTGTCTGCTATTTTATCAATTTGCAGAGCCTGTGACACACAAAAAAAAGAGAATGAAATAATATTTGAAAATAGTTTCAAATTGGTTGTTCTAACTTCTAATTACTAATTAGTAATTACTATCCTAGTTTTTATTGATTAAATCGTTCTTGAGAAACCTAAAACCTAAAAACTTATGAGAAAGATGAAGAAACCAAACCCAATATCGAACACGCGATTATCAGATAAATTTGAACAAAAGCCAATAAAACTGAAGTACCTGAAACGTTTTACTTCCCCCATTGACTGATTTGAGAAGCTCTAGAGCCAAATTCAAAGCAATTTTCAGAGACTGTAACCCTTGAACATCATCGTCACCATCAAGTTGTTCTTCGCTGTCTTTCAATTCTTCAAATAAAGGGTTTAAAAGCTTCACTCTCCTCATCAAATTCACATACATATCTTTTACAGCGTTTCTGCACTCCGGTAACCTTGAAAATTCCCGGACCAAGTCAACGAGTTGACTCACTAAATCGCCCCCTTCTTGATTGGCCATTATTAGACCACCAAAAACCACTACGGCTACGAGCGCACGGAAATCCCTGTTTATGGAATAGAAGAAAGATCGGTTTTTAAAAGGGAATTCGGTGACGCTTTTGATTGGGTATTTTGACTGTGATTCTAGAAGTTGAGACTTTTTGGGTTTATGAGGAAGTGACGAAATCCCTTGAAGAATAATTGCAAATGGGGGTTTATATATTACATGGTTGACTTGTTAATTTGGTTGAACTTGAGCGATAAGCAGGACGGCGAATGAGTCAATCAATGGATCCAAAGGGAAATGGTCGCTGATTTGGTGAAGAACTGAAATGACCACAAAGGAAAACAGAGGTAGGGACTAGGGACTGATTCTCTTTTTGTTTTATTCTATGGAAAGGAGAAGTCTTTTATTAATAAAGTTGGTTATTTGTGACGAACAAGAGTAGATTATTAGTTAATCCTTTTGTTTAGATCTAATTTTGATTCTCAATAAAAATTGTTGTTTATTTGATTATTATGTAAATGTGAATTCCAAATCACAGAAAATTAAAAATAAAACTTGAAGTATGTAACTGGATCTTTTATATAAATTCAATTAGTTTAAGCACCACATCATAAATAATTTAAGTTAGAACAAAATATGTAATCATAACACGTGTAATAGCTTGATATGAACATCATACTGATTACAAATTTAATAATACAGATCTTAACTTCACGCACATTTGTTATAATCTCAAAATTGGGATCTTAGGAAGATCGATTTACATTTTGTAAGATCTGAATCGTATGATTAAATTGGGATAAGAGATCCTACCAAAATGAATAAGTCAATGTCTTTTTTTGTGTGGTACGATTATAACTTAATGTTGTTTAAGACATCAATGGTGAATTCAGGTTTTAACTTCTTAGGTTGTGTTTGATAGTTTCAGACCTGAATAAGTAAGAGGTCTAACGCAGTAAGCATTATCTTATTGCTGACTCGGTCAGACGTATTTCTACTCAGTCAGATGTGATTTTTAGCATTATCAAATGCCCAGACTCGGACCGAGTCAGACATTAGGTCCGGTCAGACGCAAATCAAACACAACCTTAGTCACAAATCATAATTCATGTAGCCGCAAACCGCGGACATTATGAAAAAAAAAACATTCTAAACAGAAAAAGCAAGATCTTTATGATCATGTACACATAAGATGCATAAGATCACAAAGATTCTAACTATTGTGATGTTCTTCCTAATTTGAGATAAATGGATGAAGTAGTGATGCTCTATGAGACTTCTTACAACATGCAATGCTCGATTTTGAGTTGAATGGATGAATTTTTAATGCTCAACTCTATAATAAAGATTAAAAGAGGTCAAATATGCTTGGGATAAGACCTTAAAATCTTAGTCAGACCTTAAAATCTTAGTCAGAGGCTTAAGATATCAGTATAGATCTTGCTTTTAAATGGATCCTAGTGTGATCGGGGTTGTTTTTTGCTTATAAGATTTTATGATCGTAAGATCTTAAAATCAAGTTCAGGGTCTTCACAACCATGATCTTAAAATCAAGTTCAGGGTCTTCACAACCATGGGATAAGACCTTAAAATCTTAGTCAGACCTTAAAATCTTAGTCAGCCACCTGCTTTGCCTCATGTTGAGATCTTTCTGTGAAAATACGTATTGCAAGCTTTTATGATCCGTGTACAAGGTGCACTTTGTTCCGTACAAGTAATGCCTCCAGATTTTTAATGCAAACACAATTGCCGCCAATTCCAAATCGTGCGTTGCATACCGAGTTTCGGGTTCTTTTAATTGACGAGAAGCGTATGCTATTACTTTTCCCCGCTGCATTAGTACGCAACCCAATCCTCTATTAGAGGCATCACTATACACCACGAAATCTTCAGTTCCCTCTGGTAGGGTAAGAACAGGCGCATTACATAACTTCTCTTTTAGTGTCTCAAATGCTTTCTCTTGTTCCGCCCCCCATTTAAATTTTACCCCTTTCCTTGTTAGCTTCGTAAGAGGTACCGCAATTCGTGAAAAATCTTGGATGAACCGTCAGTAGTACCCGGCGAGTCCAAGGAAACTTCTCACTTCCGTCGGGGTCTTGGGAATTTCCCATTTCATCACTGCCTCCACCTTTGCTGGATCTACTTTAATGCCTTGGATGGAGACGACGTGTCCAAGGAATTGTACTTCCCTCAGCCAGAATTCGCACTTCGAAAACTTCGCATATAACTTCTCTTTCTTTAGAACTTCTAGCACCGTCCTCAAATGATTTCCGTGTTCTTCTGCATTCTTTGAGTAGATAAGGATGTCATCAATAAAGACGATAACAAACTTATCAAGGAACGGCTTGCATACCCTATTCATCAAGTCCATGAAGATTGCCGGGGCATTCGTCAGACCAAAAGGCATGACCAGAAATTCATAATGCCCGTAGCGAGTGCAAAAAGCAGTCTTCTCAATATCTTCATTTCTTACACGCACCTGATGATAACCAGACCGAAGGTCAATCTTGGAGAAATAGTCAGCGCCTTGCAGCTGATCAAACAGATCGTCTATTCGTGGTAGCGGGTAACGGTTCTTGATGGTAATTTTATTGAGCTCGCGGTAGTCAATGCACATTCGCATCGTGCCATCCTTCTTCTTGACAAACAGCACCGGTGCACCCCAAGGAGACACACTGGGGCGTATGAAGCCTTTATCCAGCAATTCCTGTAATTGTGACATCAACTCCCGCATTTTGGTCGGGGCCAAACGGTATGGAGCACGGGCGATAGGAGAAGCTCCGGGTACTAGATCAATACGGAATTCTACTTGTCTCTCAGGTGGTAAACCGGGTAAATCGTCTGGAAACACTTCAGGATATTCTTTCACCACGTCAATGTCATGTACCGTTTTCTTTACTTTATCTTCCATCATTACATACGCCACATAGGATAAGCATCCTTTCATCAAGCATCTCCTGACTTTCGCTGCGCTAATCAAATTGGACATCCTCTTGGGTTTTTCACCGTACACATACACTTTGCTGCCACCTGGAATTTTCACCGACACTATCTTTTTCCCACATGCGATTTTTGCATCATTGGCCCCAAGCCAATCCATACCAATGACAACATCAAAAGTCTTCACTCCAATCGGAAGAAGGTTCAACGAAAATTTCTGATCATCTATGCTGAGTTCGCAGCCACGGTACACATGTTTTATCCCCACCTTCTTACCACTTGCCAATTCCACCTCACATACACGATCTAATGGTTCTAGCGGTATATTGAATTTTAGACCAAACTCATAGGACACAAACGAACACGTAGCACCAGAATCAAATAATACGTAGGCAGGCATCTGGTTAATTAATAGAGTACCTGAGACCACGTCTTGTGTCTCCTTTGCTTCTTCTCGGGTGAGTTGGAAGGCGCGAGTCTTCACCTTTTGGGGCTCCGTCTTTTTCTGTGCAGTTGATACCATTGTCTCGCCACCCTTCTTCGGACAGTTGAAACTATAATGCCCCTTTTCGTGACATGAGAAACACTCGACTTCACTGAGCTTCGGATAGGTACATTCCCTCGCCTTGTGACCCGTTCGTCCGCAATTAAAACAAGCTGCACTTCCCATCTTACATTCGCCCGTATGCTCTTTCCCACACTTATCACACATCTTTCGACTGCCCTGTTTGGTTGACATCACTACCGACTTTCCCTTCTTATTCCAGCTACTGCTCCCGCCACTGAATTTACGTTTATCCCCAGAAACTTGCCTCTCCATTCTTCTTCGTTTCCACACGTCTTCAACATTTCTTGCTGCCTCGAATGCCGCATCCATTGTTACCGCCCGTTTTACTTCCAATTCATACTCCCAAGGTAGGCCTTTCACATAACGGTTGATTCGTGCCCGCTCCGTAGTGTAAATGTTTCCCACAAATGGTAGCATATCGCTGAACTTTTTAGTATACTCGGCCACGGTCAAACTACCCTTCTTTAGTGTAAGAAACTCATCTTCAAGTTTTTCTATGTCCCGAAGGGGACAATATTTGTTTTTCAAGCGAGTGGTGAATTCGGTCCACGACCACTTATAAATTACATCCTTTCCAACCAGTTCGTACAGGGTATTCCACCAAACTAACGCATCGTCCTTTAACATTCGTGAGGCATAGTAAACTTTATCTTTCTCATGACACTTGCTGACCTCCAGTACTTGCTCTGTCTCCCGTATCCACCGCATCGTGACTTTAGGCTCGTAGCTACCATAGTATTCTGTTGGTTTACATGCCAGAAAAGTTTTGAAGGAACATCTCTTCTTGTCTTCTGTCCCCACACTATCTTCCTCTGTAACTGAATCCCCGTTAGTGGGTCTCCAAGAAGCATCATCTGCTGAAGGATTAGTATGTGGGTCCCCCAGCCGTGTGTTCAACATTTGGCGCATATCTTCCCTCATCTCCGTCTTTAGATTACTAATGAGATTTTGTATAGCCTTCAAAGTCACAGGTGGAGGTTGCGGTATTGGATTTGGGTTAGGACCCATGTTAACCGCATCATCGACAGGGTTCTCTTCATGAGACGGGGTATGACTTGCTGCCCGTCCTTCACTCGACAGGTTCTGATTTCCACTCTCCATTTACTATATAAAACAAATAGAATTCGCATTTGTTACTTCTCATATATGTATATATGTATATATATCAATATACTCAAAAGCGGTAGCATATGATCTTCCTATGGGACTCGTGTTCCCAAGTATCTCTATACTAATTTCCACAACCAAATTCCTCAGGCTCCCTCGTGACTTCACCATTTCCAAGGCATATCATGTGGTTACAATAATACGGGCCCAATATTACTTTAACCACCTATATACTTTGGCTCTAATGTTATCACAAGATTTCCTGATTCCTTGGTTTCTGTGGATTCCAACATTATAATTTACCGACTCTACCCCGTTAGTTAGTACCTAGTACCACTACTTTACTTATTATTAGTCCACTAGTTTAAGCCTAGGATGGTTACCCAACCTAATTCGCTTAAACCATGGCTCTGATACCAAATTGTAACACCCCAACTTTTACACCATTTTTTTTCAAACTTATTTCACATTTATTTTATTTTACAAAACGTTTTATTATACAACGGGGTATCACAAATTTGCATCACAAACCATAGTTCAAACATGTCTAGTATACATCTTTTACAACAATGATTACGGTCTCGTACCCGACTCTTTCAATGCCCTTCCTGCTTACCTGAGTACATAGCATTTTAAAATAAAATACGTGAGACATAATGTCTCGTGAGCATTATGGGTTTAGACCCAAAAACAGTTTACCAAAAATATCATTATTCTTTAAACTTTCAATATTTCTTTTTCCTGTGAGCACACCCACATGTATTCCTTGTTTCTTTCTAATGGTACATTCCTACAAGCGCACCCGTAGGTTTTATACGAGACGCACCCGTATAGCTACTTCCCCAATAGCATGAAACGAATTCATCTATCAAGGTAAGACAACTACTTCGCGACGGGAGGTACCATCCCAGTAGTGTCTTTTTGCCACCCCTACCGCAGCAGGCCGTGGTCTTTATCCGGATACTTCTCAGCTTGTCAACAGGGCTCAATCACTTTATTATTTTCTTGTATTTCATTTACCATTTCCGTACACACTTACCATTCCTTTATTCCATTTTCAGTTTCACAAAACATTTTGGTTCCATAGAACCATTTCCTTTTTCATTAAATCATTTCCTTTTTCATAAATATTTTTGACTTCCAAAACATTCTTTAATAAAATTCATTTTGCTATGTACTCGAAAATCCACATAACACTCACTTCGAGTCACCTAGGAGTTATTTAGCTTCTTGAACTCCTTTTCCTTTCACTTGGTTATTCGTATTGGAACCACCACCTATTATTTGAAAAATATACATTTATATTCAATTCATATATATATATATATATATATATATATATATATATATATATATATATATATATATATATATATATATATATATATATATATATATAAAACAATTAATTTTACAGCACAAAAGTGCCATACTATGCAACTACTGATTATAATTAGGCTACAACACTCATTACCATAACTTCCTTTAATTTGTAAATTTTCCCGAAATACGCGTATTTTACTACAGTACCCTCGGGAAGTCGTATTTTGGTTCCGACAATTTTCTACAAAGTTTTGGGACATAATAAACCTATGTTTAAAATTTGGGATCAAACGGACAAATATTGGTCAAAATCTAAAAACTCAAAATCTCACTGCATGGTCTGCTGGCGCCGCCTCGCGACGCGACCAAGGGTGTGGTCGCGACTCGAAGACTGCATGCTTCGCGACTCGACCAAGTGTCTGGTCACGACTCGAAGACTGCAACCTTCGCGACTCGACCAAGTGTCTGGTCACGACTCGAAGACTGCAACCTTCGCGACTCGACCAAGGTGGTCGTCGCGTCGCGATCGCTGCTGGTACAGACCAGAATGTCCGATTTTTGTGCTATAAACTCTCATTTTTCTCTTGTTAAGCCCTTATTGCATGACTTAATCACTAGGAAATGTTCCAGGACCAAAATCCTTCATTTACATCAGGTTTTAACCCATAGAAACAACTAATTCCTACTTTAATTCCATAAAATCCCGTTTTTAACATTTTACACCCAAAAACACCAATTTTCGAAATTAATCACTTGGGGATGTCTTAATACATCCTAAGTGATTCCTAAGACTCATTAAAAACACTGGAATCAGCTTTGAATCTCATGAACCCGTGGGTAGAGTTCATAAGCTCAAAACCCCCAATTTGACAATTCCTCAACGCCCTTGTGCTTTGCGCGTTTACTTAGTTTTTTAAGCTTGTTTAGATGGAGGAAATCATAGGAACAACCTGAACCATGACCATGATTTCAGATTTCAGTTTGTCCCCAGGATGAACACACAAGAAATTAGGTTAGAAAGCTTGATTACTAACCTTTTTATTGAAGAATTCCCTCTTAAGCTTCAAAACTTGGCTTCTAATCCCGTGAATCCTCGATCTCTGCCCAAACTCTCGATCACTCTCGCTCTCTCCCGATACTTCTGCAATCTTCTGGGAGTTTAGAGAGTCTTCCCCACTATTTATAGTTCCTAAATTTCCAATTTTAACCCTCTAGTTCCATTTCTCCTATTATGACCACAAAAGTCAAACTTTTAATACACAAGTGTTTTATTTCTCACAATATTGCCACAAACACAAAATATTTTACATTAAGATCCCAAAATATGGCAAAAGACCATTTTGCCCTTTTTCTTAACTGTACTATTGTACATAGTTATTTTACATTTTATTACAATTTCTCTCGGGTTCTTACATGGTCTTTACTTGTTGTTAAGACCTAACATGTTTTAATAAGAATGTTAATGAACTCCTTAGGTATTTAAGGAGTAAAGTTCATGGAATGGAAGGGACAAGGGAATGGAGTAACCTTAGTTAGACTTCTCTAACTAGCCAAGGTGTGTACATGTAGCTTTTACCCACTTTGAGATACATGGTAAATATTATGAAATATTTATGTATTTTTCTACATGAAGAGATGAATATGTGTTAATACTTATGTTATGTTGATATGTATTATGTAGGATAATGATATGGGTGTTCTAATGAGAATACCATATTATGAATAGTAGATGAATGATAAGTAATATATAAGTAATGATATAAGAATTGGTATATGGCTTATAGCCTTAAAAATACATAGAAGTAATGATGATATGGTAGAAAGAGTATATGTAAAAGTACAAGGATGTTATGAAAGGCAATAAGTTATATAGGGACATAACTCCCCATAAATAATGAGTAATGTGGTGAAGTATATGTGTTGTCATATAGTCTTAAAAGTAGTATAGGTGATATAGATGAAGAAGTAAAGTATTAGGAGACATAATTTTCCATAAATAATGAGTAATGTGGTCAAGTATATGTGTTGGCCTATAACATTAGAAAGGTAGTAAAAGTGATGTAGATAAAGAAGTAAAGTATTGGGAGACATAATTCCAATTACGAAATGAGATGTAATGAATTAGTGTAATAGAGGACGTAACTCCTCAGATAAGGGTATAAAGAAATAAAGTGATTGTATTGATTGTGTATATATACATATATACATATATATATATGTTAAAGTAATTGGCATATAATGTAGAACATGAAGATAGTATATGCATACAAAGAATGAATGAAAGTTGGGTGGAATGTATTAACATGAAATACAATAGTTTTGAGATTAATGTATTAAAGGTGAATTGTGTAAATAGTATGTATAGACTATTTATGTAATTGCAGTGCTACGAGTTATGAAAGTTAAGTCCATTAGCTAAAGAAGAAAGTTAAAGTAATGTAGTCCGAACCAGGATCCTACCTGTGAGAAGGGGGATCAATCCAAATCTTACCCGTTTGAAGGGGGATTAACCAGGACTCTACCCGTTTGAAGGGGGTCAGTAAACACTACTGGGATGATATTTCCATTCGCGAAGTAGTTGTTTTTAGCACGCCCTTATGGTTGGATTTGTTCTATACCATGAAGGAAGATGAAACTAGCACGCCTTTATGGTTGGTTGTTCTATGCCATGAATGGAGATGATATTAGCACGCCCTTAAGGATAGATATGTTCTATTCCTTGAAGGGAGAGGGAACGGAGCACACATTAATGGGTAGATTGGTTTCATTCTGAGGAGTGAAAAGAAGATGAGGTTGTCTATATATAAACAGGAATCAAAAGAATCTCATAATTCAGAATGGTTTAAGTTTATTTATATATGTGATGATACTCAGTTATATGAGTTGTGTTGTATGTGTGAAGATATATGCATGTTTAAAGAAGTCAACCATGTGACTTAAGAGACAATGTATGATGTACAAGTATATAAATGTTATATATATGTGAAAGGTATGAGTATAAGTAGTTACAGAAACAATATAAAGATTAAAGGAGTAAGAGTTACTTACGTAGTATATGTGGCAAGGATTATGTATCCAATCAGTATATAAGGAGTAAATGATGTATATGTTTTGTTGACAAGTAGAGTATAATATACAATACGTATGATTGTTGTAAAATGGATTCTTAGTAGAAGCAATGTTGTGGAGTTATTTTCAACATCCTGGTGTGTAAAGGAGAGAGTAATTGAATATAAGTGAATGTTGTTATGTTAATGAGGTCTTACAAGTAAACGTTATTCAAATGAGTATTTGTATAAATATATTGCTAGTCTAAACTCATGTAACTAACAAGACTTTATAGTCATATATATATATATATATATATATATATATATATATATATATATATATATATATATATATATATATATATATATATATATATATATATATATATAAGACTATATATATATATATATATATATATATATATAGGGTTAAGTTCATATGTGACCATTATATTTCGTGAGACCGGAAGACGCATTCTTAGACACTCATTTTGGGTGTAAAACAAAAAAAAATTAAAAATGCAAAATAAATGAAAAAAATTGAAAAAAAATGTATTTATTTATTATTTTCGTAATTTTTTTATTCAAAACAAATTAAAAAAATTAAAATAAATAAAATAAAAAATAAAAAATTAGCATTTTTTTCATATTCTAATAGAATATTACATTAGTTTGTGTAATATTCTATTACACTAGTTTGTGTAATATTCTATTAGAATATGCTACATCCAGCAACATTCTACTAGAAAATTTTTTTATTTTTCCAGGTTTTTTTTCGATTTTTTTTTATTTTTTAAAATTTTTTTAAAATTTTATTTAGATAGAATAAGTAGCGAAAATAAGTAGACAAAAATTTTTTTTTTGAAAGTTCTCATTATTTTAGCCTATTTTAATTTTTTTTTGGATCTCCAAAATGAGTGGCTAGGATTGAGTCTCCCGGTCTCACAAAATTTACATGGTCTAATTTGAACTTATATATATATATATATATATATATATATATATATATATATATATATACACACACACACACACACACACACATATATATATATATATATATATATATATATATATATATATATATATATATATATATATATATATATATATATATATATATATATATATGATTATGCTGTGTATTTCAGGTATACAAGGATTAAAGTAAATGAAGTAGAGTGAAGTAACTTTGGAATATAATGTGTTTGTATTTAATCATTATGTTATGTATGAGTTCTGATTCACTATTATGGTTGTATTGATATTCAGTTTGTGATTATCCGGATTTTTATTTCATGTGATAATGTTAAAAAAAAATCACGGGTGTCACAACCATAATGAGACATTGATAATGATAATCACGAGGTGAATCCTTATAAATGAATGAGTTTGTATATCCTTTGACCTGAGAGATATGTTGGCTTCTGAGTAAGTGTAGAAGTATGACATGATATAGTTAAATGATTTTTTCAGCGATACATTTATAATGGCTACTATAAGATGTGTGAAACTTATGATAGATACATATAGTCAAGATGCAATTTGTTCCTTTAATTGTTAGACTAAGAGGTATGGGTTCCCCTCACTGTGAGGGGTTCTGGTGCCACATAGGCGCCACCTCACCTTCCCTTCACCTTCCCCTCACCCCTTCAAATCTAGGAAATGGTAACCCCTCACCAACCCCTCATTTTTTGTTTTAAATAAATAAAAAATAAATTAAATTAAACCAAACTAATTTTTTTTAAATAACATTTCATTTACTAAAAGAAATTAAAAATACAAACGTAAATTAAAACGACAAACGACAAATAAAACTAACGATAAATAAAAACGACACACGATAAAACATGAAAAAATAAAACGTCAATCTTCCGAGCCGTAGGAGTCGTTGTCGTCTTCATCATCTTCATCTTCGTCGTCGTCGTCCATATACTCCTCCGCTTCTTCATCCGACGTCAAGAACAATTCTTCGTCTTCTTCAATTTCGATGGCTTCAACTGCATTCTGGTGGACATGTTCCGACAAGTCCGCTCGAAGGTTGTTGTGCAACTCACGGCTACGTACCTCCGCTCTATTTGCTCGGTATTGAGCCGTGTCAAAACCGAGAGGCTCGGGATGTGGCAACACTTCATTTTCATCAAATCGGCAAATAGCTTTGCCTTCGTATTCTAAAATGATATTGTGTAGAATAATGCACGCGTACATCAACGACTTAATTTTTCTGTCGTCCCAAGTCCGTGCCGGATTGTAAATAATGTTGAAACGTTTTTTAAGTACGCCGAACGCTCGTTCTATATCCTTCCGAGCTCCTTCTTGGACCGCCTTAAACCTCAAATGTTTTACGTCGTTCGGATGTGACCACGACTTCACAAAAACAGAGTACTCGGGATAAATCCCATCAGTCAAATAATAACCACGTTTGTAAGTAACGTCGTTCACGACAAACGGGACGTCATGAGATATACCCTGAAATATATCGTTGAATACGGGCGATTGATCGAGTACGTTAATGTCGTTGTTAGACCCGGCAACTCCGAAAAAAACATGCCAAAACCAAAGATCCGTCGATGCGACCGCTTCTAAAATTATTGTCGGCTCTTTGTGGTCGCCCCGCATAAACTGACCACGCCATACATTGGGACACATCGACCACGCCCAGTGCATGCAATCAATGCTGCCGATCATCCCGGGTAAGCCATGTCTTCCTTGATGAATTGTGTATAGTTGATGTATGTCGTTCGTCGTTGGCTTACGTAAATATCGGTGACCATAAACCTTGATGATGGCTTTTGAAAACTTGTAAAGTGCGTCCCGTGCCGTTCTCTCGGACATTCGTAGGTACTCATCCCACGAGTCGGCTCCTAAACCAGTGGCTAGTTGTCGGATAGCCGCTGTGCATTTTTGAATCGGCGTAAACCCTTTTACGCCTCTAGCATCCCACCGTTGTTGAAAATACGAGAATCGTGCTTCCAAATCACCAACAATGCGTAAAAACAATTGTTTCTCCATTCGGAACCTACGCCGGAACTTGGAAGCGTATACGGCGTCATCGACAAAATAATCGTTAATTAAACGATCATGGCCGTCTTCACGTTCTCTACGTAAATTAGCACCCCGTCTTCTTCTCGGCACATTTGAACTTCCCGCTTGGTTTTTGAAATACGCTAGCGTACATTACATTAAATTACCGATGAATTGCTCGTCATTTCCCTGGCCGTTATCCTCGTCTGACGACGTTGATTTTGAAGACATTTCGTTGTTATCATATGAAGACATTTGTATGTTTTTAAAAGGTGTATGTATGAAGATGAGAGGGTTTTGTGTGTTAAAATTGTTGTATGTGTGAGTATATATATATATATATATATATATATATATATATATATATATATATATATATATATATATATATATATATATATATATATAAAATTTAAAAAGAATTAAATTTTTTTTTTTACCGTTGAAATGTAGACGTTGGGGGGGGGGGGGGGGGGGGGTGGATTTTTAAACCATGCCAAAGGTCATGGACCAAAACTGTAAAATTCCTTCTCTTCCCCTGGCGACGAACAAACCTTGCGCGATGTCCATCACCGCGGTTAACACCCCAACTGGGGCGGTGTTCCCGTGCGGTGATGGAGGCCACCTGGACCCCGCCCCTCCTTCGTCGCTCCCGTACCGCTTGGTCTTAGAGTGTGATACCGATTGGGGGCTTGATAAAATCAAATAGATGCATGTGTATGGTCGAACCCAAATGATTTCTAGTCTTTTCCACAATTGTAGGTGTAGCACCAACCGACACAAAATAATAATGATAAAAATATGAGTATACACCATGGCTTAAGATATTTAAATCGGCCATGCTTTTAATCAACAACTGAAGTATCTTATACATGTATCACTAAAAACAAGACAATTACCATCTTTCCACTCGCACAACACTTTTTATTTGTCCTTTTTCCTCTTAAGACACCTATGGATAAAGTAACTAAATAAGTAATGGCATCGGTCTATATTATACATAACGTCGGTTTTCTATACTGAATATACGCCTTAATGAGAATAATCAACCATTTTACTTTTACGTCCTAAAAACAACTTTCACGAGCTTCATCAATTTTAATATGAGAGATGACAGGAAAATAGAGTGTCGTAAAGGGCTAAACATCCCCCATTATTTTATGAGTAAATCTCAACCAAACACAAAGTCATTTATGAGCAAATCTCGAACACAATGGCGTCAAGAGTTAACTTACAAACTCGTAGCACAACAAAACAAATAAATGTAACATGAAATAACAAAGGACCCTCAAAAAGCATATAAACATAGTCTAGAAACAATAAATACGAGGCCAAATAACACCACCAGGACACGGATCACAGATGATGTGAATACGATCCAATGGTCACGATTTCCTGATTGGACTACTAGTGCAAGTTACAAGCTCTGATGCTCATAGTACAAGTTAAAAACGCAAAACCCCATGCCAGAAAATGCAAAACAAGCAAGTCAACCCAATTTCTCCAAGAAGGTTTCGGTCAACGTATTACCATTTATGATCTTTGTTGTCCCTATAATAATATCATATGCCATCCCTTCCTACAAATAGTAAAAACAACATTCATAAAACAACAGTAGTTAAGGGGCTAAATTGATAAATTGGTAAAAGTACAAGTGCTTTTATGTATTTTTTCCAAACAGTACCTGAGAGCTGAGAAATCGAAGTGCAGAAATCTCAGCAAATGTGACACCTCCAACAAAGACAACTAGAACAAGAGACCGCCTCCCGTCTTGTAACCTGAAATATATTCAAAGGTAAATTATACATGAAAAATCTATTACAGCATTGTACTTTGAAAAATCTACCCGGTTATAGCAATGTACTTTCGATTCTTTTCTTATTAGGACATTATACCTTGAATAGTGTTACCTAATTATAGTAGTTATTTTTTCTTAATATTTGAATGACATTGTTATAATTGTAACATGAAGAAATGAAAGTACGTTGCTATTTCTTGTAAATAATTCTCTATTTTGTAATCAAGGATGATGTATTTTAGAGAGAGAGAGAGAGAGTACTTGTCCATGGGTGAACCACCGGGTAGTGTATCAACTGGACCATTTGCAAATGCACTCTGTAGCAAAATGTGGTGAAATAAGTTTAAATAAATTATAAAAAAGAAATGAGAAGATTAAATACAAAATAAGGGAACGTATACTAACTCTCTTTGACTCTGTATGTGTACCAGGTAACAGCTTTAATATTTCTTCAAGTGGACGCCTGAAAGACCATAAAAATATAAAATACATGTTGATATATCACGGTGTTTATAAAAGAGGGAAAAAAAATTAGAAGTGGTATAAAATATAAATAATAGCCTGCAACACATGACAAGACAGAACAGAACAGGTTGTACTGTGTTTGATGTGTACTGGACTTGGACGGATGTCAGTGGGACAAAAATTGCAATTTTTTTGTACCGCCCAAAAAGGTGGGACAAGACAGGATGTGTATGTGTAAAAGACGAAAATGCCCTTGTCATTCTCACCATCCAGATCGAATGGCGTGCTGAATTAGGCGAATACTGAGAGGCGCGTATCCGGAGAAAACATATGAAACGTCTTTTGGACTACCAACAAAAATAAAAAGATATGAGGAGTAATTTAATAAAAATAAGTGGCATTTAGCCTTGATAAATATTAAAAGGAAAAGAGGGATAAAATAGTAAATATATGAAACTTTGTTGCATACTTGGTTGTATCGGTATCCTCAACCACGAGGTTAAGAGCACGTTTGATTGTCAGCCAGTTGCTTTTTCCCTCCTGAAAAGGACAAGAATGTAAATTAACCTCGTCTATTTTTTATTCAAATTTAATTTAAAATAAAAACAAAAATAAGAACACGTTAGTGAAAGGTATAAAAGAAACCTGCTTCTTGACCAACCCAGCTTTTTCTAAATTATTAAGAGTAGCTATGTGCTCGAATCCATAGCTGTGAAGAATCTCTCTCCTAAATATATATTAAGGTATAAATGAAGTTAAATATTTCTTTCATATAATTATTATTATTATTATTATTATTATTATTATTATTATTATATTTACCTAAGATAGTCAAAGTTCCTTTTTGGTAAACCAGCATTGGTAACTGAAAGTAAGATAAGTTGTCTTAAGACACTAACAAGAGGTTCCTGTTTATGAATCATTTCTTCAATGTACTCTAAACATCTGTAAACATAAAAACAAATAATAATTTTGTTTTATGTCTTTAAATTTAATAAATATGAAATAAAATATTATTTGAGCTTACATATCATAGCTTTCAGCCTCCACAATAGTGTGTTCCATGTCAAGTCGCCCAAGAAATGAAGGTTTTGAAGTAAGTGTGGATAAATGTTGAGCAAGATTTATGTGCCTCTAAATAAATAAAAAATAACATTAAAGTTTATATATTTCTTATAAACCAGAATGTTAAAAAAGGGTCCAAAAAAACACTTACAGTCATTTCTGGCAATGAGTTGAGCTTTTTGACAAAATCCTTCAATTCAGATACTGTTTGATTCTGATATCATAAACCATTTACAAGTCAAGAAAAACAACAATTTAACCATTTTAATAGTTTTGTTTTTAACCTAAGTAAAAATACACATTTTTTCAACATTCGGATATAATATTAAGTAGGATGAAATAAGAAAAAAGGGCAAATTACAGATAAACTTTATAATTTAGGCAATTTTGCAGTTTAAGTACTTATTTATTTTTCCAATCAAACAATAAAACTTTCAGACGTTTTTTTTTTTCCAAATTAATTATTTTGACCTTAACATAATAGGTCAAACCGTCAAAGTGGTATATTTAGAAAAGGGAAATCTCCATTAAAGTCCCAATATTTTGGCACGGTTTATGAAAAAGTCCCAAATTAATTTTTATTAACAAAAAGGTCCCAAATTAATTTTTATTAACAAAAAGGTCCCAAATTAATTTTTATTAACAAAAAAGGACAGAAACTACATGTTTTATCTTCAATAAAGTCCTAATATTTTCGTACAGTTTACAGAAAATTCCCAACATTAGCCGATTTTCTCTCTTTTTTGTTAATAAAAATTAATTTGGGACTTTTTTGTTAATAAAAATTAATTTAGGATTTTTTCATAAACTGAGCCAAAATATTGGGACTTTATTGGAGATTTCCCTTTAGAAAATCACCAATAGGTCAAATTGGTTAATTTGGAAAAATGTCTAGTTTGATTGAAAAGAATAAAAAATAAGTGATTAAACCGCAAAAGTTAAAAACTTCCCAAAAACTATATTTTTTTTGTAATTTGCCAAAAGAAAATTATAAACTTACAGTAGTTTGCATCTCTGTGTAGTCCTGCTTCATGGATGTTGCTTTTTGTCTTAAAACCTGCAATCATACTGCAGATGGCAACTAAGAGAAGACCTCTAAAACAGATATAATTTAAGTACAAAAGGGTATTTTAGTAAATGTGTACTCAAATGCATAAATAAAACTGTTTTTGTTTAAGTATTATAGATCAACCTGGACAACAACTTCAAAGTTAAGATCCCGTGTTTCCCTGAACAGCTTGTCACTGAAACAAAATCATAATGGCAACATTCTTGAAGTGTAAGAAGAAATAGCAACATACTTTTATTTATTTGTTTATTATAGCATCCTACTTATTAGATATAAAAATACATACGTTGAATTAAGAGGAACTTTCATCTTTTTTCCATCTTGTTGGTTAGCACCCATGATTGATGCATCTATCTCTACAGCACCATTATTGATGTGTAAAATCTGCACAATTAAAGATGGTTTAAAAGATAGTTAAAATGACCAAAATGCCCTTACTAGAACCCCATGTGCTGAAATCATGTTGTTTTTTTAAATAAAGATTGTTGATGGTCTTAGCTTCAAGGACTTAATTGATATGAAAAAGGTTTGAGGGACTAAAAATGCAAATTGGCGATTAAGTCCAGGGACCAAATTTGTAATTTACCTCGTCTAGAAGCCCTTCGTATGTCAATTGAGTGCACATAGGAGTAACCATATCCAACTGCAATGCAACAACAATCATGCAAGTTTATTTATATATATATATATATATATATATATATATATATATATATATATATATATATATATATATATATATATATATATATATATATATATATATTATCATGGTTTGTTAGCAAAAGGAAAATACTTTTCATAGATCAGATGAGCTTTTTCATCTATTAAGAAGTTATTAAACTTTTTCTGTTGCAATATAAATCAGATTATTCATGTGTTCATAAATTCAATTTTAGAAATTTAGAAATTGTTTTGCATTATTCATGTGTCATATATTTAGAAATTGTTTTGCAAAATAAATCAGATTATTCATGTGTCATATATTTAGAAATTGTTTTGCAAAATAAATCAGATTATTCATGTGTCATAAATTCAATTTTAGAAATTTAAAAATTGTTTTGCATTATTCATGTGTCATATATTTAGAAATTGTTTTGCAAAATAAATCAGATTATTCATGTGTCATATATTTAGAAATTGTTTTGCAAAATAAATCAGATTATTCATGTGTCATATATTTAGAAATTGTTTTGCAAAATAAATCAGATTATTCATGTGTCATAAATTTAGAAATTGTCATAAATTGTTTTGTATTTCGAAAAAGTTAGTACAGAAAAAATACCTCTCTGTCTAGAATGATAAGGGTATTTATCTCAGGGACACCTGTCTGCAGTTTTAAAGAAGAGTGAGAATAGTTTCTATTTTACAAAATGCAAACTACAAAAAAAAAACATTATATTTTGGGCAATTTTGCGGTTTAACCACTTATACTTTATATTTTCTAATCAAACCATAAAAATTAGACCTTTTTCCAATTTAACCATATCAACATGTCATAATGTGAATTTGGAATATATAAAGCATCAGTGGGTAAACCGTAAAACTCCCAAAAATACAATGGTTTTTCTGTAATTTGTCATTTTCACATATACAAAGTATATCACTTTAATAATTCATATGGCTTACATCAGTTGAACTAACAGGCTCTTCAGCTTGCATACGGTTAAGCATGTCAGCAACACGTACAGATGCTTTCCCTTTTGCCCTAACATTTGGTATCAAACCAAAAGAGAACTGCAAAATACACCAATTTCAAAAAAAAAAATGTATAATATCAATATAAAAAGAGAATAATTCATGGAGTAATAAATCAACTAAACCTCAAGCTTGTGTATGGCTTTGGCAATATGCCAAAGAGAGGTTGTATCACCATCTGTTAAGCATTCCTGTTAACATAAAAACCAACCACACAAAACAACTAAATACTCTCAGTTCAAGGAATTAAAATTGCATAAAATCTTATTAACTAAAAGGTTAAAGAAACATACTTTATAAGATAAATCGAGTTCAAAAGATAATATATCCTCATCGAGTGGAACAGCATACAATGGGAACTCCCCGATTGTTAGTAGATTATGAACTTTTTCTTCTTCTAGAAGCTGCAAATGAATGATGGTTATAAATATTTACAGACATGATTAATTTTGTGGGGTATTAGAATGGCTTACTTTCTCACAGGCAACAGCACGGCGAGGAACAAAATAGACAAAATACTCTCTTTGAAGGCCTTTTGAGTTGTCATTGTGGATATGTGAAGATATAAATTTCATCAAATGAAGCTGAGTTTGTACAAGGTAGACCACTTTAGTACAGGCAGTTTCAAGTGGATCTTCATTAAGATAAAGCAGATCAGCTCCATGTTCCTGTTTTTGCATAACATGTAGGATTGACAGTTAGCACAGATAAATAGCCCAATTATGGAGCGTTTAAGAATGAAAAATCTATATTTTCATGGAATTTCGTTTGCCGTTATCAACTTTCTGTTCTAGTTTCACATTGTGTTTTGTTTACTGTAGACATGGTTGTAATATAGAAAATGGAGTTGACTTGCCTTGAGAACCGAAGTCTGGACGATCAATGACAGGGAACCACCTAGCTTCGGATCGATGACCAAACACTTTTTCCCTCGAATCTATAGATATTTCATCAAATAGAAATTAAGATAACTTTATGTCGGTTTTCTCGGTTACTTATTCAGTCTGATGATTTGATAAACGGTACGAATTACATCAAATTCGTATGATAATGATCGAAGTGAGTAGAATTTAAAGTATGTGAAGTCAAGCTTACATTTTTTAGGATTGTTATGAGCTCCTTCTGAGACTGATCCCTGTAACTCGAAAGAAATCAAATTAAAAACTGGTGTGGAGATAAACACGCATTTACACCTAAATTGAAGCACATAACTTAACACATGCGTAGATAGGCTACCTTATAGGAGTGAAATTGATAGGTCCGTTCTGTAAATTGGGAATTTGTGCCATTATTTTCCCTTTTTACGATCTGTGTCCCTCCTGTGTGATCAGAGCGGAATGATTAAGCGACGAAGATGAAGAACAATAGATTAAGGGCTTTCGAATGGACTTGCTAAATTTTGGGCTTTAAAGAACGATAAGTTAAGACTAACTTGAAAGTTCGATTTGGGCCCGGTATAGCCCAGAACTAGAGGTGCACAGACCGGATTTTTCGGGAAACCAGTTCCGTGTGAAAATCGAATCGTATAGAGTTAATATAGTCAAAACCGGGTTGGACAAAAAGCGGTTCGGCTTAAAAACGGTTTCAATCGAAAAATATAGTCAAAACCGATTTGGGTCAACGTAGTCAAAATCGGTTTTACATACCGGTTTAACAACCTAGATCGGCCAAAATCGATTCTCAAACCGGTTTGAATCTCCGGATCAAATTAGAAACCGGATCAGTTTCTCTCAAACTGGTTTCAAACCCGAATAGGATCGGATCAAAAACCGGCTTCGAATCTCGAACCGGTTTTTTTGCCCACCTCTACCCAGAACTAGGAAAAAAGGGGTTAGCTACCAATTCTATTTACCCCTACCCATTAGCCAATTTTTAAAGGGGATAGTTTCAGAACCAAATAAACCCCGGGGTTATATAGCACATTTTGCCCAATAGTGAATTGTTTTAAGTAAAATGGGTTATATGGTCGTTTGTAGGGCCGGCCCAATACCTGGGCGAGGAGGGCTAAGGCCTAGGGCAGCAAAGTTGTATGGGGCATAATTTTAGTCCAGTGTTATATCTATTAAATTGGCCCAAACAAGTTTAGCTCAGGTCTGTGATTCTCTTTATCGGCTGTGAGAGGCAAGCAAGGCATGGGCGGGATGTGTCGAAGCGGGAAGTCGATTCTGCGCAAGCCAACCAATCGACGCCTTGAAATATTCAAATACTCAACACCTCCCTACTCCTACAGAAGATGAGGATTCAGCTAGTTATTCTACTCTCTCCCTCTCTCGATACGTTTATGCAAAATGGAGAAATCAAGAGTCAATAACCCCTAAACCAATAAACCAATAAGGTAATATGATTTCTCTCATCTGATTTCTCGTAACAGCAACACAGTTCCTCTAAATTTAATTTCTCCTCTTAGCTATTCTGATTTCTCCTAATCTGATTTCTCTTATATCCTTTTATGTTAGAATAATGTTGAGATGATTTGTTTTGTATGCATTTTGTTATGTATTTGATACCTGTGTAACTAAAACAATTGCGTAAATGACTTGGCTTTTGTTTTTTATATAACGCTGTAGATTTGTTAAGTTTATGGTGTAATTCATGATCTTGTAAGCACTAAAAAATTTCCCACCGTTTCATATTGTTTAAGAACCCATATAGGATAAGTTGAGATTTTCAAAAGTTTCAACTTCATCTTGTTTAAGGAACACATTTTTTTTTTGTTTTAACTAAGTGCAGAAAAGATACCAGTTTTTCATATAATGCTAACAATGGGTTTTGTTTCATGGAAAAAACCATGAACAAAAATGCCTCCTTTATCACATATCCCAATATATAATTACGGAAGGTTGACACGTCGTAGTCGTTGATACAGTCAAAAATACAAGATTTATTACCTTACGAGCACACTAGCTAAGTGGAAGTAAGGGTCGATCCGTGGAGTCAGTGGTTGGATATGTGTCAGAAATTAACCAAACTATAGTGTCACTATATAGCTGGTGGCGTTCCATACACTCACTAAACCCAAACAAACTATCGAAAACATAAACTACGATTATCACCCAACACACCAAACAATTAACTAAAGATGCAATAAATTGTAAAAACTGAAATTAACACGAAAATAACTAAAACTGAATGCTTGCATTTAACTTCGAAGTCTAAGTTGTGGAAGTCGTATCTACAAAGTACCATGACTCATGAGAGATTGAACGGCTTGGCTCATTTTACTATTGAAAGTTAGTTTTTAGTTAATATTGAATATGATAGAATACTTGATATTTTGTTTCAAAAATTCACAAAAACATTGTTTTAGGTGAAGCTTGTATCTATTAGTTCGTATAAATACGAGTCTTTTAAATATGAAGTTTTGTTGCATTGATGCTTTCTAAATTTATGTATTGCAATGGTTTGAAGTAAATAAACGCCATAAAATGGGGCATCATTATGTTTTTTCGCCCAAGGCTTGAAAATATGTTGGACCGACCCTGCCCATAGTCGTATTTCGTTTCAATTTTCCATATAACTTTTATATATTTCATATTTTGTTTTTTCTCAAAATTTTGGGTTGACATTAAAGAATGTGCATGCCCATAAGGACTAGCGTTATTGTCACAATAATCAGAACCTACTAGGTCACACAATTTGGTAAGGGGTTGCTTAATATACCTTTTACTAGGTCAAGTAAGAGGTCACGTCTAACTCGGTTCGAGTCGGTATGTTTGATACCCCCATAAACTGCCTCTTACTCGGTCATGGCTCCTCTAATTTTCTTCTTACCCGATCAGCTTCAGGATGAGTCTGACTGTGTCAGACATTGACTCAATCATATCCTACTCAATCACCAACTATCAACAGCCCCTAAGAGAATATGGAACTTTATAAGTGTTTTAAGAAAACAGTGCCTATGGACCACAAAGCATTACGGGCTAGAAAAGAATTGGGTCAGACCAAGCTACTACATTACATGCAGGGGAGGATGCATGATTTATCAATAGTCGTGGCACCGAATGCCCATTTATTTTAATTAGTCCAATTATACTTAGTGGGTCGGTGACATTTTATTTTAAGCGGTGGCACATTTTTTTTCGCACCGTTGCACCCTATTAGAAAATACAAAAAAAAAAAAAATTCCTCTGCGTACACGAATTTTAGCAGGTGCCCCGCCCCCCTGTGCACTTCATAAGAACCGCCCCCCTGTGCACTTCATAAGAACCGCCCCTGATTACGTGGTCTACACCATTATGAAGGGTAATATTGCATGGTTCATGGCAGGCTTGGCTCACACCCATATGGTCAACCATAATGTTTAGTATTTAGGTGTAATGTTGCATCGTTCATGCATCAGTACACTTGGACGCAATTTACAGCATATTAAATCATCAATCTAGCACTTAAATATTGCCTATATGCTAGAGACGTTACGGGAATACTAATTTGGCTTATTTAATTTCATATAATACAACCCTAATCAGAAGGAGTTATTTTAATTCTAAGTGAATCATGTATGCTTGACAACGCCTAGTAATATCAAGTATTATAGTCGTTGTTTAGCCGGGTTTTAGTTAATTTATCCTTCTAAATTGGCTAATATCACTTACTTTTGTGCCAAAGTGCTTGGAAATGTTTTTAGCGTAAATGTAGGGGTTTTAGTGCAAAATGGGAGAAGTTACGGAGCAAAACGGACGAAAAAGATAAGTCAGCAGACATTAGCTTCGCTAACTTTAATGTTAGCGTCGCTAATGTTCGCCCTGGTGGATTTCTTCGCTTTTAAGTTTCGTACGTGCACGTGGAAGTTTCCAGAAGCCATATTAGCGACGCTAACTTATATGTTAGCGACGCTAATGTCCAAAAACGATAAAAGTCAAGATTTTGAATTTCAAATTCCGAGATATCGGGCTCTGGAAGAGGCGCACGTCGTGGAAAGAGCTATGGTGCGGCGCAGAAACCCTGATTTCGCACCATTATAAATACCGGAGTCCCGTCCGACTTTTAGAGCATCACGGGACGTCAAGGAGGGATCCGAAGGCATAATTTCGTCAGCTTTTCAGTGGTAATCAGTAGGTTTGGTTTATATTTAGTTTTTTCTATTATTTTATCAACTCGGTATCGAGGTATTCCGCAATTGGAATTTTCGTCGACTACTCGATGTTCGTTTGGATTCGTAGTTTCTGATTTCAGTAGTTAAGTAGTTGGTAGTAGATCTGGATATTTGATTGTTTGGTTTTGGATTGGAGTTTGGTTTTAAGTTTATAAAAGTAATCATTCGGTTATTGTTTTGTTTATTATTCGTTTCCTCGATCTGCAATCAGATCTGAGTTTGTTTTGGTTTTTGTTTGAGTTTTTGTGTGTTTACCATGTGTTATTGGTCCACCGTCTATAGAGTGACAATATAGATCGATTTATCGACACAGAGCGCCAACCACTGACTCCACGGTTCGACCCTTACTTCCACTAGCTAGTGAGCTGTAAGGTTACATCTAGTATTTTTTATCGTATCAACGACTGCGACGTGTCAATGCTCTCCATGATTGGATATTAAACTCGTATCGTTAAATGGTCAATCTGTTAGACAAATGATAGTTTTAGTCATGTTTTACTTCTGCTAATGATATAATAATGGTTATGATTGTATTGAAACCCTATAATGGTACCAGAGCCTTCCAAAAGCAGTGTCAAACCAAAATACCCAACAAGCATTAGCTCTCCCTGAAAAGGAGGTGATCCAGCCGCACCTTCCAGTACGGCTACCTTGTTACGACTTCACTCCTTTGACACCGCATTAGCATATTCAAAGCTTTTATTTAGGTGCATATTGAGCTTGGATCTCTAAGTCGCAAGAAGGAAAACGAAAAACATCCTAAATTTTTTAGACTGAATGGAGTCGTACTGATTTTTTATTGTACTATATGCATAACTAAGGGTAAATACCCCGTACATTGCTTCGGGGTTCTGTAAACAATGTTTTTAAAGGTAAAAAAGTGTTAAAAGCTTGCAAAAAAACAAATATGGTAAAATGGAAAAATATATATATTTAAAAACATGCACAAAATAAATATGTAAAAGATAATTCTATAAAAAAATTATATTGTAAAAATATTTTTTTTTAAAAAAGCATAGTCAGTAAGAAATATAAAAAAATACGTAAAATATAATTTAAGAGGAAACTTATTTTTAAAGAACATAAAAAACAAATTAAAAAATTAGGAAAATTTTGTAAAATTTTTTTTGGTTGAATTCGTAAAATAACTTGTGAAAAAAACTCTAAAAAAGGTTTTACAAACAACATTTTCTTAAAAAAAAAAAAAAAAACAAGTTCTAAATAAAATAAAAAACAAAGTTGTAAATAAAAGTTGATTCAAAGAGGATAATCTAAACACTCTTTAAAAACTCACTTTTATCATTAGGTAAACTAATAAACACTTATATCAAAAGATGTTTATTAAGCCAAATAAGCAATCTCAAAACATCCATAAGTTAAAGGATGCAAGCTAGTTATGACATGACTAATATAGCCTAAGTGCACCATTCAACTTCCATCCAAACATCTAAATCCATTGGTTAGCATCCAAAATTCACCAACATATAAAACAAAGTCGCAAGCCTTATTTAGCGAAACACCTCGTAAGTAACTTTTAAGAGATTAAATTACTTAAGATCATAACTTTACCAAGGTTGACCATAATTAAAAAAGTAGGTTAGAATAATTGGAAACATAGTAACCAAAGTACTGGACGTATGGACCGTACAAATCTCATGCTCGTTTTATCTCAAATCATACCTTGAATCAGACTTGAATAGTAGTTTCATTGAATTAAATGACAATTCAAGCCTACTTGTTTACATAAACAAATTTAACTAAAAACTAAAAATTAAAAACATATGATCCGGAATATGTATAAAAGCAAACCTAATTTGCTATAACTAAAATCAGATAGTGGATCGTGTTTATTCTTTCTAGTTTGATATAGTTCACTCGGTATCATGATTTTACTGTTCCATATTGAAACTTACGCTCTTAACTTTATAAAAAACTCATTAATTAGAGTTTTCTCCAAATTTACATGGTCTGATACCAGGTCTAGAAAAACATAACTCGCACATGTTAAGATAACCTGGGTCTTCTTTTGTAAAAGCGATTAGTATCTCTATAAATTGAAGCAAAACTGTCAATTGAACATCCTAGCCGTTCTAGCTCAGTTGGTAGAGCGCGTGGCTTTTAACCACGTGGTCGTGGGTTCGAGTCCCACGGATGGCGATTTCATTTATTGTGATCTTTATGCTCCTTATCTATAAAGTAATCAAATAAATAGATAGATTATTTTTACACATCACACGTCTAGAATCAAATTTATTACCAGTTTTATACGATATATATATTTTTTATAAATACCAACTTATCAATGCCATCATCAAAATTTTACTTTGTCGAAAAGTATCAACATGAGAAAGTCGACTATATCAAGCTTGAACTCATGTGGTGCCAATTCGTGTGCGCCTTGCGGTTATACGCATTGACGAAGATATCTAAAATTTGCCTAAAAACATATGAAATACCATTATTGGGGACAACAGATTTTTGTCCAAGAGTTTTTTCAATTGTTCGGATTAGTCGGTATATTTTCATATGTATGACAGGTAAAGTACGTTTGATTCATTTATAGAGTCCTACCCGAGGGTTTACATATGTGTTGTATGGGAATGAAGATGATTACTATATTACTGACACTTTCGGTGTATGTCTTGTTGACGTTTGAGTCAAGAGGCAGACCCGATATATAGCACGGGCTACACTTTGAAATTTTTTTCTGAGTCCGCCGTTATGTTTGACAATCGCTTGTGCGGGAAGTGAACCAATGATGTGATTTGAAAAGGGAACAAAGTGTTGTAAAGAGTTCACTAAGAGGTTTTAAGCATCCATACCACTTAAAGAGCTTGTAAATTGTAATCAAAGAGCAAAAATAGGCAGTTTGCATTCTTGTAATCTTGTTGAGGCCAAGGCCCAATAAAAAAACGAACAATCGGTGACGCCGTGACGGCCTACGCTTGTCAATCTATTAAATAATCTCTCTTTCTCTCTCTTCCAAAAGTCGAGGAATCTTCTTCTCTCTCTAAAATGGACTGCTTCAGTCTACTCCTCCTCTCTCTTCCTCTAATCTCTCTTTCTCCGGCGACCAGTCTCAGTCTCAAGGAACCTAACTTTCCGTCGACTCAAGCGAGGAAGCTGATCAGAGACCTCAATTTGTTCCCAAAACACTCGATCAACATCGTCGATCGCGATGTCACCAACCGTTCGTCTATTCCCAGTTCGAAGCTAGTCGAGAAGCCTTTTAAATTCCCCAATTTTGTTGATTCGGACGGCGTCACCCTTGAAGAATTAGGTCATCATGCTGGTTATTACCAGATTGAACACTCTCATGATGCTCAGTATGTTCCCAAACTCCTATGTTACTCCTATTACTGCTGTTTACTTTTTAATTTCGTGATTACATTTGACTGGAGTATTGTTCTAAAAGATACTGAATTGAAAATATATCTAGTTAAATATCTAGTAATAATTAATGTTTTGGTGAGGATGAGTATTTACATTATTCTTATTATTTTTGTGTAAAAGATAGTGTAGGGTTGGAGATGTTTTTAGAGAAATTTGTTGATATAATGAATATTGGGGACCTTTATCCTTGTCATAAATCAATAAGCATCATCTCTAATGAATATTAGGGAGCTTTTTGCACTACTCTTGAGTACCTGAACAAGAGCTCAACAATTTGGGGAATGCAAATTTGACAAGGAAGTGATATGGGTGTGAAAAGACGAAACCACCCTCATGTGCCTTGCACATGAGGGAGGTTAATGGTGGGTATCAAATGATGCTAAGTATGAGGGACTAAACCTGCTAATTTAGTTTGAAATAGAAACTAAACTTGCAACTTATGTGATGGTTCGATCACATCTGTTTATAATTGTTTAATAATATGATTTACAAAGTTATTGCAACAAAAATATGTACTACAAGTTAATTCTATTCAATATTCATACTTACCAATTCGTTTTTTGGATTTCTTTTTATAGGATGTTTTACTTTTACTTCGAATCCCGCAACAGTGAAAATGACCCGGTTGTAATCTGGTTAACCGGTGGACCGGGCTGCAGCAGTGAGCTTGCTCTTTTCTACGAAAACGGTCCATTCAAAATCGCAGATAACTTGACTCTTGTCTGGAACGAGTACGGGTGGGACCAGGTGACAATTACTCGGTTAAATATTATTCTCTTTTATTTCTCATTACATTTAAACATCATATTATTTTACAAAACAACAATATTTAAACTCAGGTATCAAACCTAATATACGTCGACCAACCTACCGGAACCGGGTTTAGTTACAGCTCCGATATAAGAGACATTCGCTATGATGAACAAGGAGTCAGTGATGACCTATACGACTTCTTACAGGTCTATTTTGTTATTATCCAAGTTTCAAGTATTCTTTTAGCAATGAGCTTTGTTAAATGACCTATTTGCCCTCGGTTTTCAGGCGTTTTTCACAGAGCATCCGGAACTTGTGGACAATGATTTTTATATAAC
Organism: Cichorium intybus; assembly: GCA_023525715.1. Lineage (NCBI taxonomy): Eukaryota > Viridiplantae > Streptophyta > Magnoliopsida > Asterales > Asteraceae > Cichorium > Cichorium intybus. The sequence continues at coordinate 65,733,069 of CM042012.1, read as the reverse complement.
TGGAGAATCATATGCTGGGCATTATATTCCTGCTGTTGCTGCTAGAGTCCACCAAGGAAATAAGAATAAGGAAGGGATACACATAAACCTAAAGGTATCTTTTTGTATTTTTTTTATTTAAGAAATTTATTTTTATGAGTTGAGTTTTTGTGTTTACTTTATGAGTTTAATTATATAGGGATTTGCGATTGGAAATGGGCTTACTGATCCAGCAATTCAGTACAAGGCTTATACTGATTACGCATTGGACATGGGGATAATTACAGAGTCTCAATTTAAACACATTAACTTGATAGTTCCAGTTTGTGAAGCAGCAATAAAGCTTTGTGGTAATTTTGCATTTCTCTCTCTCTCTCACACACACACACAGTTAATGGGAACTTTCTTCTATTAATATAGTAATTCTTTTTGTGCTCTCTTTTTAGGCACTGATGGGACAGTCTCTTGTGTAGCTGCATACTTGGTTTGCAACTCCATTTTCATTTCGATCACTTCTATTGCTTCCGGCAAGATCAATGTAAGTAAATCTGTTTTTTTTTTTTTTTTAGTATTATAACATTATCTAACCTGACATGACGATCACTTTAAAATTTAATTTTCAGTATTATGACATTAGAAAGGAGTGTATAGGAAGCCTGTGCTATGACTTCTCGGACATGGAGACACTTTTAAACACAAAACTTGTGAGACAAGCTCTTGGAGTTGGAGATAGAGAGTTTGTTTCATGTAGTACAAGTGTCTACCTGGCCATGCTTATGGACTGGATGAGAAATCTTGAAACCGGAATCCCTAGTCTCCTTGAAGACGGTATTAAGTTGCTCGTATACGCTGGAGAATACGATCTTATCTGTAACTGGCTCGGTTAGTTTCATCCAAAACAATTTCTCAAATCAAAATGTCACACACGACAAGACATGACATGACACAACAGGTTGTACTGCATTTGGACTGCGACTCAGACCGATATCAATGAGACAAATATTTCAATTTGTTGTCTCGCTTGAAATGACTTTTGTTTGTGAAAAAGACGCGAATGCCCTCCTCAAGTAGTCCTAGAAACAACCGACTTGTAAATCTTGATTAATTTTTTTTTGTTTGATTGAAAAAAAAAAAAGGCAATTCGAGATGGGTTCATGCGATGGAATGGAGTGGGACGAAAGAGTTTGGTGTGTCTCCCGAAATTCCTTTTGAAGTCTCGGGATCCGAAGCGGGTTTACTCAAAAGTTATGGTCCACTCAGTTTTCTCAAGGTATGCTCCCTTTGACTGATTACTGGTTACTGGTTACTACTGAGACTGATGTGAATGAAACAGGTTCATGATGCGGGTCATATGGTTCCTATGGACCAGCCAAGGGCGGCTCTTGAGATGTTAAAAAGGTGGACAGAGGACTCGCTTTCGAAAACTATAATGGACCCTAAATCTCTAGTTTCCTCTATGTGATATGAATATGGTCTCTTGTTTGTAAATAATGTTTGGTTGCTTTGACTTGACTTGGACCTTTATAGGCGTTATAACTAATTTTGTTGCACCAGAAGAGTACATGTTCTGCGGATTGTAAATGTACTTAATAAATCGCAGTTGATTTGATGCTATATTTCCATAATCCTTGGTGTGGTAATGGTTTCAAAAATCACAAAAGTTCATGTTTGATTGATATTTTTTATGACTCAAAACGAATGAAAAATAAATATACATAGTTACATACATAAACGAGCTACCCAAATTTAGCAATTGCTTGTGTTTTCGACAAAAAATGGATGGGATCTTCGTTTGGATTCGAGCATAAGTTTTTATAAATGGAAATGTCATGGGTATACTTGGTTAAGGATTAGTTGTTCGGTGAAATTGCAAGGATAAACAAAGTACATTGAAACATCACATCAGAATATATGTATTCAACATTTTTAATAATAATAATAATATATTGTATTGTTATTAGTATTAGTATTATATATTTTATTAAATGGATATTCATAATAATGACCATGAAATGTGTATGTGTCTTTCTAACCCTCTTTTTGGCAACTAGGCAAATGACCATGAATTCTGAAATATGTAATTTTCTTTTAATTTTCTCTTTCAACTGGTCAAGAGTGTTCGTTTTATTTTTATGTGTTTGCACAAATTCAACCATCACTTTTTATACTATGTTTGTAGGGTAAAATTGTTTAAAAGGAGAACAATTTATAAATTCATTCACTAGCACCTAAAACTTTATTTTATAAATACAACAACTCCCATCTAACACGACTCTTAATATCCACATAACTTTCATCTAAGTCGTCTCTTTATGAATTCACCTGAATTCCCACCAAAACATTATGCAACATCTATACAAAACATGCTGAAAATCATAATATGATTGACACAAAAGATATATTGAGTTCTTCACTGTCCTAATTAACTCAAAAGCCTAACTTCTCTTTCCGCTCCCAAAATGTCTTTCAATTGGTCTAAAATCACCCCCTAAATTTAACTGTCCTTTAACTTATGCCAATGAGCTCACAATAAGGCTACGGACAATGTCGGATGTGATGAACAATGTTGTATGTAGGAATGTAAACGAACCGAATGTTCAGCGAATTATTTGACGGGAAGTTCGTTTATGTTCGTTCATTTAAATAAATGAATGAACATGAACGCAATTTCTCGTTCGTTTAGTTAAACGAATGAACATGAACAATGGTCTCGTTCGTTCAATTATGTTCGTGAACGTTCGTTTATATTTGTTCATTTCAGTTTCTTTTATGTTCATATATGTTCAATTGTGTTTAATTATATTACAATATTATATGTTCGTTTATGTTCATATATGTTTAATTGTGTTGGTCTATCTCTGTTCGTTTATGTTTGTTTGTTTAGCATGTTCACAAACATAAACGAACGAACATAAACATGATAATTTGTTAAACGAACGAACATGAACAAAAAAACTCGTTCGTTTATCCGTTTGTTTGTTCGGCTAACTTAAACGAACGAACATGAACAAGCCATCGTTCGTGCTCGGATGTATAATATCACTAGGGCGGGTATTCGAAGGCGCAAAGATTAAATTAAAAATTTTGCCAAGCAAGTAATGGAATATTATGAACATAGATAGACCGTTTCGTAGGAAAAGGAAGATAAGAATTAGTTGATGGATGACAATATGCATGAAAACGAAGGATTGGTGGATCAAGAAGTGAAAGTCGTAGAACTACAATTTTGTTATAAAAACCAGCAAGTTACTATACTAACTTCATTTCTATGCCACACGAAGAATGATATATGCTTTATATAAAACTAGATCATTCGTGAGAAAACTAAATTCCCATATGATGAGCACTTAATTTTATGTATAGATATCCGTTTAAAGATCTTTTTGTATTAATGAAATATTCATTGGAATCGTATATATGGATCTTTTGCATTAAACCAAAACCAAATATTCACATGAGCATTAGCTAAAAAGCGGAGACGAAAAACAAATATCCAACCCAAACATCAATTACAAAATAGAAAAATCTATACATGTGATGTGTTTCCCATACTATATGTGCATATCTCACACGATATGACATATCGCAGTAATCAACAATCAACAATAGAACCTTGTATGCCTATCAGTGTTGCAAAAATTGCTAGGCGGTCCCAGGTCGGTCGACTAGCGAGTAGCGAGTAGCGAGTAATTGGTCAAGGCGGGGAGTACTCAGATTAGGTAAATACGTACATATTATATGAATATACACACTAAAATACCGAATTGAATTGAATTAAATAAAATTAAAATTACACAAAAAAATGTTTAATAAATGAGTAAATATGTAATATATTCTAAACTAAATACTTAACAGTTATAATTATTTTTTTTAAAAACGTCAAAATTTTCGATTGATCGATTTTTTCCCAGTTTGACCGAATTTTTTCTCGAGTTTGACCGAATTTTTCCGAGTTTGGCCGATTCCAAGGTTTACTGAGTTGCACCGATGTTAACCGAGTAGCACTGAGTTTGACCCAGTAGCACAAATGTTGACCGATTCTAACTGAGTCTAAATATTTAGACACATTTCAATAAAAGCACCTCTTATGTAACATCCATGTTGTTGGGAATCAGCAAGGACTCTGTTTTCTCTGGACCTTTTTAAGTGCAAGCTTCAACCTTTTTATGATTTAAGGTTAATTCTTGTGGTTTAAGTTGGATTTTATGGTTTAAAATGGAGTAATGGTCCTTTCTTGGTGTTGTCTTTGGTTGGGAATGTAACACCCCTTTTCTTGTACCATATTTAAATGCAATACAGTTTACGTTACAAACATATATTACAACTTGTGACTATAAAATAGCCACTTAATTTTTTTTTTATATTTTACAAACTTAAACTCAAGGGGGTATTACAGACTCAATACAGATACCATAATTTAAACTTACATTATATAAACTGGTCCCAACTGCAACCTCCGCTCCTTTCACCTAAGTACATAGCATTTTAAAAATAGTATACGTGAGACATAAAGCCTCGTGAGTAATATGGGTTTAGACCCAAAAACTTTCTGCATAAAACTTGAATTAATAATAAGTAAAACTGCTCAAAACTGATTTATATCATAAATCTCAAAATGTCTTTTCTTCTTTACTTTCAAACCCTTAAAAAAATACTTTCTTTCTCAAAACTGCTTTCTTTCTCATTTTCTTGTGACCAACTGAAACTCATGAATTAAGTTATTTTAATTCATTCAACTAGCTCCCCTCGCGGGACAGAACAGATCTGTCCGCTCGGTTATGCTCATTCTGTCTCCCCTTTGTGACTTGGAACAGATTCAAGCACAAGGGTATACTAGGCTAGACAACTACTTCGCGACGGGAGGTATCATCCCAGTAGTGTCTTCTGATCCCCCGATTATGTGGGTGATCCTAGTCCGGACAACTGGCTCTTACTTCTTTCTTTCTTTAATACTTATCTCATTACATCACAAATTGGTCAAAATGTGACACAATTTATAAACAACACATATTCAAACATTTTATAACTCTTTATTGAAAATACATTCAAAACTGGTTTTGACATCTTAGTTCACACAAGGAACTTCTTTAAACTATACTTCTTTAAAAATCTGCTTTAAAACACTTAGCTCTTGTATAGAGCTACTTTTAAAAAAAAACTATTTTCCAAACTTTAGTATTTAAAAGTATTTGGAAATCTCATTTTCTGAAAATATTATTTTGCTATGTACTATAGAAAATCCTCATAAAACTCACCTCGATGTAGCTACAGATTTCTAAGCTTCACGTACTCCTTTTCCCTTTCCGTGCTCAACAGTATTTGAAGCACCACCTATACAAGTAGTATATATATATATATATAAATACATGCTACAACTAACTCTATGACTTAAAAGTCTCATATAACATAACTACAGGCCATACAAATGTATAACCATTAATAAACTCATTTTATAGTTTTTCTCCGAAAGACGCGTATTTTGCTACAGTACCCCCGAGGGGTCGTATTTCAGTTCCGACATTTTTGCATGAAATCTTAAGCCATATTAGACTTGTGTTTCAAATTTGAGGTCAAACGGACAAGTCTAACCCCAATTTCCAAAAATCAAAACTTAAAATTCCCCTCAGTATGTTACACGGTCGTGTAACTTTTGCTTTGCAAATTACACGGCCGTGTAACTTTGCAGGCCTTATATAAGTTACACGGTCGTGTAATATTTACCCTGTAAATTACACGGCCGTGTAATGTTTCTGGGTGGGTTTCGGGTCCGATTTTCGAGCTATAGACCTCTATTTTGCCCTATTAGGTGCTTAATACTTAACTTAATCGTTTACTATCATTCCATGACTAAAACCCTTGCTTTACATCAAGTTTTAAGCCTTGGAATCACTGGTTTCATTTCCAATTCCTTGAAAACCCGTTTTTGATAATTTTTACCAAAAATCCAACTTTTTGAAATTAATCGCTTAGGAGTGTCTTAATACATCCTAAGTGATCATTCGGACTCAACAAAACCATAAAAACGGATCTTGATCTTGCAACCCGTGAATTAGGGTTCTTGAGCAAAATCCCCATTTCTTAATTTCAACAACACTTCGTAATTGAAGTGTGTTTACTTGGTGTTTTAGTGTAACAAGATGGGGATGAGCTTCTGGAAACTTCACATGAACTTCAAGAAACTGACTTTCCAGATTTCACCCCGAGAAGATGATGAATAGAAGAAATCCATACCTTGTTTACTTGGGAATCTTCAATTCCCTCCTTAATTCCTTGCAAAAATCTCTAGAATTCCTCCTTCTCTTCTGCTCTCTCTCGCTCCCTCTCGAGTCTTCTGGAGATGTCTACTGAATTCTAGGAGAATTGAGAGTTTAACTCTCATTTTATAATTAAATTTTTATAGCATAATTACACCTTTGGTCCCTCTCTTCTTTCCTTTTTTTCAAAATTAGTCCAAGAGCTCATATCTTTACAATTTATGTTTCATTTACTTCCAACTTAACATTTTCTTGACAATTTGGTCATTTTCATGTCAAATGACCATTTTGCCCTTTTTTTGGTCAAGTTTCACTATTCACGCGGTAAAAATTCAAATTTCATATAAACTTTTATTTCTTATAATATTATTTTACAAATACATATTCTTTTACATAATAATCCTGTAACGTGTCAAAAGACCGTTCTACCCTTTTACAACTTTTTCGCGGGTTCTTACAGTCACCCCTCCTTAAGCGGATTCCGTCCTCGGAATCTTTTCGTAATCTGTGAAATTCGGATATCTTCTCTTCATTTCTTCTAGCGTCTCCCAAGTTAGGTTTGATCCTAACGGGTGCTTCCACTTGACTAGTACAAGGTCAATCTCCTTGTTCCTTAGCTTCTTAGTCTGCATTTCTAGGATGGCTTCGGGTTCCTCAATCAGTTTGCTAGGAGTCTCCACCCTCAGGTCAGTATACGGTATAACTAACTCTTCTTTACCAAAGTACTTTTTCAAGTAGCATACATGAAAGGTATCATGTATTCCACTAAGTTCGGGTGGTAACTCTAGCTTAAAGGCTTGCAGTCCCACTCTTTTCAGAATTCTAAAAGGTCCAATGTACCTTGGACTCAGCTTTCCTCTCTTGCCAAATCTGACCACTCCTTTCCATGGCGACACTTTTATCATCACCAAATCTCCTTCTTGCAAGTCATACGGTCTCTTCTTTAGATTCGAGTAACTCTTTTGCCGATCTTGTGCTGCTTTCATGTTAGCTTGAATTACTCCAATCTTCTCGTTAGTTACTCTAACAATCTCTGGCCCAGTAAGCTTTGTCTCACCCGCTTCTAACCAGCATAAAGGAGTTCTACACTTTCTACCATACAATGCCTCAAAAGGTGGCATTTTAATGCTAGAATGGTAGCTGTTATTGTATGCAAACTCCACTAGTGGCAGGTGTTCATCCCAACTACCTCCAAAATCCATCACGCATGATCGTAGCATGTCTTCTAATGTCTGGATCGTTCGTTCACTCTGACCATCCGTTTGTGGATGATACGCTGTACTTAGCTGAATTCTTGTCTCCATTTTATCTTGTAAAGCTCTCCAAAAGTTAGAGGTAAATCTGGGGTCTCTGTTTGACATGATAGACAACGGTGCACCATATCTTCTAAATACTTCATCTACATACAACTGGGCTAACTGCTCCAATGGAGTAGTTTCTTTTATGGCTAGAAATAATGCACTCTTGGTCAACCGATCCACTATGACCCATATACTATCATGACCTCTTCTTGTTCTCGGCAACCCGACAATCAAGTCCATGGTTACCTCTTCCCACTTTCCGGCTGGAATGTGCAATGACTGAGCATCCCCATGCGGGACCTAATGTTCCGCCTTAACTTGTGCACAAATGACACACTTGGAGATGTACTTAGCTATTCTTTTCTTCATTCCAGGCCACCAGTACTGTCTTTTCAGATCTTGATAAGTCTTGGTACTCCCTGGATGTATGGAATACTTTGACTTATGCGACTCTTCTAGAATCAGCTTTCTCAATCCTCCTGTCTTCGGTACCCAAATGCGGTCTCTGAAGGTCTTCAACCCCTGGCTGTTCGTTTCAAACTGCATATCTTTTCCTAACTTTTCATCTTTTAAATCTCCACTTTCTTCAACTTTCTGTTGAGCTGTTTTAATCTGTTCTATAATGCTAGACACCAGTTCTATTCGCATTGATCTTGCCTTGATTCTCTTCTCAGGAGCTTTTCTACTCAATGCATCCGCTACTACATTTGCTTTACCTGGATGATATACAATGTCACAATCATAGTCACTGATCAGCTCTAGCCATCTGCTCTGTCTCATGTTCAACTCTTTTTGAGTGAACACATACTGCAAACTCTTGTGATCGGTGAATAGCTTGCACTTTGTACCATACAAGTAATGTCTCCAAATCTTCAAGGCAAATACGATCGCTGCAAGTTCTAAATCATGGGTTGTGTACTTTTTCTCTGGATCTTTCAACTGTCTGGAAGCGTATGCTATAACCTTCCCTATTTGCATCAACACACAGCCAAGCCCCCGATGCGAGGCATCGCTGTACACTTCAAAGTCTTCTGTCCCGTCTGGTAATGTAAGGACAGGCGCGTTACACAGCTTCTCTTTTAAGGTAGCGAAAGCTCTTTCTTGTTCCTCTTGCCATCTGAATTTTTCTTCTTTCCGGGTTAGTCGTGTAAGTGGCACTGCTATACGGGAGAAATCTTGAATGAATCTCCGGTAATACCCGGCAAGACCGAGAAAACTTCTAACTTCTGTTGGCGTCTTGGGTGGTTCCCATTTCATCACCGCTTCAACTTTTGCTGGATCAACTTTTATACCTTGGATCGAAACTACATGCCCAAGGAACTGCACTTCACGCATCCAAAACTCACACTTGGAGAACTTGGCATATAGCTGTTCCCGCTTCAACGTCTCAAGTACTAACCGTAGATGACTTGCATGCTCTTCTTTATTCTTTGAGTAGATCAGTATGTCATCTATGAACACTATCACAAACCGATCTAGAAATGGTTTACAGACCCGATTCATTAAGTCCATAAAGATCGCTGGTGCATTCGTAAGACCAAATGGCATTACTAAAAACTCGTAATGCCCGTATCGTGTACGGAACGCTGTCTTCTCTACATCACTTTCTTTTACCCGGACTTGATGATACCCAGATCTCAAATCAATTTTTGAGAAATAATCTGCCCCTTGCAACTGGTCGAACAAATCGTCTATTCTGGGCAACGGGTAACGGTTCTTGATGGTAATCTTGTTTAATTCTCTGTAATCAATGCACATCCGCATTGATCCATCCTTCTTCTTTACAAAGAGAACTGGAGCACCCCAAGGAGAAGAACTAGGCCTGATGAAGCCTTTATCTAGTAACTCCTGCAATTGGGACATTAATTCCCGCATCTCTGTTGGTGCTAACCGGTACGGTGCTCGGGCTATTGGGGAAGCTCCTGGAACAAGATCTATCCGGAATTCAACCTGCCGTTCTGGTGGCAAGCCTGGTAATTCATCTGGAAAAACTTCTGGGAATTCTTTTACTACTTCTATATCTTTATATGTCTGTTTTACTTTGTCTTCAGTCATCACATAGGCCAGGAAAGATACACATCCTTTTTCTGATACACCTTCGAGCCTTAGCTACACTGATAATACTTGGCACGTGCTTTCTTCTTTCTCCATATACGTACACTTTTGCTCCTAGGGTTTTAACAGACACCCTCTTCTGTCCACAAGCTATCTTCGCGTCATTTGCACCAAGCCAATCCATCCCAATTATTACATCAAAGGACTTAATTCCAATGGGAAGGAGATTAAGTCGGAACTTCTTGCCATTAATGTCAAGTTCACAATCTCGGTACATATGCTGAACTTCAACAAATTTCCCGTCCGCCACTTCTACCTCAAAAACTAGATCTAACAATTCTAATGGGACTTTTAATCTAGCTCCAAACCCATGGGACACAAATGAATATGTAGACCCAGAATCAAACAAGACATATGCAGGTGTCGAGTTGATTAGTAGTATACCTGAGACCACATCGTGAGTCTCCTTCGCTTCTTCCCTGGTGATCTGAAAAGCTCTAGTCTTCACCTTCTGGGTTCTGTCTTCTTCTGAGCTGTTGACACCACAGTTTCTCCTCCCTTGTTTGGGCAGTTGAAACTATAGTGCCCCTTCTGGTGGCATGAAAAACACTCCACTTCACTGGCTTTCTTGGCTTTGCAGTCTTTCGCTTTGTGACCGAGTCCGCCACAATTAAAGCAGGCGTTTGATCCCGCTCGGCACTCGCCACTGTGTTCTTTCCCACATTTCTCGCACTTCTTTACACTTCCCTGTCGGCTCTGACTTGAACTCATCTTCCCTTTCTTCTTTATGTTCCCACTGCTACTAACTGTCTTCCTCTTGTCACTAAAACCAGGTCCTTCCTCCTTTCTTCGTTTCCCAGTATCCTCCACGTTTCGGGCAGCATTGATCGCCCCATCTAATGTTTCAGCTCTCTTTACTTCTAACTCATAATTCCATGGCAAACCCCGGACATAGCGGTTAATTCGGGACCGCTCACTGGGGTAAGATTCCCCCACAAAAGGCAACATGTCACAAAATTTCTTCGTATATTCATCTACCGTCAATTCTCCTTTCTTTATCGTTAAGAAATCTTCGTTCATTTTCTCCAAATCTCACGTGGGACAGAATTTATCTTTGAGACACGAGACAAACTCCGCCCACGACCAACCATATACAACATCTTTTCCCAAACTCTCGTATTTGGTGTTCCACCACACCAAAGCATCATCCTTCAACTGCCGGGAGGCGTAGTTGACTTGGTCTTTTTCTCCACATTTGCTTGCTTGCATCACTTGTTCGATTTCTCGGACCCATCGCATTGTCACCTTCGGCTCAAAACTACCATGGTATTCGGGCGGTTTGCAAGCCATAAAGGACTTAAAAGAACAGCCCTTTTCTTCCTTCTTGTTCCCTCCACTAACCTCTTCCTCAGTCGTCTTCTTGGAGACTTCTTGTGATGATTGGGCACTAGGTTCACCCATTCGGCTGTCTATTATGTTATTCACATCTTGCTTCAGTTCATTTCGTAAGTTATTGATTAGAAACTGAATTGCTTCCATAGTGACAGGTTGTGGTGGTGGGTTTGGCTCAGCCTCATCATTTCGAATAACATGTGGTCCACTTCCTCTTGAAGAAGTGTGACTGCCCTCACCCCTGTCAGCTTGTCTTCCGCCTTCCATTACTATATAGATGAACAAAATATCTGTTTAATACGCAATTCTATATAGTATTTCGAAAGCGGTAGCATGTTATCTCCTTATCGTGACGGTACTTTTAATAGCAATCATACTCACTTTATACCTTCTATAGGTCTAAATGTACCTCTACATTACTAAGACACCTTACTACTACTCTTGCTAGTTTAAGCCTAGGATGGTATTCCAACCTAATTCGCTTAAACTATGGCTCTGATACCAAAACTGTAACACCCCTTTTCTTGTACCATATTTAAATGCAATACAGTTTACGTTACAAACATATATTACAACTTGTGACTATAAAATAGCCACTTAATTTTTTTTTTATATTTTACAAACTTAAACTCAAGGGGGTATTACAGACTCAATACAGATACCATAATTTAAACTTACATTATATAAACTGGTCCCAACTGCAACCTCCGCTCCTTTCACCTAAGTACATAGCATTTTAAAAATAGTATACGTGAGACATAAAGCCTCGTGAGTAATATGGGTTTAGACCCAAAAACTTTCTGCATAAAACTTGAATTAATAATAAGTAAAACTGCTCAAAACTGATTTATATCATAAATCTCAAAATGTCTTTTCTTCTTTACATTCAAACCTTTAAAAAAAATACTTTCTTTCTCAAAACTGCTTTCTTTCTCATTTTCTTGTGACCAACTGAAACTCATGAATTAAGTTATTTTAATTCATTCAACTAGCTCCCCTCGCGGGACAGAACAGATCTGTCCGCTCGGTTATGCTCATTCTGTCTCCCCTTTGTGACTTGGAACAGATTCAAGCACAAGGGTATACTAGGCTAGACAACTACTTCGCGACGGGAGGTATCATCCCAGTAGTGTCTTCTGATCCCCCGATTATGTGGGTGATCCTAGTCCGGACAACTGGCTCTTACTTCTTTCTTTCTTTAATACTTATCTCATTACATCACAAATTGGTCAAAATGTGACACAATTTATAAACAACTCATATTCAAACATTTTATAACTCTTTACTGAAAATACTTTCAAAACTGGTTTTGACATCTTAGTTCACACAAGGAACTTCTTTAAACTATACTTCTTTAAAAATCTGCTTTAAAACACTTAGCTCTTGTATAGAGCTACTTTAAAAAAAAACTATTTTCCAAACTTTAGTATTTAAAAGTATTTGGAAATCTCATTTTCTGAAAATATTATTTTGCTATGTACTATAGAAAATCCTCATAAAACTCACCTCGATGTAGCTACAGATTTCTAAGCTTCACGTACTCCTTTTCCCTTTCCGTGCTCAACAGTATTTGAAGCACCACCTATACAAGTAGTATATATATATATAAATACATGCTACAACTAACTCTATGACTTAAAAGTCTCATATAACATAACTACAGGCCATACAAATGTATAACCATTAATAAACTCATTTTATAGTTTTTCTCCGAAAGACGCGTATTTTGCTACAGTACCCCCGAGGGGTCGTATTTCAGTTCCGACATTTTTGCATGAAATCTTAAGCCATATTAGACTTGTGTTTCAAATTTGAGGTCAAACGGACAAGTCTAACCCCAATTTCCAAAAATCAAAACTTAAAATTCCCCTCAGTATGTTACACGGTCGTGTAACTTTTGCTTTGCAAATTACACGGCCGTGTAACTTTGCAGGCCTTATATAAGTTACACGGTCGTGTAATATTTACCCTGTAAATTACACGGCCGTGCAATGTTTCTGGGTGGGTTTCGGGTCCGATTTTCGAGCTGTAGACCTCTATTTTGCCCTATTAGGTGCTTAATACTTAACTTAATCGTTTACAATCATTCCATGACTAAAACCCTTGCTTTACATCAAGTTTTAAGCCTTGGAATCACTGGTTTCATTTCCAGTTCCTTGAAAACCCGTTTTTGATAATTTTTACCAAAAATCCAACTTTTTGAAATTAATCGCTTAGGAGTGTCTTAATACATCCTAAGTGATCATTTGGACTCAACAAAACCATAAAAACGGATCTTGATCTTGCAACCCGTGAATTAGGGTTTTTGAGCAAAATCCCCATTTCTTAATTTCAACAACACTTCGTAATTGAAGTGTGTTTACTTGGTGTTTTAGTGTAACAAGATGGGGATGAGCTTTTGGAAACTTCACATGAACTTCAAGAAACTAACTTTCCAGATTTCACCCCGAGAAGATGATGAATAGAAGAAATCCATACCTTGTTTACTTGGGAATCTTCAATTCCCTCCTTAATTCCTTGCAAAAATCTCTAGAATTCCTCCTTCTATTCTGCTCTCTCTCGCTCCCTCTCGAGTCTTCTGGAGATGTCTACTGAATTCTAGGAGAATTGAGAGTTTAACTCTCATTTTGTAATTAAATTTTTATAGCATAATTACACCTTTGGTCCCTCTCTTCTTTCCTTTTTTTCAAAATTAGTCCAAGAGCTCATATCTTTACAATTTATGTTTCATTTACTTCCAACTTAACATTTTCTTGACAATTTGGTCATTTTCATGTCAAATGACCATTTTGCCCTTTTTTTTGGTCAAGTTTCACTATTCACGCGGTAAAACTTCAAATTTCATATAAACTTTTATTTCTTATAATATTATTTTACAAATACATATTGTTTTACATAATAATCCTGTAACGTGTCAAAAGACCGTTTTACCCTTTTACAACTTTTTCGCAGGTTCTTACAGGGAATTTGGGATGGATAAAGTTCAGAACTTTATGTCCCTTGAGCCTTCTTTGGAAGTTCTAGACTAAATTTGGGAGTGAGCCAAGCTCCCTTGAGAATTTAAGTTGAAATTTTGCTCATTTGTACCTAGATCTTGACCATTTGCATGCATGGTCATGTTTGGATGAGAAAGTTAGCATTTTTATGGATCTAGTTGTTGTTTGGAAGGGTCCTTGAAGGTTTAAGACCTTGACTTATCAGATTAAGAGTTTTAGGAAGATTTGGGTTGAATAGCGTTGATAGCGCCGCTATCTATGGAGATAGCGACTCTATCCCTGTAAGTTTTGGGTTTTCGCGACAGTTGGACTTAGCAACGCTATCCTTAGGTGATAGCGGCGCTAAGTGAGGGTTAACTTTGACTTTGACCATTGACCTTTTTACCAAGTTTGAGTTTTGGTCAAACTTGAGAGATTCAGGGTACCGGTCTTAGAGATTTATCCTGTTTGGGTTTAGGATTTGCTAAGTGAAGTTTATCATTATTATGAAGCTCATGTTGTCGGGATCTAAGGACGCGCGTGTGGAGTGCTGTTTAACTTATTGGATCATGTGAGCTTTCTCACTATACTTCGGGTGATGTTACATGTGTTGTAGCTTTACTTCACGATGTGCTATATTGTATGCTTAGGGTGTACGTACCCGACTATGTGATTGTATGATCGAGTAGGGACCCCATGGGTCATTTTGAATGCTTAGGCTTTTGTGTTTTGGTATGTATTTAGTATCAATACTAATTTTCAGGTGGTCGCCATGCGATGACGGATCGAGGTGAGCCCGAGAGTCGCCGGATTGGGGTGAGCCTGAGAGTCTACGTATTGAGCCGACGACGGGCACAACGGGATGAGCTTGCGAGTCCTAGTCGGGGCGGACCGGGTGACCCCCGAGAGCTAGGTTGTTCCGGGTGAGCGTCGAGAGCTAGGTTGTTCCGGGTGAGCCTGTAGACCATGACCAGAATGATTGTGCATTATGTGTTGGATCGTGTGGTATTTTGGGGAACTCACTAAGCTTTGTGCTTAATCTTTCACCCTAATTGTATTTCAAGTAATATATAGCTTGAGCTTGGAGCACGGCACGACTGTACTGCATTTAGGATTTTAATATCCAAGTCTTCCGCTGGATAATGTTGTAACTATTTGTGAAACCTGGTTTTATATGTTTTTAAAATATTGTATTTGAATTGAATGATTTCTATTTTCCAACCTGTTTTATGTATTTGAACATTTTTTAAAACATAAAATTTATTACGAAATTTGAGACATTATAATATCAAACACATGATAAGAATACATTGGGTTCATAATCTCCCCCACATTCTTATGAGCATAATTTCATATTTTCACTATGCTTTTCTTTCTATTAAAGTTTTGGAAAACTTTCCCTTGTCTTGGTTTAGGAACTCGTTGTATGGTTAACAAATATGTTTTACAAAATTCAAAGTGTTTTGTAAATCGTTGGCAACCACAATCAACGTGGTTTAGCGATGATCATTTGAGATTTAAATACTCCAAATGTCATTAGTATTGTTATTAGTGTTATGTTCGAATCTCAAAAACATCAACATTAAGATTATATGTTGTACAAAAAAATACAAAATATTCCTGTAATTTATTTGTCAAAAATAAAATTAAGCAAAAACTATTTTTTTATAAAATAGTTATCTCGTGATATATAAAAATATAGCCATTGATTTTGCACCCCTCCCAAAATTTTATTTTTTTGACTAATTTGGCATAAATTCTAAATACATAATGTAATTTGATGATTTTCATATTTAACTATAAGGTTAATGAGAGTATTCATCACATGATTACATATGATGGTCTGATGGGTCCTACATCACCGTCACCCGGGGCGAATGCATGATTTATCAATAACCGTGACACTGAATTTTTTTTTTCCGAATTAATATAATAAGTCGTTGCACTTTTTTTTCGTGGGGTTGCACCCTATTAAAAAAAATAAAAAAACATTTTTTTCCTCTACATATACGAAATTTATAGGTGCCCCGGCAACCCCAGACACTATATCAAAACCGCCCTTGCCGCCACCTCACCATCACACACCATTGCATTCTAATCACACCACACTACAAATACCCATCACACCACATCACCATTTCTAATTAAAAATAAATAAATAATAAAATGAAATTGATTGGGTATTCTGATATGTGATTGGGTGTTAAATGATAGTGATATGATATGTGATTGGGTGTGATGTGTCGTGAATGGGAGCACGAAAGATCACGAAAATGCCCATCACAGTACATCCGGGGTGGTGTGCACTACCGTAATGAGTTGCCACATTAGCGTCACGACGAACCCCTGAAAAGTACTACGAATGGTCTAACAAACTTTACCCGAACCCAAAAAATTAAATTAGCACGAACCCGTGAACCAAATCAAATACAATAAATCCGAATCCATAAGTTTGCTATATCAGAATATAATAGTTAAGAAATAAGAACATTAACCAAAAAGTTAGTAAACAAATATTTTAGTTTCCCTTTTTTTATAATTAAATAACCCAAAGATGGCAACTAGTCACACCCTCGCTAATAACAAACTCAACTTTGCATGCTTAAACACACTCGACAGGTGGCATTATGTTACAACGAAACGATCATTTGTTTTTTTCCCATCCTCTTAATTTTCGGTTTCAGCCTTGAGCTTTCCTTTTTGAGTCCCGACTTACGTCACACACACACACACAAACACACACACTCTCTCTCTATCTCTGTCTCATCACGTTTTGACACGAAAAGTATGGCGAGGTTTTTTCGCGCTCGGCGCGTAAGCGTCACCGCCGGGGCACTTGCGGTTGCCGTCGGCGGTTCCTATATGGCGGTACGTGATACTTCCGTATCTTCAAGCGACCGCGGCGGTGGTCCAGCGCTGGAGGCGTTACGGAGGAGGATCACCGACCCTGCCGCGGTTGTACCGTCTCGTGCCGTGCAACAGTCGTCTTTAATCGCTGCTAGTTCCGGCAATCCGCTCGACATTCTTGTCATTGGTGGCGGTGCGACCGGCAGCGGCGTCGCTCTTGATGCCGCCACCAGAGGCCTACGCGTTGGCCTTGTGGAACGAGAGGACTTCTCTTCTGGTACGTCGTCGCGGTCCACAAAGCTTATTCACGGAGGTACGTATTGCATACGGAATCTGATTTTGATTGTTATGATCGCGCAAATCCATTTCTAGTAGTTGTAAAATTGAGGTTACGGTTTTCCTTTTTCTATGACTTACTTGTGAATTTGAGAACAGAAAATTTAAATTAATTTGTTATCTTCTCGACTTCGAATTTGTTCATCATTGTTACTGCATTTAACAAAAGTGCAATTACATATACTCCTAACCGAAAGACTGAAAGCAGTTACAAATCATGATTTGGCCTATGTTAGAATAGCTTTTTTTTCAAATATTGGATAAACAATTAGTAGAACATAGATTAGAAATCGAGAGACGAATAACACAAGAAGAACCGCAAGCCGATAGGAAAATCAATAAAATTCTACGGAAGTAGATTGCTATCAATGGGAATTCCTCTGAAAGTATAAATGTTGTTTTAAAACGAGAGGCATACTGTAACGGAACACCATCTAGTATTTCGATAATACCTTTCCGAGGTATCTCCATCTTCTTCCTAGTAAAAATGAATTTCTTTCATGCAAATTCACTTCTTCTCTTTCAGGTGTTCGCTACTTAGAAAAAGCTGTCTTCAATTTAGATTACGGGCAGCTAAAGTTAGTTTTTCATGCCCTAGAGGAGCGTAAACAGGTCATTGATAATGCTCCACACCTCTGTCATGCTTTACCTTGCATGACACCATGCTTTGGTTGGTTTGAGACACTGTACTATTGGGTGGGCCTGAAAATGTATGATCTGGTGGCAGGAAGACACTTACTGCATCTGTCTAGGTATTATTCTGCACAAGAGTCTTCTGAACTCTTCCCTACACTTGCAAGACAGGGTAAAGATAGAAGTTTGAAAGGAACCGTGGTCTATTATGATGGCCAAATGAATGATTCACGAGTCAATGTTGGCATAGCTTGCACTGCTGCTTTAGCTGGTGCAGCTGTTCTTAATCATGCTGAGGTTGTTTCCCTTTTGAAAGAAGATGGTAAAGGGAGAATTATTGGAGCACGAATTCGAGACAACTTATCAGGCAAAGAATTCAATACATATGCAAAAGTTGTTGTGAATGCGGGTGGACCGTTTTGTGACTCGGTAAGAAAACTGGCTGATAAAGATGCAAAAACCATGATTTGTCCTAGTAGTGGTGTTCATATTGTGCTTCCAGACTATTACTCGCCTCAAGGAATGGGTTTAATTGTCCCTAAAACAAAAGACGGACGTGTTGTGTTCATGCTTCCATGGTTAGGTAGGACAGTTGCTGGGACAACAGACTCCAACACCACCATTACAATGCTTCCGGAACCTCGTGAGGATGAAATTGAGTTCATTCTAGACGCCATTCGTGATTATCTTAATGTTAAGGTTTGTCTATTTCACTTTATTTGTAATAAACAAATATACAAAAGTAAGCTTCTATTAACAATTTAAATTTCATTGTTTGTTGGATGACATAGGTGAGGCGTATGGATGTTCTGTCTGCTTGGAGTGGTATTAGGCCACTCGCAATGGACCCGAATGCAAAAAACACAGAGAGCATTTCAAGAGATCATGTTGTATGTGAAGATTTCCCCGGTTTGGTCACTATTACTGGTGGAAAGTGGACAACATATAGAAGGTATTTTTGATATGAACAAATTCAATCTTTACAGACTAATTTAAAGTTTTTTTTTTTTTTTTCAGTATGGCTGAAGATGCAGTGAATGCAGCTATTAAATCAGGAAAGTTAAATCCAGCTAATAAATGTTTGACATCCACTTTATGTCTTGTGGGTGGTGATGGGTGGGACCCTGCATTTTTCACTGTACTTGCTCAAGAATATGTACGCATGAAGAATACTCAAAATTCATTAGTTCGTGGAGTTATGGACACAGCTGCAGCAAAACATCTGTCTCACTCTTACGGTACCATGGCCCAAAGAGTCGCTTCTATTGCTCAGGTTTTCCCTTTATCTATTCCAATTCTTAAATTCTTACTAAATCCATGAAATAGCAATCTACTTTCTAAAACTACATTTTTGTAGAATGAAAATCTAGGCAAGCGGCTTGCCCATGGATACCCGTATCTGGAAGCTGAGGTGGCATACTGTGCACGAAACGAGTACTGTGAATCTGCGGTAGATTTCATTGCTAGGAGATCTAGACTTGCTTTTCTGGACACAGATGCAGCAAGCCATGCATTGCCACGTGTCATTGAGATATTGGCTGATGAACACAACTGGGACAAGTCAAGGCAAAATAAGGAGTTGGAGACGGCGATGAAGTTTCTAGAAACTTTTAGGTCGTCCAAGAACGCTCAGTTCCATGACGGATGGCATACATGATAATGGTGAGTGAGTTCTTTCAATATTTGTTTTGAGTAAATAGGCGGTGGTTTCTTTACTTCTTGTACTTTAGGAATCAGGTTGCACCCTATGTTTGAGTAGTTGTACTTTTCGTGGGGATATGGGTACAACTATCCAAGCATGGGGTTCTACATGACCTTTCAAATAAAGATTTGTTTACTCATATGCTTAAGATGAAGCATTAAGCAGGCATAGGTTAGGGTTTTTTACCTTGTCAACGTACTCCTAATTCTTCATGTTTTCCCTAATAAGAAGTTTTCTGTTTACGTGTCAAGAGATTATTGTGACACATAATTTAGGCGAAGCGACTCTTTGCATCAATGAGACTCTTCTATCCTGTTATATTATTTGGAGATAATTTAAATAATCATGATGAAAAGTCAAAAAGAATGTCAGTATAGCTTCTTAGTAGACAATACAAAAAGAAAAATCGTGAACTAGTTTATGCTACAGTCAAATAGATATTTATATATTTGATTGTAAAATGCAAAAAGAGAATTCTGTGAAATTAATATTCTCTAAAAGTTAAAAAGAAATTGAAAACAAAAAATATTAATTTCTAAAATACAACATTCTCAATTAAAACTCATTTTGGTTGTAATTCATTTTTATCATGGATTTTTTCTAAAACTCGCCTTTGTATCGAGGGTGGGGGCGCTGTTGGATCTTTTCTTTTTCCCTGGTATATTATTTTCTATAATATGAAAGGTTGTATCTGTTGGACTCTGAAAGTAATTTTGTAGGCAATTGCAAACATTGTTCAATTTGTGGCAATGTAATCCTGCCGCTAGCAGATTGAACGAATTATAAAACCAATGTAGAAGTTGACACGGTTATTAAATCATAGGTCATGGCGGCTCGTCATTTCAAAATATATAAATTGTAAAAAACGTCAACATTTATAAACATTAGAAAATCTGACCCCATATAAATTCCTTATTTGCCAAGATTGGAGTTGGTTTGTGGTTGATTAACTATGTTATCAAAAAGTTGCATTGTATCGTGTTTTACTAGACCGGGCACACTACTTGACTCTTCTCTTCCCATAGCATCGTGCATCCTATTTGTTCCGTACTCTATTTTAAGTGATCATAGAGTGGTGCAACATAAAATTTCAAGTCCATGTTAAGTTTTACCTTTTGTCATGTTGCTGGATTAATCCAATAAGTTAGGTAGATATAAAGAAGAGGAAGGTTGTGTGGAACACACCAAACGTTAAACGTTAACGTCCCAGTTTTTAATTTTAAAGATCCTTCTTGCTTATGTCAAATCCCACAATTTAGCAGCATTTCTATTGAAGTGCTCATTGGATTGCCAAAGTGTCCAAATCCTTTTGGTTTTCTTTCATATAAAAAACCAAAGCAGTCCTGAAAAATCGATTTTTCTCAATGGCAAAAACTAAAGCTTATATTTTTTTGGAAAGCGTTTATTGTTTTAGTTACGCTCCCAGAATAAAAACGTTAAATCTTTGAGATTCTAAGAACAGATGTAGTAGAAACAAAAAAGCAACTTTAAAATTTCTTAGAACCATACAACTACCGTCCCTTTTGCCCTAACGGGCTGGTTATACCTTTTACTTTTGATCCTTTTTACTCTATCAACTTTATAATCCCTTAATGACTACAGCTTCAGTAACTAAACCGAAATCCACATCATCTCCATTTACAAAAACTTCTGCTTGGATTTGGATGAATATGGCAACCTATTTTTGGGTAACTTGATTATGTATCTACGATTTAATTTTCATTAGTTATATGCCATAAAAAAATATCACTTTTGTAATCTCTGGTACCATTGCCACACCAAGGATTAAAAGGAAACATAGCATCACATCCACCGTGATTGATAAGAACATTTGCAATCCACAGAAGAAAGCAGCTAAAAGATGCTTAATGAGTTCTACTCATGTGGTGCAACTAGGTCTAGGTCAGTTATACGCCTATCAAGTTCCAAGTCAAGTCAAGTCAAGGCAACCAACATTATTTACAAACCACAGACCCATGCATATATTACATAGAGGAAACCAGAGACTCAGGCTCCACTCGAGTTTTCGAAAGCGAGTCCTCTGTCCACCTCTTTAGCATCTCAAGAGCCGCCTCCGGCTGATCCATAGGAACCATATGACCCGCATCATGAACCTGTTTCATTCACATCAGTATCAGTCTCAGTCCTACCAGTAACCAGTAACCAGTAACCAGTAACCAGTAACCAGTAACCAGTAACCAGTAACCAGTAACCAGTAACCAGTAAACAATAACGGACTAATAGGGAGTATACCTTGAGGAAACTTAGTGGACCGTAAGTTTTGAGTATTCCCGCTTCAGATCCCGAGACCTCAAAAGGAAGTTTGGGAGACGCACCAAATTCTTTTGTCCCACTCCATTCCATAGCATGAACCCATCTCGAATTACCTTTTTTTTTTACAACCAAACAAAAAAAAATTAAAAAATCAAGATTTACAAGCTTTTTACAGCTATTTTCAATGACAATGATGAGAATGACATTCACATCTTTTTGTCTCATTAACATCAATCTTAGTCTCAGTCCAAATGCAGTACAACTTAGTTCTGTCATGTCATGTCTTTGTCCTGTGACCCTGTGTGACATTTTAATTTGAGAAACGGCGGTGAATGAAACTAACCGAGCCAATTACAGATAAGGTCGTATTCTCCAGCGTATACGAGCAACTTAATTCCATCTTCAAGGAGAGCAGGAATTCCAGTTTCAAGATTTCTCATCCAGTCCATAAGTAAAGCCTGGTAGACACTTGTACTACACGAAACAAACTCTATATTTCCAACTCCAAGAGCTTCTCTCACAGGCTTTTTGTTTAAAAGTGTCTCCATGGCTGAAAAGTCATAACACAGGCTTCCTATACACTCCTTTCTAATGTCATAGTACTGAAAAAAACCAAATTAATAATAAGTGTCATGTCATGTTAGATTAATATATAATGTCATAGAAAAAGATTTCCTTACATTGATCTTGCCAGCTATAGATGTTATCGAACTGAAAATGGTGTTGCACACTAAGTATGCAGCCATACAAGAGACTGTTCCATCAGTACCTAAAAATAAATAAAAGTAGAAGAATCATATCAGTAGAAGAAAGTTCCCACTAACTGTGTGTGTGTGTGTGAGAGAGAGAGAGAGAGAGAGAGAGAGAGAGATGCAAGATTACCACAAAGTTTAATAGCTGCTTCACAAACTGGAACTATCAAGTTGATACGTTTGGATTGAGACTCTGTGATTATTCCCATGTCCAATGCATAATCGGTATAAGCCTTGTACTGAATTGCTGGATCAGTGAGCCCATTTCCAATTGCAAATCCCTAAATAATCTTATAAAGTAAATACAAAAACTCAACTGATAAAGATAAATTTCTTTAATAAAAAATACAAAAAGATACCTTTAGGTTTATGTGTATCCCTTCCTTGTTTTTGTTTCCTTGGTGGACTCTAGCAGCAACAGCAGGAATGTAATGCCCAGCATATGATTCTCCAGTTATATAAAAATCATTGTCCACAAGTTCCGGATGCTCTGTGAAAAAGGCCTGAAAACCGAGGGCAAATAGGTCATTTAACAAAGCTCATTGCTAAAAGAATACTTGAAACTTGGATAATAGCAAAATAGACCTGTAAGAAGTCGTATAGGTCATCACTGACTCCTTGTTCATCATGGCGAATGTCTTTTTTATCAGAGCTGTAACTAAACCCGGTTCCCGTAGGTTGGTCGACGTATATTAGGTTTGATGCCTGAGTTTATGTATACAGAGATAAGAAACAAGAAATATGAGGACTAAAAAAGTATTAAATGGTAAGTAAAATTGAACCAAGAAAGTGTCACCTGGTCCCAACCGTAGTCGTTCCAGCCAAGAGTCAAGTTATCTCCGATTTTGAAAGGACCATTTTCGTAGAACAGAGCAAGCTCACTGCTACAGCCTGGTCCACCGGTCAACCAGATAACAACAGGGTCATGTTTACTGTTGCGTGATTCGAAGTAAAAGTAAAACATCCTGCACATAATCCAAAGATCATTGTTAAATGCTAGTGAAATGGAAGAAATGGAAATACCAACCCTTTCCGAAAGTAGAAACGCATCCACTCAAGTGCATGTATGACAAAATGAATTGTTAACTACGAAAATAATTGACTGCAGATAACACGTGATCGGTACTAGGTAGGGTTGAATAGTCGATATTGGGCACAGATCTAGATGAATGAATTGCCGGGAGCACATGTGATACTTGCAGTACAAACAGTAATCTAAGTACGGTAAATTTGATTGATAATCTAAGTACGCTTATTAATTTACGAAAAAGGAAAAGGAAAAGGAAACGTTCTACAATAATAATGATTTCAGCAAACATTCCAAAAGGAAACGTTTCACACAACACCAGTCACTTATGATCGCAAAATCACAAAATATATAGCAATTATAAGAGTAACATAGGGTTTTCGAAACATACTGAGCGTCAATGGAGTGTTCAATCTGGTAATAACCAGCATGATGACCTAAATCTTCAAGCGTGACGCTGTTTGAATCGACGAAATTAGGGAATTTAAAAGGCTTCTCGACTATTTTGGAACCGAGATTAGACGAACGGTTGGTGACATCGCGATCGATGATGTTAACAGAGTGTTTTGGGAACAAATTGAGTTCTCTGATCAGCTTCCTCGCTTGTGTCGACGGAAATTTTGGGTCACTGAGGCTGAGACTGGTCGCCGGAGAAAGAGAGACGAGAACAAGAGAGAGGAGGAGTAGCCCCAAATAGTCCATTTTGGAGAGAGAGAGAGAATGCCTCGAGCCCTCGAGGCTTTTGGAAGAGAGAAGAGAGAGAAATTGAGATTACTTATAGGAAGAGAATTGGGAGTATACAGTGACATAAGTGTTAACGGTATGATACCACGTCGTTTTCATGCTCTGTCGCTTGTGCCCTACGTGGTTCGGTCTTGATTCTTAAAAATTTCATACATGTTTTTATGTACATAAATGTTTTACGGAATTTCATGTATCGATCTGTCGACCAACTTCTTACACCACATTTTTATAAGAATTTTTTTTAATGGCAAACTAAACAACCACTACTTCACATTTTTTATTCAGCATCTTTTATCTTTAAGGAAACTCAAACCTTTATCATTTGGATTGAGGGACGCTGCTTGATATCATTAGGCTATAAGTCATTTTGGTAATAATGTTATGTTTGACAAACTAACTAAAAAATTAGCTACAAGTTGAAAAGCTAGCGGGTTGCTAGAAAGATAACAACTAACTGAAAAACTAGTTATAGCTGAAAAGCTAACTTTATTCGGTTATGTAAAATATTGGTTGTTTAGTTTGCCGTTAAAAAAATTCTTATAAAAATGTGGTGTATGACGTTTGGTAATAACTACTTGTATAAACTAGTTGGAAAACATAAAATGACATATACAAAATTTGTCAGTACGTATACATCCATATTCGGTTATATTTTGAAAGGTAAATTTGGAAGATCTTGAAAAAACTACTATAAATGTTACTTATACTAGCATTTTAAAATACTAGCTTATATGCTAGTTTATAAATTAGTTTTGGTACGCCAAACATTTAAAATGAAAAAAAAAAAACTCGAAAAAAAGCTAGCTTACAGGTGTGGTGTGCCAAACATAGCCTAAGAAGTTTTCTATAGCATTTTGTTATTTCAGAGAGAATTACAAACCCATTTGTTTCTATAGCGTTTTATTATACATTGGGAAATTGTTTGGCAAGCTGTAAACCTATTTGTTTTTTTTTTTTTTTTTTTTGCAAAAAAGTGGCCGTTATGAAGTTGTTTCTTGATTTTGCGTACATGTAGCTGCTTTATTCAGGGATCAAATTTTCAGATTTGACCAGATTCTAAATGCTATCAAGAATAAGCTTACAACAACATATTGATCAATATATAAGGGACATAATCACCCTGAATCTTGACTACATTGCATACATAAGTTGAAGTTTTAAAGCAAGTGAATGTAGCTCAGAACATTGATCATGAAGAGATGACTATTGTTGAAGATGGTCCAAAACTCTGGTTTCATTCAAGTTAACCATTTTATCTGTTTTATCATATGGATTGCGATAGAAAGAAATGAAAGCACTGTTAATCAGTAAAAGAAACACTTTACTTTTCTAGTCCACTTTGCTTTTCTTGCAAATAGGATTCCATAATAATAAATTAATGAGATTATGTTTCCATTCTTGCTTTAATTTCTAGAGTAAATTACAATTTTGGTCCCTGTGGTTTGCTCAGATTTTCAGTCTTGGTCATCCTTTTGGATTTCCATGGTGAGGGTCCCTAATCTACCAATTTTCTTACAATCTTGGTCCCTCTGCCGATTACCGTCTCTTCTATCTCCGTTAATAGCCACTCGTGCACACCACGTGAGGGTAATATCGAACTTTCGCACTTGTTCAGAAGATCTTGTAAGTAAGTGTCAATCATCTCAAGTCAGTTTGCTTGGCTCGAAAAAGTCATCGATCAAAGATTGCAGGTCATATTTTCGTAGGGTTTCCCGGTGGTGGAAGCTTCAATCGGAGGTTCAGTGTCGTTAAAAATGTGGAAGATTTGTGACAGTGAAGCTAGCGACGATGTGGATCATCTATACGGTACATGCATCTTCTTCGTTTATATGTATTTCAAAAAGATAATCCCAAACTAACTTGATATGTTGATTTCAGTAGGAAAAAACAACCTTTTCTACATAAAGTTGCATCATGGAGGATATTTTGTCGAATCACCAACTTGAAGCTACGTAAATGGCAAAGTAACATTCATCGATATCGTTGACATCGATGAGTTTTCGATAGTAGAACTCAACCACATTCTGAAAGAGCTGGGTTACAATGATCAGGTGCCTGTATTTTATCATTTTCTGCTTCCTCTAGTTGAGATTAGTTCTGGTCTTGTTCCAATAATATGTGATGCGGATGTCAACATATTCGGAAGATATGTTAAACTTTGTTGGGATCATGAGATCTTTTGTGAGCATGGTCATAGTATACTCCCAACATATGGTAAACCCCCTTTACCAGATTTCATGCTAGATCCCGTAGTACCCCTGTCCCCTGAATACGTGAGAAACATGCAATGTCCTAGAAAATTGTTAATTGATCTTAACCTTAACGCGTCTGACAATATCTCCACCAATGGTAGTTCAAATAATGTAGAGGTGCACTCAAAGGAAAACAGGGTATCAACAATTGGGGAATCGTCTGTTTGTGTTCCTCAACCAACCTCAGAGATACAGAGTAACCAAGGTGGGTGTTTGGCAATCATACCTATAGATACAACACCTCCTGCATCAACACAAATCCACCCAAGTGTTGTTGATTGGGATGATTCTCTATTTGATGAACCAATAGCACCATTGGCTTATGATGGTAATATCGAACAAGATTACCAGGTATTGGAGGAGGATGAAGTTGATGTCAACTACGGATTTGGCGTACCTCATGATGAAATTGTGGAAAGAAATGTTGATGGTCCAGATCAAGATGATGGCTCAGATGATGATGGAACCTCAGATGATGAATTCACTCTTCACCCAACTGAGTTATTGAACATGAATGATGTAGAGATAGACATGGACGCATTCCAAGGGTGTCTTGATCCATTACCAGACGGGTTACCATTCAAGGATGCAAACGATAATAACTTGGCAGTTGATATCATTGATAGCAACGCTTTTGAAATTGAAAGTCGACATGGAAGCTGTAGAGAAGAAATTTTGAGAAACATAGCTAACTACCCTAAATGTTCCCAAGGGCAAACGCATGAGGCGAATTTCAGGTTGGGTGAATGATTTGACAGCAAAATGTTAGTCAAGGAAGCCCTTTCCAATCTTGCAGTCTATTCACGACGACAACTAAGCCTGTAGAAGAATGATCGGTACCGTTTAAGAGCTATCTGCAAAGGTCCTGTCCCTGTGGGGGGTGTTAGAGATGTTAATCTTGACGACCAAATGAGGGGTAATATAGTCTTTTCAAATGAAAAATGCACATGGGTCCTCCTCATTTCAAAAGCTAAGGCAGATGAAGACTGGATAGTTAAGACATACAACGACAAACACACCTGTCTTCAGATTCGCGAAGTTGGTCAATGCACACAAAGGTATCTATCGAAGAAGATATATCAGCAATTGGAAACGAACCCAAAGATCCCTGTCGCAGCGCTACATAAAGAGTTGGAGAGAAAGTACAAGCTGCAGCTTTCCTTTATGAAGGTTTTTAGGGCTACAGTTCTTGCCCTAAATCACATCAGGGGAGACTTTGAGACACTATACCTTGCTGCGAGAGTATGTTCTGGAACTTAAAGCGCGAAACCCAGGTACTACTGTCATAATTGGTGTTGAATCTGAACCTAATTTTAGTTTGCCCACGAGGGTTTTCAAAAGAATTTATGTATGTCTGGGACCATTAAAAGAGGGATTTAAGTATAGGCAACGAGAGATTTTGGGTTTAGACGGTGCTTTCATGAAAGGTACATATCCAGGATAGGTTTTGAGTGCAGTAGGGTTAGATGGCAACAACGGCATATACCCTTTAGCATATGCCATTGTCGAAGCTGAAACAAAAAGCTCCTGGACATGGTTTTTAGAATGCTTGGGAAGTGATCTAGATATGGGTACTAACACAAACTTCACATTCATTAGTGATTGCCAAAAGGTACTGTGTTATTGAAATTGTTATTTATTTTCATTACTGTGAAACTAATCTTTATTTGTTTGTAGGGTTTGGTTCCAGCATTTGCAAAAGTTTTCCCCTCAGCTGAGCATAGGTACTCTGTGAGACATATTTTAGACAACATGAAACTGTACTGGAAAAGGAAGCCTCTTAAGGAACATCTTTGGAAGTGTGCTAGAGCTGCAACTATTCCTGAATTCAACAGAGTAATGGCAGAGTTTTAGAAGTATAATAATCAGGCTTACAATTGGTTAAAAAGCATACCAGCTGAACATTGGAGTAGGAGCCATGTCACATAAATATTCCTAGTTGTTTTATTAGTCTTTATTTATAAATAACAAGTGCTTACTTTATGGGTTAATATGAACAGGGAGGGCTCACTCAGATATACTTTTGAACAATTTTGTGTGAAGTTTTTAATGCAAAGATTGTAGATGGGAGGGACAGGCCCATAATCTCAGCACTAGAGTTCATAAGAGAGTACCTGATGA
Source organism: Cichorium intybus (assembly GCA_023525715.1). Taxonomy (NCBI): domain Eukaryota; kingdom Viridiplantae; phylum Streptophyta; class Magnoliopsida; order Asterales; family Asteraceae; genus Cichorium; species Cichorium intybus. The sequence goes on along the minus strand of CM042012.1, from coordinate 65,704,425 downwards.
AGAAGATTGTCACAGTCCAATGTTTAATAGCCAAAAGCCCAGGTCCCCTAACTCCCACTGCTCAAGCAATCCTTGACAAGAACAAGGATGATGCTAGTAAGTGTAGGTGCATCTACAATGGTAATTGGAAATTCCAAGTTACAGGAGAATATTATGAGCAATATGTAGTAGACATGGCACAGAAGACTTGTTCATGTAGACATTGGGATTTGACAGGTATTCCTTGTAAACATGCGATTGCTGCACTCTGGGACCAGGTGGAACACGGACAACAAGTACAACTGTAACGCCCGGTTTTCAGCCTGGAATTTACAAGATAATATCACCAGGGATCGTCCCATGATCCAAGCCAAGCGTTACCTATCCTGCAAAACCACATAAAATAACGGGATAAGCTATAAAGCTTAGTGAGTAATCGAATCACAGTATGACCTATATGGTCACACACGTTACAGGATCACCATTCCTGCCAGCTTCACAGTCCTATCTGACTCGTACTTCACACTGTGAAACTACCGTATTACCCGACGTCACTCTCTATACAGTATCATCCACTGATACTCACTATTAGACTGTCCCACACAGTCCTATCTTACATCGTCACGACTCACCTCTTTAGCTACTGTCACCTCTTTTTATTTATTATTTGGTATTAGTTTTCACGAATACTTATACTGTCTCACGGTATACCCACTCACTTAACGACTTTCTCATACAGGTATGGTCATAGTACATCTATGATTACCTCGTGTTTTATTATTATATGGTAAATTTTGCAGTCCCCTGACATGCATTATATACCATTACTTAATCACTCTACTCCGTATTATCTTGTGATACTTTTAGATTTATAATTTCGACTTACCCTCACGACAACACACCTGTTTCCCACATAAGTATTATTATAATACTTTACAGCTTTATATTTCCTTCAATAATTCCAATACGGCACTTCATGATTTATCAAGTAAAGAACGGCCATGTAGAAGATTAGTTGGGGTGGCAGGATCCTTTCAGCATTTTAGCCTTTCGGAAAATCCAACAACCAGATCCCAAGTAGTCGGCCTAGTCACCGTCCTCGTAAGTAAATCAATCGGCATTACCCTTGGAATTATGAATTATTGGAAATAAGTCTATTACACCCTTCGTATTTTATAGTTTAATATATATAAACTATTAGGGAGATACGGTAGCGATTACTCACCTGAGATTGGCGTTTTCTCAGAGTCCTGTCGTATTTCCTGTTCTGAACCGCTGACAGTTCCCGAGCACCTCGTTGCTAGCTACCGCTCGTTTCTCACCTCCCATCATCCTCCCTCAACATATTTTCCTTACCAGAACACTCCTCTATATCTTATATGTGTTTGGTGTGTGTTATGCCTCAAAATGAGGCTTAGGCCTCGTATTTATAGGCCTCTGGAGCCCCGTCGCGACGCGATCTAGCCCTAGATCGCGACCCGATCTCTGACGTAAGCGCTTACTTCATCGCGCACTCGACCGACACCACCGACGGTGACAGGCGCGGTGCGCCCAACAAAATTTATAGAATAAACTAGACTCAATTTTCAAACTTTGTGCACTGGTTTCAGGTCAATCCGATTTTTATAGAATTAATTATGATTTTTCTAAGATCGGCATACAATGCTGATTTTTATATGAAATTGTAACTGATGTTTTTATTTTTTGATCTGAAACATTATCCGGAACACGGGTGTTACAAATCTCTCCCCCTTAAAAGATTTCGTCCCCGAAATCTCACTAGCCTTATGTATTCTATGTACACATATTTCTTAAACACTCCGACACTCACATAATTTTACAATTATCATTACAGACCATATAGGTGTAATGTACTTGTTATGATATTCATAACATCACTAACTCAGTTTTTCGTTCCCTTCCGAACCCTCTACAGTATCGAGTCCCAAAGACTAAATGTACACCCTAGAACTGCCGACCGATTAGGTCATCTCAATACTTGTATGTGGTCCTACCACAATTACTGCTCATACAACCGTCACAATATATATATATATATATATATATATATATATATATATATATATATATATATATATATATATATATATATATATATATATATATATATATATATATATATATATATATATATATATATATGTGACGCCAACCACTAACAATAGTCACTAACTCTATAGAAAAGGTAGTCTCAACCACAATTACCGAGTATGTGACCCCTACGGAAAGATGGTCCCAATCACATGAACCGGTAATGTGGCCCTAAAAAAAATCAAGCCACAACGGCTCCAACAACCAACAATAAGCCATAAAGGCTTAACAGCTACCACCTAACTGCACTACTATTCCTTCATCAGCTCAATAATTACCCAATCATCACTCACGATATACTATCCATTATTACTATTTGGGTTTCCTGCTTTACCAGCTCCCTTTTTCTTTTGACACTATTGGTCACACAACATCTCACCACATACTAAATTTGTATATACTTAATTACTTCTCTGAGTAACTACTCACACTTCTCTTTTTAAACAGATGCTTTTTATTTAAAAACATTTACTCTTTTGATTTCCATTAGTCATAACAATGACTTCTTTAGTCGTAAAATGACTCTTTTTAAAGGATTATTCCTTTCACACTTTAGTCATAAAATAACTTTTTCAGCTTTTGTCAAAATGACTTTTTCTTTGAAATATCTCTCTACTTGTAAAACTCTGGTCATACAAATAACCTTTACATCAGTAGAAAAAAAATCAACTATGTTCGGAAAAAAATACCCCATTACATTCTTTGGTTATAAAGATAACTTCTCCTTTATTTGTTTAGTGATGATTGGATGGTCCCTGATACTTAGACCTTAACTAAGTAAAATGGTACCCTTAATTCTTCTAGAATAGAAGGAATAAATCAATCCATCCTAGTCTTATGTTTACTCAGGACATCTACCAGCTTTACTTCTCTTATGTCTCCGGTGAATTTTCCACATAATCTACTCTACCCAGTATCTCAAGTTATACTCTCCTGCTTAATATTCTGAGCCGCGTATACTCAGTACGTCGAGTCATACGTATCTGCTCAATAAACTCTCCTTACTCAGCACTCAGAGCCGCGCATACTCTGTACGTCGAGTCATGCGTATCTGCTTAACCACTCAGCATTTAGAGCCGCACATACTCTGTACGTCGAGTCATGCGTATCTGCTCAACCACTCAGCATTTAGAGCCGCGCATACTCTGTACGTCGAGTCATGCGTATCTGCTCAATCACTCATACTCCACCGCTCAGCACTCGGAGCCGCGCATACCCTATATGTAGGATCATGCGTATTTGCTCAGTGCATCTTGCGGACATCTCTATGTTGCTCAGTACGTCAAGCCGCCCTCTATCTCTCAATTCCTCAACCCCGTATTATCCACATGCTAGACCTAGACACGTCTAATACTACCACACACCATATCTCAACACTAGTCTCATTTTATAACTCCACACGAACTTATTTTTTTATAGTTTTTACTATCTTACATCCAATCATCACATTTATTTATCATTTTTTTCTTTGTTATGGCTGTCGCCATATATTTTCAAAAATCCACCCACCAACTCGTACTTTCAAAAAAAAATTTATTTCAACTCATACTTTTTCAAAACATCTTCCAAATTATTTTGGACTCAGTATCAGCTCAGATTGTCAAAATCTTTCGTATTTCTCAGCTATACCATACTTTCACATTTTCAAAAAGAAAAACTTTCTTTCAAAGCAACTTTCAAAAAAAAATTTAAAATTTTGCATCTGGATTTACTTTTAACACCTTTCCCATATTTGGGAATATTACACAAACTCACTCACTTTCTTCGATTCTTTCTATCTCTGAAAGAGTTTATTAACATCATGTTAGAATAAACTGCTTTATATACGTTCGACTTTTATCACAATATGTTTGTGATTTTTATATTCTAGCACTCAATTCTATTAATTTGAGTCTAGGGATCTTATCCTAGTTCACTCAAATCTTGGCTCTGATAGCAACTTGTAACGCCCGGTTTTTCAGCCTGAAATTTACAAGATAATATCACCAGGGTTCGTCCCATGATCCAAGCCAAGCGTTACCTATCCTGCAAAACCACATAAAATAACGGGATAAGCTATAAAGCTTAGTGAGTAATCGAATCACAGTATGACCTATATGGTCACACACGTTACAGGATCCCCATTCCTGCCAGCTTCACAGTCCTATCTGACTCGTACTTCACACTGTGAAACTACCGTATTACCCGACGTCACTCTCTATACAGTATCATCCACTGATACTCACTATTAGACTGTCCCACACAGTCCTATCTTACATCGTCACGACTCACCTCTTTAGCTACTGTCACCTCTTTTTATTTATTATTTGGTATTAGTTTTCACGAATACTTATACCGTCTCACGGTATACCCACTCACTTAACGGCTTTCTCATACAGGTATGGTCATAGTACATCTATGATTACCTCGTGTTTTATTATTATATGGTAAATTTTGCAGTCCCCTGACATGCATTATATACCATTACTTAATCACTCTACTCAGTATTATCTTGTGATACTTTTAGATTTATAATTTCGACTTACCCTCACGACAACACACCTGTTTCCCACATAAGTATTATTATAATACTTTACAGCTTTATATTTCCTTCAATAATTCCAATACGGCACTCCATGATTTATCAAGTAAAGAACGGCCAGGTAGAAGATTAGTTGGGGTGGCAGGATCCTTTCAGCATTTTAGCCTTTCGGAAAATCCAACAACCAGATCCCAAGTAGTCGGCCTAGTCACCGTCCTCGTAAGTAAATCAATCGGCATTACCCTTGGAATTATGAATTATTGGAAATAATTCTATTACACCCTTCGTATTTTATAGTTTAATACATATAAACTATTAGGGAGATACGGTAGCGATTACTCACCTGAGATTGGCGTTTTCTCAGAGTCCTGTCGTATTTCCTGTTCTGAACCGCTGACAGTTCCCGAGCACCTCGTTGCTAGCTACCGCTCGTTTCTCACCTCCCATCATCCTCCCTCAACATATTTTCCTTACCAGAACACTCCTCTATATCTTATATGTGTTTGGTGTGTGTTCTGCCTCAAAATGAGGCTTAGGCCTCGTATTTATAGGCCTCTGGAGCCCCGTCGCGACGCGATCTAGCCCTAGATCGCGACCCGATCTCTGGCGTAAGCGCTTATTTCATCGCGCACTCGACCGACACCACTGACGGTGACAGGCGCGGTGCGCCCAACAAAATTTATAGAATAAACTAGACTCAATTTGCAAACTTTGTGCACTGGTTTTAGGTCAATCCGATTTTTATAGAATTAATTATGATTTTTCTAAGATCGGCATACAATGCTGATTTTTATATGAAATTGTAACTGATGTTTTTATTTTTTGATCTGAAACATTATCCGGAACACGGGTGTTACAATAACTGGCAGAGGAACTTGTCCATCCTTGTTAATTGTTAGCAACATGGAACAAAATGTACTCATTCACAATTGAACCAATCAATGGTCCACAGTTCTAGCCTACTTCTGATTGTCCTACCACTTTGGTGCACCCCAAGCACAAGAAGCAGGTATATAGTTATTAGTAAGTTTATTGTGTATTTAAAATATTTGTGGTTTAATATAATTGAATAACATTTGTGTTTTGGAATAAATTAAAGGTTGGGAGGCCTAAGGTTAAGAGAAAAAGGAGTGAAGCTGAGAGTTCAAGTCAACATGGTAATGTAAGCCAAAACACCACTAAGTTGACAAGAAAGTACATTACCATTACATGTGGTAAATGTCACAACCCAGGACATAATGCTAGGTCATGTAAGGGACAAGGAGGGCCAACTGAAGCACTTCATAATGATGATCCAATGAGTTTTCATGTGACTGTTCGTACAAGGTCACCAATTACATCACTAACTTTGCCAGTGGTATTAAACATCATGGATAATGGAAGTGAAGTTCATGGTGTAGCAGGAGGTGTTAGAGCTTGTTGATTGGAGCAGGAGCTTGGTCATGTGTTGTAGTTGAAGGTTGTTATGTGATATTGATGTTTCAGTATGTTATGGGACAATGACTAGATGTGTGTTTGTAGTGTGAATAATGTGTTACAAGACTATGCTGTAATAGTTAGTAGCACAAGTTGTGTTATTTTACAAATGTTGACAAACTTTGTTATGCAGTAGACTGGAAACATCAACTGCAAGTTTATAGTCAACATTGTAAAACGGATATCTAAAGTGTTTGTCAAACATTTACCTTGTAATTTTTTATGAGGTTTAGTTGATTTTAATTATGTCTAATTATGGTTATCAGTATGTCCCTTTGCTTATTAATATGTTGGTGTGTGTATGTTAAAAAACCATATAGTTAAGGAATTAATTATGATTGTACAATATATTTACTTGTAATGGCAAAACTAACCATTAAACTCTCAAGAATTTATCTTTTGATGCAACAAGTAACATAACAATGACCAACATAGTAATATAATTTAATGTATTATAACATCATACTTGTAATCCAAAAGTGTGGTTAAAATTGTCGACCTTTTTACAACACAAACACAATAACACTCTACATTTGTAATTGTAATGCAAATGTAACCATACAAGCAACAACATACCTTAGTATGTGTCATTACTATAACAACCTACTTTTATGCCATTAAATCATTCCATAATTTTCCACAAGTTGACAACATCGAAACATTTGGAATCAAATTGACTAACAACAAATGAATCAAACTAAAACAAAGTTACCCATTACCATTCACATAATTTCATTACATAGTATCCGATTTACAAAACATTGGTTTGCTAAAATAGAAACTTAACATAAAAACCGACATTTTATACCAACCCATACAATACTTTGAACCCCAAAAACCATATTCTGTACCTACCCGACCAAACCCAAACACCCAGACAAACCCTAACTTTGATCCCCAAAAACCATCCCCCATCGGACATACAACTTCATTACTCGAACATCAAGAACATTGTGAGAACAATGAAGAAGATCCATGAAACAATCAACCATATTCTGTACCTACCTGCAGCTTCTACCTCCGCTTTGAGTCGTGCTATTTCTTCAATCATCATTCGTCTAGCCAACAGGAGACCGGGAATAATCATCCGTGCCCGTCCACACATTGGCGGATCCAACCACCCAACAAAGCCACATCGACTGCAACGCCAGAAACGCCAACCGGGATTCCTGTTGGTCCACGACGTTGCGATGGTCGCTTCGGTTCCGCAGTTACACACCACCATTTTCGAATGCAAGCTTCAACTGTGTTTTTCGTATTTGGTAAGTCAATGCAATCGAGTGGCAAAGAAATAGATTTTGTAGGCTTTTATTTTCAGTTGTTGCCAGAGTTGGGATTTGTCTATTATACCCTCACGTGGTGTGCACGAGTGGCTATTAACGGAGATAGAAGAGACGGTAACCGGCAGAGGGACCAAGACTGTAAGAAAATTGGTAGTTTAGGGACCCTCACCGTGGAAATCCAAAAGGATGACCAAGACTGAAAATCCGAGCTATATGACCAAATAAAATAAATAGTTTATATGGTTATCATTGCATCATATTTTAGTTTACTTCTATTATGGAATTTAGTAGTTGTTATAAAGTGTTTAAAAATTCATATTTTGGGAGGCATTAACTCAAACTACCAAATAATACTTTATCATTGGATCATTAGTCGTCTTTGTGGAAAGACTTTTCCATATCGTGGTTCATATTGCATACATACATTTCAAGCCTTCAAAAAATTTTAGTTTTCCCTTCTGCTATTGTGGTTCGTGTTTGGCTCTTGATAATGTGAGGCGGGTCGATACATTTCTTTTATTATTTAGTTGATTGAGGCGATGAATCATGTAAATATTTTTATATCCTTTCGAATACTATGTAATTCTCCAAGGGGTAGAAGTGTAATTTAATTTGGGATTCAGGTGAAAGAGGATGAGAAGGCACACCCGACCATCTTGAGACGGTATTGCTATCAAACATCGGGGTTTTATGAGAAATCATATATCCTCTTATCTTTTCTTCATACCCATTTTGAATGATGACAAGTGTCATATCTAATAAAATTAATAATCTTTTAAGAAACTTGTCATCATTTAACATGGCTAGAAGGATATTTAATTTTTCGGGTTTTATTACATATGAACTCAAGGGCATATCTTATAGGGACCAACTTGACTGAGTTAGCCATACGGGGACCATGTCTGAGCGTGCTGATCGGATCGATGGACTCATGATGTACTGTTGTTCACTGTGTAATTTTGATAAAATTTCATTGTTTGTGCTAAATAAAGTGGTTCAAAGTGCTTATATATAATGGGAATAAGGTAATTAATCTTATTTGACATATGAATCCATTAATTCTTATGATTAATTGATTATGTATCAACCAGGTTTTTGGGTAGCAATGATGAGTGTTGGTTCAACTGCATCACCGTTACCAATCTCAATCAAATAAGGGGATCAAACACTCTTCTTTACTATATTTTTATTAGCCAATACCAAGCTTTTATGGTCGTATAGTGCTTGCAATTCAATTTGTATTATCCATCTATATAAAAAACCCGCTTCAATTAATATAAGACAACAAATTATCTACAACATATAATGTAAGGGTTTATCTGAACATAAAAATAATTGAAGAATTTTTCTGAATGCAAATGGATAACTGACGGTGCTTTTTTGTACTTTGCCCTATAATATAAGGATTACCTGAACACAAAGATAATCTAAGACTCTATAAAATAAAGTAATACAAAATTCCAAAATATAAACAAATTTCAACATTATGGTGAAAATTGATAAACTTCATTGTAATATGTAGCGGTTAATGCTAAAGCATAAATTTGTTTAGTCCAAAATTGATACAAGCACCTGACACAGCCACACAAGGAAAAAAAACTTTATATATATATATATATATATATATATATATATATATATATATGTATATATATATATATATATATATATATATATATATATATATATATATATATATATATATATATAGATGGGTTCAATGCAGAATCAAATTAAATCACCTAACTGCAGAACCACATTTATAACCCTTGGATCATTATATTAATGGTCTAAATTAAAAAGGGTGCACCAAAAGAATTATAATCCTTGTGCAGGGAATCCTATCCAAGCAAGGGCATAATGGGGTTTGTATCATTCTCATCTCCTACATCTCGCTTCTTTCTCCTGTACTCAAAACCACATCTCGCTTCTTTCCCTAAATCGATTTCAGAAGTAATCGATTTCACGCAAATAGCCATCAATCAGTAGCTATTTGTTGGATAATCCTCTCGGTGCTCCATGTTCTAGTCATTTTCTCTTGCAATTCAAGCAAAATAGCTTACTTCATACTTCTGGTGTGAAACCTAGTACATATGTTCATCCATGAACATATGTTCATCAATGAACATATTGATCTAAACTTTCCTTTTCTCGTAACAGTTTAACGTTGCTGTCAATTTCTAAGGTGAAAGTAGTTTGTTAGACCTTAAAATACAAATTCAATCTCTTTTGGGAATGAAGGCATGCCTTATTTTGGCACTACTATGATTAGATCTGTTGGCATCACAGTGATTTCTTCTTCTGTTTGTTGTGTAGACATTTTACTGGAGAAATTGAAAACACATGTTCATCAATGAACATATGTTCATCAATGAACATATGTTCATCAATGAACATATGTTCATCAATGAACATATTACGATATAGGGTTTCTTTCTTCTTTTTCGTTAACCCTTTCTGTTATACGATCGTTATACGTACATTGATGAATATAAAACTTGCATCCATGGATGAACATCAAATAAATGTGATACAAATATGAGAATAGATTGATGTTCATTTTTGAACATATGTATGTTCATCAATGAATATAATGTTTAAGGATGAAAATACGATCACGTAACATTATAGCAGGACTACGAATAAACAATTCTTCAGATCTTCAGATGATTCTCAATCGATTCAATTGAAATTGAGAATTCGATCGGTTTTTGCTTCTTATGCTCGACGAAATCTACGTAATTTTATATTAGGATACGTACCTTTAATTCGGTATCTTCTGTTATGGAAATGTGGATATGGATGTTAATTGGACCATCATACCCTTTATTATAAAAGTAGATCAACGGTGAAAAATATGGTTCTGCAGTTAGGCATTATATTTTGGTTCTGCATTGAACTCATTCCTATATATATATATATATATATATATATATATATATATATATATATATATATAGAGTTAGGTTCTTTTGAGAACTCAAAAAACCCTGAGATCTTGAGAACTCAATATAGACCTTTAGATCAAAAAAACACATGGCTGAGAACAGAGGTGGCATAATTGTAATTATAAACAAATTTAAGGATATGATAGGTTTTTAAAAAACGAGTAGAAGGGTAATTTAGGGATTAAGATTTTGATCAAATCCCTCATAATATTCCAATCCCTAAAAATCAGCTCCTCTCTCTCTCTCTCTCTCTCGTCCGTTATCTCTCTCGTCTGTTTGTTTGCACACACAGTTTCTCCACCACCGCCCAAAGAAGTCCGATCATGGACTGTAAGATCAAGTCTCCTGTGCCGTCGTCGCCATCCATTGAGGAATCTGCATCGTCGTTCTCCTTCATCCCTCAAACCAGTCCGCCTCCAACCGATCCAGCGACAGTGCCCTGCCTCCAACCAATCAGCTACATTCTGAACTCCGGCGACACAGACGGTGATGCGACGAGCGTCTATTCATCGCCGCCGATTAGCCTGCGATTGTCTTCCGATTTTGCGTATAGAGAAGATGATGCGTCGCTTATATGCAAGTCACTTTTTTCCTTGTTCTACTCAAGAGACTTGGTCAATGTTCTGATGCAAATCACCGATGGGACCATCCGTTCCCCAGTCACTTGCGTCGACGCCATCGTACCCGATACCTAATGCTTCTGTCGTCGCCTTCATCAATCACCATGTGAAACCGCTGCCGATCTTTGTCTCTCACTAAATCGATGGTACTACGCCTCTCTAAAAACCCTAGACTGAAGCCAACAGACAAGCCTATAGACAACTTCTATTGACCACTCCAGGCTTAGGTCAATACATCTCTGGTTCCATCCTCTTTGAGGAAACTCTATACCAGTCAACCACAGATGGAAAGAAGATGGCTGACTGCTTGCGTGAACAGAACATCGTTCCTGGCATCAAAGTCGACAATGTATGATTACATTACACCACTTCCATCCTCCTTTCTCTCTCCTTTCAAAATCCAAAACCCGCAACTTCTTTCAACTTTTTCATATTATTCTTACACATTTAGTTATCTTTTACAGGGTTTGGTTCCCCTTCCAGGATCCCACAATAAATCTTGGTGCCAAGGGTTAGACGGTTTAGCTTCAAGATCAGCTGAGTATTACAGTCAAGGCGCTCGTTTTGCTAACGAGAGAGAACGTTGTCAAAAGAGGAAGCTCTTTCATCATAGTTCAAATCTTGAATATGTTGAAGAAACAAGTAGTGGACGTATATCCATGTTTGTGCATATGTTTGTTAAAAAGCAAATAGATGTGCATAAAAATATATGCACATTTGTATATGCATTTATGTTTATTGTTCAAATTTGAATACATGTGTACAAAGATATGTAGACATGTGCATAAATGCATATGTGCATATGTATATAAATGCATATGTGCATATGTACATAAATGCATATGTGCATATGGACATAAATGCATATGTGCATATGTGCAATAACGTGTGTATATGTGTATAAATGTGCATATGTCTGTTCAAATGTGAGTATATATGCAAAAACATATATGCATATGTGTATTAAACGTATGTGCACAGAAATTGTCAATAACTCCATATCCGAATCGACCTCCGAAGACATCTCACAAATGTCTTCGGTGGACAAAGGAAAAACAAAAATGAATTGTGAATCAAAAATTCTTGAAACCAAAGAAACTTCAAATCACAGATGAATCTGTCTCTTACGATCAATATCTCAAGGATAATTCAAAAAGGCTAGTACATTTGGCATGTATCTATCCTAAGGTTTCTTACTTCAAAAACACAATTTTTGTAAAACCCGGTGGATTATCCCTAATTGATAATGAATTGCAAAAACTTCTTGAAAAGGATAACTCCACAATTACATATGAAGGATTTTACTCATCATCCAAAATGGTCGAGAATGAATTGAATGAGAAAATGGAAGTAAAAATAAATATAAGGAAACAAGAACTATACGGCCACAACGTGTATAATCGTCTTTGTTTTGAAAAAGAGAAAGTACCCGAAAACATGTCACACTTACTAAATCTCAAGAACGACGATCACATTTACATTAATTGAAACTACAAACAAATTCAGGTTGTGGAAAAACCCACAGTTCCGAAGATGGATGTATTGGAATTAATGGAATCTTGTGAATGTGTCACTTTTTCACACAATCCTGAAAATGAAATTTCAAAATCAAAAGTTTCTATTAACAAAACTACACAACAAGTTCTACAAAACCCAAAATCAGCAGTGGTGATTTCAAAACCAACTCAAAAACCCAATGTTGAGAATTCAAAAACCAAGCAAACCCTAAATCTTGTGAAAAGAAAAACTCCTTTTAGAGATTTGAAACAAAATAAAGCAATTGCCTCCACTTCTGGTACAAAACCTGTTTGCTCAAAAATCTCAGAAGTTAAAAATCAAAATGAAAAACCAACCTTTACACCAACGAAACCTAACTTTCCAAATCCTAAATTTCGAAAACCGACGAAGAAAACGTTTTCAAAAGGAAACAATCTGATAGATACATTCCACAAATGGCTGGACAACAATTTGGAAATGTTCAAGGATAAGGATCTCTCATTAAACGACTTTAAATTGGCATACGAAGAGTATCTTTGTACCTCTACGTTATGTAGCTCAATTTCAACAAAGTCAAAAATAGAAATACCTAAACAAAATTGGAAAAGAAATGATCTTAAAGAAAACTTAACTGCAAAAACAAAGACCTCAAAATCCTCCAAATCAAAAATTTCCATTCAAAAATGGGTTCCGAAGTCTGTCACTCTGTCAGTCACTTCGGACTCATTAATTTTAACTACAAACTCTTCTGAATCCTGCTCAAACACTTCGGAATCATGTTCACTGCATGAGGCTTCGGAGAATTTGATTAATTTAAATACAAATGAAATCTCTGAAGAGGCTGTAGAAAAATGGATTCAAGAATCCTTTGCTTACCTTGAGGACCCAAGATTGATTGGGTACCAACTCCTTCTTGATTGATTGCAGGTTATGTCTGATGAGCAGTATGATTCAAAATGGTACATGGACAGTGGCTGCTCAAGACATATGATGGGGAGAAAGGAATATCTCAGGGATTATAGGAATTTAGATGATGCTGGAAACGTACGCTTTGGTAATAATGAAACATGTCCAATTTGGGGATATGGAAAAATAACAAATGGCCAATTTACTATCAACCGAGTGGCATTTGTTGAAGGATTAAAACATAATCTTGTGAGTATATCTCAATTGGTGGTTGGAACGGGAAATGCTGTAACTTTCAACAACCAAGGGAGTGTAATCACCAAAGAAGCAACAAACGAAGTCTTACTGAAATCAGAAAGGAAGGGATCTATGTTTCCCTTAAATCTAAAGCCAGTGACCGGTGGGCAATCTCTATGTCTTCTCTCCAAAGCCAACTCCGATGTCAGCTAGTTGTGGCACCGAAGACTTGCCCATCTGAACTTCAAAGATATGAACAAGTTGGTAGCCATGGATTTGGTTCGTGGCATGCCAGCTCTCAAATTTGACAATGATTCCCTCTGCTCGGCTTGTGAACATGGCAAGCAGACAAAACAAAGACATCCTACAGTAATCAACCCCAAAATCACCGAACCTCTTTCCTTTCTATACATAGATCTGTGTGGACCATCTGCAATAGAATCAATAGGAAAGAAGAAGTACATTCTGGTTATCGTTGATGACTACTCAAGGTTTACTTGGGTGTTGTTCCTAAGAAACAAATCCGATGCAGCTGAAGAAATCATCAACTTTGTAAAGAAAATGGAATTGATGCTCAACAAGAAAGTCCGAACTGTGCACAGTGACAACGGTTCGGAGTTCAAAAATCAGACTCTTGATGGATTCTTGAAAATAAAGGGGATTAACCACAATTTCTCAGCACCTTACACTCCTCAACAAAACGGTGTTGTAGAAAGAAGAAATCGGTCCTTGTGTGAAGCTGCAAGAACAATGCTCAACTTTGCAAATTTGCCCATGTACTTCTGGGCCGAAGCAATTTCTACTGCATGCTTTACTCAAAACAGATCCTACATTCACAAAAGATTTCATATCACACCTTATGAAGTACTCAACCGAAGAAAGCCAAATGTCAAATTCCTTCACATCTTTGGTTGTAGGTGTTTTATCTTAAACATGAAGGATCACTTAACCAAGTTCGATAACAAATCAGAAGAAGGCATCTTCCTTGGTTACTCTCAAGACTCAAAAGCCTACAGAGTCATGAACAAGAAAACCCGCATAATCGAAGAAACCTTTAATCTAAGGTTTGATGACTACTACATCAAGAAGTCTATGCACCCATTTCCTATGTCTTCAATCTTTCCAAACCCTGCTGAAGAAGCTGCTCAAATCACAACATTCAACACAGACTTCTCACTTTTATTTGATCAACCTGTGAGAGCTGTGGACTCCGAAGTCAGAGCACCAGACAACCATGAGTCCGAACTCTCCAAGCTCACAGACGGACCCGATGACTCTTCTACAAGCAGCATACAAGGACCATCTTCTGTTGAGGGGGAGCCATCCAACCAGAGTATGGAAAATGCAAGTGTTGAGGGGGAGCCATCAAACCGAAGTACCAGCAATACAAGTACTAATGGGGAATCAAACACTCTTATCTCTACACCCCAGTCAATCTCAAATATCATATCCTTGTATCCAACAATCCAGGGGGAGCCAGAGATTGCGACTCCGAATTCAGCCACAACAATCGCTTCGGATAAAGCTACAACTTCCTCAACACCAACAAACGTCCAGGGGGAACACATATCAAACTCAACCTCACAAATACACACACCACAAACCAACACAAATTCGAATTTCATAGTTAATGATTCTAGAGGGAGTGAGTAATAGTGATAGAGAGAGAAACACACATAGAAAAATACACATTGTAAAACCCTATTGTTAAACCTTTGATCAATACAATCATTCGACTCATTGAATCCTGTTTGGTGTCGTTCTTATTCCGCATTTATTGTCAAATCGTTACTCAACATGGGTATCAGAGCTTATTGCACTAAACACCGAAGGCAACATGGGTATCAGAGCTTATTGCACTAAACACCGAAAGCAGACTCTTCATCAAAAGTCATGTTGAGGAGGGGAATATTGAGGTGCACTTTGTTCACACTACAGAACAATTCGCAGATATCTTCACAAAGGCTCTAAATGAAGAAGCATTCACAAGAATTGTTCGGGGACTTGGAATGATAGATGGATCAACTCTTCAATAAACTCCAGATTTGTTCACTCTTACTCTGTTCAGAAAATTTACAAAAAGAATAATCTCCGCAGAACCCCGAAGTCAATTTTGACTTCGGAGCTCATCGGAGAAATACTAGCAGTTCTGAAAATTTACAAAAAGAACAAACTCCACGATCCCCGAAGTCAATTTGGACTTCGGAGAAAATCAAAAGAACTTGTTACCTTGGAAAGATACAAAAACAACTTGCTCAGCAGACCCCCGAAGTCAATTTTGGCTTCGGAGGTCATCGGAGAGAAACAAGCAAAAACACTTGCTACTTCACCGCAGTATTCCGAAGTAAAATATCACTTCGGAGGTCTGCGGTACAAACTTTTTTTCAAAATAAACCCTTCAAATTTGAAAATCACTTGAACAAATGTTGACTTCATCCTTTAAAGATAAAAATTTAGAGTTGTTTAAGTCTAAGGAAATTCAAAAAACAAGAAAATCCATACCAAACAAAAGGAAAATTCTGATGCACAATGACAAAGTTTAACTTTTTTCTCATGAATTAACCAATTAAAGGACAAAACTTTGATTTTAGATTCTGAAAATCATACCTTATTGCACTAAAAGGTATTTGGGAATCGACTTGAAACATTGGTAAGAAAACAGACTTCGAAGTGAGGTCAAGGCTATTTTACAAATTGAAGCGTTGTTTGATTTCAATAACCTTAACATATTGTCTATTTCTAACCACCCTTCGAAACTTGACTCGCTTCAACTTCAAACTAATCATGTAGCTTCAAAACTACACAGGATAATTCAAGTGCTCCGAAGTTTTCATCAAAAATAGAACCAACATCGTTTGATAAGCAAATTTAAATCTCTTTTCATTAAATGATACAAAATTGAACTATATGAAGATTTTCACTCACAGGGACTGTTTAAAACAAAAACAAAATGCACCAAAGAAAGAAAACATATGGTGATGTTCTATATCTTCGAATAAGGAAATTCAAAATAGAAAACAAGAAAGAAAAAGAAAAATAGAAAACAATTGTCAAAAGAAACAAGGACAAACAAAAATCAAAAGATAACCAAGGGAATGCAAAAGAAAAATCAGCATTCAAAAGCTTATTCTTCTATTTTAAATAACGATACAAGGAGCTCCTATAACATAGTCGAGTACCTTGTAGTGGAATATGAACATTTCAAGTAGTCTGTCTTAAATGATAAAGTAGGAGTGGTGTACGAAGCTCAAAGGCTTGTCATCTGAGCTTAGTATCCAAACACTTCAACTGATGAAAAGGAATAAATTTTTCAAATGAATCTTCAAAACAATCCAATCAAACCTTCTGAAACACTTCTGATGTTCAAATCATGAATGAAAACCTCTTTAAATTTCAAATGCAAAGGATGTTATCTTTATTATATTTGAAAAGTTTAAAGCACATAAGCACAACTCAAAACATGTTTCCTAATGCGAAATCAAGTCAGTGATGGGGTGATTAGACTTATACACTCATGATCGATATTGAATCAAACAAACTTCTAAATGAAAAATGGACTTCCAACATAACTCGAATGATTCTGAACTTTAATTCGTTAAATCATCTTTTCATAATATTCATGAAAGCTATGGTTAAACGACATATTGCATCAATCAAAAGTAAAATCAAAAACTTATAGAAAAACAAAGAGAAAAACACATGGACTTCGGTACATTGATGAACACTTTGCTATCATTTGTCAATCACCGAAGTGACAGAATACATTTCGGAGTTAATAGTAAAATCACCGAAGTGATGATCTCTATGCTCCGAAGCATACCCTCAACGGTCATAATTTTTCATAACTGCGAAGTAAATTAAATGTTCAAATGATTTCCACATTTATGATAAATAACAGAGACAAACATTCCTTGAGTTATAACCATTTGCTTACAGCTGTCAATAAGAATTAAATGAAAAACATTAATCATAATGACTTCTCAAAAGACAACAGTTCAAATTTTGAATCATTATAACTGACAGCCGTATATTTCTCCTTTTTTGCAGAGATAGTGGGACGAGCTGGTGCTGAGGTGTCCACTTTCTACTGGACCATTTCAATTGTGCATTAAATGGCCTAGGGACCACGAATGCTATATAAACTTCTCACCTCTTTCATTGCACTCTTTACACGAACAAAACACACATTTCTCTTTGCAAACTTACTCTCAAAGAAATCTACAAACTCCTCATCTTCTTCATCGTCTTCATCTGACCATCAATGGCTGCTGAAGCATCATCGCAAACCGCTGAAGCCATGTCTATTCCAAATCTCAAAAATCAATCATCAAACCTAGTTCTACGAAACGATCTATCTCTCTACCCCAAACCAATTGATGCATTGGTGGAATGCATGAAGAGATCCGTGCTAGGTTACGCCTTAACCTGCACTCCCTCCATCCCTGCGACTCTGGTTCACAGGGCACACTACACGTCTAATGCTCTGTTTGACTCCAACAACCAAGTCAAATCCTTGTTCTATGAAGCCGTTGATGCCAAGGGCAAAACAAAGAAAATACAATTAACAAAAGAAAAGTTTGCTGAAGCTCTCCGACTTCCGATCTACAACTCAAAAGAAATGGTGGTCCCATCTGCTGACCAACTGGTCAATATGTTCAATGAAATGGGGTATGAACCCCCACTTGAAAGAATCAGCACTTTCAAGAAAAACCAACTCCTTGACCTCTGGAGATACTTCTTTAGTATCTTCCTGAGATGTCTCTCTGGTAGAACCTCAGGTCTTGACTCTGCAAGTGTTAGATTCCAAGGACTCCTCTACGGAATTTACTACAATGTCAAGGTGGACTACGCAACAATTCTGTGGACTGATTTCTGCTCCCACATCAATCACAGTTTAAAGGGAATAGAAATTGCTAATGCAAGATTCTGGGCAATCGTGGTTCATGCACATTACCTGCAGATAAGTTATGTTCCTGACGTTTCACTCCCTGTGATGAAGTTCACTCCTATTGCTATTCCCATACTTGATGACAAACCCACAGGCTTCTGTGCTCAAATACCAAATGTCATGCTCTCCAAAGTTCCCCTGGAATGCAATGAGGTAAACTCCTATCGCAACACCTTAATAATTCCTTACCCAACTCGCGACATGAGTCAGGTTGCACCTGTGAAAGAGCTTCCAAAAGGAAAAGGGAAGAGGAAAATGGCTGGTGGACCCAGTGGTCCTAAAAAGGAAGAAAAGAAAAGAAAGACTTCGGTGAAAACAACACCGAAGAGGAAACAACCGAAGAGGCAAAGGAAAATCATGGTTGTGGATGAGTCTTCGGACTCTGAAAGGACTCCATCCATAGTCCATGAAGAGGAACAAGAAGAAGAAGAACAATTTGCCGATCAACCTCCTTCACCCACATCAATAACCAGACCAACTTCACCATTACAAACTACCATTCCTCCATCTCTACCTAAAACAACCAGACCACCCACACCTACACATACTATACCTCCTCCTCCACCACCTCCTACAACAGCTCAACAAACTACCACCATTCACACTACTACATCTGACATACCACCACCACCACCACCTATAACTGCTCCTCCAACTACCGAAGTACCTGTCTCTGGTATTGATTTTTCATTACCAGAGTTTGACTTACCCATATCACCATCAAGACAAAACCCCACCTCGGCAGCCCTCTTCGAAGCCTTCCACATGGCTCCCTTGAATGTTGAAGGAGCATTAGAAGAAGACCTACCGGATGAAGGCTTTGTACTAATGAAACAGTACAAAGTCCTCAACTCCAAGCTTGACACTCTCATTCAAGCTCAAACAGGATTTGACCCCTCAAAACCAACCATTGGTGACATCACCGAAGAGATAGAGTCTTTGGAGTTCACTCTATCCAAAGAAATAAAAGAGTCTGTGGATCGTCTTGAGAAGAAGCTCTTGGATGAACAAAATAAGATCCAATCTTCCTTCGAAAAGAAGTTGGAATCCGCTGTCACCTCCATCAACAAAAAGGTTGATGCTCTCACTGAGAAGACCGATAAAACAAACTCCGAAGTCATGAAAACCTTGCAAGGACTTCGGAGTGAAATCCAGCAAAGTACCAAGCTTGAAAAACAGCTTGATGAGGCCAGAGCAAAAATTGAAGAGCTCACTGCCGCCCAAACCACTTCAGATGTCACTAAATTTGCAGAGGAACTGAAACGAACAAATGCAGCTCTCACACAAGACTTAGTTGCAAAGTTGAGAGCTGCACTTCAACCTCTGATAAATTTCTCTGACAGATTGTCTAGGCCACAAGGCATGCCTAGACAGATCCCTACAGCCACAGCAGGTCCTACAACCTTAACCATCACAACCACTGGCATGGGTGCTAGTGGATCGGCTGGAGCTGGAAGCTCAACAGACCGATCACTAGAAAATATAATTGCCCCACACATGGAAGAAACATATAAGGCCAGACGAGCAGATTACAATTTGACGATCAAAATAAATGAATTTGCTCGAGATAATGGTGAATGGACTGTTGAGGCAATCAAGCTGTTTGGATTTCAAAATCCAAATGTACTTAATAGACTTCCTCTTCGGAGTTTTGCAATCGTTGACTCCGAAGACATCCAGCTTGATATTCCATTCAATCCGAAGACCTTCGCTTTCCTTCAATTCGCCTCTTCGGTGCCAGAGGATTAGAAAGCAAGTTTTTGGACGAACAAAATAAACTTTCATGCCAAATACATTCAACGACAGAACTATGTTTGGAGCCTAAACAAGATAAAGAAAATCATTTCAATTAAGGAAGCTGAAGTCTTTTTGGGCTTCAGAAATTATGAATTTGTTGTTCTTAGGGGGGCAGACGAAGTTGAATCCAGGTTCTCAATTGCAGACTTCCCCATCATGAATCCTATGGACTTCATCCAGATTCTTGATCTTCTGCGAAGCGGGGGTGCTGCTCATGCTGAAATGTCCTCCATTGCCATGAAAAACCACCTACTGGGCTTTCTTAACAATTATCTTCTCAGGTTTGCAAAACATGACCTGGAGCTATGTTCCTACTACAGACAACCTTTGAACACTCCTCCTGTTGTAGTTCGGAACATAGCAAGATTCAAGAACGGAGAAATCTTAGACGAACCATATGGCATAGTTTTCAAAGGACTTCGAAATGAAGCCGAAGTCACTATTAAGTTCTTTGAAATTGACTACATTGGCCTCAATCCCTCCTCCTTCATCACAGGGATGATTTCTCATGTGAACGCATGCCATGCAAATTCCACTAAGAAAAAGAAGAAGTTCATAGATCATATGAACTGGTATCTTGCTGTGAGAAAGACTCTGAAGCGGGCATACAAGAGAAACTTTTGAGTATAGGCTTCGGATGCACTTCACACAAAGGGGGAGATTGTTCAGAAATTTTGTGATGAAGTGCTGATATATCCGAAGTCCTACCCATGAAGAAACCCTGAAGTGAATAAACAAGAGAAGACACCGAAGTCTGAAGACTCCGAAGTGCTATGCATAAAAGATCCGAAGACTTCACAGCCTGTCCTCTTGTCTTTTGTGTGCACGCGTATAGTACAATACGTGTTGCATGAATCTTCTATCCTATTGGCTAGTACATTGATAGGATATTCTCTGTAAAAGTTGTACTATTGGTATCATTGATTCAGTATAAATATCAGTGATACCATACCGTGTAGAATGTGAGATTACAAGATTAACTTACGAGAATTGTATGTCTCCCAGATAGAAAACCCAATTGTAAAACCAAAGTTCTAATCAAACATTCGGCACATGTTATTCATATCACATTGTTCAATTAACTTTGTTGCATTATCATTGTGTGATTGATTGTGTAATTGATTCAATATCTATATTAGTTCATCTATTCTCATATTTCAACACCCAACAGATGCCCAATTGATAATTTTGGACCTCTGCAAGTTTTGTTTCTCGTATCATGATTAGGGTTTTTGACTTTTTTTTAGTCCCAATTAGGTTGGAAACCACTCACGAACCTACAGAAGCTACGTTGATGCTAGAGGAAGCTTGTAATACATTCAAAAAATGGAAAGAAACAGATTGCTTTTTTATTGAATTGATCTTTTTAACAAGGTATGTTTTCTTATTTTTTTCTCATAATTCCACATTTTAATGTTGAATTTTTTTAACCGGTTCAATTCTAGGTTCTTCTAATTATGTTATTGGATTACTTTAGGGAATAAAGCTTTTTGTCCAGGAGAAAAGATCCTCACTTAATGGTTTTGACAGGTTAAACATCATGTTGGTAGAGATCAAGGTAACTGGATTGGAAATTGAAATCGGGACCTGAAATTGGAAATTGAAATCGGCAGAACTCAACTAACAAGGAGCTCTCTTTAGTTTAATCTCATGTAGATATGTGTCTCTCGTGCCAACTCAAATGACAAGGATTTCAATTTTGAACCGGAAATGGAAGCACTCAATCCCTTCGAGTCTTTTGTAATTGCTTTTTTTTTGCTTATTTTCCTATTCGGGACAACTTCTCTTTTTGTTGGTTATTTTGTATTTGACTAAATGTTTGATTTTCAAAACAGTTTTTCTTTGAATGTCTAACTTTGTGTTGAGTCTTGTCCTAAGTAAGTAGTTAGTTTTCTAAATGGTTTTGTATTAATAGGAAAAATGGTATTTCGTTGGGTTTGAAAATGATTTTCAGAGTTTGGAAATTGTTGAGTGCACATAAGTTGTCCGATGAAATGTCTTAACTAGAATTTCTTCAATCGCATGTGATATATTTTTTCTTCAATCACATGTGATTAAACATTATTATTCACATGTGATTAAAACATGTTATTTATCTGCAAATATACACATAATGAATTTTTTATGTTTAAATAAATTTTCATAAGTTGTTCGATGAATTTTTATGTTTAAATAAATTTATACGGAAGCAAATGATGATGCACACCAACTGTTGGTTCTTTTGTGTCATGACTCTCATGTTGTTTTGATCTATAAAAATGTGGAAATTTGTAATTTGTTGCTGAAATTATGTAATTAATTCCATTTCTTGCTGAATTTGTTTAATTTCATGCTGAAACCTTGAAATTTGCTGAGGTGAACCTTAGAGGTGCACATAAGCTGAAGAAGAATGATGCACGTAAGTTGTTCGATGAAATGTCTTAACCAGAATTTCTTCAATCACATGTGATATGTTTTTTCTACAATCACATGTGATTAAACCTTGCTATTTACACATTCACATGTGATTAAAACATGTTATTTATATACAAATATACACAATGAATTTTTTATGTTTAAATAAATTTTAATATTATATGTATTTAATCACACGTGATTAAACATTGTTGATCACATATGATTAAGCTATTCACATGTGATAAAACCATATTATTCACATGTGATTAAAACATGTTTTTCACATGTGAATATGTGCATAACAAATTTTTTATTTCTTAATAATTTATTCACATATGATTAAAACTTCTTACTCAAATGTAATTAGATCATGTTATTCAAATGTGATTAGAACTTGTTATTCACATGTGAATATGCTCAAATAGATTTTTATTTTTATTTTTAATAAATTTTCTTATTATATGTATTCAATCACATGTAATTAAAACATGTTATTCATACGTAAATATGTGCTTAATGAATTTTTTATTTTTAAATAGATTTTCTTATTATATGTATTAAATCACATGTGATTAAAATGTTGATCACATATGGAGACACACTTTATGCACCTAAGGTGTTCGACAAAATGGCTGAAAGAAACTTTCGTCCAAATCCCGCCTACCAGTGGTCCTTGCACTCACTCTAACCTCAAAATACGCCACTAAACTCAAAAAACCAGTCTCAGACCCCTATTCTTTGTCATGTCGAAGTCCAAGGAGCTGCAGCTTGTTCAGGTACCGTTAAGTGGTTAATCATATATGATTCTGAAATCTTGTTCATATGTGATATGTTTTTTTGTTCAATCATATATGATTAAACCTTGTTATTAAGCGCTTAATCATATATGATTCTGAAATCTTGGTCACATGTGATATGTTTTTTCCTTCAATCACATGTGATTAAACCTTGTTATTCACATATTCACATGTGATTAAAACATGTTATTTATATGCAAATATGTACATAATGATTTTTTATGTTTAAATAAATTTTCTTATTATATGTATTTAATCACATGTGATTAAACATTGTTGATCAAATATGATTAAGTTATTCACATGTGATAAAACCCTATTATTCACATGTGATTATAACCTTGTTATTCACATATAATTAAATTATTCACATGTTATTCACATGTAAATATGTAAATAACAATTTTTTTATTTTTAAATAAATTTTCCTATCATATGTATTTAAGCACATGCAATTAAACATTGTTATTCACATATGATTGAACTATGCACATGTGATTAAACCTTATTATTCATATCTGATTAAAAGTCTATCATTTAGTTGTGAATATACACATGTGAATGGTGGGGTGGGGTGGATCGGGAGTGAGTGGTAAAAAATTAAAAAAAATTGGTGGGCATGGTGATGGTAGGGTAGGGGTGGGGGTAGTAGGGGTAAGGTAGGGTGGGGTGCTGGTTGGTCGGGTGGGGTGGATCGGGAGTGAGTGGTAAAAAATTAAAAAAAAATTAGTGGGGCGGGGTGATGGTACGGTAGGGATGGGGGTAGTAGGGGTAGTGTACGGAGTGTGGTGGGTAGGTTGGGTGGGTGGTGGTTGGTGGGGTGGAGCGGGAGTGAGTGAAAAAAAATTGGTAGGGGTGGGTGCTGGTGGGTTGGGTGGAGCGGGAGTTGGTGGTAAAAAATTAATTTTTTGTGGTGGGAGGGGGGTAGGTGGGTAAGGTGGGGTGGGATAGGTAGGGTAGGGTGGGTGCTGGTGGGTAGGGTGGAGTGGGATTGGGTAAGGTGACGTAGGGTGGGTAGGGTAGGGTGGGTGCTGGTGAGTGGGGTGGAGCGGGTGTGGGTGGTAAAAATATTAAAATTTTTTTTTTGGTGGACGGGGTAGGCTACGGTGGGGTGGGGTGGGTAGATAGGGTGGGTACTGGTGGGAGGGGTGGAGCGGGAGTTTGAAAAAAAAATAAAAAAAAAATTGGTGGGCTGAGGTGGGGTAGGGTAAGGTGGGGTGGGGTGGGTAGGGTAGGGTGGGTGCTGGAAGGTGGGGTGGAGCGGGAGTGAGTGGTAAAAATTTAATTTTTTTGGTGGGCGGGGTAGGGTGGGTAGGGTGGGTGGGGTGGGTAGGGGTGGGTGCTAGTGGTTGAGGTGGAGCGGGTATGGATGGTAAATTTGTTTTTGTTGGTGGGGCAGAGTATGGTAGGGTGGGATGGGATGGGTAGGGTAGGGTGGGTGCTGGTGGGTAGGGTGGAGCGGAATTGGGTGGTAAAAAAAATTAAAATTTTTTTGGTGGGCGGGGAGGTGTGGTAGGGTAGGGTGGGGTGGGTGAGGTGGAGGGGGAATGGGTCGGGTAAGATGGATTGACGCTGGATATGGGACGTGGTGGAGATGGGTGGTAGTGGAGGCGTAGAAGTTTAGTGGTGGTTGCGGTGGAAGGGGCGGATGGGGCCCACTTATAAAATTGTGTGGCTTATATTTGTTCTGATGTTCTCAATTTCAATAATTATTGAAATTGTTCTCATTTGAACTTTCATATATATATATATATATATATATATATATATATATATATATATATATATATATATATATATATATATATATATATATATATATATATATATATATATATATATATATATATATATATATATATATATATAGGAATGGGTTCAATGCAGAACCAAAATATATTGCCTAACTGCAGAACCATATTTTTTCACCGTTGATCTAGTTTTGATGATAAAGGGTATGATGGTCCAATTAACAATACGTATCGTATGTAACATTGCGTCGGTTCATATGTTCATCAATGAACACATGTAAATTACATGAGCAAGGTTATGTGTTCTCTCTCCCTTTGATCAAAATACAAAGAAAACTTTAATCCCAATAATATCAACCATTACATTGATCAAAGTCTTAAACAATTACATGAGCAAAGTTAAAAGAATAAGAACATATCACGATTTAGTATCAAGGTATCAAATCAAAATATGTTCATTGATGAACATAAATATCCCCTTGCAACCAGTGTTTCTAGTTTGTATTGATTCCTCTGATTGTCATCGCAATATCAAAGCATTTGCATCTTCTACAACCTGCAAATTAACTAATGAAAATGAGATAGCTAACCACTGCGTCGTAATTTGCTGATTGATGTTCATAGTTTATTGATGAACATATGTTCATTGATGAACATATGTTCATTGATGAACATACCAAAAATGAGATAGCTAACCACTGTGTATACCCTCGATCACATCAAGAAGAAGAAGATAAACTTATGTACTGTAACACCCGACTTTTTAAACAAAATACACCCAAATTTTTTCATTTTTAAACACAGTTTTAAACATACAAAACTACTGTTTAGGTGTATGAGTTAATACAAAAGGATACAAGTGTATCAAGGAGTATATATCAAAAGTAAACTCCTTCTAAGCCGGGCCGCTACAACGAATAGTCCTATCCATGAGCTACATCTTTACCCTTAGCAGGGTCACGCTCACCTGCAGGGACAATTCACACATACACTGTGAGCCATGAAGCTCAATGAGTAATCATATAAACAATTTAACATGTAAATATATAATTAAGTTGTTAAAACTCAATACAGTGTACATTCTTGTTTGAATCGACCTTTGTATATCAATCCAATCTCCTAGCCACAAGGGCCGTTATTATTTGGATATCACATCCAATCTCCTAGCCATATATGCCGTATAATTTGGATACGGAATCCAATCTCCTAGCCACGAGGGCAGTTACCATTTGGATACGAAATCCAATCTCCTAGCCACGAGGGCCGTTAACATTTGGATACGAAATTCAATCTCCTAGCCTCAAAGGCCGTTATACCATACCAATTGGGTAATTGACTAACTTATAGATTGCCATTTCAAATGCTAAGGCTACTTTCAATTTCAAGAGTTCAATCAATACAAATATCATAACTGATATAAGAGAGATCACTCACCTGGTATTGAGACTCTTTATAGTTCTAATTTGGAACACCAAAGCTATCACAAACCTTTAAGGTTTTCCTGCACCTACACAATCACACACATACCATGTAGAGGTGAATACCTTGATTTTCAACCATCTAGGCTTGAAACTCGATTTCAATAGCTAAGACTCGAGTTTAGAAACATTTCAACACTTCCCAAACATGTGTATAAGTTAAATTTCTAGCCATACACAGGTGGTCCTTCACCACAACTCGAAACCCACCCAAAATTACCAAATCAACCGTTCAAAAGAGCCAAAACCGTAAACCTTACCTTCAAGAAGCAAAATACCGAAGATTACTTCAATCCTTCGAGTTCTAGCCTTCCAATTTGGTCCTAATATGGTTTAGGAAATATTTCTAGGGTTGAGGAGAGGTTTTGATCGAGAGAAATCTGACCAAAAGATGGATTTTTGCGACTTAAATGGGTGGGGCCTGTGCGCAGCACGACCTGTGTCCAAAACTACACGGCCCGTGTAGTTTACGGTATGAAATTTGAAGTTTTGTTCTACAGAGCTACACGACCCGTGTCCAAAACTACACGGCCCGTGTAGTTTACGGTATGAATTCATCAACTTGTTACACGACCCGTGTTAAACTTACACGACCCGTGTAACCTTCGGTATGCCCGACAAGTCCAACAAGACTTCCCACACGACCCGTGTAACTCCTTTATGCAATTTTTCAACTTCAAATTTCTTCCAAATGAAATTCTAACTACCCAAACTCATACAATAATTTAATTAATCTTAATTTCACTAAGACTAATATATAAATACTTACCGAGAGTAACGTGGTGTTACAATTTCTCTCTCCCTTTAAAAGATTCCGTCTTCGGAATCAAGTAAAGAGTTGAGGGTATTTCTCCCTCATTTCATCTTCAGTTTCCTACGTCATCTCAGAACCCCTATGGTGTTGCCAAAGTACTTTAACCATATTAATCTTCTTGTTCCGTAGCTGTCTCGCTTTCCAATCTAACACTTTCTCGGGTTGTTCTGAATACTTGAGTTTCACATCTAGTTCAATATCAGCAAGAGGTATTCGTTGGGACTCATCAAACAATGTCTTCCGCAAGTGGGACACATGGAAAACATTGTGGATACCTTGAAGCTCTTCAGGTAACTCCAATCGGTACGCCACAGCTCCGACTCTTTGGGATATCCGGAAAGGACCTATAAAACGGGGACTCAACTTTCCTTTCTTCTTGAAGCGAATTAAACCTTTCCAAGGGGATACTTTGAGCATCACCATTTCTCCCACTAGGAATTCCAACGGTTTCACCCGCTTATCAGCATACTGTTTTTGTCGGTTTTGGGCAACTTTCGAATGTTCTCGAATTTGTTTAATCTTTTCTTCAGTTTGGGCTACGATTTCGGGTCCGGCCAATGGCTTTTCCCCCCACTTCAGTCCAGCAAGTCGGAGTACGACACGGTGCTCCGTACAACGCTTCATACGGGGCCATCTGAATACTGGAATGAAAACTGTTGTTATAAGCAAATTCTACCAAAGGTCGATGATCTTCCCAACTCCCGCCAAAGTCTATCACGCAAGATCGAAGCATGTCTTCTAAAGTCTGAATGGTTCTTTCACTTTGCCCATCAGTTTGCGGGTGATACGCGGTACTCATCAACACTTTTAAACCCAACTGCTCTTGAAGACTTTGCCAAAATCGGGAAGTAAATCTGCTATCTCGATCGGATACAATTGACAACGGTAACCCATGTCGGCGAATTACCTCGTCAATGTATATTTTCGCCAACTTTTCGATTTTGAAATTTTCACTAATCGGTAGAAATTGCGCCGACGAATCGCCGACTTCGTCAATCGATCAACCACTACCCAACCAGTATCATGACCACGCAGTGTTCGGGGTAGTTTTGTTACGAAATCCATTGTGATATTATCCCATTTCTTTTCTGGAATTGGTAACGGTTGAATTTCGCCATACGGTTTCTGGTGGTTTGACTTTACCTGCAAACAAGTCAGGCACTTTTCTACATACCTTCCAATATCTCTTTTCATTCCCAGCCACCAATACATAGGTTTTAGCGTTCGGTACATCTTGGTACTGCCCGGGTGTACAACATATCTGCTACAATGTGCATCTTCTAAAAGTAAACTCCGCGCCTCACCTTGCTTGGGCACCCACACACGGCCTCTAAAGGTCTTCAACCGCTGAGAGTTTTCAACTAAATGCTTTACATACCCGACCATTCGTTCACTTTTCACGTTCTCGGTCTTGCAGGATTCTTCTTGTGCCACACGAATTAACTCGGGTAGTCGGCTTGCCACACCCATACACGTGGATGTAATCTTCAAAGGATATTGTTTTCGGCTTAGGGCATCTGCAACCACATTCGCTTTGCCGGGATGGTACAATATTTCACAATCAAAATCTTTGAGTAGATCCATCCACCTTTGCTGTCTCATGTTCAGTTCTTTCTGGTCAAATAAATACTTCAGGATTTTATGATCTGAATAGACCACAAACTTCACGCCATACTGTTGAATAATGTTTTTATGTTTTTATGTGACCATCACTGAAATAAGTCGAAATGTTTTTATTAACAGTTTATTTCAGATTGCATAAATTCGAGATCAACCAAACCGGAGAAAATGACGCTATGTACCAAAGAGCAAAAATGTCACCCAGCGACAGAAATCGCGACCCAACAGCTCATGTGTCGCGAAATGAAGAAAATCAAAACAAAAGAGGAAAAAGGCTGTAACAGTGTAGATCGCGACCCGATCCAACCCAGATCGCGACCCGATCTAAGTGACAAACACGTGACGCTTTGCTGACCAAGGATCGCGAGCCTATGGCAACCCGACGAGATCGCGACCCGATCTTCCATCGATCGCGACCCGACCTAGATCGCGACCCGATCATCTATACATCGCGACCCGATCTCAGCGACCAACTCCACCGAGTCGGGTAGTGGCCAGCACAAAAGCAGGGAACAACTTGAGATCACGACCCGATCTTCCATCGATCGCGACCCGACCTAGATCGCGACCCGATCTTTATCCCATCGCGACCCGATCTCAGCGACCAACTCCACCAAGACGGGTAGTGGCCAGCACAAAAGCGGGAACCACTCGAGATCGCGACCCGATCCCATAACGATCGCGACCCGATCTCCGCTGGAACAGACTATAAATAGATGCTTCATCTTGCTGATTTCTATACAACACAATACAACATACACTTACTATCCTCAAGCATACTCACGACCAGAAGCCTCAAAATTCTATAATCTCTGCATTTGGCAACGAAGATCAAACCGAAAAACCGCAAGAAACAAAACCTCCACCCGACACCAAACCTCAAACCTCTAAACAACCCTTACCCGACACCAAACTCCAAACCTCTAAACAACCTCTACCCGACACCAAAAATCACCAAAACATCATCTCACCGTGAAGAACAAGAAATCGACATATCAAGAAAAACGCTATCTTCCGCAACTATCGATAAGTTCTTTTAAAATTATATGTGTCGTTATTGATTTATTTAAACTGTAATAAATCAACTGTACCAAACTTCCAATACACCCGAATTGAACCGTGACAACGAAAACATATGTGGACTGTATTTAACCGAGACATCTAACTTCTAACTTCTAACTTCTAACCTTTTTTTTTATTTATTGTAAAAACACGTTATCGTTGATAATGGCGTTTATTACATTTAACATCTAATTTCTAACTTCTAACTTCTAACTTCTAACCTTTTTACTTATTGTAAAAACACGTTATCGTTGATAATGGCGTTTATTACATCTAACCTCTAACTTCTAACATTTACTTTATTTACCGCTTTCTGTCTATTTAAATACTGTCTAGTTTAGATTTACCGCTTTATTTTATTCCGCAACTCTTATTTATTCCGCATAATATAGATAAAATACATATCTGTCACACGGTAATAGGCTTAAAAACCTTGTTCGTGGAGATCAGCTATCTTATTTATTCAACAATTGGTATCAGAGCTTGTGTGATTTAATCTGAAATTTTTGTCGAGAACTTTTGTGTAGCGTTTTTATAAACCACCAATAAGTTTCCTTTAAAAATTTCATCTTAATATCACTTGTTCAAAACAAAAAAAAAATTAATTTAAAAATCTTAAAATTTTCAAAAAAAAAAAAAAAAAAAAAAAAAAGGAAAAACAGGATCAACCCAAAAATGTCTTCCACAACCTACTCAAGAGCTCCATATGTCATCGATCAGGTATGGTCTATGATCTCAGAAATCGGTCTTTCAAAAACACCATTTGAGTCTCACATGACTAAGATTGAGAACAGTTTGAAAGCTGATCTCAAACTATATCATGACACAATAGTCAAATCTGATATCTGCAAATCTGAATTACAAACCTTGCAACTCAGATTTGGAGAATCAACAAGGACTAGAGACAAACTTGAAAGAGACATCGAACGAAAATCAGAAGAATATAATCACGTCTTAGATCAATTAAATGAAGCTCTAAAACAAAAAAAGGACTTGGAAATAAAAAATCAATCTGTTTTTCCATCTGAAATAAAAGATACCTTAGAAATAGAAGTCCTTCAGTTAAAACTAAAAATTCAAGATTTAACTGACACAAACACTAGTTTGATTTTGAAATTAAATGATTCTTCTAAACAAATCAAACTTCATGAATCCGAAAATCAAAGATTTCAAGGAAAACTGGATTCTATCAATATTGCTAGAAAGCTAAGTGATGATATTTTCATCAAAGCGACATCCTTAGGATCTGGCAAAATCGATACAAATTACAGACCTGGATTAGGAAGAGAATCTTTCGAAATCGAACAAGCCAAACAAGAAACCAGGACTAACAGTGAAAACTCTGAATCAACTCTAACAGATCTATCCACATCTGTTAATGAGGACGATTCAGATGATGAAACAGTTATCAACTGTAGCCCAAATGATACTTTTTTCAACAAGTCATTCAAAAGAGTTGTAAAATCTGAATCAGACTCTGCTAGTTCAGTAACTCATCAATTGAGATCTACTAAACTAACAAAAAATGATGGCACAATCAAACTTGAAAATTTCTTAAATGGAGAAAATTATGTTCATCAAAATGGTAGTACTTCTGCTCCAACTGTCTTTCCCTCTTTAAACTCAACTTTTATTGGAAAGAACAGTCTGGGACAAAAGTATTCAAAGAAACAGCAGACAAATAAACAACCCATTCAAGTTGTCTTTAAACCAAAGCAACAAAGCAAGCCCAAAGTTTTCAAAGAAACCCAAAAGAAACCTTTGAAACCAGTCTCTGTGCCACAAAACCAAACTTTCAATCCAAAACTAAAACCTTTTCAAAAACCAATTCAAAGCCGCTTTCAAGAGATAAACTTCAATCTCTCAAGGAACTTTCAGAAACCATCATTTCACCAAATTCCATTACATCATCATAATGTTTTTCAAAGTCATCCAAATCCCAGATACAAAGAAAGGTTATCAAACGGATCTTCACATATGGGATACCTTTCACAAAATCAAAGACCATTTCAACTGACAGGTTTTCAAAAACAAATCTTAAATTGGGAAAATCTGATAAGTCAAATCAAGCCTCAACCACTTCGTCCAATTAACAGAAACCATAATGATTTCAAATCACCGAAAACCATTAACAAATCAGGACCCACCATGGTTTGGGTACCTAAACTTTCTGTCTAATTGCAGGTACTTTGTGCTGGAGAGCCCAAGGATGATACATGGTATATCGATAGTGGCCGTTCCAAGCATATGACAACAAACCATAGCCTTCTACAAGACTTCAAACCCACACTACCTCCGATGCAGAAACTTCAAAATCAAACCAAAATGATGTGGATCCAGTCGAGGGGGAACCACCAAAACCAGAACCCTCCTTAAACACACCCCAATCCACCTGTCCAAATGATCCCAATACATCATTTATGGGAAAACCACCAAAACCAAATTCCTCTTTAAACAAACCCAATCTACCTATCCAAAATGATCCCAATGCATCATTTATGGGAAAACCACCAAAACCAATGATTTATTTTGAATATTTTTGTCGAAAACTTTTATGTACGGAGTCATTCAAAAGAGTTGTAAAATCTGAATCAGACTCTGCTAGTTCAGTAACTCATCAATTGAGATCTACTAAACTAACAAAAAATGATGGCACAATCAAACTTGAAAATTTCTTAAATGGAGAAAATTATGTTCATCAAAATGGTAGTACTTCTGCTCCAACTGTCTTTCCCTCTTTAAACTCAACTTTTATTGGAAAGAACAGTCTGGGACAAAAGTATTCAAAGAAACAGCAGACAAATAAACAACCCATTCAAGTTGTCTTTAAACCAAAGCAACAAAGCAAGCCCAAAGTTTTCAAAGAAACCCAAAAGAAACCTTTGAAACCAGTCTCTGTGCCACAAAACCAAACTTTCAATCCAAAACTAAAACCTTTTCAAAAACCAATTCAAAGCCGCTTTCAAGAGATAAACTTCAATCTCTCAAGGAACTTTCAGAAACCATCATTTCACCAAATTCCATTACATCATCATAATGTTTTTCAAAGTCATCCAAATCCCAGATACAAAGAAAGGTTATCAAACGGATCTTCACATATGGGATACCTTTCACAAAATCAAAGACCATTTCAACTGACAGGTTTTCAAAAACAAATCTTAAATTGGGAAAATCTGATAAGTCAAATCAAGCCTCAACCACTTCGTCCAATTAACAGAAACCATAATGATTTCAAATCACCGAAAACCATTAACAAATCAGGACCCACCATGGTTTGGGTACCTAAACTTTCTGTCTAATTGCAGGTACTTTGTGCTGGAGAGCCCAAGGATGATACATGGTATATCGATAGTGGCCGTTCCAAGCATATGACAACAAACCATAGCCTTCTACAAGACTTCAAACCCACACTACCTCCGATGCAGAAACTTCAAAATCAAACCAAAATGATGTGGATCCAGTCGAGGGGGAACCACCAAAACCAGAACCCTCCTTAAACACACCCCAATCCACCTGTCCAAATGATCCCAATACATCATTTATGGGAAAACCACCAAAACCAAATTCCTCTTTAAACAAACCCAATCTACCTATCCAAAATGATCCCAATGCATCATTTATGGGAAAACCACCAAAACCAAATTCCTCTTTAAACAATCCCAAACTACCTATCCAAAATGATCCCAGTGCATCATTTATGGGGGAACTCTCGTTACCCCATTCTCACCCCCAAACCAAAGTTTTCCAAAAACATTCAAATAACCAAATTTTTCAAAAAAAAAAACAACATCCACATAATCAAAAAACAAAAAAATTGAATAAAGCTTTATCCTTTTAAAAGTTTTTATAAAACCATGTGATTAACATCTTCTTGACTAAATTTTCAGATACTTATGCTCGATGAATGTTCTCAGTAATATTGATTCTTAATTGAAGAGAAGGTTCAAATTTCAAACATTTTTGTTATGTACATTCTCCTATTCCCTTTGAATTTATTTCAATTATAACGATTTTATCTATTAAGGGACATAAGATCAGGAGATTCAGATGAAAACCAAACCCATGTGAGAAATTGTGCCTCGTCTTTAACTGCTAAGTGGAATTCATTTCTGTGAGCAAAGGTGTTTTCATTATGACTTATAGGATTTATACTCTTATATCGTGATGCTAGTCTCATTTTTGCTTAGATATCAAAATGATCAGGGACGATACTTTCGTTTTCTTATATATTAGACAAACTGTCTATTATATCACCTATCCCTATCCTCAATCAAACCACTTCAAAGAAAAGACTGATCATCTGGCATAACGAATCTGACAAATGAAGAAACGACAAAGTCATATCCAACAAAAGCTGTCAACAAATCACAATTGGTAACCACATCAGATATCTTTTACACAATGTGTATTCACACAAATCAAGAAAAGATAAAGACAAAGGTAAACACCTCACCAAAGAAAAGGAAGATTTACAAACAACAATCCATCAAGACAGACATCTCTCAAACGACAAATATCTCAAAAGCTTTATCAAATATAGCTGTCAAAACCAAAGATTTACCGGGATACTGTAGCCTTCATAATTAAATATTCTTAGTTGCAAAATGCACTATGAATATTTCTAAACCCCTCTACATGTATTTACCGACGGAGAGAGAATGAACATCAATGGCATGAATGAAGAAACCCGCTGAGTAATGCCGAAACCAGTCTTTTGTGATTGATTATCTAATATGAAGACCAAGTGACTAAAGTATATAGGTATAAATCCACATTAAGCATAAGTCAACACCTTCAAACTGAGAGATATCACTCATCTTTAGTGATTATACACCCGTTCTGCACCCAGAACAAACAAACACCTCAGTCAAGTGTGAGCTATACCTATGAGCGTTCATCTGAATCGACCTATTAAGATCATTTGTCGTCTTTATAAATGCTATAAAATCTTAAGGAATATTATGAAAATACATATACAAAAACCTTTTGATAATCGAACTCGAGACTTTGATTCAGAAACAAATATTCTTGACAAACATTTTTCAAAACATAAGTAAAATCTAGTCACACTCTTTCAAAACAAGTGATATGATTTTATAAATGTCTTATCCAAATTTCAAGAATTTCAATCAAACATTTTACTCCTCATTTCATTAATGATCACATAGGGGGAAATTGTTGAATAATGTTTTTATGTTTTTATGTGACCATCACTGAAATAAGTCGAAATGTTTTTATTAACAGTTTATTTCAGATTGCATAAATTCGAGATCAACCAAACCGGAGAAAATGACGCTATGTACCAAAGAGCAAAAATGTCACCCAGCGACAGAAATCGCGACCCAACAGCTCATGTGTCGCGAAATGAAGAAAATCAAAACAAAAGAGGAAAAAGGCTGTAACAGTGTAGATCGCGACCCGATCCAACCCAGATCGCGACCCGATCTAAGTGACAAACACGTGACGCTTTGCTGACCAAGGATCGCGAGCCTATGGCAACCCGACGAGATCGCGACCCGATCTTCCATCGATCGCGACCCGACCTAGATCGCGACCCGATCATCTATACATCGCGACCCGATCTCAGCGACCAACTCCACCGAGTCGGGTAGTGGCCAGCACAAAAGCAGGGAACAACTTGAGATCACGACCCGATCTTCCATCGATCGCGACCCGACCTAGATCGCGACCCGATCTTTATCCCATCGCGACCCGATCTCAGCGACCAACTCCACCGAGACGGGTAGTGGCCAGCACAAAAGCGGGAATCACTCGAGATCGCGACCCGATCCCATAACGATCGCGACCCGATCTCCGCTGGAACAGACTATAAATAGATGCTTCATCTTGCTGATTTCTATACAACACAATACAACATACACTTACTATCCTCAAGCATACTCACGACCAGAAGCCTCAAAATTCTATAATCTCTGCATTTGGCAACGAAGATCAAACCGAATAACCGCAAGAAACAAAACCTCCACCCGACACCAAACCTCAAACCTCTAAACAACCCTTACCCGACACCAAACTCCAAACCTCTAAACAACCTCTACCCGACACCAAAAATCACCAAAACATCATCTCACCGTGAAGAACAAGAAATCGACATATCAAGAAAAACGCTATCTTCCGCAACTATCGATAAGTTCTTTTAAAATTATATGTGTCGTTATTGATTTATTTAAACTGTAATAAATCAACTGTACCAAACTTCCAATACACCCGAATTGAACCGTGACAACGAAAACATATGTGGACTGTATTTAACCGAGACATCTAACTTCTAACTTCTAACTTCTAACCTTTTTTTTTTATTTATTGTAAAAACACGTTATCGTTGATAATGGCGTTTATTACATTTAACATCTAATTTCTAACTTCTAACTTCTAACTTCTAACCTTTTTACTTATTGTAAAAACACGTTATCGTTGATAATGGCGTTTATTACATCTAACCTCTAACTTCTAACATTTACTTTATTTACCGCTTTCTGTCTATTTAAATACTGTCTAGTTTAGATTTACCGCTTTATTTTATTCCGCAACTCTTATTTATTCCGCATAATATAGATAAAATACATATCTGTCACACGGTAATAGGCTTAAAAACCTTGTTCGTGGAGATCAGCTATCTTATTTATTCAACACATACAAGTAGTGTCTCCAAAGCTTCAAAGCTAAGATTATTGCAGCCAATTCGAGATCATGCACCGGGTACTTCTTTTCAGCTTCTTTTAATTGACGGGATGTATAAGCAATTACCCGACCTTTCTGCATTAATACGCATCCAAGGCCCACCCGTGAAGCATCACTATAAACCACGTAGTCTTCTCCGTCTTGCGGTAAGGCTAAAACCGGAGCTTCACATAAGGCTTGCTTTAATTTCTGAAAGGCTGTTTGTTGTCTTTCCTGTAACACCCCATTTTTGGCGTTGGTGATTATAATTAATGTCAAATATTTAGTATCATATCTTAAAATAAATGGAAATACATTTTATTCTACGAAATTATTTCAAGATTAATTACGACGCTTAATAATAATAAAAAAAATATAAAATGGTTAATAATGATAATAATAATAATCATTCTAATTTCTAGCTATAATTAAAGGGGGTTATGTGTCATTTTGTAATACTTGAATTGTCATAACAATGTAGTTTTGGGGTGAATAAAAAAATTAATGGCCAAACTAGAGGGGCCAAATGTGTAACTAGCTCAAAAATTGTATGAGATTTAATATTTGGGCTTTTGGTCATCGGGAAGCAAAAGGAAGGAGGGCCGGGACCCTCTTGGCAGCCCATTCACGTGGATATGGAGTTGTTAGGATTATGACTTTTTTGTTTAAGCCCTAGCCGATTACACTGGAGGCGGTATTCCAATCATTGTTGAGAACTAGTGAGCCGTAAACTCCCATTGTTGTGGTTTCTTTGTTTGCCAAGAATTGCTACAACCGACAAAAGAAGAGGAAGGTCAGGAAAACCGTGAAGCATCAAGAAGAAGAAAGGAGGAAGGAAAGAAGCAGAAGAAGAAGGGAGACAAGGGTACAAGTAAGTTTATATGTGTTTTTATTTCCTTCTTCTCCACCATGTTTCACCACCATCAAACTACCATGAACCATCACATTTGTGGTGGGTAAAGGCCAACTAGCCATGGTTATGGCTGGACATGGGTGGGTGATAATAGAATGCTAGAATGTTGGATTAAAAATCTTGGTGTTTTTACGTAAACTTATGAAGGTTGGAACCCTAGTGTCTTGAATTGTAATGTTGAAAAAGTCACTGCTGTTGGGTCTTCTTGTGAAAATCACATTAAATCGTAGGGATATCCAATGAATTCAAGATTTATGTCCCTGAATTGATAATCGAGTCTAGTTTTTTTCCCTGAAAAAGGTCTGAGCTGATTCAGACCCTAAGCCATGTGGAATTGCCCATTTCCACTAATTGGTCCAGGTGCTGTCAGTTTTGGTCCCCTGTCTTGATTAATTCATTATAAATTGTACAAACATCGTTTGGGGGCAAGGCCAGTGGCCTTAGTTCACTGTTGAAGTCTAGTTTGTCCGTACCAAATTTCAGAGTTCAGTTCCTAACCCATTTTGATCGATTAATATTTCTTTAAGGTGTGGTTCAGTAGGTGGACTGATTGCATCAGTCAACTTTGGAGATTTTTCATTTATTCTTGAAAGGTGAAAATGACATGAGGTCAGGCCCTGTGACGTTTTCCTTGGGTCTAGTTTACCCATGATTTTTATTGGATTTTATTTTCAATCTTTCCTTGGCGTAATATTGCAAATCTTGTTGAGGGTCCAGAAATCAGCCTTGCTGTTGGTTCCTTCTTTTGTGATAATCGTCTTAGGTTTTGGTTTTGGGTGTCATGGTGTGGGTTTGGGTTTACTTAAAATTAATTGAATCTTATAATAAATTATTTGTTGAGTAATAGTGAATAAAAGGGGGTGGGGGTACAAGGTCGAGACACGATGCATGTCGAAAGTTATAAACATTTAAACTATAAGCAACGCTATAAGTATCTATTTATAGTAACGTTAATTAGTGTATTTGGTAATAATTAACTTAATATACCTTATAGGAGTATAAGGTGTGCGGTTTTAAGCTTGGTTGGATTTGCGGAGTTGCCGCACGGATTTCTACATTGCCGGCTCGAGGTGAGTACATGCAGTATTTTTTACCCATTCTGGGGTACATGGCAAGTAAGTATTTTCAAGATTTTTCTATAAAATTTCTATATGTGGAATTATACGCAAGAGTATTGTTTCTAAATTGTTGTGAAAGTATAATGCTTTATTTGACGCTAAGTTTTGAACTACAAATTATATTAAGTAATTATTTGAAGCTAAGTTTTGAACTACAAATTATATTAAGTAATTATTTGAAGCTAAGTTTTGAACTACAAATTATATTAAGTGAAAGTATGTTGGTCTATGTACCAATTATGTGAAAGTATATTTTGAAATACAAGTTATACATGTTTGAAAGTATGGATAGGCATATAGCCATATTGTGTTTAAGAAGTATATTTTGATTACAAATTGTATATGTTTTCAAGTATGAATAGGCATATAGCCATAAGATGTTTGGAAAGTATGATTTGGCATTAAGCCTAAAATGTTATAAAGACATGTTTTAAACATATGGTTTATGTGAAACGAAAGTTATGAATTTGACATTTAGCCATAAAGACAAGAAATGGTGAAGCTTGGCAATTAGCCACTATGCAAGTAAGTAATGTTAAAGTAAGCAGAAAGTGTTTTGTATGACTGGTAATTGTAGCAAGCAGCGTTAGTAAGGGAACTATGTTCCAACCTACCCGGGTTAGGTAAGGGGTCTACTGGGGAAAAACCCCATCGCGAAGTAGACTGCCTCAGCACTTCTATGGTGAGGATTGATCCGTTCTTTCTTGCCATAGAGACTTGGGGTATCACTTATAGTGATTAAAGCCCTAAGTATAAAAATCCAGCAAGCTTATAAAACCAGTCAAAGAAAGTAAGAAAGAAGCTATTTTTGTAAAGTATGTTATGAAGTGATATTGGAAAGTAAAGAGTTACAATATTTTACTACTATAAAGTTTTGAAAGATGTTATTTTTGTAAAGCATATTATGAAATGATTTCGAGAAGTAAAGAGTTATAGTATATTATTACTATAAAAGTTTTGACAGAAGTTTTATATTGTAAATTTATAAAAAGTTGGAAAAAAAAGTTAAAGGTTTGAGTCTAAAACTCATGTAACTCACGAGACATTATTGTCTTACGTATTTTTGTGTTTTGCCATGTATTCCAGGTTAAATGCTATACTATAATTGGATGAAGTTTAGCTGGAGTGGAGCCATATAGCTCCTATCTTGAACTCAAGGTTTAATCATTTCTTGCTTACTATGGTTAGTTTTGGTATGGATTTGTAACACCCACTGTTTTTTTAAGCATGAAAATTAACGGTTTTTGATAAACCGTATTTTTGTATTCATGTATTTACACGAAAAACCATGGTATTTGCAAGCAGTAGAAATGGGGTGTCACATTTCCGCCCATTCAAACTTTTCACCCTTTTTGGTCAACTTAGTCAATGGGACAGCAATCGAAGAGAAATTCTCTACAAATCTTCTATAGTAACCCGCCAGTCCAAGAAAACTACGTATTTCCGTTGGACTCCGAGGCGGTTCCCATTTCATCACAGCTTCAATCTTTGTTGGATCAACTTTGACACCTTCACTATTGATAACATGCCCAAGAAACTGTACTTCTCTTAGCCAGAATTCACACTTGGAAAACTTCGCGTATAACCTTTCTCGGCGAATTAATTCCAATATTTGGCGTAAATGAACACTGTGTTCAGTCTGGCTTCGAGAATATACCAAAATATCGTCTATGAACACAATCACAAAAGTATCAAGGAATGGGCGACATACTCTGTTCATAAGATCCATAAATGTTGCTGGAGCATTGGTTAACCCAAAAGGCATAACCAAAAACTCATAATGACCATAACGAGTACGGAATGCGGTCTTCGGAATATCTGATTCTCGAATCTTCAACTGATGATACCCCGACCTCAGATCAATTTTTGAAAAATACGTCGCCCCCTGAAGTTGATCAAACAAATCATCGATTCTCGGTAGTGGGTATTTGTTTTTCACTGTGATTTTATTCAATTCTCGATATTCGATACACATACGTATCGACCCATCTTTCTTCTTTACAAACAGAATAGGCGCTCCCCACTGTGAAGAACTCGGTCTAATGAAACCCAGATCTAGAATTTCTTCCAACTGTTTCCTCAATTCCTCCATTTCTGAAGGTGCCAATCGATATGGAGCCCGAGCAACAGGTGTAGCTCCCGGAACTAATTCAATTGCAAATTCAACTTGTCGTTCTGGTGGTAATCCAGGGAGTTCTTCCAGAAAAACGTCTGGAAATTCGTTTACAATTTTTACACTTTCTTTTCCCATTTGTTCCGATTTAGCAACAGACACATATGCTAAATAAGATGTCCCTCCTTTACTGACACTACTCCGGGCTTGAGCAAAGGAAATAACCAGCATTCTCAGACGCGGTCTTTCGCCCTGGATTTTAATCCATGCTCCTTCTGGTGTTAAAACCGTAATATTTTTGTTTCTGCAATCCACGTTAGCATAATTTGTTGCCAACCAATCCATACCCATAATTACTCCAAACTCCTTGGTAGTCATCGGCTTCAGATCTATAGGGAAAGAGGTCCCGTAGATCTTAAGCTGACAACCTTCAATATGTTCTGACACCCAAACATATCTACCATCTGCCACCGCTACTTCCAAACTTTCATCCATAAGAGTTGAAGGAACATTTAAACGAGACATCATAGATGTTGACACAAAACAATGCGTAGCTCCAGGATCAAATATTACATATACTGGAATTGAATTTAGAGTGAATATACCTGTAACTACATCAGTCTTTTCACGAGCCTCTTCCCCTGTCATTTGGAATGCCCGTGATGCCACTGGTCCTCCCCGACCCTTTACCTCTTCTTTCTTTCCTCCCCGCTCCTCTCTAATTTTATCACTAGGTGCTCCAACTTTTATCTGGGGACAGTTTGGGCGAATATGGTTTGTAGCCCCACATTGGAAACACCTCCGCTCCGCCCGACAGTCTCGAGCGATATGCCCTTGCTTTCCACAGTTACGACAACTTGACGATCGAATATCAGTCCGACAATTTCCAAAGTGCTTTTTCTTGCACTTTTCACACCACTTTGCTTCCTCTTTCGGACCTTTGCCTTTAAAATTGGACCCCGTCTGTTGCGACTTTTTCTGAGGCATCCACGGTTGTTCCTCCGCTTTTCGTTTAGTTTCCACAACTTTCTTTTCCTCCTCCTGTCTCTGAAGTTCCGTCTCTCTTTCTGTGGCTCTATCCACCACCTGTCGGAAGGAGGACAACTAAAGCGGTTGTACAATTTCTCTAATTCGGGTTTTCAATCCCCACACGTATTTATCAATTTTTCATTTCTCAGTGTTTATCTGATGCTCTGCAAATCTAGCTTTTTCAAGAAAAGTCATCGTGTACTCTTGCACCGTGTGAGATCCTTGTTCCAAATGCAGAAACTCCTCCTCTAGCCTTTTCACAGCCACCTCAGAGCAATATTCTTCATTAAACTTTGTTTTGAACTGTTCCCATAGTAAAGACTGGGTCAAGGCAGGACCCAATGCTTTACTAAACACTTGCCACCAATGTAGTGCATTACCAGTTAGTTGATTTGTGGCAAACTCCACCTTATCCCCTTCAGCACACTTACTGATTCGAAACACCTTCTCTGTATGCATCAACCATTCCATAGCTTGGACCGGATTATCCGTCCCTGAAAACTCTTTGGGCTTGCAGCCTAGAAAAGTTTTATAAGTACATTCAGTCTTTTTCCCAGAACTTCCTTCTCCTTGGACTTCTTTCTCAACACGAACTCTACTTTCCCCTTGACTCTCATTTTTAGGCTGTTTGTCGTGAACTTGCTTTGCAGCACTTTCATCACGTGCATTTATCAAAGTAGGTAATAGTTCACGTACCACATCGGCTACAATGGTGCGTAAATCTGGTGGATTTTCATTTGCTGGTCCACTCGCACCTCTTCCAACCGAGCCTTGAGAACGGCCCGACCACCTCTTGAGGCTCCACGCCCCGAATTTCCTCGTGTAGGATTACTTCTAGTACTTCTCATACTTCAAAATTTAACAAATTGTTAGGTTATATATAATAACAAACTTATATACAACCAAACGTTCAACATGTCAATTATCTCTCAAGGTTTAAGTCCAGGGATCTATTCTACAGACACCTAGTTCACTTAAACCACGGCTCTGATACCAACTTGTAACACCAGACTTTTTAAACAAAATACACCCAAAAATTTTCATTTTTAAACACAGTTTTAAACATACAAAACTACTGTTTAGGTGTATAAGTTAATACAAAAGGGTACAAGTGTATCAAGGAGTATATATCAAAATTAAACTACTTCTAAGCCGGGCCGCTACAACAAATAGTCCTATCCATGAGCTACATCTTTACCCTTAGCAGGGTCACGCTCACCTGCAGGGACAATTCACACATACACTGTGAGCCATGAAGCTCAATGAGTAATCATATAAACAATTTAACATGTAAATATATAATTAAGTTGTTAAAACTCAATACAGTGTACATTCTTGTTTGAATCGACCTTTGGATATCAATCCAATCTCCTAGCCACAAGGGCCGTTATTATTTGGATATCACATCCAATCTCCTAGCCATATAGGCCGTATAATTTGGATACATAATCCAA
Source organism: Cichorium intybus (assembly GCA_023525715.1). Taxonomy (NCBI): domain Eukaryota; kingdom Viridiplantae; phylum Streptophyta; class Magnoliopsida; order Asterales; family Asteraceae; genus Cichorium; species Cichorium intybus. The sequence continues at coordinate 65,660,874 of CM042012.1, read as the reverse complement.
TCTCCTAGCCACGAGGGCCGTTAGAATTTGGATACGAAATCCAATCTCCTAGCCACGAGGACCGTTAACATTTGGATACGAAATCCAATCTCCTAGCCTCAAAGGCCGTTATGTAACACCCGGCTTTTAAAACAAAAACACCCCTGAAAATTTTTCATTTAAAACAAAGGTTTCAATACGTAAAACCATAACAAGAGGGGTATATTTTATTAAAAACGGGTACAAGTGTATCAATGAGAGTATAAATTACCATAATCTCCTTTGAAGCCGGGCTGCTACTGACAGCATCTATAAGTCCCACTTCTTTAGTCACGGACTCTATCTTTTCCCTTATCAGGATCATGTTAACCTGCAGGGACATTTAACAGATAACGTGAGCTATAAAGCTCAGTGAGTAATCATATCTGCAAATAACATGTATAAGAAATACATTCATATATAATTTCCTATATATATGATAAATCTCTTATTATTCATCTTTTCAATACCAAGTCCTGTTTTATAGCCCCTTCCGGCTAACCGTATAAGTATCTATCTGGATATCGGATCCAAACTGCTAGCCTTACCGGCTGATCATATATCTCTTAGGATTTCACATCCTACTTCATAGCCTTACAGGCTGAAACGTGATATCATATGATTATCAAATCATATCAGTTATTTAAACATTTTATCATATCTAATCTGTTATTTGCATACCGATCAAATCAAATCTGTTAGCCACAAAAACCATATGTATATAAGAGAGAATAAACATATAAATTCTCAATTACCATTTCTGTCCCGTGTTTCTTAGTCACAATTGACTGCACCATATATCATGGCTATATAAGCCGCACCATGTGTCGTGGCTATACAAGCCGCACCAAAACAGTTTCAACATTTATATCATAGCCCTAAGGCCGCACCAACAGGTTTTACAACCTGATATCATAGCCATAAGGCCGCACTATTTAAATTCAAGTTTAATATCATAGCCATAAGGCCGCACCATTTTCATATAACAATATCATAGCCATATAGGCCGCACCAGTTGGATATAACATCCAATGTCATAGCCAAATAGGCTGCACCAGTTGGATATAACATCCAATATCATAGCCAAATAGGCCGCACCAGTTGGATATAACATCCAATATCATAGCCACAAGTGGCCGCACCATTTAATAACGTTTTATATAATAGACATTTATGGCTCACGGGTCTGCCCCGCTTTTGCCTAGACTCACGGCTACGTTCTTTTCAAATCAATTACTCACGGCTTACCCGGTATTGTCTTTCCGATGCATCTGTGAACTGTCAAGTTTCGTCCCCCAAATCTGTTTTAATATGTAACAGTCCAATCAATATATATCATATATGATATAAGTGAGATTACTCACCTGGTTTGAAGTTCTAGCTAGCACCAACAGTAAATACAACCTCTTCTTCAACAATTCCCTGCACCTACACGACCATATACATACCAAATAGAGGTGAATATCCTATTTTTTCCACCATCAAAGCTTAAAGCTTGCTCTCTTCGGTTAATACTCATGCTCATGAATGTTTTAAAACATCCAAACATGAGCTATACACTCAATTTCAAATAATCACAGGTGGTTCTTCAAAACCACTCAAACCCAATCCAAATCAACCAAATCAACCGTTCAAAAGAGCTAAAACTGAAAACCTTACCTTCAAGAAGTGAAATACCGAAGATTACTTCAATCCACCGAGTTCTAGCCTTCCGATTTGGTTCTAAAGTGTTTGGGAATTATAACCATCCAAACACCTATAACATTATTTCATATTGAAATCACATTACGATTAAAATAAAATTACTTACCGGAAATAACGTGGTGTTACACGTTATACCATACCAATTGGGTAATTGACTAATTTATAGATTGCCATTTCAAATGCTAAGGCTACTTTCAATTTCAAGAGTTCAATCAATACAAATATCATAATTGATATAAGAGAGATTACTCACCTGGTATTGAGACTCTTTATAGTTCTAATTTACAACACCGAGCTATCACAAACCTTTAAGGTTTTCCTGCACCTACACAATCACACACATACCATGTAGAGGTGAAAACCTTGATTTTCAACCATCTAGGCTTGAAACTCGATTTCAATAGCTAAGACTCGAGTTTAGAAACATTTCAACACTTCCCAAACATGTGTATAAGTTAAATTTCTAGCCATACACAGGTGGTCGTTCACCACAACTCGAAACCTACCCAAAATTACCAAATCAACCGTTCAAAAGAGCCAAAATCGTAAACCTTACCTTCAATAAGAGAAATACCGAAGATTACTTCAATCCTTCGAGTTCTAGCCTTCCAATTTGGTCCTAATATGGTTTAGGAAATATTTCTAGGGTTGAGGAGAGGTTTTGATCGAGAGAAATCTGACCAAAAGATGGATTTTCGCGACTTAAATGGGTGGGGCCTGTGCACAGCACCACCCGTGTCCAAAACTACATGGCCCGTGTAGTTTACGGTATGAAATCTAAAGTTTTGTTCTACAGAGCTACACGACCCGTGTCCAAAACTACACGGCCCGTGTAGTTTATGATATGAAATCATCAACTTGTTACACGACCCGTGTTAAACTTACACGACCCGTGTAACCTTCGGTATGCCCGACAAGTCCAACAAGACTTCCCACACGACCCGTGTAACTCCTACACGACCCGTGTAACTCCTTTATGCAATTTTTCAACTTCAAATTTCTTCCAAATGAAATTCTAACTACCCAAACTCATACAATAATTTAATTAATCTTAATTTCACTAAGACTAATATATAAATACTTACCGAGAGTAACGTGGTGTTACATGTACCTTGAACTATAATTGTTTGTTTTATTCTTTTAATATGTCAAGCAATGCATTTTAGTCATCATGCTTGGTTGAAGTAGCTTTATCCATTCTTGAATATGTCATGGCATTTTATCGAACATATGATGTGCAGGAAGAAAAAAACTGAAATCAGACACCAAAATGAACCCACCAACATGACCAACGAACACCACATTCAAATGCCTCTTCTTATTCTTTTCATCCTCAACAGGTTCAGGAGTTGCTTGCTCTTTCACGGGAAGCAAAAGAAATTAAGTTTTTTGAGAAATTACAAAATGAAAAGTAGACAACTAGACACAAAGAAAGAGTATCATATAATAAACCTTCAACTACAGCTTGTGGTTCAGAATGCACTGTTTGGGGTTTAGCATCTTCTTCCATATGGTAAGCAGTATGTGACTCACCCCTCAAATCTATAGAAACAAAAAGGTAAAATCTCTTTACATTAAACTCATGAGAAAAAGATAATGAATAACACTACAAGTGGCATTAATTCATCATTTCCATGTCTTAAGTTTGTTTAATGTTATTCCTTATTGACCACTGTAAGGATGGTAAGAAAGCACATGAGTTTAACTTCATTATAAAACTTAGTAAAAAACTGAGGTGATGCCTGATGGATTCTTCTTACCTTCTTCCATCTTATCCAAAACTATGGATTCTTCATGTTCAGCACCATTCTCATTAGGCACCATGTTGTTATCTTCAGCTAGCATTAACAATAGAATGAGATAACATCACAGAAATTGTGTTATTTCCGGATTTTAAATAGACAATACTACTTTGAAACTAGTGTTCATTGATGAACAAAATCAGAAAAAATCAGAAATTGTTTTATTTCTGGATTCTTCATGTTCAGCACCATTCTCACAAGAAGAACAAAATCAGAAAAAATCGCTACAACAAGAGGCTTCAAAGTCTAGTAAGAATTACTAGACTTTGCTGTCATGAATCAGATCAACATTAGAGAACTACCAAAAACACTGATACCGGTTAAATTAGGTCGAGAAAACCTACCAGAAGAGTTCGTGGATTTGACGAACTCAACAGACTAAAATCGCCATCGAAGGATTGAGTGTCCTCATCGGACTCGGTGACTTCACTCATAATCTCGTCAATTCTTTTATTAGACAATTTCTCGGTTACAATTTTACGGTTCATTGTGCTAATCGACTTCTTCACCACATGAGTTCGTGGGTTGAGTTTAATCGCAGACGTAGACATCGTCTTCTCTTTTCTCGCCCTTCCAATAATCGAGGGGGATGGATCGTAAGGAGTGGAACCAATTCGATTTCTGATTTTGTGTGTGTATAATCGATATCTCATTTTGTGTGTGTATGGGTTTGTGGGTTCCTGAAATCATAGAGGAGAGAGAGAGAGAGAGAGAGAGAGAGAGAGAGAGAGAGAGAGAGAGAGAGAGAGAGAGAGAGAGAGAGAGAGAACATGGGTGAAGATGGTGATCGATTGGGTTAAAAACCCAATATACCCTTACCTAGCAATAATCCGCTGCACAATGTGTATTATTTTATGGTGCATCCTTTTTAATCTAAGACGTTGATATAATGATCCAAGGGTTTTAATGATGGTTCTGTGGTTAGGTAATTTAATTTTGGTTCTGCATTGAACTCATATATATATATATATATATATATATATATATATATATATATATATATATATATATATATATATATATATATATATATATATATATATATATATATATATATATATATATATATATATATATATATATATATATATATATATATATATATATATATATATATATATATATATATATATATATATATATATATATATATATATATGCATTATAAATAAAAGTAATTTATCTTTAATTTGTCACAGTTGTTTGCATGAAAAAATATAAATTTTAATAAATTAACAAACTGATATTAACTATGTGACCTTCGACAATCTCATTAGCCACGAAAATTCATATTGTGATCTACATCTCAAAAAAGCTAATCAATATTTTTCCGAAATCTATTATTATTTAATTCTAAACTAGCGGGAGCCCGTGCTCCACACGGGTTTGGGATTGCTGGAGCACGGGTGTAACGACCTAAAAATCTTGAATTTTTATTTGAGATATGCTAAAGGTAAAGACAAAAAAAAATTTGGAAGTTTTTAAAATAATGTAGTAAGAGATGTAGTAAAATTCCAAGAGTTTGGAGTAAAAGTGTGAGAAATTATGTTTGTAAGGGTAATTTGGTCATTTTACCATAAAAAAAGGGTAAATTGGTCATTTGACCACATGCAGAAATTATCATTAAAGTTTATTTCCAATTTTAGGACTAAAAATGTGAGAAATTAGATTCTTTGTAAAAATAATTGGCTTTGGTGGTCAAAGTCCAAGAAAGGAAACTTTAGGGACTAAACTGTAAAATCTAAAAATATAAAAAATAAAGAAATATCTCCCATATGTTCAGAAATGTGTAGAAGCCTCAGGAGAATTTCTTGTGCACGGTTTATGCAGTCCTTGTGGAGATTGAAGGTGGAAAACGGGTTTGAAGCTTGGAAATTGGAAGTTTCAAGCAATTAAGGTTAGTAAAGATCATCTAGCTTAAGTTCTTGAGTTGGTTCTTCACGGAATGAACTGAAATTTCAGTTTCACTTATGATTCCAAGTGAGCTACATGATTTCCAAATTCTGTACATGAGGTTATGTCAAGATTATACAAATTATTCAAAGGTTTTGTTAATTTTGGGAATTTAGCTCAAGAACCCTAGAATTTGGGGGTTTATGATCAAGTTTGATTTTCGGATGGAAATTTGTCCAATGTTGTATAATTCGTAGAAAAATCATACGCTGTCCAAATCAGGCGATTCCAGTGCCCATGGTTTTGTCTCGATGTCTTCTTCAGTTTATCAGTTGGGGTTCAGACCTCATTCAGTCGTTTTCCAGGGTTTTGAACCCGATTTCCCTGAGTATGATTTCTGTGTCCAATTGTGTTGTGAAATTCTTGTAAAATCGTATGTTCACTGGATTGTTCTGAAATTTTGTGTGGAGAAGAAACTTTTCATGAGCCATACTCGACCAAAAGGGATTGACTCAGTTCATTGTTTTGGTTTGGACTTTGGTATGTGCAATCCGACCTCCACAGATTGGTTGCTGCACATCTTGGTCAACTTGTGGAATTTTTAATTCCCAAATGGTTCATATTTTAGGTCTGAAAATTTTAGGGAAAGTCCATCCTCCTGTCTAATATGCTCCATCCAGAGGGCTTGATCCAATTCCATTAGGAAGCTGGGTTTCCAATGCCTTTCTTTGACTGAACCAGAATTTTTGCTGTGTACATTGTCCTTGTTTCACGATTTTTAATTCTCAGTTGGCTCATGCTTTGAGTTTGAGTTTTGGATGAGAGATTTATCTTCATGTCTAGTGTAACTCATCCAAAAGGCTTGACTTATTTCCTTTCAGAAGTCAGGTTGTTGGACAAATCTTGTCAACCTATGCTGAGTTGTGACAGAAATGTTGCTGCTTATTTCCTTTATATTGTGTAATTTTTAATTCTTAATTGGTTTGTCTTTTGGGTCTGAATTTCGGAGGATGGTCTCTTGGTTATATCTAGTATGCCTATGTAAGAGGGTTTTTCGTGATTCCATTCCCAAGTGGAATGGAATTGGTGATTCCTCCACTAATCCAGATTTGTGACAGATTGCACTGTCAATCTTGTCACTTATTTTCTATGGTCTTAAAATGTGATTCAAGTCTCGGTATCTTCTCGAGACTTGTCATGTATTGTGTCTATTTTTCAGAATGTCTGAGTTTGTGTCATTCGAGTTTCTGAGTTGGGAGTTATGGTCAATTCTTTGACTATGCGTCTTAGATGTCAAAAATCTAAAAATGAGTTAATAATGTGATATTAATCTATTAAGATGTAGATTAAGAGGTCTTTAATTGTTACTAAGGCCTAGCTTGTATTAACTAGAATGTTAAATGAACTCCTTAGGTATTAAAGAGTAAAGTTGAAGGAAAGGAAAACACAACGGGAAGAAGTGATTCTAGTTAGACTTCTCTAACTAGACAAGGTGAGTACATGTAGTATTTTTACCCATTTTGGGATACATGGCAAGTAAGTAATTTTTTCAGATTTCATAAAATATTTTTATGTGTGAAAATATTTGCAATAATGATATATTTTCTAGCTTATATGAAAAATAAATTGCTATATTTGAAAGTATGATTTTGGCAATAGCCTAGATTATGGTAAAAGCATGTTTAAGTCAAAAGCTTGGCATTTAGCCATTATGTGTACAAGTAATGTTTCAACTTGCAGAAAGTATTTTTGTATATGACTGGTATTGTAGCTAGCAATGTTAGTAAGGGAACTATGTTCCACCTACCCGGGTTAGGTAAGGAGTCTACTGGGGAAAACTCCTTCGCGAAGTAGGCTGCCTCAGCACTTCTACTGTGAGGATTGATCCGTTCTTTCTAGCTGTAGAGACTTGGGGTATCACTTATAGTGATTAAAGCCCTAAGTATAAAAATCCAGCAAGTTTATAAAACCAGTCAAAGAAAGTATGAAAGAAGCTATTTTTGCAAAGTATGATATAAGATGATTTTTTTTCAAAAAGTAAAGAAGTATGGTATGTTTATACTATAAAGTTTTGACAATGGTTTATGTTATAATTGTTACAAAAGATCGGAAAAAAAATTTAATGTTTGAGTCTAAAACTCATGTAACTCACGAGACATTTTGTCTTACGTATTCTATTTTTATGCCATGTATTCCAGGTTCAGGTACGAAGTGGTGAGATAGTTTGAAGTTGTAAAATAAGTCCTAGAGTGTAAAATAGTGGAGCTGGGTACAGCTATCATGTATTGGTATTGGTTAAATCCTTTCCCTTAAACTTATGATTGTTTGATATGTAATTGTAACACCCCTTTTGTCGTATTTAAACAAGTACAATGGTTTTTGTAAAACCGTATTTTGTAAAATATACTTTTATGTAATATAAATGGTTTGTAAAAGTTGGGGCGTTACAAGTTTGTATCAGAGCCATAGTTTAAGCGAATTAGGATTGGATCATTCCACTCCTAGGCTTAGACTTGTGAAATAAGGAGTTAGAATGAGTTTATTAGTTTTATAATGTCTTAAGAAATTAAGACATTGTTGTTAGTAGAATTGTATGAGTATATTTATGAGTAAAATAAACTAACTGATACCAGTAAACAGTGAAACTGAGTGGAAGCATTGGGATCAACACATGTAGGTGATTATGGTAATATGGGCCCGTATTATCATAATCACAGGATGCGTATTGAGCCTAGTGAAGCCACGAAGGAATACTGGAAAATTGGTAGAAGAAGTAGTAAGCTAATATTTATGGCATGTCTAGGGAATGACATAATATATATATATATATATATATATATATATATATATATTATACAATTAAGAACTTGTAAATACATGGTAGGAAGTATTTGAGACAATGAGTTATATCTCATTGTCAAGTTAGAATCATAATATGACTAAAAACATGTAAAATTGGTGATTAAGTTCTTGACAGCTTTGACTTTTTATAAGAGTCAAACTTAGAATGCAACTATGAAATTACTTGGACTATGTATGAGATATCTTGAAATTGAGTGTGAAATTATGAAATACTATATGTAATAAGCTAGAAACACCAAAGAATCAACATTTGTAGAGTTGGTTTGCTAGGTAGCAATGAAGGACAAAATTGACTTGTAAAAGTCTAAAATGGGACAATAGTTTGGGAATTTATATTTGTAATCAAGAAGCTAGTAAATATGACTTATGAAACTTGCTTACACCACAAGATGATAACATTGAATTGGGGATACAGGTATTTGGGTTAAACATCATATAAAACACCATTTAGTCGTAAAAAGACTATAATTGCAATATTTTAGGTAAATTTGCCGTTTTAAGTCAAATGAAAGAAAGTTTAAGAAATAACCCCAAGACTTGAACAACGTGATTCATTGTCATGTTATTATACTATACTAAAAGGAAATTGAAGGTTTGGGTCAAGAAAAGTTATGTAATAATAAGAATGAAAATAAGAAAGTATTATGACAGAACTTTTATGTCAACTTAAACTGTAAAACTGTACAAATCTACAGGTCCAAAAATTTTGTGGCATACATGAAAAGAAAGCTACAGATGTCTAGTTTCTAAATCAAAAAGCTATGATTCGTTTCGATTCTCCTAGAATGAGTTATGTCGTTTTTCGTACAGGTTAATCTGTTTCGGTAGATTCTGTCCCACTTGGGAATATGAATGTATATGTTAATATAATGCTCAAAGAATTGAAAGAAAACCATTATTGGTATATAGGGATGTATTATGAGTAATTAGAAGTGTTCAAGAACAGAATAGAAGTCTAAATAACTTAATGAAATAAGTTTAGAAATGTTATAATACGTATGAAAACTTGTATTGGTTTTATGATTTTACCTTTAGTATAAAATGTTGTGGTTATGTAATTAATAAAAGAAAGAAGATTTTATGGGGATTAAGAGTATGTAAAAGAGTTTGTGAATATCACAAACATAATGTGATATTAATTTATTAGAAAAGTTGAGTTTTGGTTAAGTCTAAAAATGACTTAATCGGAAATGATTAAACTAAAAAGTTATCGTTTTAGCAAATACGAACCCGTATGGGTATGGAATGAATTTATATCAACATTTATGTGTTGTTGGGTGGTTTTGGTAACAAAATATGTAAAAAGTGTAATGTTTAAAAATAATTTTTATTTTATTAATTTTAACGGCAAAATTGTTAAAAGTAGAATATAAGAGCGAAACGGAATATGTTTTGACATCTAAGCATTAATATTGCTTAATAAACATGTTAAGATAAGAAAATTACTAAAATTACATGTTAAACCCAAGAAATCACATTTAGGCAAAGTAGGATGCCTAAATAAGAAAACGGACAAAAAAAAAGTCGAAACGAAAAATGGTGTAAAAGGTTCCATGAAGCTTTATACATGTTCTAAACACTATTAGGATATTGTTGGGTTATATAACAATGATTTAAACAAACGTTTACATGAATTTTGGATTAAATTGTCAAAATGGGACAAAAGGGCAAAAATGTCCAAAATGACTAATATGCTTTAAGAGTCACACTTAAACCTTGGAATGGAATTAGATAATGCTAGAAAGAGTTTATATATGATTTAACACATATAATGTGTTTAGTTGTGTAATTAGTTCTAACATCTTAATAATATGAGAATGGTACACAGAGTACACAAGAACATGAAAAATGTAATAGAGATGATGCCATTAAGTACGATGAGTAAATGAGGGTGAAATCTCATAAATAATAAAGGAAGATGAAAGAAATATCTAAGTTGATTATATGTTGAATATGAAAGTATTATAAGTAAAGGTAATATAATACATGTATTAACATAAGTAATACATTTGATGTACAGAACATGAGTAAGAAACACGTTAAAGTGAGAGTTCATAAATTATGAATTTAAAATGGAAGTAATATGGAGTCATTAACAATGATTATGATGTGACAGTAAAATAAGTATGGACTGGTACCAGATATGTATTTAAAGGAAATAATACATGTAGATTACAAAGTGGAACATATAGTAATAGTTGCGAACATATATAAGCTAATCGGGAGTAAAAATGAAGTATAAAATTAGTCATATAAATGACAAGAGTAGGAAAGAAGGAAGTTGACTGAAATGATAGACCAACTTCAATAGTAAAACTGTACAAGTTATAAGGTCAAATATTGTGTATTATACATAGAAAGAAAGCTAATGATGTTAAATTGTTAAAATAAAAAGCGGTACGTCGTTTCAACACTTTCAGAACGAGATATGTAGATTCTCGTGAAAGATATGCTGATTCGACAGATTCTGTCCCAAACAGAAAAATAAGAAGGTGAAGCGAAACGAAAGGAAGAAAATGCATTTCTTAAAAATGTTAATAAACCGGGAGCCACTAGTAGAGATAAAGAAAGAAACTATTATGTATAACGCATGAATAAAGATATGAGATAAGGGAAAAATAAGAATGAATAAGTTATGTTTAAGTGAAATGTCCATTAAAGAACGAAATATTGTTTTAAAAGAAAGATATTGTGTATTTATAAAGTTTTATAAATACAAAGCTTTACCAAATTGTATTTGGGAAAAAGTTTTATAAGTAAAGAATATGATTAATATAATCTCATGAAGCTTGGCAAACGTATGAGAAGGATTACAAAGTAAGTTGCTATTTTTGATAAGAATATGAAAGTATGAAATTACTTTGTAAAATAAGCTTTAATAAAATATTTATATATGAATGGAATGAGGTAAAAAGAAATGTAACGAAAATATGGGATGGGTGAGTTCTTGAGGAAAAGAAGCAGAAATATGGAGCACCTTATGAAAAATTGAAAGAAATATTCAGGAGGAAGAGGCTATGTAAATTCTTCATAATAAATTGAAAGTAGAAATCTCTAAAAGTTGGTTAAGAACAAAAAGTAACTCTAGAAGGAAAAATCTAAAAAGATAAAAGAATAAAGAATATGATTATGTGTTGCTAAAAGAAAGTATCTACTAGTAACCAAACTCTGGTTGAGAGCCGTTGAAGAGGAGGGAGAAATAATCCCTTAAATTAATAGTTGTGTGATGATTCCGAGGACGGAATCCCAATAAGGGGGAGGTAGTTGTAACGACCTAAAAATCTTGAATTTTTATTTGAGATATGCTTAAGGTAAAGACAAAAAAAAAATTTTGGAAGTTTTTAAAATAATGTAGTAAGAGATGTAGTAAAATTCCAAGAGTTTGGAGTAAAAGTGTGAGAAATTATGTTTGTAAGGGTAATTTGGTCATTTTACCATAAAAAAAGGGTAAATTGGTCATTTGACCACATGCAGAAATTATCATTAAAGTTTATTTCCAATTTTAGGACTAAAAATGTGAGAAATTAGATTCTATGTAAAAATAATTGGCTTTGGTGGTCAAAGTCCAAGAAAGGAAACTTGAGGGACTAAACTGTAAAATCTAAAAATATAAAAATAAAGAAATATCTCCCATATGTTCAGAAATGTGTAGAAGCCTCGGGAGAATTTCTTGTGCACGGTTTATGCAGTCCTTGTGGAGATTGAAGGTGGAAAACGGGTTTGAAGCTTGGAAATTGGAAGTTTCAAGCAATTAAGGTTAGTAAAAATCATCTAGCTTAAGTTCTTGAGTTGGTTCTTCACGGAATGAACTGAAATTTCAGTTTCAGTTATGATTCCAAGTGAGCTACATGATTTCCAAATTCTGTACATGAGGTTATGTCAAGATTATACAAATTATTCAAAGGTTTTGTTAATTTTGGGAATTTTAGCTCAAGAACCCTAGAATTTGGGGGTTTATGATCAAGTTTGATTTTCGGATGGAAATTTGTCCAATGTTGTATAATTCGTAGAAAAATCATACGCTGTCCAAATCATGCGATTCCAGTGCCCATGGTTTTGTCTCGATGTCTTCTTCAGTTTATCAGTTGGGGTTCAGACCTCATTCAGTCGTTTTCCAGGGTTTTGAACCCGATTTCCCTGAGTATGATTTCTGTGTCCAATTGTGTTGTGAAATTCTTGTAAAATCGTGTGTTTACTGGATTGTTCTGAAATTTTGTGTGGAAAAGAAACTTTTCATGAGCCATAATCGACCAAAAGGGATTGACTTAATTCATTGTTTTGGTTTGGACTTTGGTATGTGCAATCCGACCTCCACAGATTGGTTGCTGCACATCTTGGTCAACTTGTGGAATTTTTAATTCCCAAATGGTTCATATTTTAGGTCTGAAAATTTTAGGGAAAGTCCATCCTCCTGTGTAATGTGCTCCATCCAGAGGGCTTGATCCAATTCCATTAGGAAGCTGGGTTTCCAATGCCTTTCTTTGACTGAACCAGAATTTTTGTTGTGTACATTGTCCTTGTTTCACGATTTTTAATTCTCATTTGGCTCATGCTTTGAGTTTGATTTTTGGATGAGAGCTTTATCTTCATGTCTAGTGTAACTCATCCAAAAGGCTTGACTTATTTCCTTTCAGAAGTCAGGTTGCTGGACAAATCTTGTCAACCTATGCTGAGTTGTGACAGAAATGTTGCTGCTCATTTCCTTTATATTGTGTAATTTTTAATTCTTAATTGGTTTGTCTTTTGGGTCTGAATTTCGGAGGATGGTCTCTTGGTTATATCTAGTATGCCTATGTAAGAGGGTTTTTCGTGATTCCATTCCCAAGTGGAATGGAATTGGTGATTCCTCCACTAATCCAGATTTGTGACAGATTGCACTGTCAATCTTGTCACTTATTTTCTAAGGTCTTAGAGTGTGATTCAAGTCTCGATATCTTCTCGAGACTTGTCATGTATTGTGTCTATTTTTCAGAATGTCTGAGTTTGTGTCATTCGAGTTTCTGAGTTGGGAGTTATGGTCAATTCTTTGACTATGCGTCTTAGATGTCAAAAATCTAAAAATGAGTTAATAATGTGATATTAATCTATTAAGATGTAGATTAAGAGGTCTTTAATTGTTACTAAGGCCTAGCTTGTATTAACTAGAATGTTAAATGAACTCCTTAGGTATTAAAGAGTAAAGTTGAAGGAAAGGAAAACACAACGGGAAGAAGTGATTCTAGTTAGACTTCTCTAACTAGACAAGGTGAGTACATGTAGTATTTTTACCCATTTTGGGATACATGGCAAGTAAGTAATTTTTTCAGATTTCATAAAATATTTTTATGTGTGAAAATATTTGCAATAATGATATATTTTCTAGCTTATATGAAAAATAAATTGCTATATTTGAAAGTATGATTTTGGCAATAGCCTAGATTATGGTAAAAGCATTTTTAAGTCAAAAGCTTGGCATTTAGCCATTATGTGTACAAGTAATGTTTCAACTTGCAGAAAGTATTTTTTTTATATGACTGGTATTGTAGCTAGCAATGTTAGTAAGGGAACTATGTTCCACCTACCCGGGTTAGGTAAGGAGTCTACTGGGGAAAACCCCTTCGCGAAGTAGGCTGCCTCAGCACTTCTACTGTGAGGATTGATCCGTTCTTTCTAGCTGTAGAGACTTGGGGTATCACTTATAGTGATTAAAGCCCTAAGTATAAAAATCCAGCAAGTTTATAAAACCAGTCAAAGAAAGTATGAAAGAAGCTATTTTTGCAAAGTATGATATAAAATGATTTTTTTCAAAAAGTAAAGAAGTATGGTATGTTTATACTATAAAGTTTTGACAATGGTTTATGTTATAATTGTTACAAAAGATCGGAAAAGAAATTTAATGTTTGAGTCTAAAACTCTTGTAACTCACGAGACATTTTGTCTTACGTATTCTATTTTTATGCCATGTATTCCAGGTTCAGGTACGAAGTGGTGAGATAGTTTGAAGTTGTAAAATAAGTCCTAGAGTGTAAAATAGTGGAGCTGGGTACAGCTATCATGTATTGGTATTGATTAAATCCTTTCCCTTAAACTTATGGTTGTTTGATATGTAATTGTAACACCCCTTTTGTCGTATTTAAACAAGTACAATGGTTTTTGTAAAACCGTATTTTGTAAAATATACTTTTATGTAATATAAATGGTTTGTAAAAGTTGGGGCGTTACAACGGGTCCGGATAAATGTAAGAAAAAACAGCGTACTCTGCCGAAGAATAGCAATGTCATAATTGGATTGATTTTTAAAAATAGATACACTTTTCAAAACACATAAAGAAACATAAAAGTGCAATGTTATAACAGAAAGAAACAAAAGTAGGATGGTGAAAAAAATGAAAGTACATTGCCATTTATGGAAATTACTAGGACAGAATCATTATTCATATCAAATACTTTTTTCATTAGGTATTTCACAAATTGATATTTTCTTTCGCAATAAAAAGTCATCAATAAAACTATATAACACTAAACTTTACCCATTCCAAGGTCATCTGCAAGCTCATGAACCACAAATACTCTTCCAACTACAACATTATGTCCAGTCAATGGTATCTGAAAAGCAACATAAAGAAAATGTTAACAAAAAAAATCCACAAATTAAGTCAAGAAAATATAAAAATTGTAACCTGATTATCAAGAATTGTAGCCTCAGCCACACCTACATTACCTGTATATTTTTATAAATAATAGATGCAAACTGAAGGAAGCCAAAATGCTTGGATTTTCCTGTTTGGAAAGATTATGTTAATGAACAATAGGGTAAAATGCAAGAAATAACAATGTACTTTGATTGTGTTGTTAAGCATAGCATCCTATTTTCTTTTCTTTCTATTACACATTGGGCTTGTTTTTCATACTTTTTCAGTTCTATTTGATAGTTTGGTTAGAGATTTAGTTTAGTTAGCTTTATATAAACTCGGTATCAAGGTATTCCGCATTCATGAATTTTCTTGATTACTCGATGTTTGGTTTAGATTCAGGAGCAATCATTTGATTCCTGTGGTTTTTTTATTTGTAGTTTGATGGTGTTAGTTTTGTTTGAATGATTGTTTCAGTTTGATTTTAATAAAGAAGTAATTTTCGGTTTCATGTTTTTCCAGATCTTCAATCAGATATGTGTTTGATTTGAGAATTCAGTTTTGTTTTCAAGTGTTAAGTAATTTCCATGCTATAGAGTGACACTATAGTCAGGCGTTTCTCGACAAAAAGTGCCAACCACGAACTCAACGGTTCGACCCTTACTTACCCTAACTATTGGATAGTAAAGTTTATCTAGTATCTTTGACTGCATCAACGACTGCGATATGTCACCCAGCCACCATTCCCACCTCACCGAACGACCTACCCCACCCACCCTCACCTCCATCACCACCCTAAATACCCCACCCGCTCACCCTCTACCTCATAACATGCCCTACTTACCCAACCCTCACCCTACCTACCCTGCCCACCTATGCCTACCGCATAACCCCACCTCCACCCACCTACCCCACCCCTTACCTACCCCCACCCACTCCCTTTCCACCCACCTACCCCACCCCTATCCAACCAACCTCCACCACCAACCCACCCCACCATACCCACCCACTTACCCCATCTACCCACCCGCTTACCCCATTAACCACCCTACCCCACCCCTTACCTACTTATATCTACCATACCATTTATTTTAACTAAAGCTGATGTTAGAATAAATGATATAAAAAAGACGTTAAAAACAAACAATCGTTTTTATAAAGAGCGAAAACATGGAAAAAATTTTGGTTAACATCTTCTTCCGCATACATGGAAAAAAACAAAAAACATTTTACATATTTAACAACAAACACCACCTAAGTTATTACGATGTCATGCATGTCAACAAATGTCAATAACCAATATTTGCCATCAGTTTGCGATTTATTTTTCCTACCATTGAAGTGGAGTATTTGTATAATATAGTGTATTTAAAAGAGACTTAAGGTATGTTTGGTTGGACATAATGGAATGACAAAAGAATGGAATGAAACAGGTAATAGAATAGACAAGGTAATGGAATGGTTCATTATCATTCCATTGTCATGTTTGGTTATCCTGATGGAATGGAATGAGTCATTCAACGATATTGTTTGGTATGTTGGTATGTACAGAAACAGAAAGGAATGGAATGAAAATACGTAATAATGACAAAAATACCCCCACAAAACTGATTATTTTCCACATTATCTAATAATATAAAAAACACATATTATAAAGTAAACTATTTAAATATAACCCTAATAATATAAAAAAATAGATGAAAATTATTTAACACATAAATTATCAATAAATATGTTAACGAAAATAACAAAACCGTAAGAAGATGATGATATATTCGTCATTTTGTATATATTTAATAACTTTACCATTTACTCGTTTAGTTAATCGGCATAGGGAACAAAAATGCGACAAATAGAATTTTTGGGGACGTTAAAAGCTACAATTAGAAAACCTGATTCAAATAACTATCTAGCCATAGAGGCAAAAAATTAATTTTGTCATGTTCTTTTACAAAATGAAAATAAAAACAAAAGTTCAAAACGTGGAAGATGCATGAATGTTCCAGTAATCATATTTGAATCTTCATTTACTTATGTGATTTGGTTTCAAAGGAGGGTAAAATGAGAATTTTTCCATTACAGCTTGAATGAAATAAAAAAAAGGCAAGGGACCCCTTGGAATGAAAATATTATGTTTAGAATAAATGACATTCCTTTGTGAATGAGCCATTCATTTCTTTAAGTTAACCAAACAAGCCATTTTTCATTCCCTCTTAATAGGCTTTATATTCCCTCTTTGATTAAGACTATCCTCATTCATAACCAAACCCAACCCAACTATTTATTAAAAAACTAATTTCTCTCTCTTCAACCTACCCAACCTAATTAAACTCAAATTTTCATTCTCATTGGCAACCCAACCCAAATCAGTTTTTTATTACATAAATTTAATCTATGATTCTTTTTTTATTTTAATAAAAATTATTAAAATTATTTAAAAAATAGAAACAACTAATTTATTTATTTAAGAACTTGATTTTGTTAAAATTTCAAAAAAAAAAAAATCAAAACTAATTCACTTATCTCATTATAAATAAGAAATGACAAAACAATTAATATAAAATTCACCAAACATGGTTGAGGGGAGACCGGTTGGTGACTTTTGTCACCCTTTTCTATTTTTTTAATAAAAAGAAGCGACCAAACCTTTCTAAAAATCACCAATTGTGATAGTCTAAGGCCAACCAAACACAGCCTTAGGGACGTATTGAGAACCACAATTCGAGAATTCGCGATAATGTCCGCATGATTTTCTTGTATTCTTAAAAAAGAAATTGTATTGGTTCCTAATTTTTGTTCCTGACTTTATTCCTAACCATTTGAAATGATGACAAATGGATTAAAATATTATTAATTTTATTAAACTTTACACTTGTCATCATTTCAAATGGTTAGGAATAAAGTCAGAAACAAAATTAGAAACCAATACAATTTCTCTTCTTAAAAATCCATGGATTGGAAGAATAAAAACAGAATAATAAATAATCATTTTAATGAATAACCCAACAATTTAAAATCAAATTTGATGTAAAAGATGCGGTGGTGTTTGGTCGAAGCGATTTTGGGCCAAGATAATACAAAAGATGGAATACGGTATATGGGTAATATTCGGATGCCGTATGCCCTACTAAACACCTTATATAACACACACCAAACAACCTCTTAACACACCCCTCACACCCCTTCTTCCTTTCCCCATAACTCATTGCCGGCAACTGGAAGTGTCATCCTTATCTTCCCAGATCTCTCAAAACTGACAGATGTAATCTCGTACTCCTCCCCACGGCTCCCTGTTCCGCAACCGCCACCTCGCTCTCACCCTCCGGCGATCTTCCCGTCTCACCAATCTCACGTCCTCCGCCTATTGAACGATCTGGTTCTTTCGGGTTAGTATATCAACTCAGGGCTTTAATTTTATTTTTGGTATCGAATCTGTGGTTCTCGTTGTTATTATGGATAGGATTTCAACTAGTTATTATATCTATATCTGCTAAAATTTTATAACAAAACGTTGGTTCCTGTCAATGAAAATGGTTTTATTGCTTTTTTGGTATTCCATTTTAATCTTCCACTATTAAGTTTCGGCACCCGAAGTTATCATTGTTATTGTTTTGATTCAACCACCTCCTAATTTGAGTGCTTCAGATCTTTGGAATTAAGTAACTAATTTGTTTTGAAACCCTAGATAAGCTATTAACAATATCGAATTTTTTGAGGTTGTTATTGACAGTATTTGTGGGTTATTTTTCATCCCACCTTTATACACGTATTTTCAAAACTGGTGTTTAAAGCAATATGTTTTGTGAATCACATGTTGCACCTTTTTGTTTTCTGCAATCTTTTTCAGGAAAGCAAAAAAGATTACTTTTGGGACTGAACCTATCAAAAATGAGAAACCACGTCAACATTATTGTCTTTTACAAAAACATCTTTGATTTGGATGATGTGAAAGCAACTCTAGTAGCTTTATTGAAAATATCAAACCATAAAGAAATTTCTTGAGCGATTTTTACTGAAATTTACCTCTTGATATTTACTTCATTTCATTTCATCCAGGTGCTCAACGTACACTCCATCTAAACCATTACACAGATCAATGTCATCTCTATTGTTTTGTTTAGGTTCAGATCTGGCCTTTTCTTGTGAATCGGTGAAACATGATGTTTTTCTCAGTTTTAATGGAGAAGATACCCACTGGACTTTTGTGGATCATCTTTATTCAACTTTTGTGCTACAAAGAAATTGTTCGTCCATCCCTTATGAAGGCTATCGAAGAATCACATATAGCCGTCATTATATTCTCTGAAAACTATGTGGATTCGTCGTGGTGATTGAAGAAGCATTTGCCAAACACGAATTAGAGAAGAGGGAAAATCGTTGTAGCCATCTTCTATGATGTGGGTCGTTGTGAAGTGCGAAAACAAAAACGGAAATACGGAGAAGCATTTGCCAAACATGAGTTGAAGAACAAGAACAAAGTCGAATCTTGGAGAAAAGCACTTGTGGATGCAAGTAACATTTCTGGAACAAAAACTGAAATACGGAGAAGCATTTGAAGAACAAGAACAAAGTCGAATCTTGGAGAAAAGCACTTGTGGATGCAAGTAACATTTCTGGAACAAAAATTGAAATACGTAGAAGCATTTGCCAAACATGAGGTTGAAGAACAAGAACAAAGTCGAATATTGGGTAAAAATCACTTGTGGATGCAAGTAACATTTCTAGATATATTTATATTTTATGAAATGAATCCTATGAAATGCGAAAATAAAAAATGAAATATGGAGAACAATTGCTAAACATGAACTGGTAAACAAGAACAAAGTTGAATCTTAAAGAAAAACACTTGGGTGGATGCAAGTAACCTTTATGGAATTCATATATTCTCTGAAGCACGAAAATAAAAAATAAAATATGGAGAAACATTTGTCGAATATAAGTTGGAGAAAAGAACAATGTTGAATCGTGTAGAAAAGCACTCATGGATGCAAGTAACATTTTTGTATGGGAACCTAAGTACATAGCTAATATGTAGTTTTTTCTTTGTTATTGCATTTTTATAGCTCAAGTTATGTGTGTGTTATTAGACATATATAGACAATTTCATCTTTTATCTAAATATGAAATATAAAGAGTAGTTGGGATTTCTTTTCTCTATTTCATTAAAAATGAAACATATTGCCCCATTTTGTCAATCTTGGCATATGAAATTGGACAAAATTACACTGTAGCCCAACAAACTATTGGTTGTTGGTTTAAAAGGTCCATTAAGTATTCTTTTTGGCTTTCTAGGGACATCAAGTTTATATCGACCGGTTAATTTGGTCACCTAACCAATATAACCGGTTAAAAATACCACGTAATCCATTCTTGCTGATGTGGCTGCCTAATAAATGCATATGCGGCAACCACGTAATCCAAAAAATGGACGGTCGAGAAATCAAAGCCAAACAATTCCTCCGATCATCAAAACAACAATTCCTCCGATCATCAAAAGCAACACAATTCAAACACATTACTCGTGCGAATGTATCTAAACAATTAACCAAAATCAAATCGATATTAGATTCAGAAACAGATTCCTGAAATTGGATTTGAAAACCAAAACGAAAACAATAATTTGAACATTTAACCAAAATCATATCAACGAAAACCATTAACCAAACTCAAGTCGATAAAATCTGAAAACCAAAATGAAAACCATAAGCAGAAAAACCAAAATTAGATCAATAACTAGAACCCAAAACCAAAATTAAAATCAGTAAAGAAAAGTTCGAAACCCGTATACTTTGATTTTGCAGCGCATAAATCAGATTGGAGGTAAGGGGAGGTAAGAGGCATACGAGATGCATAATTGGTAGGGTTTTGTCGGATTTGGAACAGGGAACCTACACAGTGGAACCTACACAATGTCGAAACCTTGCTGCAGAACCGATAGGAGCCGGATCAGTGGCGGAAGTCGTCGTGTGTAGTGGAATCGAGAGGAAAAGAATGCGTCTCTCAGATGTGGATCGATTTAGGGTTTCAATCTGTCAAGTAAATTTAAGGAGAGAGAGGCAGTGACATGGCATGCTCATTAATGACTTGGCTGTGTCTTTTGATGACTAGGCAAAGATTTTACCGGGTTAACCATTCAAGTTTTTGATAATGGTTTTTTGAACATTATCCAGGTGTAAATTCAAATGATAATAAGTACTTGGTAAGAATGGTAAATTAAGTGTAAATGAAAACGTAAATTGAAGCTCAAGTGAGATTTAAAATCAAGGTGTCAGCGGTTATAATACTAGTTTTGAATTTTTTTATTCTACAGTAGATAGTAGAGAGGTGTTACGTGGTTAGAATACTAGTTTTGATTTTTTTTTCTATACTATAGTCACTCACGAGTTTTAGATACTATATGATTTAAACTACAAAACTGCCTTAATCACATCTTAATTGGGTTTGCATTTATTACAAATTAGAAAGGGCATTCTTATAAACTAGTTTATATAATATTAACTAGGTTACAAACCTGTGTACTTCACGGGTTGAATAAAAGAAAATTTAAAATAGATAATGATGGATATTAACAAAATATAAACTAATATTTTTAGATACGATATGACTACTAAAACTACAAAAAAGTATATACATTAAGAAGTTAAAGCAATGATATTGAAAATAAAAAATACGAAGTTATAATTCTTAACTATGAAAAGACTTCTTTGTATGCAATGTTCTATTCTTAAGTGACTATCCTTGAATCTTATTTCAAAATATAATGCTATTAATAAACTTATTTGCAAAGTTTAATACTAAAAACAAAATTCTTTCCGGAAAACTGTCATATAAATGAGCCATAATGTACAAAAAGTTGATATTTTCTAGATCATCTAAAAAGTATAAAAAAAATCATTTTTTAAATTACGATGTTATTAATGATTTTTTTTACAAAGTTCAATGCTATTAATGAAATATTTCTACAGAGAACTATCATATCAACGAGCTTCAATGTAAAAAAATGAAAATTTTCCAGATCAATTAAAAAGAATCCAAAAAATCATTTCAAAGTATGATGCTTTTAACAAACTTTTCTGCAAAGTTCTATCCTGAAAACAACATTTTTCCAAAAAACTATCCTATAAACAAGCTTCAATGTACAAAAAAAAACTAAACCTTTTCGGATCATCCAAAAATAATCCGAAAAAATCATTTTTCCAAAGTACGATGCTATTAATGAATTTTTTTGCATAGTTCAATGCTAAAAATGAAAGCTTTTCAAGAAAAAGTCCTATAAATAAGCTTCAATGGACAAAAGACGAATCTTTTCTAGATCATCTGAAAAGTCATCTTTTCAAAGTACAATATTATTATCGACTTTTTCTACAAAGTTGAATGCTATTAAAAAAATTCGTAGAAGTTGTCTGCTCTAAATAAGCTTCACTGTACAAAAAAATGGAAGTTTTCCAGGTCATTTAAAAAAATCTAAAAAAGTCAATTTTCAAAGTACAATGCTATTAATTTACTTTTTTGCAAAGTTCAATGCTAAAAATAAAAACCTTTCGAGAAAACGTCCTATAAATAAGCTTCAATGTATAAAAGATGAATATTTTCTAGATCATCTGAAAACCCATTTTTTCAAAGTACGACATTTTTATGAACTTTTTCCGTAAAGTTGAATGCTATTAAAAAATTTCATAGAAGCTGTGCCTCTAACTAAGCTTCAACGTACAAAAAAATGGAAATTTTCCACGTCACTTAAAAAGAATCTAAAAAGTCAACTTTCAAAGTATAATGCTATTAATTAACTTTTTTGCAAAGTTCAATGTTAAAAACGATATTTTTTTCTTGAGAGTTGTCCTACAAATGAGCTTCAATGTACAAAAATGAAACCTTTTCGGATCATTTAAAAAGAATCCAACAAAATTCATTTATTTAACGTACAATGCTACTAATGGACATTGTTTTGCAAAGTTCAATGCTAAAAACGAACTTTTTTGCAAAAAGATAAGTTTTTTTGAAAAGGAAAAAATTCATCTGAAAAGAAAAAACATTGTTTTGGAAAGTCCAATGCTAAAAACGAACTTCAATGTAAAAAAATATGTTGTTTCCAGAACATTTGAAAAGAATCTGGAAAATTCATTTTTTTCAAAGTATGATGCTATAAACGAACTTTTTGCAAAGTTCAACGATATAAATGATATTTTTCCTGGAATAGAACATGATGCAATTCAAAACTTGATGTTATTTTTCTAAACTGGTGATTCGAAAACTCAATGGATTAGGGTTAGATTTAAGATTACTAAAAGAGAGAAAAAGAACCAGGAGATGTGAGCATGATTTTATTAGCTCTCGATGAGAACATTTTAAAAGTAATCACTTACAGTGAAATCGCACCCGAAATGCTCTTGGTTAGAATTTATAATATATAACTAAAAAATAGTAGAAATAAAAGGAAAATCTTTGCTTTGCGGGTTACAAAGGTTGATTTTTTCAATTTAGGCTCCAAAAAGTTTCTCTTGCAATTATGGTCTTTATTTGAAGTTTTGTTACATTGTTGTCAATAAAAAATAAGAATAAATTAAATAGGTTAGATTAAAAAATTGTTAAACATACATTACTAAAGCAGGAAAGAGCCATCGATGGCCGTGAGATCATCTCCAATAGGGTTTCTTGATGATACTAAGTCATTTAAAGAAGCCATTTCTTGAATTGACTTGGTCAACCCACCAGAAATCTTGTTGTTACTCAAATTGAGAATGGTTAAAATCTTTAAATTGTTAATTTCATTTGGGATGTTGCCTTTTAATTGGATTTGACTCAAGTCAAGGTTCAAGAGAGAAGTCAACAGGTCACTTCCATATTATGAGTTTCTACTAAAGTAATTAATAACTCACTTAGATAACCCTAATTATCTTCGATTTTACCATTAAACCCATTTCAAGATAACACCAATATTTTCTAATGAGTAAAGTTATCGACATAGGCCGATAAACCACCAGAAAACCCGTTTCCAATCACTAGTAAAGATTCAAGCTTGTAGGGTTGATTGACTTTACATGCAAGTGAGTTATCGTGAATCAAACCAATATTCAAGTCTGTCACATACTGTTGGGCTGTTCGATATCAGCACCAGCTGATCAGGCAACATCACCATTTGAATATGATGTTGTCAAAGGGAGGATTACACGCTGCTACGGATTGGTTCGTCTGAATCTATCAGCTGAAGCATGTTGTAATGTTTATCTTATTTTTGTAGTTATCTAGTTACCATACTTATCATGTCTATAGTTGGGAGTTCCCTAGAATGTAAGGATACTCCAAATATACATAGTATAACATTGTATAAATTCATAGCTAGGGTTTTCTATAATCATAACTTGGTTTCATTAATCAAAAGGATCTCTGTGTGAGATCATCATGTTTTCTATGTGAAAATCCTTTTGTTCTTGTTCTTATTCTTGTTTGATCGATCCTTGCAATCCAACAAATGGTAGCAGAGCAGGTTTCTAAATCATTCAAGAATGTCCTCTTCTTTTTCTTCTACCTCTAGCAACAAAATCCCTCCTTTCGATGCCAAGAACTTTGGCATGTGGAAGAGCAAGGCTCTCATGGTTCTTGAAACCATGGATTATCATATGCTGGATATTCCTAAAAATGGCCCTTATGTTCCCCACTTCACTGTTACCAAGGATGGTGTCCCTGGTGAAAAGAAAGCTACCCCCATTCACGAATTTACTGAAGATGACAAGAGACTTGTCAACCTTGATACCCGGGCTCGTGCTGCTATAGGTAATTCTTTTCCATATGAGATTTACCATCTGGTCCAAAACTGCATATCTGCTAAAGAGATGTTAAGCACACTCACTATTGCCTTCGAAGGCACTGCTGACGTGAGAGCTGCCCAGGAGAACACTCTCAACTGAAGGTATGAGCACTTCTTCGCCTACAAGAATGAATCTGTCACTCAGACCTTGAATCGTTTCAACTTCCTGGTAAACGATATGAGAAGGTTCAACATTTTCAAACTTGACTCTGTCCTTGTTCTCAAGTTTCTAGACTCCCTAGACGACAAATGGGAGCATCATGTCGATGTCCTCAAGAATAGTGAGAAGATTCACACCATGGATCTTCAAATCTTGTTTGGAAATCTCCGCAGTCATGAGGAAATTAAGGCTCAGCGGAAGGAGATTATGAGAGATAGTCAACGAGAAAGGTCTGCTGCCTTATTCTCTAAGAACCAGGAGGACACTGATTCTGAAACTGCTGCCGAAGAATCAGATGCTGAAGATGAAGAATTCAAGCACATGGCAGACCTTGCATCTCAAGCAGCACTGATTGTCAAACAATTTAATCAGTACAAGGACAAAAAAAGAAATGGGACTCAACGTTCCACTGGTGGGTTTAAACCTAATTTCTCGAAGTTCAGGAAGTCCATCAGTGACAGTCCTAAACCCACTGTTGATAAGAAGAACGATGGCAAATGATTCAACTGTGGAAGCACTGAACATTTTGAAAGGTTTTCTGCAAACCATGAACTAAATAACCTAAGTTCACATTCAACCTATGAGGATCTATGTTTTCTACTATTAAACATATAACAAGCTCCTAGAGGCCAATAAAAAAACTAAAGATTTAAAACAGAAAACCAACCTTAAGTTTCTTGGAAGCAAAGCAGTAAAATAATCCTGCCTCAAGTGAAGTCACACCCAGGGAGCTAGAGGTTATGGTGATCAAAAATTCCAGAGAGGATATAGCAAAAATGGCACAGACTTCTAGGTGCCCAGGGACCCCTATTTATAGTTTTTCTAGATGACCAGTTGATAAGCCTTAAAGATAAACCTATTTGAATTCAAATAAGATAAACCTTTTATCTTACAATTCAAACTATATTTATCCCTTATATATAAAATCGAAATATATATATTGTCATATATATAAAATCGATTTCCACTGGTCACTCTCACTGCCACTTACTCAACTATTGAATAATTACAGTTTCAGTCCCTGCACCTTTAATTAATTAAATTAATCACCAAATTAAATCCAATTAACTCCAGATTAATTTCTAATTAATTAATATAGTTTCTAATTAATATATTATCACTTTAATATATTAAAAAACCATATATTTAAGTCCAGTTGATTTATTAATCACATAATAAATCAACCTTTCTCTCTACCGAACTTTCTACCAAACCTACAGCTATGAGGGCAACCCAAATGGACTATGCTACTATTAATTAGGTAAATACTAATTATTAGTCATGGCTTAGACACCTAATCCAACAGTCTCCCACTTGGATAAGTCTATGACTATAATTACCAATTTAACCTCTAATTAACCAGCATCTTAAGCTTCCTAGAAACTGCTGTGAAACTCTGACCCAGTCAGTTATGTCCATAGATAAGTGATCAGATGATCCTCCGTCCAACAAGATATTTTCAGACTCAAGACATGGATTAAAATCAATCTTGGTCTGATTCACTGTTTCTCGATTTTCGATTTGCATATAACTCTTAGACTACTAATTGACCAAGTCAATTTAGTCCCGGTTGGCCAACCCTTTTAGTCAACTTCAAATTCATCGAGAGGCCTACAAATATCTGTTCCCCGTTAGGGTCAAGGGACTTGTAAGAATAAATTAACAATCAATGCTAACAACGAGAATTAACTTTCAATCAGTCGAATGATTTTATTCACTATAAAATAATAAGTGCTCCAAGTCTTTTTAACGACGAGCAACTATAAGAGCGTTACAATGAATATTCGACTGTTAATGAGTACGTGCTAAACATTTAGGGTTAAGAGTGTTTTTATACTAGGGTCTAATTGGATAAACACATAATCCAACTAGTTACAGATAAGCATAGAACCCTAAACATTATCTACTAAAAACAGATAAGTACAAAAAGTCTTCAGATAAGCACGTTGACTTCGTATCAGTAGTCTCCAACTTCGCATCAACCTTTCGCTTCGCATATCAATCTTAGGTCAGGAACATATGTACTTCGGATGTCAAATCTCAACACAATCCGAATCCTAACATTCTCCCCCTTTGTGGTGAAGATGCCAGGTATCCGATGTCTATATCATATGAAATGCTTTTGTCAGTTCCTTCCTTACTGCTATCCACCACTTCAGATGAGCAATTACTTCTTTCTTCGCTTCTTCTGAATTCTCATTGTTCACTTTAACTCTAGTTATCATTCCTTCAATGAACGTTGTTGGAAATTTCTCCTTTTCGTCCATATCAAAGAACAATTTCTTTAAAGCTCCCTTCTTCGTTAATCTTCCTTTGTAAACTACACCCCATGGACTTTGCAAAATCTTTCCATCACTGTATTTGCTAATTCCAATGAGCTCTTTGTTGGCAGCAGGTACATTTTCATTGAACAACTTCGCAATCTCGAAATCATGGTTGGAGAAATTTCTGAGATATGCACCCAAGAATCTTCCTATCAGCTTTTGACCTCGTGTGAGTGCTATTTGCTTGGATATCTTCATTTGACTTAAGCTGTAGAAGCGTTCCACCAAAACAATGAAGTCATTTGGGTTTATTAATGGAAAATCTGCAACTGTGAACTTGCTTTCAACTTTTTGTTCACCTCTTCGTACATGGTAGGTAAAGTTTAGATACACATCTTCGAAGAGTGTACCCATTTCAAGCCGATCCAATCCAACAATCTTTGAGGAAGACCATACCTCAGTTTGATCAGCAGCCAAGTTTGCATGGAATCTTGCTTTTTGCTCTTGAAATTTTCTTTTGTCTTTGGGTTCAAACTCAAGATCAAATATGTTTATGGCGAACAATTTCGGATTGAATGGTACGTCTAATTGCAGTTTCGTTGAGTTTTCAGTTTTGTAGTATACAAGGGGCACTCTATCAAACATTTCTATTGCCGGGAAGGAAAGTGTCATTATCGTTTCGAACGTCCAGATTTTATTGACTGGACCTAGGATGGCATTCTTTCCCATTTTATCTCTTGATATTGAATACAAATGCCTTAGCTTTTTGTATTCCTCAGACTTCTGTTTCTTCTGTTCTGCTTTTGATAGCTCTTGCACTATCTTCTTTCCCTTATCAACCGAAGGACCTGTCTCTGGAGGTACTTGCGAACATGTAGTTATTGTTGATGAAGCAAAAGTTGCAGAGCTCTGTCCGATTTTGATTCTATTGGTGAATCGTTTGATCAGGCTGGAAGTGGATCCGGTGGTAATCGGAGTTGTTGTAGAGATGGTTGTGTATAATGGAGCTGAGGTGAAGCCAAAAAGTGGCTTTGTTGCTTGTGCTGTTGTGATGGTTGAAGTTTGAGTTAGTGGCGTGAGGGTTGTAATTGTCGCTGTTGGTACGAAGGTGGTAATTGTTGTTGTTGGTACGAAGGTGGTAGTGGTTTGTCTTCTGGTTGGTCGAGAACCTTCTCCCCCTTGTGACGAAGGCACGGAGGGCCTCGGAGCACCAGGTAACCGACTGACCAGTGATAGTAAAGGTGCTATATCCTTTCAGATAGAGTCAGTGGTTTGAGACACCAAGATCTTCATCTGTTGTTGAGTGATGTTGTTGGCTTCTTTGTATGCGTGAAACTCATGCACCATCGGTTCGTATCAAGCGATTGTCTTTTTCGCAGCATTGAGATCCATCCGAAGGCTTGTTAATTGAACATCAAACTCCTCAACGCTTCGTTTGGATAGATTATCAACCGAAGTGGTCAATGCAGCAAGCTTGGCTTGGACTTCAGTGTGTACAGAATTGAGCTTTGTGAGGACGTCTTTATGGCTTGCATTATGCTGATCCTGGAGATGTTTGAGTTTTGTCTTCCAACATCTTTTCAACAGATTTGCATCTTAGGTCAATTTTCTCCAGGACATTTCTAGTCATCTGTTTGACATCGGTTT
Source organism: Cichorium intybus (assembly GCA_023525715.1). Classification (NCBI taxonomy): domain Eukaryota; kingdom Viridiplantae; phylum Streptophyta; class Magnoliopsida; order Asterales; family Asteraceae; genus Cichorium; species Cichorium intybus. The sequence goes on along the minus strand of CM042012.1, from coordinate 65,632,108 downwards.
CGACAAGCTTGACCGCTTCATCAATTTTCGTTTGAACTTTCCCAGTGATTGATTCCTCAAAGGAGGTTAGAGAAGTCACCAGAGCCTCAGTGGTAACCGCCGACACTTTGTCCGAAGTGTAGGTGGTCTGGGCTTGGATCAGAATGTTGAGTTTCGCATTGAGTTGACGAAACTGTTTCATGGAGACTATGCTGGTGTCTGGTTCATCATCATCTTCATCATGGATATTGATTGGGGCCGTCTCGAAGTAATCTTCCTCTAGTTTATCACTTTCATGGGAGGAACGTGAGTTGGCTAGATCATCCATGAAAAATGAATGTAATAGAGGAGGGACCGCGGTTGTTGTTGTGAAGATGGATGTTGTTTTTGTTGGCGGTGAAGGTGGTGGATCTTTGCCGAACTGATCATCCGATGTAAGATGTGTGTCCACATTAGATGTGTTCAAAGAGATCTCAACATGGCTTGTCTCCACATTATATGTTTCAATAGAGGTCATATGTGTAGTCACCATCGGATTTTCAGTGGTGGTAAGAAGTGGAGTTTCAGGCGGTACCGTAGTAGTTGTCATTCCGGTTGGGGATGGTGGTGTGATAGTATCAACCGGATTCCTGTGTTCTTCCTCTTCCTCTTCTTCTTCATCTTCGGATAGAGCAGTGGATGGTCAGGAAGTCTGTGTTTGTTTCTTCTTCGGTGGTTTAACTGCCTGAGTCTTCTTACTGGTTCTTGTCTTCTTGGCTGGGACTTCAGATGGTTCAGCTTGTCCCTTGCGTTTACCACCCTTGGCCTTAGGAAGTTCGGATTCTGTGACTCTTGTAAAGACTCGAAGGGGTGTAGGTGTTGTGATTGTCTTGCGATAGTCGATCAAGGTTTGATAAGCATCAGGAACCTTGCACAACATCGCCTCTAGAATTTGGGCGATGAAGTCCATCCTTTCATCCAAAGTTGCACCAGACGAGACTTGGACATTACTGAAGTCATGAACGGGCATATTAGAAGGTACTGGTACTTTTTCATGGGCATACACAGCTTGGATGATAAGTGCCCAAAAACGTGTTGAAGCGATGTCTGTGGCTCGCTTCGCATGATTCAAGTAGGTAGTGAAGTCTGTCCATAGGATCGAAGCATAGTCAATAGGAACATTGTAGTAGATACCGTAGTGAAGTTGCAGGAAAGTGTAGGCTGTAGAATCAAGACCCGAAGTCCTTCCTGAGAGACTTCGTAGAATAACACTGAAAAAGTATCCCCAGATTGAAGGAAGTCTGTTTTTCTTGAAGGAACTCATTGATTGAGTTATTGGGGTATGACCCATCTCATTCAACATGTTCAAGATTTCAGACTGAGAGGCCATCTGAAACCTTCCAGACACCGGTAGATGAAGGATTTTTGCAAATTGGTCTTTCTTTATAATAATCGTCTTCTTGTTGTCGTTGGTGGTGAGAATGTCAAAGGATATCGATTGACCATCGGCATTAAGGCGTGCTGTATGGTATGCCCTGTTGACCCATATCTGTGGAACCTGAGCAGTTGCAGTCATGGCGTAAGAGAGTGGTGAATGTTTAAGACATAGCACCAGCATTGACATCGGTAAAGAGTAAGCCTCAGGGTCAAGGTTTGCAATATGGTTTGCAGACATGGGGTTCAGATCAGCGACGGAATCGACATCGCCGGCGGTGAAAGAAATTTCATCGGTGGCCATTTAACCGATTTTGAGGTGGGAGACTTGGGAGTATTTGGGAGTTTTTGATTGTAGTTGCAGAGAGTAAGAAAGCGGAAGGGATGAATGAGGGTATTGTCTGGGTTATATACGGGTGTGATGAGTGGAGAGAGAATGAGCATTTAATGCGCGTGTTGGAATGGTCGAATAGGGTGTCGCCACGTCATCCATAAGTTGAGGGGACATTCCCTTTTTATCGTTGTGACAGCTGCATCCCCCCAAGTAACCGTTGTGGTTGATGCTCATTGGTTCCTGCATATCCCAACGTAAAACAAGAATCAAATATATCCCTTAAATCTCGCTGAATCCCAACTGATATTAGGACGATCAGTTACCGTAATTAATAAAAATAAAAATAAAAAATAAAAATATGATTGATAATTTGAAATATGATATTGTACGAACCGAAGTCTGCTCATTATGCATTAGTGTCAACCATCCGAAGTTCGTAGACAAGGATCCATGAAGTTGTGAAATTAAGATTTTTGGTTCAATTCGTAGGATGAGAGCTGATTATCCTAGGCAGTCCGTTTGACACATTGATACTCGAAAAAGAGTAATGTAAGGTGCATTCATATGGTTAGTTGTACCCAGTGTGATTATTCTACCATCGCCATGTTAGTAGCAAAGTTGTCTGGTTAAAAGATTCGAAGTATTACGTAGAGTAACCTTAGATGACACATCCCAATACGAAGAGTTATTTTTCTGAATTTTAAAATTTTAAAGTTTGATGGGGTTTAAAAATTTATCTCGTTTCACCAGATGGAGTATCTGGACACGCTTTTCAGATGACAAGCCTTTGAAAACTGTGCACTACTCCACCTTTGTCCTGGTGGACGGGTTACTGAGATGTTCATACCTCCAACCTGGTTCTCAACTGTGTCAAAGGAGATCCTGATTGTTGCATTGAAGACAGGAGGTACGCCTTAAGTACTTCGTATTGTGCTAACTTTAGTCGTTATTGTATCCGAAGATAGACTTAAGGTATTGTTGAAGTTGTTGTCTGGCTTTTTCTTTTGATTGTTGTCAACTCTTTTATGTGTATCGCAAGTATTTCACGTTATGAGTTTTTCATATTCAATTCAGCAAGATGTATCGTAAATGTGTTAATAAATCACACCAATTAAATGTATTGTTATTTTATTGTCTTCGCATCAGGAATTGTCAAATAATTTTAACCACGCAATACCTGAAATATATCATTAAAAGACTAGTTCTTTCTGATTAGTTATTTGCTGATGCGAGGATAGAACCACTGGGTGCAAGTAAGATATGAGGTATACATGAAGGCTTGTATGAAGTATAAATATGTCACAAGGTTATTAACCATAATCAGATCATCCGAAGTGTTACCAATGTTGCAAAGCGAGTCCCAAATACCTCTTAGTGCTATGAGGTATGCTCAACAGACTCTAAAAACCCCGTTTTGTCCTTTAGTTGTGTGTGAATAATTTTGCAATATTTGGTTTCGGATGAGAGTGACATCAACGATGCTATGAGCAGAAGTCAGTATGTACGTGTCATCAGAAGCGAACCGAAGTGTCGGATATGAATAGTGATTGTCGTCATCCGAATTGTGTAATTATAAAACGTATACGAATGGAACCGAAGGTTCGTATATGAATAGTGTCGCTTCTGATGACAGGTGTATTTTCTAAGAAAAAAAACGTAAGTGCAAAAGAAGAAAAAAATGTGAAACCTAAAAAAAACTTAAGAAAATAAGGAAAGAAATAAATGTGATGCTAAGTTGGTGGACTGAAGGTACTTAGCTGATTATGTATTTGGAACTGCGGATGACTCAAGCATGCCTAATCCATGGATGATTCTTGTAAAAGCTTTCTCATCAAGAGCTTTGGTAAAGATGTCTGCCAGCTGATCATTCGTATGAACGAAATGAACTTCGATGTTGCCTTCTTCTACATGACTTTTAATGAAGTGATATCGGAGGGAAATGTGTTTTGTCTTCGTGTGTTGAACTGGATTGTGACAAATTTGTATAGCACTTTGTGAGTCACAAAACAAAGGAATTTTCTTCATGTGAATTGCATAATCACACAGTTGGATTTGGATCCAAATCATCTGAGAAGTACATGCAGCTGCAGCTATATATTCAGCTTCGGCTGTGGAGATGGAGACACAGGTCTGTTTCTTCGATTGCCAGCTGATGAGCTTGCCTTCTAGAAACTGACAACCCCCAGAAGTGCTTTTGCGATCGAGTGCACATCCTCCTAAATCAGCATCGGAGTAGGCTTGTAGAAAGAAGCCTGAGTTGGCAGGGTACCATAGTCCAAGAGAAGGTGTGCGACGTAAATAGCGAAAAATGGTTTTTACGGCTGTTAAGTGGGGTTCTCGAGGATTCTCCTGGTATCTTGCGCAATTGTAGACTGAAAACATGATGTCTGGTCGACTGGCAGTCAAGTAGAGTAGAGACCCAATCATGCTTCTATAGACTTTCTAGTCAACAGCAGGTTTGTCAAGCGAAGGGGTGAGGCATGTACCAGCAGCCATCGGAACCTTCGCATTTGAGCAGTTTTCCATTCCAAATTTCTCTAACTGGCTTCGTGTGTATTTTTCTTGGTTTATAAAAATGCCTTCGGAGGTTTGCTTGACTTATAATCGGAGAAAGAAATTTATCTCTCCCATCATACTCATTTGAAATTTACTTTTCATTACAGAACCTTGTTTAATGTTGATTGTTTTAGAAACCGAGTTAAAGTTTCATACCAAGCTCTTGGTGCTTGCTTTAACCCATAGACTGCTTTGTCAAGGATATAACAGTGATTTGGAAATTTGTCATTTACAAAACCAGGTGGTTGTTCCACATATACTGTTTCCTCGAGTTCGCCGTTTAAAAATGCGCATTTGACATCCATTTGAAAAACATCAAAGTTTTTATGAGCTGCAAAGGCTCAAAATATTCGGACGGACTCGAGTCTGGCAACAGGTGCGAATGTTTCATCATAATCGATTCCTTCGTGTTGACAATACCCTTTGACAACAAGTCTAGCCATGTTTCGTACAATGTTACCTTCTGTATCAAGTTTATTTCTAAAAACCCATTTTAGACCAACTACAGAGGAGTTAGTAGGTTTAGGAATAAGGCGCCACACTTTATTTCTTTCAAATTCGGCTAACTCACTCTGCATGGCTTCCATCCAATCAGAGTGTTGAAAAGCTTCTTTCACATTTTTTGGTTCAATTTTGGAAATAAAAACATTGAACATGCAAAAATCAGATCGTTTATTCAGTTCATGCTGTTTTGCTTTGAGTTGAGATCGAGTGAGTACCTTTTCATCCGGATTGCCAATTACCTGAGTCTTCGGATGATCGCGTGTCCATTTTTCAAGAGGCGGGTAGGCTGGATCATATGCTGGTAATGTTTCTCCATGCACCTCTTCAGTATCAGATGGATATTCCAAAGTTGATTGATTGTCTTCAGGTCTTTCATCAGGAATTGGTTGCTCATCCTCAACTGAAACTTGCTCGACTGATGACTCCCTCTAAACCGAAGCGGCCTTGTTAGAAGACTCCCCCTCAACCGAAGCGGGTTTGTCAGATGACTCCCCCTCAACCGAAGCAGGCTTGTTAGATAACTCCCCCTCAACCGAAGCGGGCTTGTCAGATGACTCCCCCTCAACCAAAGCGTCTATTTGAGGAGATGGTTCTTTTGCGAATTGATCATCAGTGAGCTTGGAGATTTCTGGCACATTGTTGTCCTTTGCATTTGTATCAGCATGAATTGCACAGTCAGGGTCATCAAATAAAAATGAAAAATCTAGATCGAAAGATGCTAGTGGAGTAACATCGGTTGGAGTTTCTGGAAAGATGGACGAGCGAGGAAATTGTATGTCGGATTTCTTGATATAGTGATCATCAAATGTTAGATTAAACGTCTCTTCGATCTTCCTTGTTGTTTTGTTTAAAACGCGATAAGCTTTCGCAGAATGTGAGTAGCCCAGGAAGACCCCATCATCCGATTTGGATTCAAACTTAGTAGTTCCAGGTTTGAGTTTCATGATAAAGCATCGGCAGCCAAATACATGGAAGTATTTTACATTTGATTTCCTTTTGATTATGATTTCCTATGGAGTGATGTTGAATCGTCAATGGATAAATGATCGATTCTGAGTGAAGCATGCGGTTGCAACTGCTTCAGCCCAGAAGTACTATCGGCAGATTTGCATAGTCAAGCATGGTACGAGCGGCTTCGCATAAGGATCTGTTTCTTCGCTCAACTACACCGTTTTGTTGAGGGGTATAAGGGTCAGAAAATTTATGAGTGATGCCCTTTTCCTTCAGATACAAGTCAGTTGTTTGATTTTTGAATTCAGTGCCATTATCACTTTGTATTGCGCGTACTGGTTTCTTGAGATGTAGTTCGATTTGCTTGATGAAGGCTATAAGCTTTGCTGGTGTGTCTGACTTTTGTCATAGAAAGATTACCTAAGTGAATCGTGAAAAATCATCCACAATAACTAAGATGTATTTCTTTCCTCCAAGTGATTCAACCGAAGATGGACCACAAAGGTCAATGTGTAGAAGTTCAAGTGGTTCGGTTATCTTGGAGTCTATGGTTATCGGATGAGCTTGACGTTTCTGCTTACCATGCTCGCATGCAGCACACAAAGTATCATTATCAAATTTCAACGTAGGCATTCCTCTGACTAAATCGAGTGCAACCAGCTTGTTGATATTTTTGAAGTTCAGGTGAGATAAGCGTCTGTGCCATAACCAGCTCATATCCGAAGAAGCTTTTGAAAGTAAGCATATTGAAGGGGCTCCTACGATGGGCTTCATATCAAGTGGGAACATTTCGCCTTTTCTCCTTGATTTTAGTAGAACCTCCTTGGTCTTTTTCTTTTTGATGATGCTGCCATTTTCATCAAATTTTACTTTCAGTCCTGTACCCACCACAAGTTGAGAAACACTAACCAGATTGTGCTTAAGTCCTTCTACATAGGCAACGCGGTTGATAGTAAACTTTCCATTTGTTATTTTCCCATAACCTTTGATTGGACAAGTTTCGTTGTTTCCAAACTTAACATCTCCTCCATCTTCCAAGCTTCTGAAGTCCCTTAAGTATTCTATTCTCCCTATCATGTGTCGTGAGCAGCCACTATCGATATACCATTCTTTGTCGTACTGCTCATCAACCATCACCTTCAATTTAGAGAGAGAGAGTTCAGGTACCCAACATGGCTTGGGTCCTTGAGGGTAAGTATTCAGATTATAGATCCAAGAGGCGATCATATCATCCTTTTTGGTGCCAGTAGTTGATGCAATATTGGACTCACTAGAGGGTTCATTGACGTGAGTCTTAGCGACTTTTGGAACCCATTTCAAAATTTTCTTTGGATTTTGATTTTTAGGACTCAAGGTTAAAAGTGAGTTCGGTTTCACTGGAACCCATTTTTGGTTTGAAAGGAGAGATTTTCCAGACGAAGTACTACATTGAGTAGATTCTCATAGAAACTCTTCATAAGCAAGTTTGAAATCTTGAATTGTGAGACTTTTGTCTTTAAACAGATCCATATTCTTGTCAATCCAAACATGAAACGTGTCAACTAAGTTGCTTCCCTTGGTAAAAGTTTTCTTTGTTGCTTTTTCATACTTATTGTTTGAACAAATAGGTTTTGCTGGTTCGAAAACAAATTTCTGAAGTTTTATGGTAGAGTTTTTGACAGTAGATGATTTTTGTTGATTTTGAAATGCTTTCTTTTTGTTTTGGGAATCACGATAGTTTCTCCTTCGTCTATTATCGTAAAATTGTTTGTGTTGTTCAACAGAAGAAGGTTGATTGTTTGTTTGATTTCGATTACCTGAGAAATTTCTATTATTTGTGAAGTTTCGATTATTTGAGAAAGCATGATTGTTTGAAAATTTTTGCTTATTTGAAAAATGTTGATTATTACGTCGTCCGAATGTGTTTTTTATCTGATAGATTTCTTGTTTTCGTTTATTGATTTTGAACTCCATTTCAGCATTCAGCGTATTTTGAAGCATTTTATCAGATGAGAAAAAACCTTCGGATGTGACATTTGCATTGTCCTCTTTTATAAGTAAATTAAGTTCACAGCTGTCTTCCAGTGACACACCTTGTTTAATAAAAACATTGTTTTTGAAGTTAGCAACTTTAGGATACGTACATGCCAGTTCAACAAGCCTTTTGCTTTTATCAACACTGTATTTTGAGTAGCTATCCGAAGTATTCAGGATTTGAAAAGATTTAGTTTGATTATCCGAAGAATTTGGTGAGTCTTTAGTAGTGCAAATGTTGTTTTCATTAATTGCACTAGATTCAGATACACTTAAAGAACAGACTGTGGGAGAAGATTGTTTTATTAAATCACTGCAGTCTATTTCTTCAATGTCTGAATCGGTTTCATCATCAGAAGCATTAAGTACATTCTCAGTATTAATTTTTAATGCTCGAGGAAATGCGGGTAGAGACTTATCCATTACTTTCAACAAATCATTAGGACTCAAAAAATTTTCAAAAGGAACAACACCATGAGCATAAGTTGGGTTTGGTAATTCGATTGTAGAAATAATAGATTCACATTCGTATGAAAGAGAATCCACATCTTTTAACTTAAACTCAATAAATGGTAATAATTTTTTGTGATGATCCAAAGCAATATCCGAAGAATGATAAATACGTGTAATGTATGCATATAACCTTTTAGCAGTTTCACAAAAAATATTTCTTTGTTTCATTAATAATTCATTATTTTTCACATATTGTTCCCTACTTTCTTCTAAAAGTCCTATTCTTTGTTGACTCTTTTCTAGTGCTCCACGCATTCCTTCAAGCTTTCCCTTGAGCGAAATTACTTCCTCCTTGGCCTGACACGCATCACTATTTGCTGAAACAAGTAGTTGATTCATATGCAGATAATCAGAAGTAATTTCATTAAGGTCATTAATAAAGAGTTCTTCAGGAACATTAAAGTTTTGAAGTAGAAGAGATACCTGTTCTGGAATTGTAAGGCGAGCTTCGGATGAGTGGTTTGTTCCTTGTGCCATAAGACAGACACCAGTGATCTTAGTTTCCTTTTCTTCATCCGAACTCTCATCATCAGACCATATTCCATGTCCAGTGTGAGCAGCAAACATTGCTCCATGAGTTGGTCTTCGAATTTCATCATCATCAGAACCAGAAGACCAGATCTGGTAGGTACCATCACCATTATTTGGAGCTACCAGTGACAAGCTTTGTGTCTTCGCCCGAACCTCTTCTAGTTTCTTCGTATAGTAAGCTTCGTCTTTGACTCTCTCCTTTTTCTCATTTGCCTTCCTCAGCATGCAGTCTTTTGCTAGATGATTCTTCCCAAATCAATAATTGCAGTCGTATCCAGAGTCTCCCAGCAGCTTCTTTTCAGGCTGAGGTGATGTTTCAGACTTTGGGTTAGAGTTATCAGCAGGTTTGGTTGGCTGTTTTCCATTGTTGGAGTTTCGATTGAAGTTGGTTTTGTTCAGTGGTCTTTTCTGAAAGAACTTGTTGTTTGAGTATAGTGCCTTTGTATCACTTTCCTCACCATCTTCACCTTCATCATCAGCTTCGTTAGTATCATCAGATTCTGTTTTTTAGACGAAGGCAAGAGTACCAGCACTGGGTTGATCGCCAACTTCGTCTAGAACATCATACTCGTATGATTTGAGTAGATTGTAGAGTTCTTCAAGTGAGTAGGAGTTAATTTTCTCATGAGCCCTCACCATCATTGTGATTTGTTTCCACTCCCTTATGAGACATTGCATGAAACGAAAGTTGGTTTCATGCGAAGTCTTCGAGACTCCATGTTTCTCCAATTCATAGACAATGTCAGTAAACCTTTCAAACGTCTGATCAATCTTTTCATTATCAAATTGTTTGAAATTGCTGAAATCAGCCAGAATGTTGTTGACTTTGCTTTTCTTCATTACATCACTGCCTTCGTATCGCATCTTCAGTTTATCCCATATTTCTTTAGCAGACTTGGACCCTCGGATCAGATTAAATGCTACAGGAGGCAGACCACTCTTTAGTTCTCGCATGCACCGTTTATCATTATCGATCTTCATTTTATTTGCAGCAATAGTGGCTTCAGTCTCGACCGGAGGAGTAACCGTTTCTCCAGATTTAGCTGCAAATATTTTCTGGACATTAGCAGTAAATGGTCCATCCTTCAAGGATCTCAGAAGATCTTCATCGATTCCTGAAAGGTGATCCTCCATTCGATCAGCCCATTGATCGTAGTGTTCAGGAATCAGCATGGGTGCCTTGTTGTTTGAACCAAGCAGGGCGGCGTAATTCATCACGGTGTTGTTCGCGTTGTAGGCCATTGAAAGATTAGATCGTTGCCAGAAAATTATCAAGATTAAAAGTTCTCTGAAACACGGAAGAGCAGATCCAAGAACAATTTGAATCCACGAATCAAAGAAAATTGATTTTTAATCTCAATGTCAGATCAGCAAGCAACCTGCTCTGATACCACTTGTAAGAATAAATTAACAATCAATGCTAACAACGAGAATTAACTTTCAATCAGTCGAATGATTTTATTCACTGTAAAAGAATAAGTGCTCCAAGTCTTTTTAACGACGAGCAACTATAAGAGCGTTACAATGAATATTCGACTGTTAATGAGTACGTGCTAAACATTCAGGGTTAAGAGTGTTTTTATACTAGGGTCTAATTGGATAAACACATAATCCAACCAGTTACAGATAAGCATAGAACCCTAAACATTATCTACTAAAAACAGATAAGTACAAAAAGTCTTCAGATAAGCACGTTGACTTCGTATCAGTAGTCTCCAACTTCGCATCAACCTTTCGCTTCGCATATCAATCTTAGGTCAGGAAGATATGTACTTCGGATGTCAAATCTCAACACAATCTGAATCCTAACAGGACTAATAAGCTTTGACTCATATACTTATGTCTTTTACCAGACAAATCACTCACAACAACACGTTTTATAACACCGAGTTACCGATGCGTTTTCGTGTTATCAATGAACAACCGCCTAGTAATCATAACTCATATATCTTAGCTTAAAAATCAAAAGATGTTATCATCTCAATATTGCTCGTGATATAATCCATGAAGCAATCCATTGAGGGCGGGTTTATCCAATACTCAAATCTCCATTTCTAAGTACTCATGAATGTTGCAGCAATCTTATTGCAATGTCTAACTCCTTAGACAATCTACAAACCAATTCATGACAGTCTTACTTCATACTTACTCCTTAAGAGTATGAGCGACTATGGACATTTGAATAATCCAATTATTTAGGAAGTAAACATGCAAAATGAAACACAATGACAAAATATTGACAAAAGTAGTAAACCATTACTCATTAATAAATCTCCATTATTAAATCACAAAAGTCAAATACAATTATATTGCTACAAGATTCAAAACCTATCTAATTACAAAAACTTATATCATCTCTTAATCCAATGCTCCTAGCATGCTGATTATACTTAATCCTACTCAGAGCCTTTGTCAAGGGATCTGCAGTATTATCTTCCGATGACACCCTCTTTACAAGGAGGTGACCTTCTTCTACTCTATGTCTGATGTAGTGGTACTTTCTGTCGATATGCCAGGACTTTCCATGGTCTCGCGGTTCATTTGTCAAGGCAACCGCTCCTTTGTTATCGCAGAACAGTTCCATGAGCTCCTGAACTCTCGGGACTACTCCAAGGTCACCGATAAAGTTCTTCAGCCAAGCCGCTTCCTTTGATGCTTCACTTGCCGCTATGTACTCTGAGTCGCAAGTGGAATCAGCCACCGTCTCTTCCTTGGAACTTTTCCAAGTTACTGCTCCCCCATTCAAAAGGAATAACCAGCCTGACTGAGACCTACCATTGTCTCTATGCGTTTGAAAGCTGGCATCTGTATATCCTTCAACTCTCAAGGTATCACTACCACCAAGGACTAACACCATGTTCTTTGTCCTTCGCAGATACTTGAGTAAATTTTTCATAGCTATCCAATGCGCCCTTCCAGGGTTTCCCTAGTACCGACTGACCATGCTCAAAGAAAAGGCCACGTCAGGGCGAGTACACGTCATAGCGTACATGATCGACCCCACAGCCGAAGCGTAAGGAACCCGACTCATGTCAGCTATCTCCTCGTCTGTACTCGGACTTTGAGTCTTACTCAACTTTGCATTACTTTGGATATATAGCTCTCCCTTCTTGGAATTTTTCATACTAAACCTTTTTAGTACTTTTTCCAAGTATGTACCCTGACTAAGTCCAATTAGTATCTTCTTCCTATCTCTCAATATTCTTATCCTAAGAATATAGACAGCCTCTCCTAGGTCCTTCATGGCAAAACACTTCCCAAGCCAAGACTTGACATCTTGCAAGGTGGGAATGTCGTTTCCCATGAGCAGTATGTCATCAACATACAGCACCAAAAAGGTGACTATACTCCCACTAGCCTTGACATATACGCAGGACTCATCCTCGCTCATAGGGAAGCCAAACTCTTTCACTTCCTCATGGAAACAAAGATTCCAGCTGCGAGAAGCTTGTTTCAGTCCGTAGATCGATTTTTCAAGCTTGCACACCTTATTGGGATACTTTGCATCGACAAAACCCTCTGGCTGATTCATGTAAACATCCTCAGTCAACTTCCCATTAAGGAAAGCGGTTTTGACGTCCATCTGCCAAATTTCATAGTCATGAAATGCAGCTATGGCCAACATTATCCTAATAGACTTTATCTTGGCTACTGGTGAGAAGGTCTCGTCATAGTCAACCCCCGAGGTTTGAGTAAAGCCCTTCGCAACCAGTCTTGCCTTGAAAGTGTGTACCTTCCCGTCCATGTCGGTCTTCTTCTTGAAGATCCACTTGCACCCGACTATCTTTCGACTCGGTATGTTGTCAACCAATTTCCAAACTTGATTGTCATACATGGACTTGATCTCGCTATCCATTGCCTCTTTCCACTTGGCAGACTTAGGGCCTGCCACTGCTTCCTGGTAGTTAGCTGGCTCATCCAAATTTATCAATGTCCTATCACTGACAAACGTGTCCCCATCTGTAGTTATGTGGAAGCCATAAAATCGGGTGGCATGTGATATCGCGTAAATTATACATATTTTCCGGGCGATATCAGTGTCATTTTAGTTTAGTTTCATACATTTTATGAACTAAAGATACCTAATATGCTAAAAATACATTTTTGTAGCTAAAAGACACATATGGAGCGAAAGATCGGATTTTACAAGAGATTTGAGCGTTAAACGAAACAAAGTGCAAATCTGATTTCAGCAAGGGCGCACCCCGCCCAGACCAAGGGCGCACCGCGCCCATGAAGATACCAGTGTTCGACATGCTGGCCTACTTGATGTTTAAATAATGAAGCGTGGGTGCATCCAATAATTCAACCTGGTTGCCTAACATGTGCAAGGGCGCACCACGCCTCACCTTTGGGCGCACCGCGCCCCAGATCCAATCTGAAAAGCGAACCATCACGTGGCCTTTCCAGCGATAAAGGCTGCCAGATCTCATCCACTAAGGCGCACCGCGCCCTGACATAGGCGCACCGCGCCCTGAGACTTCGCCTGGTATAAATAGAACGCATTGGACGACCATTTAGAGGACCATTGTTAGAATCCAAGAGAGAAATCAGACATTTGACATTTTAGAACTATTATATTTCGTGTATTTCAACATTTCATGTGTGATAAATGTATTTGAGAGTTATTTACATTACAAGAAGGAGCTAGGATCTTCATTTGTTGCAAGGCTTCATTGATTTTAACCGGTTGGTATCTTTTATCATGTATTCTTCATATTGTTGTTGTATATTTGATACCATGCTAGGCTAGATCCCTGTAGCTTTTGCCTAGGTGATGTTGATTCATTAATATAAATTTGTGTTGATCTAGTTCTTGATTCGAGTTAAATATCGGTTAGGATATATAATTTGCATGCTATACATATTGAATGTGATTAAAGTTTATAATCTTGATAGCCATCTTCATATGATTAAAGTTTATTGACCATTTAAACGTATTGATCATATGAACCATTTTGATGTGTAATTGACACCTATATATCATCGGACTAGTTATTGACCATTTAACTAGGGAAGTTATTTTAGCTATAAACTTGATTAGTGAAATAAAACTTATATCATATTTAGTTACAACTCATGACCATTGATTGTATGATCATATCACTATGACCATTAGGGTATGGCCTATGTTTGCATGCTAGATTATATTAATTATTCATGATTATAAGTTATTTAGTTACATGACCATTGTGCTATATTAACTTAGAAATTACAGAATTGGTGACTTGACCATATGATCCTACCACTTAATGCTACCTATTTTAACTCATTGCACATAATCAAAACTAGTCAACCTAGATTTATATGAATCAACAAATCCTAGGCGAAAGCTTCCCTTGTTATAATTTGATCATATTATCTCTTAATTGTTGTGTTGTTACGATAATTGTTATTTATTATTTCGTCTATTTTACAAACATCCAAAACTTAGTTTTACGAGTTTTTACTAAAACTCGCCCCTAAACTGTTTGATTGATAATTGAAAACTTTAAGTTAGTTAATAGCTCCCTGTGGAAATTCGATACCTTTACTTACCAAAACTATACTATTAAATGATCGAGTAATACTTGCTCGTAAGTCTAATAGTCATATAATTAGGTAAATAATTGGATTAAGACTTTAAAATCATAATAACTACAAGTTAGTTATTTTGTGTACAACAAGTTTTTGGCGCCGTTGCCGGGGAGTTATTTAATTAATTCTATTGTTTACAATTGTTAGTCAATTGATCCTTTTTACGGTTTCTACCGTCGGAAGTTAATTTTTCTAGTTTGTTTCAAAACTTGCATGTATTTCTCTATATTTGTTTACTAAATAATTTTAAGACCCGCTTGCAATTTATTTAGTTGTTTCAAACTAAATTGATTATCAATCCAACTATCATGCTAGTAATTCTACTTACGAGAACGGTGTCAGAATAGACAGATCCGGTTTGGTTGTTGGATTTTCGAAAGGTCATTGATCGAAAGAGTCCTGCCTCCCTACTGTCCTGCCTGGCCGTTCTTTATTTGATAGTCAACGCATTATAGTGGATTTGATAAGATATTCGGTTGTTATAACTAATTGATTACATAAAGGTTTTAAATTTTTTTTATTCCATTTGTTATTTTTATAAAAAAAAAATTTATTTGTATAAAAAAAAAGAAGAATATAAAAAAAATAATATATTTTATTTTAATAAATAAAAAAAAAGAGAAACGCACCCAACTTGCAAACAGTTTCTAATGTGCAGTTTATGACCCGAAGTTCACAACCGAACATCATACCTCCATTGAACGAACCAGAACGTAAATTTAACATCAGGAGAAAAACAAGAAGAAGTATATTCCCAAAAGAAGAACCAATAGAAGAAATGGCAGCCCCAGTTAACGAACCAGAACCAACCTTGAAAGCATACTACAACCGAGCAAGAGACGGAACAGGACCAAGCCTCATACGCCCAAAAATTCCTGAAAATGCAAATTTTGAGCTTAAAGGCCATTACCTTTCCGCGCTAAAAGGGATTACTTTCAAAGGGACGGAAGACGAAGATCCAGTCAAACACATCGAGCAAGTCACGGAAATAACTGATTGTTTCAACATTCCAGGAATTTCCTCAGATGCAATCATGTTACGAATTTTCCCAATGACACTACGCGAAGGTGCAAAGAAATGGTTAAAGAGACTACCTCCAGGTTCCATCACTACCTGGGACGGATTAAAATATGATTTCATTGAAGAATACACTCCACCTTCCAAAATCAATAAAATGAAAGCAAAAATTCAAAACTTCCTTCAAGACGAAGGTGAAACTTTGTACCAAGCATGGAGTCGATTCAAAGAATTGATTCAAGATTGTCCACAACACGATATGGACAAACATCAGAAAGTACAGAAGTTCTATGATTGCATCAATACACAAACCAGACAATTACTCGACGGGCGAGGACCACTCATAAACCTAACCGCCACAGATGCTTACGAAAGAATTGAGGAACTTGCAAAACATTCCCACCACTACCATTCCTCAAGAGATCCGTCATGTCGAAGGAAGCTAAAGGAAGAAGCAGTGGAAGGAATGTCAGCCATACATAACCGACTGGACCAATTTGGGAGAGACCTCAAGAAAATGAATCAAAGCATCCATGCCATCGCGGTAGGATGTGACAACTGCAGCGGTCCTCACCTACAAAAAGACTGTCCTTACGATGAAGACGGTAACAAGAAAGCAGATGCTTGTTACTCATCCGGAGATAGATTCGACTACCCGATACGAAGAAATAACTGGCGGGGAGGAAATGATTTTTACAACCAACAACAGAGGCAACAACCACCATTCGAACGCCAGCAACAACCCTATAATCAACATAAACAGCCACCACCAGGATTTAACCCACAACATACCCAAGAAAAGAAGCCAAGTTTAGAAGACATTTTGGGCAAATTTATGGAAGGATCAGAAAAGAGACACTCAGCAACCGAAGTTCAACTGAGAAATCAAGCAGCCTCCATTCAAAACATCGAAAACCAAATTGGTCAAATATCCAAAGTTTTGCAAGATAGATTACCAGGGACACTTCCCACCAACACCGAGCCGAACCCACGAGCCCAAGCCAAAGCAATAACTACCAGAAGCGGTAAAATCATCCCACCAGCAGTCATGGAAAATACCATCGATTCAACTCTTGAATCACAAATAGGTAAAGCGGAGAAAGATAATGAGCATACAAAAGGCGAAGGAACAAAAGAGACATCTTCAACAGAGCCGCACCAACCGACCATTCCATTTCCTCAACGGTTGAAGAAAGAGAAAGAAGACAAAGAATTCAAGAAATTCCTTGAACAACTAAAGCAGCTAAGCATCAACATTCCTTTCGTTGATGCAATCACACAAATGCCAAAATATGCCAAATTCCTCAAAGACCTTCTCACTAACCGCAAGAAAATGGAAGAAGTGTCATTGGTCACATTAAGTGAAAAATGCTACGCTACGATGATGAAAAACTTACCAGAGAAAGTGGGAGACCCCGGCGGTTTACATCTTCCTTGCACATTTGGAAACCATGCTAGTAGCTATGGTTTAGCAGACTTAGGCGCTAGCATAAATTTAATGCCATATTCATTCTACAAGAAGCTAAATCTACCAGAACCGAAACCAGTTCGAATGGCAATTAATCTTGCTAATAAGGCGGTAACTTATCCTAGAGGTATTGTAGAAGATCTTCTTGTTAAAGTTGACAAATTTGTTTTTCCTGTAGATTTTGTCATACTGGATATGGAGGAAGATGATGAAGTTCCCATTCTTCTCGGAAGACCCTTTTTGGCCACAGCAAGAGCTTTAATAGACGTCCATGACACAAAACTAACCATTAGGGTTGGCACTGACGCCATCACCTTTGGCATGGACCATACGATCAAACACTCGACGATGAGTGATGACACAGTCTTCCATATCGACACTTTCGATTTGCTATTGGAAGAAGAGGCAAGGGCGATACAAGAAGAAAACCACAGTCATGAAATGCAACTTGCTGAGAAATCTTTCGATCCAGAAAAGGATCTGAAGGAACTGGAAGAACTATTGAAAGATGAACCTCATTTTGCAGACCAAGATGAAACTATACTTCCAAGGCAAAAATCTCCAAGGAACCAGAGCATTCCAGAATTGAAAATACTTCCAAACAATTTGGAGTATGCATTTTTGACTGATACCAAAGAGTACCCAGTTGTCATTTCAGCTGAATTGAGCCAAAAAGAGAAAGAAGAGCTTATGAAAGTTCTCAAAAGAAGGAAGAATGCCATTGCATGGAGCATCTCAGACATCAAGAGAATAAGCCCAACCATCTGTTCTCACAAGATACTGATGGAAGAGGATTCAAAGCCATCAGCTCAGCACCAGAGAAGGCTTAACCCAAAAATGCAAGAGGTGGTGGATAAAGAAATCATGAAGCTACTTGATGCGGGTATCATCTACCCGATTTCTGATAGCAAATGGGTCAGCCCAATCCATGTCGTTCCTAAGAAGGGAGGAATAACCGTCATCACAAACCAGAAGAATGAAGTTATACCTACCAGAACAGTGACTGGATGGCGGGTGTGCATCGATTATCGCAAATTAAACGATGCAACACGAAAAGACCATTTTCCTCTTCCCTTCATTGATCAAATGCTGGAACGTTTATCAGGAAAAGCATATTACTGTTTTTTGGATGGTTTTTCAGGTTATTTTCAAATTCCCATTGACCCAGAAGATCAAGAAAAGACCACGTTCACCTGCCCTCAAGGAATCTTCGCATACCGAAGAATGCCATTTGGTCTATGCAACGCTCCAGCCACTTTTCAAAGATGCGTCTCGGCAATCTTCCATGATATGATGGAAAACTCAATGGAGGTTTTCATGGATGACTTCTCGCTATTTGGTGACTCATTTACAAACTATTTGTCTAATCTAGACAAAATGCTTAAACGATGTGAAGAAACCAATCTAGTGCTCAATTGGGAGAAATGCCACTTCATGGTTAAAGAGGGAATAGTCTTGGGCCACAAAGTGTCGGGTCGAGGAATTGAAGTCGACATAGCAAAAGTTGAAGTCATTGCTAAACATCCACCACCGACCAACATAAAAGGAGTCAGAAGCTTCTTGGGACATGCCGGTTTTTACCGGAGGTTTATAAAAGATTTTTCTAAAATAAAAAAACCTTTAACACAACTTTTACAAAATGATGTAAAATTTGATTTCAACGATGAATGTGTTAATGCTTTTGAATTTTTGAAGCTTCAATTAACCACTGCTCCAATCATGATCGGCCCAGACTGGAATTTACCATTTGAACTAATGACAGACGCAAGTGATATCGCGTTGGGAGCCGTCCTAGGCCAAAGAATCGACAAGAAGTTCAAGCCAATCTACTACATCAGCAAAACTCTGAATCCTGCTCAAGAAAACTACACTACCACTGAAAAAGAACTCCTGGCAGTAGTGTATGCTTTTGATAAATTCAGGCCTTATCTAATTTTATCAAAAACCATTGTCTATACAGATCACTCAGCAATCAAGTACCTGTTCAACAAGCAAGATGCCAAACCCCGCTTAATTCGTTGGGTCTTGCTGTTACAAGAGTTTGATATTGAAATTCAAGACAAGAAAGGATCCGAGAATTTGGCAGCAGATCATTCGTCAAGACTGGAGAATGCGGAGCAGAAGGCGAGAAAAGAAAAGGAAGTAAACGACTCCTTCCCTGAAGAACATGTAATGTCAATTCATGTTAAAATGGAAACCCCTTGGTATGCGGACATTGTGAACTACCTTGCAGCCAAAGTGCTGATCAAAGGGCTTACTCATCAACAGAAGAAAAAGTTCTTTGCCGACATCAAGTACTACCTATGGGATGAGCCATACCTTTTTTGATCATGTCCAGATAACATCATAAGGAGGTGTGTACACGGGAAGGAAATTGAAGACATACTTAAGCAATGCCATCAAGGACCTACAGGTGGACATCACGGAGCAAATTACACCGCGCGAAAAGTGTTTGAAGCAGGCTTTTATTGGCCCACAATCTTCAAGGACGCAACAACTTTCATCAAGACATGCGATCCGTGTCAGCGAGCGGGTAATATCTCCTCCAAAAATGAAATGCCATTGCATTCTATCCAGGTATGTGAAATTTTCGATGTATGGGGTATTGACTTTATGAGGCCTTTTCCTAATTCCCAAGGAAACAAATATATATTGGTTGCGGTTGACTACGTATCAAAGTGGGCTGAAGCAAAAGCTTTACCCACAAATGATGCTCGAGGTGTGGTTAAATTTTTGAAAACCATTTTTGCACGTTTCCGTGTCCCTAAAGCTCTTATAAGCGATAGGGGTACTCATTTTTGCAACAAACAAATGGAAAATGCTTTAAATAAGTATGGGGTGACCCATCGAATATCCACACCTTATCACCCGCAATCAAGTGGTCAAACGGAGATCACAAACAGGGCTTTAAAACGAATTTTGGAAAGATCCGTGGGAACTAGTCGAAAAGATTGGTCCGAAAAGCTTGATGATGCACTCTGGGCTTTTCGAACCGCTTTTAAAACACCTACTGGCACTACCCCCTACAAATTGGTGTATGGAAAAGCTTGTCACCTCCCAGTCGAGGTTGAACACAAGGCATTCTGGGCCTTAAAATCGTGTAACTTGGATTTTAATCTTGTTAGTACTAACCGTTTGTGTCAATTAAATGAGCTAAATGAACTGCGAAATGACGCATACGAAAACTCGGCGATTTACAAAGACAAGACCAAAAGGTGGCACGATTCAAGGTTAAAAGGAAACAAAGATTTCCAACCAGGGGAGAAAGTCTTACTTTACAATTCGCGCTTAAGACTTTTTCCTGGAAAGCTAAGGACACGATGGTATGGTCCGTTCACAATAAAAGCAGTGTATCCACACGGGGCTGTGGATCTTTTTAAAGAAGGAGGAGAAAGTTTCAAAGTGAACGGACACAGGCTTAAAAGGTATGAAGAAGGCGTTCAAATCAAGAACGAACGCGAAGATATCCCACTCCAAACAGTAGAACCTTAGAGTGGAATGGAGTCCAGCTAAAAAGACTCCAAATCTATGAAAAAGAAGCGCTTCCGGGAGGCAACCCAAGTTTTTGATTGGTATGTGTTATTTTTCCTTTGGTTTTATTTGATTTTTAATTTCTAAATAAAAAAAAATAAAAATAAATAAATAAATAAATAAATTAAAATTATTAAATAAAAATATTGTGTGGTAATAAAAAAAAATATTGTGGTAATAGAAATAAATAAAACATATAAATTAAATACAAGAAAAGAAATTAGAGGGCAAAAATTTATAAGCTTCAAAGAGTGCAAAGCAGGCGCAGGGCGCACCCCGCCCAGGTAGGGGCGCACCGCGCCGGTTCACAGACAAAACAGAAGGGTAAGCTGGTTTCTTTCATTTGTACCAAACACACTTCTTCTCTAGCGCGACCCGCCGACAGGAGCCCGAGCCAAAACCTCCAAAACTCGATTTTTGCTTCTATTTTCTTGGTTAATCTTCATATGTGGGTATGTTTTCTTTAATTCTTTCCTTTCCTTGTGCAATATTCTTACTTTTCTTGCTAGATTTCATAGTTTTTAACATCAAATTGATTGAATTTCTTCCAAAATGTGTTCTTGAGTTGAAAATTTGTGTTCCTTGATTATAGTCCAATTTTGGTGTTGTTTTGATAGATTTATTGATGCACATGACTAGTATATTACATTACAAACTTCAATTGCACAACAAAACAACAATTTCACACAAATTTTACAAATTGGGGAAGAACAAACCCTAGAAATTAGATTGTTGATTTTCAATGTAATTGATGTTTGTTTTGTGATATTTGTGGTCTATTATATCAATAATCATAATGCATACACGAATATTGGCTGGATTTGAGCAAAAACTTGAATTGAAAACAGATTGAGTAGGCAGAATTCGTGCAGCCGTGGGGCGCACTGCGCCTGTCCCATGGGCGCATCGCGCCTGCCTCCTGCCTTGACCATTTTTGCTTATTTTTCTTGCTTGTTTGGCTTATTGCTTGAATTCTTATTGCAGGAACTAAGTTCAAAACCTCAAAAACAAGTCACCCATACTTAAGATTTGGAAATTCAGATGAAGACCAGGATGCAAAATATGTCTTGGCTAGTTTGATAAAGAAGGATATGAATGTTGCTCCAGCAGTGGATTGGGACAAGCTGGATGCAATTGGAATATCCGACAAATTAGCACCTTACCTCATCCGCCAATTCGAAGATCCATTATTTGGGGTAGTGACGGATGAGGCGTGGAACAACATTTTTCGGATTAACGAAAATGTCCATATGGAACTCACACTAGAGTTTCTTTCTACTTTTAAATATGAGAAAGAAACAACCGAAGAAGACATTCGTTTCCGATTGATGGGGAACTGGCATGATGTGTCTCTGGCACGATTCACATATCTCCTAGACCTTTACCCCGAGGAGCTTGCATTCCACCCACACTTCCCGGCTTATCTTTCGACGTATGATAAGGGAGAATTCAGCGAAGGGCGATGCAGTTTATTCTTTCAAGAAATCGCAAATGTACAAAATACCATACCTCGAGACAATAAAGCTTCCCAAATCCAAAATCCGATCCACAGAATGCTCCACCGTCTTCTAGCGTTCACCGTGAACCAATCATACGGGTTTGACAAATGCCCGTATCTAGATCTGCCAGCACTTTGGGGAGCAATCAACCCCGATGTGAAATACCACCTCCCACACGCGATTGCGGTATTCTTTAGGGAGAGAGCGAAAGGGAAAAACACGCTTAGCCCAATTTGCGGTGGCAACATGATTACACGGATCGCCAAGAAATTGGGCGACTTTTCCTCCATAAACATGCTCACGGTCAAAACCGAGCACCCGAAAATCCTCTCTGAATCACATTTTAAATCTATGATTCGGAGGGTGGCGCCGAACACGTTCGATTTCATCGGTATTACTTCCACCACTCCGCCACCGGGATTTGGGGCAGAAGAAGCACGACCCTCTTCCTCCAGACAGAGCCGACGCCGCCAGCACGAGCACGAGCAGCAAGGACCAGAACAAGAGGTAAACTTAAATTTCCTCTATAACCAAATGGTCCAGATGGATTTAAACAGGCGGGAGGAAATGCGCCAAATGGATCTGCGTCGCCAGCAAGAGGCGAATGCCATAGGACACTACCTGGATGATACACACCAGTTCATGGGACACATGTATCAGCAGGCAGGATGGCAGCTGCCCCCGCAGTATCCATATCCGACATGGGATCAGAGGATGGGATACTCAGGACAGCCTAGCGGGGCTCATGGCGATCCATCAGGAGGAGACTATCAGCCGCATGGGCATGGATTTGATGATACTGAGGATTTGGATTGACATTTATGGTATTGTTTGGCATATATTTTATTTTTATTTTGGGTGATTTCTAAAACAAAAACAAAAACTATGATTTGAAATTTTATTTTGATTTTTAGTGTGTTTTTATTTGTGGTGTGTTTTATTATTTGTGTGTTTATCTAACCGTATTGTTTGAGATTTTGCGTGCTTTATTTGATGATTGTGCAGAAAGACTGACTTTTGTTTCAGTCCTTTTAAAAAAATAAAAATATAATAAGATCGCACTGAAACGATGACATTTCACGATCCATTCCGAGAGCTCCAAGTTCAGCATCTGCAATCACCTGTACAATACCTCAGGGGAGTCGGTTCCAATACTCCTTTTTCATAAGCTTATTTTATAAATATTTATACAACGGGGACGTTGTATTGTTCAAGTATGGGGTAGGGATTGCAGTACTTACATTTGTATTTTATTTGTCTTTGAGCATTTATAGGTTAATTTCGGGTAAAATTTTGAAAAATTTATAAATCAGATACCATAGTTCAAAGTCATAAAAATTGAATCATAAGATTAGTCCAGAGTTTTGTTTGAAATTCTTTATATTAAACAAATGAGTCACACTTTTAGCTTAACCGACCACTTTGAAACTACTTGTTTGGAAGACAGATGCAGGTGCTCAATGAATTAAGATACGTTTAGAGAAGGTTGATTGGGATGATGTGTACAAACAAATATTAAGCCTTGCTTATTATTTATCAGAAAGTTCGCAGCTTGGCTTCTGAAAGGATTAGCCCTTTGTACTCCCAAGTCTCAAACAACCTTACATTGCCACTTTCTCATCACTATTTTTGATTCATCGCATGGATTCCTGATGAAACTTGAAGACGATCCCCTATTACACATCATTGGGATCAAGTCATAAAATTGATCGATAATACCAGCTTGATCACAATCTACTTCCACGCATCTAAGAAAATTCTTAGAAGCCAAGTTCTTGAGAAAAGAGAAAAAGTCAAAGAGATCCAACGATTAATTAAAGACTTCAAAGAAAATGAAGAGCAAAAATATGAAAACATCAAGAAGTCTACAAAAATTAGAGACTTAACCCGAGCTAAAAATTGAAGATATAGAATACATTGGCCTGTCGAGATCGAAGATTGAAGTTTTATGATTGGTGATGAGAAAAAGGAAATGAAAGGTTTGAGACGGTAAACAGTAAAGGACAGTACAAGGGTGAAACTTTCAAAACCGGGTGTTTGCCCAGAGGAAATTTAAAATCCCAATTTCAATAGGATAAAAGCCTCATAAAAGGTAGATGAAAAGTACCCCCACTGGGTACATCCTCTGTTTCATTTGTCTGATACACACTCCTAATCACCAAATCTTGACGAGTCTATTCGTCCTTCGAGTAGCCAAAGAAAGTGGTTCACAAAGCTAAAAGTGGGTAACGTTTGTTCAATATTTAGGGTCCTTACAAAACTGATTCTGACCATGTTGACTGACATTGACCTTTTTCTATGGTGTCTGTATTTGTTTATTTGGATTGAATTTTTAACCTAAAAATTATTCTAAGAATTGCTTGAGGACAAGCAAAGTTCAAGTATGGGGTATTTTGATATCGCGTAAATTATACATATTTTCCGGGCGATATCAGTGTCATTTTAGTTTAGTTTCATACATTTTATGAACTAAAGATACCTAATATGCTAAAAATACATTTTTGTAGCTAAAAGACACATATGGAGCGAAAGATCGGATTTTACAAGAGATTTGAGCGTTAAACGAAACAAAGTGCAAATCTGATTTCAGCAAGGGCGCACCCCGCCCAGACCAAGGGCGCACCGCGCCCATGAAGATACCAGTGTTCGACATGCTGGCCTACTTGATGTTTAAATAATGAAGCGTGGGTGCATCCAATAATTCAACCTGGTTGCCTAACATGTGCAAGGGCGCACCACGCCTCACCTTTGGGCGCACCGCGCCCCAGATCCAATCTGAAAAGCGAACCATCACGTGGCCTTTCCAGCGATAAAGGCTGCCAGATCTCATCCACTAAGGCGCACCGCGCCCTGACATAGGCGCACCGCGCCCTGAGACTTCGCCTGGTATAAATAGAACGCATTGGACGACCATTTAGAGGACCATTGTTAGAATCCAAGAGAGAAATCAGACATTTGACATTTTATAACTATTATATTTCGTGTATTTCAACATTTCATGTGTGATAAATGTATTTGAGAGTTATTTACATTACAAGAAGGAGCTAGGATCTTCATTTGTTGCAAGGCTTCATCGATTTTAACCGGTTGGTATCTTTTATCATGTATTCTTCATATTGTTGTTGTATATTTGATACCATGCTAGGCTAGATCCCTGTAGCTTTTGCCTAGGTGATGTTGATTCATTAATATAAATTTGTGTTGATCTAGTTCTTGATTCGAGTTAAATATCGGTTAGGATATATAATTTGCATGCTATACATATTGAATGTGATTAAAGTTTATAATCTTGATAGCCATCTTCATATGATTAAAGTTTATTGACTATTTAAACGTATTGATCATATGGACCATTTTGATGTGTAATTGACACCTATATATCATCGGACTAGTTATTGACCATTTAACTAGGGAAGTTATTTTAGCTATAAACTTGATTAGTGAAATAAAACTTATATCATATTTAGTTACAACTCATGACCAT
Source organism: Cichorium intybus (assembly GCA_023525715.1). NCBI lineage: Eukaryota > Viridiplantae > Streptophyta > Magnoliopsida > Asterales > Asteraceae > Cichorium > Cichorium intybus. The sequence goes on along the minus strand of CM042012.1, from coordinate 65,606,738 downwards.
TGATTGTATGATCATATCACTATGACCATTAGGGTATGGCCTATGTTTGCATGCTAGATTATATTAATTATTCATGATTATAAGTTATTTAGTTACATGACCATTGTGCTATATTAACTTAGAAATTATAGAATTGGTGACTTGACCATATGATCCTACCACTTAATGCTACCTATTTTAACTCATTGCACATAATCAAAACTAGTCAACCTAGATTTATATGAATCAACAAATCCTAGGCGAAAGCTTCCCTTGTTATAATTTGATCATATTATCTCTTAATTGTTGTGTTGTTACGATAATTGTTATTTATTATTTCGTCTATTTTACAAACATCCAAAACTTAGTTTTACGAGTTTTTACTAAAACTCACCCCTAAACTGTTTGATTGATAATTGAAAACTTTAAGTTAGTTAATAGCTCCCTGTGGAAATTCGATACCTTTACTTACCAAAACTATACTATTAAATGATCGAGTAATACTTGCTCGTAAGTCTAATAGTCATATAATTAGGTAAATAATTGGATTAAGACTTTAAAATCATAATAACTACAAGTTAGTTGTTTTGTGTACAACAAGTTTTTGGCGCCGTTGCCGGGGAGTTATTTAATTAATTCTATTGTTAACAACAGCATGCTAACTCTACCGGAGCGCCTAAGAGGTAAGGATACTTCAGTCGGACCAACAGGAACTTCTTCCTCATGTTGGTTGCTTGTTTCTCCTAAGGTCGCGTCATCTGATGACTCTTGAATTTCTTCAAGATCAATGATACTCCCACTATTCTCTTTGAATATGATCTCTCTCTCTCTCTCTCTCTCTCGAAAGACCGCTCGTCTAGCTACAAAGACCACGTCCTCGCTCGGTCTGTAGAATAGATATCCAAAGGACTGTTTGGGGTAACCAATGAGAAACACCTTTCGCTTCTTTCTGTGAGTTTGTCTTGAGTCTCTCGTCTAACGAAAGCCTCACAACCCCAGACTTGGATATGTGCCAACGAGGGAACTTTCCCCGTCCACATTTCATGAGGTGTTTTAGCAACCTTCTTAGTTGGGACAAGATTGAGGATATGGGCGGCAGTCTCTAAGGCATTCCCCCAGAAGTGAATGGGAAGTGAAGCTCGACTCATCATGGAATGAACCATGTCTAACAGGTTTCGGTTACGCCTCTCGGCAACACCGTTCAGTTGTGGTGTTCTGGGAGGTGTTAACTGCGAAATTATTCCGCATTCCTTCAGATAGTCTAGGAACTCGATACTAAGATACTCTCCGCCTCTGTCGGACCTGAGCATCTTTATCTTCCTGCCTAATTGATTCTCTACTTCGTTCTTAAACTCTTTGAACTTTTCAAAGGTTTCTGACTTGTGCTTGATTAAGTAGATATAACCGTATCTACTAAAATCGTTAGTAAAGGTTACGTAGAACCGCGTGCCATCCTTTGTGGTTGATCTGAATTGTAACGCCCAGGTTTACAAAACTTGTACATCATTTATTTATTTTTATTAAACAATAGTTTTAATAGAAGATGTACAAGCGCCTGGTACATACGCATACAAGTAGTAACATAAGCAACCCAAATACTAACGGATAACCCAAGCATAAGGGTATTTGGTTTGATTAAATATATGACATACAAAAGTGATATATTACACCAGGGACTAGACAACACTTCACTCTTGGACAGCCTTGCCTCTATTCCCCCTAGGTCCTGGAACACCAAAAGAAAACAACAATTATAAGCAAAAGCTTAGTGAGTAACTTAGAAAAAAACATTTCTTTTATTTCCTCATTTCACCATTTCTTTACTTAATATCACCATAAGCATGTCTTTACAGATCATGCAACACCGAAGAAATATCACCATAACTTTCAACACCATTTTATCCATAAGGATCACCAAATAAGGTTTAACACCAACCTTATGTTCACCAAAAATGGCTAAAATGCCATTTACACCAAGTTCCTCCGTACGGGACAACACCAATCCCATATAGGAGAAACTATTTAATATCATCAACTAGTGTATATAGATATCAAAAGCCTGCAAATTAATACACAACTATATGCATATATGTGCTACAACTTCAACCAAGGAAGTGTAGGAAATGAGTTACTCACCTTGATGCGATATTGTCAATCTTGGGCTCAAACCGAATAAAACTTCAAATTCTGGAATCTAAGGGAATTTAGATCATCTACTAGTATTCAATCACTTTATTAACCCCTGGAATGTGCATAACAAATACTATTAATATATAGTCACCAATTCTTGAATTATACAATTTTCAACTTGATATTTCTATATGCCAAATAATTTGCAGCCGTCTATTTATGCTTTGTTTAACCTGATTAAACCCAGAATCACACTATGGACTCAACAATGGTTTTGTACTACTCTTCCTTAGGTTTCTAAGGCCACTGACCTCATATTTTTCTGATTTGTCTATGATTTTATACGCATTTTACACTACAGGAACATTGTGCTGTCACGAACCAATTCGACAGCACTGTAAATAACGTGATTTATAACTATATTGAAGGTAGAATTAACCTATAACATATACAACTTAGAGATACTACACATCCATACGGTTCTAGGGCCGTAAGAATCACCTTCATACGATTTTTCTACGATTTTATATGATTTATACAATACAGTGTTGAATTAACGCTACAAAACCGTAAAATTTAATGTTTTTACCTTGAAATCTTCAATCAAATCTTCAATTTCTTGCCCAAAACGATTGGAAATGATGAAGGGAAGTTGCAAGGAGTGTTCTGGAGTTTTAGGGCTGAAAATATCATAAATAGGAGGTCAAATCCGTGTTTTATGATCCTAAACCCGAGTTGGGTCGGGTTTGACCCATTTGGGTACCCGTTTGACCCTAAAACACTTAAAACTCCATAACTTTTTACTCGGAACTCCGTTTTTGATGAGGTTTTCGCCTACGCGTTCGTAATGAAATTATACACAACACTACACAAACATATTCTCAAAAATATTACCACAATAATGTCGTATACTTGACATGTGGAGTGTCAAGTTTACCGAAACGACAAATTTGGTCCATTACTTTACAAATTTCATACTTCCACACACACAAGTATGCTTACAAGTTTAATTAACATTCTAACCTTGGGGTGTTACAAGTTCTCCCCTCCTTAAAGAGATTCCATCCCCGGAATCTCCTCAAATAAATGTGGAAACTTGTTCTTCATTTCCTCTTCTAACTCCCAAGTTATATCGGCACCCTTGTGATGTTTCCATTGTACTTTCACTAGTCGTACAATTTTCTTTCTCAACTTTTTTTCTTTATGATCTAAGATCTTCTCCGGTTGTTCCGCATAATTTAATTTATCATCTAATTCAATATCTTCAAGGGCTAATCTTTGACTTTCTTTGAATAAGGTCTTTCTTAAATTGGATACATGAAAGACATTGTGAATTCCTTGCAATTCCGGCTGAAGATCCAATTTGTAAGCCACCGCTCCAACTCTTTGCACTACACGAAAAGGACCAATAAATCTCGGGCTTAATTTTCCTCGTTTCCCAAATCGGATAATGCCCTTCCAAGGTGATACTTTTAACATCACCATATCAACTACGGAAAACTCCAAAGGTTTAAATCTTTTATCGGCATATTGTTTTTGTCGGTTTTGAGCTATCAACATGTTTTCTTGTATCTTTTTAATCTTTTCTTCCGTTTGGAATACAATCTCCGGACCCGCCAATGGTTTCTCACCCACTTCCGTCCAGCATGTAAGAGTACGACTGGGTGCTCCATATAAAGCTTCAAACGGTGCCATTTGGATACTTTCATGATAACTGTTATTATATGCAAACTCCACCAGTGGCAAGTGATCCTCCCAACTACCCCCGAAATCAATAATACATGCTTTCAGCATATCTTCTAGTGTCCGAATGGTACGTTCACTTTGACCATCAATTTGAGGATGATAAGCTGTACTCATCAACACTTTGGTTCCCATTTGTTTATGCATACTTTGCCAAAATCGAGATGCAAAACGACTATCTCTATCTGAAACAATAAAAGTGGGTATGCCATGTCTACTTATCACTTCTTTAAGGAACACTTTGGCAAGTCTTTCTATTTTATAGTCCTCCCGAATGGGAATAAAAATTGCAGACTTAGTCAATCGATCTATAATTACCCAAATGGCATCATGGCCACTCGGTGTGCGAGGCAACTTAGTAACGAAGTCCATCGTGATTTCGTCCCACTTCTTTTTGGGAACCGGTAAAGGTTGAATGTTCCCATAAGGCTTCTGGTGACATGCTTTCACTTGCAAACACGTTTGACAATTTTCTACAAAGTGTCCAACATCTCTTTTCATTCCAGGCCACCAATAAAGAGGTTTAATTGTTCGGTACAGTTTAGTGCTTCCGGGATGCACTGAATATCTCGAACAATGTGCTTCCTCCAAAATCAATTTACGCGCATCGCCACGCTTCGGGACCCACACTCTTCCTCCAAAAGTTTTCATCTGCTGTGAATTTTCACCAAGTTGTTTTACATATCCCACCATTCGTTCTTCTTTTAAGTTTTCGGTTTTTAGTGCTTCAGTTTGAGCTTCTCTAATTAATTGAGGAATACGATTCATCACTTCGAGGACTGCTGACATCACGCGAAGTGGACGTTCCTTTCGACTTAATGCGTCTGCCACAACATTCGCCTTCCTAGGATGATACAAAATTTCACAATCATAATCTTTCAATAAATCCATCCACCGCCTTTGTCTCATATTCAAATCCTTCTGATCAAATATATACTTTAAACTTTTATGATCAGTATAAATTTGAAACTTTCCTCCATAAAGATAATGTCGCCAAATTTTTAGAGCTAAAATAATGGCTGCCAACTCTAAATCATGAGTAGGGTACTGTTTTTCCGCGTCTTTTAATTGTCGAGATGCGTAAGCAATTACGCGGCCTCTTTGCATCAAAACACACCCCAAGCCCACTGTTGACGCATCGCTATATACCACAAATTCTTCATTCCCTTGCGGTAATGCCAAGACAGGAGCCTGACACAAAGCTTCCTTTAATTTTTGGAATGAATTCTCTTGAGTTTCGGTCCAAAGAAATTTCTCGCCTTTCTTCGTAAGTTTCGTGAGTGGAGACGCGATGGATGAGAAATTTTCTACAAACTTTCTACAATATCCTGCCAATCCAAGGAAACTACGTATTTCTGTGGGGCTCTTTGGAGCTTCCCATTTCATCACGGCATCAACTTTTGCAGGATCGACTTTTACTCCTTGTTCATTTATTACGTGCCCCAGAAATTGTATCTCCCGCATCCAGAATTCACATTTTGAGAACTTAGCGTATAACTTCTCTTGACGGAGAAGCTCAAGCATAAGTCGTAGATGTGTCGCGTGTTCCTCTCGGCTCTTTGAATAAATTAAGATGTCATCGATAAAGACAATAACAAACTTATCTAAAAAAGGTCTACATACACGGTTCATGAGATCCATGAAAGCCGCTGGAGCATTTGTAAGACCAAACGGCATTACGAGAAATTCGTAATGTCCGTATCTCGTTCGAAAAGTTGTCTTTGGTACATCTGATTCTCGCACCTTGAGTTGATTATAACCCGACCTTAGATCGATCTTCGAAAAAAAGGAAGCGCCTTACAGTTGATCGAAAAGATCATCGATCCTCGGTAAAGGGTATTTATTTTTCACCGTAATTTTGTTTAATTCACGGTAATCTATGCACATTCGCATGGATCCGTTTTTCTTCTTTACGAATAGAATCGGAGCACCCCACGGCGAGGTACTTGGTCGAATAAAACCCCGATCAAGTAATTCTTCTAACTGACGCCGTAATTCTTCCATTTCATTTGGAGCAATGCGATAAGGCGCTTTAGCAATCGGTGTCGCTCCCGGAATAAGATCAATAACAAATTCTACTTGACGATCGGGAGGTAATCCCGGAAGTTCCTCGGGAAATACATTAGGAAAATTACATACTACATCTAACACGGCTACATCCCTTTTGCCAGATTCAGCAAAAGACATATAAGCGATGAACAACTCTCCTCCTTTTTGAATTTCTCTTTTAGCTCTTGCCACCGAAATTATAGGAGTACTTCCCGTGCTTCTTTCGCCATATATCACCATACGAGAACCACTAGGGGTTTTAACGTTGATTAATTTTTCGCGACAATGCATTTGGGCGTGATTTGCATATAACCAATCCATACCCACGATAATTTGAAAATCCGTATTGGGGATTGGCTTGAGATTTATGAGAAAGATGGTCCCATAAATTTCAAGCTGACAATCCAATAATTGTTCTTTTACAAAAAGGTAACGATCATCCGCCACTTTTACTCGTACAGTTCTTGATAACGGACTAAAAGGTTTGGCCAACTTTGATAAAAATGAAGTTGACACAAACGATAGATTTGAGCCGGGATCAAATAAAACATGTACTACATATCCATTTAAGGTAAAAATACCTGTAACAACATCGGTCTGTACCAACGCTTCCTCCGCGGTCAACTGAAATGCCCGAGTCTTCACCGCACCCGTATCGTCTTTCTTTTCTTCCTTTGGTCGCACCCGACCGCCACTTCCACTGATTTTTACCCCTTCCGATCGTCCCTTCGGGCAATTTGCACGTATATACCCCGCCTCGCCACAACCAAAACACAAAGGTACTTTTTCCGGACAGTCTCGAGACAAGTGAGTAGTTTTCCCGCATTCGAAACATCATGGTGCGGGAGAACTATATGTACAACTACCTCCATGCTTTCGATTACATCGGCTACACCATTTTGCATCATCTTTTTTCGGTCCTCCTTTTTCGTATGTACCCAAACTTTTCCCTTTCTTCGAAAACACCTCCGGATTCGATTCATTCTTTCGTTTACCACTTGCTTGTATTTGTTTTTCTTCACGTTCTTTTTCTTGCCTCTTTAACTCATTTTCACGGTCTTTTGCTGCTTCGACGGCTTCCCAAAAAGTGGATATTTTTGAAGTTTTTACAAACTCCCGTATCTCCGTACGTAATCCCAATAAATATTTTTCCACCTTCCTATCTTCGGTATCAACGTGATGGTGAGCAAATCGCGCGTGTTCAGCAAACTCTTTAGTATACTGTTGAACCGAATTTGAGCCTTGCATAAGATTCAAAAAATCAAGCTCCAACTGTCGAATAGTAGCTTTAGAACAATATTCATCACAGAACTTCTCCCGGAATTGTTCCCAAGTCAACACGGGCAACAACTCCTTGCTAATAGTAACCGAGATGCCCTCCCACCAAAATAGCGCTCCATCCTTAAGTAAATTTGTGGCAAACTCAACTTTATCCTCATCCCAACATCGACAAGTGCGAAACATTTTCTCGATATGAGTCAACCAAGCTAATGCTGAAGCCGGGCTCTCAACACCGAGAAAGTCAATAGGCCGGCAATCCATAAATTGCTTAAAGGTGGGTCGAATATTTTTAGCTTTCTCCCCACTTCCCCCTAATTCCCCCGTATCACCATGGCCTTCTTTATCATGAACCATTTCTGTTTTGTCACCCGTATCTTTGAGAATTTCTTTTTCTTTTTGTTGAATCACCGTAGGTAAGACTTGTTGTACGGTTCGAGTCACAATTGTTTCTATAACTTTCTCCAAATTTGTCGGTATCTCCAATTGTGGCTGTTGGTCCTCGGGACCTCTCACGGAAGCTTGTGATCGAGTACGTGCCCCTCGGGACCCACCGCCACCACCTCGACCACTTGCCTTCGAATTCCCCATCCTTAACACAAAATTTCAACAATTATATTAGTACACCAAAAGAGTTCCCTTTTGATACCACCGTATCTCAAGGGTTTATATTCACCAAGCATTCACCAAATTTCACCATCACCGACAATATAATTCAATAATTATTACTTCCAGTTAAAAGTCCAGTCCGCCCTCAAGTCATGGTCCAAGTCTAGTACCATAGTCAAGGTCTAGTTCTCTCAAACCAGTGCTCTGATACCAACTTGTAACGCCTAGGCTTACAAAACTTGTACATCATTTATTTATTTTTATTAAACAATAGTTTTAACAGAAGATGTACAAGCGTCGGGTACATACGCATACAAGTAGTAACATAAGCAACCTAAATACTAACGGATAACCCAAGCATAAGGGTATTTGGTTTGATTAAACATATGACATACAAAAGTGATATATTACACCAGGGACTGAACAACACTTCACTCCTGGACAGCCTTGCCTCTATTCCCCCTAAGTACTAGAACACCAAAAGAAAACAACAATTATAAGCAAAAGCTTAGTGAGTAACTTAGGAAAAAAACATTTCTTTTATTTCCTCATTTCACCATTTCTTTACTTAATATCACCATAAGCATGTCTTTACAGATCATGCAACACCGAAGAAATATCACCATAACTTTCAACACCATTTTATCCATAAGGATCACCAAATAAGGTTTAACACCAACCTTATGTTCACCAAAAATGGCTAAAATGCCATTTACACCAAGTTCCTCCGTACGGGACAACACCAATCCCATATAGGAGAAACTATTTAATATCATCAACTAGTGTATATAGATATCAAAAGCCTGCAAATTAATACACAACTATATGCATATATGTGCTACAACTTCAACCAAGGAAGTGTAGGAAATGAGTTACTCACCTTGATGCGATATTGTCAATCTTGGGCTCAAACCGAATAAAACTTCATATTCTGGAATCTACGGGAATTTAGATCATCTACTAGTATTCAATCACTTTATTAACCCCTGGAATGTGCATACCAAATACTATTAATATATAGTCACCAATTCTTGAATTATACAATTTTCAACTTGATATTTCTATATGCTAAATAATTTGCAGCCGTCTGTTTATGCTTTGTTTAACCTGATTAAACCCAGAATCACAGTATGGACTCAACAATGGTTTTGTACTACTCTTCCTTAGGTTTCTAAGGCCACTGACCTCATATTTTTCTGATTTGTCTATGATTTTATACGAATTTTACACTGCAGGAACATTGTGCTGTCACAAACCAATTCGACAGCACTGTAAATAACGTGATTTCTACCTATCTTGAAGGTAGAATTAACCTATAACATATAAAACTTAGAGATACTACACATCCATACGGTTCTAGGGCCGTAAGAATCACCTTCATACGATTTTTCTACGATTTTATATGATTTATACAATACAGTGTTGAATTAACGCTACAAAACCGTAAAATTTAATGTTTTTACCTTGAAATCTTCAATCAAATCTTCAATTTCTTGCCCAAAACGATTGGAAATGATGAAGGAAAGTTGCAAGGAGTGTTCTGGAGTTTTAGGGCTAAAAATATCATAAATAGGAGGTCAAATCCGTGTTTTATGATCCTAAACCCGAGTTGGGTCGGGTTTGACCCATTTGGGTACCCGTTTGACCCTAAAACACTTAAAACTCCATAACTTTTTACTCGGAACTTCGTTTTTGATGAGGTTTTCGCCTACGCGTTCGTAATGAAATTATACACAACACTACACAAACATATTCTCAAAAATATTACCACAATAATGTCGTATACTTGACATGTGGAGTGTCAAGTTTACCGAAACGACAAATTTGGTCCATTACTTTACAAATTTCATACTTCCACACACACAAGTATGCTTACAAGTTTAATTAACATTCTAACCATGGGGTGTTACATGAATGGACCACACACATCCGTGTGAATGATGTCCAGCAGACCCTCACCTCTTTCAAAGACCCTTTGAAAGGTGATTTAGTCGTCTTGCCCAACAGACAAGATTCGCATACATCATCCGACTTGAGGTCGAATGATTCCAACACTCCATCCTTTTGGAGTTGGGCGATGCGTTTCTTGCTGATGTGCTCAGGCCGACTATGCCATAGGCATGCCTTTTCTACACCACTAGTAGAATCAATATAATTTACACTATGTCCGAAATTGTCAACACATTCAACAGTTTTATACACACCATCACAAGGATAAGCAGTAAAAATCAAAATACCATTTTGAAAACAGAAATTGAACCAGTTTTATTATCAAACGAAAACTGAAATCCTTGTCTGAATAATGTGTCAAATGAAATAATGTTTCTTGCCATTTCTGGCAAATAGCAACAATTAAACAAATCTAAGCTAACATCACTACTAAGCACTAAACTATGTACACGAATCTTGGTAACAGGGGACGATCTCCTATTGCCCATGATCAGGTTCAGTCTACCGTGCTCCACCTCCCTGCTTTCCTTTAGGCCCTGCAGATCAGAACAAATGTGAAAACCACATCCTGTATCAAGGACCCAAGAATTAGAAGATGGTGAGTTTTTAGAGATAGTGTATATACCTGCTGTCGATGGCTTTACTTTCCCATCCTTGACGTCCTGCAAGTATTTGGGGAAGCTTCTCTTCCAATGGATCTTCTCTTTGCAATAGAAACAGTCGGCTTCATTGGGGTTGGCCACACAAGGAATGTGGGAAGACTTGGTTCTCGAGCCATTACTGGACGACCCGACCTGAACCTTCTTCCTCCAATTTTGTTTAGGAGGGCCCTTCCGTTTCTTTCCTTTGACACTTCCAATGGCTAAGACGGGATGATTAACCGAGGGTACACTTTTACCCTTCATCCTGTCTTCAGCAGTCCTAAGTATGCGATGCAATTCAGCCAAGGTGGCCTGAGAATTGTTCAAATGATACGCCAGCGTGAACTGGTCATATGAACTCGGTAAGGAATTCAGCACTATCTCTACAACTAAATCCTCATGGACTGGCATCTCAAGCTTCCTAAGCCTTTCCACATATCCTTGCATCCTTTGCACGTGGCTGCAGATGGACTCTCCATCCCTAGGCTTGCCGTTGGTGAAGGCTTTTACCACCTCGCGCCTCTCGATGCGCTCCTGCTTGCGAAACTTTTCTGCAAGCTCTTTGTGCATCTCGTAGGGCCAGTAGTCTTCATATATCCTTTGCAATTCAGGGTTCATGGTAGCAATCATGATGCAAGCCACTTTGGTTGCATCATCAGAATGTTTTGTGTATGAGGCGAGTTCTTCGGGAGTAGCAATATCAGGGTCAATGTCAACAAGCTCGATTTCTAGAACATACTCTTTATGTTCAAACCTAAGAGCCATCTTGATGTTACAGATCCAGTCATTGTAGTTAGTGTCGTCCAACGTCACTTTGGAGCACAATGACAAGATAGAAGTGACATTGCTGGAGTTAGAGTGGGGGCGGATTGATCAGCAGAAGACATCTATAAAAGAAGGTAAGTTTAATTAGATACTTTTCGGTCCTTACAATAACCCAATATAAAATAAGGCTAGGATCCAACTATAACAATTTAAAACATAGAAGAGGGATGCCGTAATCTATTTGCAAATTTTATAAAGGTAGGCGAATGACGATTCAGCTAATTCCACCACGGAAAATAATCTTATTATAATGGAATTCCTAGTTTCTTTTGAGATTTATTGAACTGTTCAATAGCATGTTTAGTCTCGGATATGCCCCACCGTTTGTGACTGGGATGCCGAGGATCACAAACCGGGTTTGAATAACCATGCAAATTAGCTTGGTACTCTCGGGGTCCATTATCATCTTAAATTGATGTGCCGGTAAACCACACACGTTCCATCAATAATGATAACACCCGAGAAACCCATTGCCACTCTTTATGGACTCCTATTGGTGTGCCGGTAAACCACACACGCTCCACCAACGTTTCATAAAGTACAATGTGTAATTTCATGGATTAGCATCAAATTCACATTTTTCCTAAAGTAACTAGATTGGGATTTTTTTGTAAAGGTTTTAGTACTTTGTTCATTATATTTTTAATGATTAAGCGGTCCTATCAAACCCGTTCGGCTAACGACCCTCCACTGATCAGGCGAGCGGTGAGTGAGAGTGTTCACCCATTAGTCCGCTATTTTATAGGCAGTCTCCTTATACCCACTTTATAGATCAGCTTCGTGAATGAGGCCTACTATTGATTTGACTAACCAATTTATCTTATACATATAGTATTAACTTTTAATAACATGTATAAGATATATTTTAAAACCCTTTAAAATATTCAAGGTTTATCTTTTAATTTTTCCAAATTTAACTATTAAATTTAAAATTAAATTAAACCTTTAATAAATCGATTTACTCATCTTTTAATTAACAATTAATTAAATTTATTAAATCTTGATATTTTAAACCTTTTAAAATATTTTAGGATTTATCCTTTAATTTTCGATAATTTAAAAATTAAATTAAATCCTTTGAATTAATTCAAATGTAGATAGATTTTACCAAATTAATCAAATTAATTTTAAACCTATCTTAAACCCCTAATTTTCGACTTCAGACACTGGGTTTAAGGTTATCCATTTAATTAACCAATTAAAGTTACCAAAAATATGAAACCTCCTAAAACCCTAATAGGCAAAATCGAAAATACTAAGGGGGGGGGGATTAGGGTTTCCAAAACCCTAATCCAAGAAATCGATCCATAATCAAATTAGGGTTTATAAGCTTTAAACCCTAAAACAGTTATAACTATTCAACAAGAAAACAAGAGCAGGCTATGATACCACTAAAAGGTTTTCTGCAAACCATGAACTAAATAACCTAAGTTCACATGCAACCTATGAGGATCTATTTTTCTACTATTGAACATATAACAAGCTCCTAGAGGCCAATAAAAAAAACTAAAGATTTAAAACATAAAACCAACCTTAAGTTTCTTGGAAGCAAAGCAGCAAAATAATCATGCCTCAAGTGAAGTCACACCCAGGGAGCTAGAGATTATGGTGATCGAAAATTCCAGAGAGGGTATAGCAAAAATGGCACAGACTTCTAGGTGCCCAGGGACCCCTATTTATAGTTTTTCCAGATGACCAGTTGATAAGCCTTAGAGATAAACCTATTTGAATTCAAATAAGATAAACCTTTTATCTTACAATTCAAACTATATTTATCCATTATATATAAAATCGAAATATATATATATTGCCATATATATAAAATCGATTTCCACTGGTCACTCTTACTGCCACTTACTCAACTATTGAATAATTACAGTTTCAGTCCCTACACCTTTAATTAATTAAATTATTCAACAAATTAAATCCAATTAATTCCAGATTAATTTCTAATTAATTAATATAGTTTCTAATTAATATATTATCACTTTAATATATTAACAAACCATATATTTAAGTCCTGTTGATTTATTAATCACATAATAAATCAACCTTTCTCTCTACCGAACTTTCTACCAAACCTCCAGCTATGAGGGCAACCCAAATGGACTATGCTACTATTAATTAGGTAAATACTAATTATTAGTCATGCTTAGACACCTAATCCAACACATTTTGCCAAGGACTGTAATGTGAAGAAAGGAGATCCCAAGGATGAGTCCTATGAAGTCAATGACAAAAGACTCGTGGCATCTCTTAAAAGACAGAATCTGGGATCCAAGGTACTGATTGCTGAAGAGGAGAAAAGAGAAGTGGGAAGAAGAAGCTGGTTCCTTTGATGATGAGAATCAGAACATGTGCTTAATGGCTGTTACCAGTGGATCTACTGAAGAGTCAAGCAGCAGTACCGGTGCTACTGATGCTAATGCTACCAAAGATTATGATTCTTCTTCGTTGTATCAGGTCAAAGACTTTGTTGATTTGTCTTTGAATGGAAAAATTAAAGCGTTTGAGTATTTGAGTGTTTGTCTTGAAAATTCTAACTTTAACAGACACCATCTGACTCTTGAAAATGAAAAATTGAAATATCAAATGAAAAATAAAGGTATTGATTACTCAATACTAAAAATTGAATGTCGTGATCTCATCCTGTCTAACAAACTGCTTTTTGAGAAAAAACAAGCTACTGAAACTGTAACTAAAAATATTCAACTGATCATCAAAAATTGGACTCTTTCTCACAAGAAAGTTTCTAAACTCATAAATGATCAGATATCTTTTCAGGCCACCAAAATTCTTGGTGGAGATTTTGGATCTGCTGTCAAGATTTTCAAAAAGGTTGAATCTGAACCTGCTTTTCCTTCAAAAGAAGAATTGATTGAGGAATTTAAAAACAAATTCATCCCCTCAAGATTTCAAAAGGAAACTGAACTCATAGAAAAACATTGTTCTGTTAACAAGGAAGGGAACATCAACATTCAAACCAAAATTAGTGCTATTGATCCTTCCATCAAAGGAACTGTCACGAATATTGCCTGTGAAGCCCCTGAGCATCTCACATCTGCTAATACGTCTGATGATCTTAAAAAGAAATTCACTTTTTCAAAAGCGGTAAATAAATTCAAATTTTCAAACACAAAGAAATCCAAACCCATCAGAACCTGCTACAGATGTGGTGATTCATCTTATATGGCTGATCACTGCAATTTTAAGTCAAGGTCAGACAGAAGAGAAAATATAGCTACTCGTTATGATAAATGGATTAAAAAGGAAAACTCCTTAAATTGTCTTCCATCTGAAGGCTACAATATCTTTCTTGTTTCAAACCCATTTCCAAATGGGTTTACTGAGGTTCTCACATTTGCTTTAGTAACTGCAGGGCCATGAAAATATTTGGTATCTTGACAGTGGATGCTCTCGTCATATGACTGGATACAAGTCCTTGTTAGAAGATTTCGTTAAGAAAAATAACCCAGTGTTTACATATGGTGACAATAGTCAGGGTCAAACCAAGGGCTATAGCACCATTCGGAGTAATTCTGTACAATTTTCGAATGTTTTATATGTTAAAGGTCTAAAGCACAATCTCATATCCATCAGTCAACTGTGTGATGCTGATTACGAAGTATGCTTCAACAAAAGAGAAAGGAACATCGTCAATGTTGCTAAAGAAGTTGTTCTCTCTGCCAAGCGATGTGATGATATCTACATCCTGGACATGTTCTCAGCTGATCAAACCCGGAAGAGATGCTTCTTCTCACGTGCACAATCACACATCAACTGGCTATGGCACAAGCGTTTGTCTAATCTGAACTTCAAGAATATTTCCAAGATCTAAAAAAACCAACTGGTTCAGGGTCTTCCAAAGATGAATTTTGTCAAAGACAAAGTGTGCTCAGCCAGTGAAAAAGGTAAACAGGTCAAAGCTTCATTCAAATCTAAACAGTGCTCCTCTATTGTTTCTCCTTTCAGCTTGATGCATATGGACCTCTTTGGACCTGTTCCTGTGGCCTCTCTTGCTGGCAAAAAGTATTCGCTGGTGATTGTGGACGAATTCTCTCGCTACACCTGGGTCATGTTTCAAGTGATGTTGCTGCTGAAATCATCTCATTGATTAAGCAATCAGAGGTTCTCTTCAATCTTAAAGTGAAGCAGCTGAGAAGTGATCATGGTAATGAGTTTTGCAATCAGATTCTGGAAGCCTTCTGTGAAGAAAAAGGAATTCTCCATAACTTCTCTGCTGTGAGAACTCCAGAGCAAAACAGTGTTGCTGAACGTAGAAACCAAACCTTGATTAAAGCTGGCAGAACAATGGTGGTTGATGCAGGTCTCCTTCTGTCCTTCTGGGCTGAAGCTGTTAACACTGCTTGATACACTCAAAATCGATCTATTATTGTCAAAAGACATGGGAAAACAGCCTATGAAGTACTGAAAGGTCGAACCCCTTATATCTCTTACTTTCATGCCTTTGGTTGTGCATGTTTTATTTTGAAACAGGGGGAGCAGCAGTCAAAATTTGAAGCAAAGTCTGATGATGGCATCTTCTTGGGATACTCTGCAATTTCCAAAGCTTTTAGGATCTTCAATGTGAATAAAAGAAAAGTGATCGAATCTATCCATGTGCGGTTCGATGAATCAACCTTCCCACATTAGCACAAGATACATGAGCATTCAGTCCTTGAAGATCTTCTCAATCGCATCTCATCAGATCCTCTTGATCAAAGTCCAGTTCACTCTGTACTGCCTTCTGCTGATGATCTTATTACATCCTCTCCTGCTGATGATATGTCCTCTCATGAGACTCACGCTCCAGACGATCCCTATCCTGAATCTCATCTGTCCCCTGAAGCTTCCTCTGATAATATTGCGCCAAACAATAATGCTGAAAGTGAAGAGGGCTCTCATTCACAACCTCTTCCTAACTGTTAGAGATCATCCTATCACGCAGGTTATTGGAGATGTCACATCAGGAGTTCGAACTCGAAGACAAGTCACTAGCAACTTCTGCCTCTATGTGAACTTTGTTTCACTGATTGAACCTAAGAAAGTGGATGATGCCCTTCTTGATGCTGACTGGATTAAGGCTATGCAGGATGAACTCCATGAATTCGAGAGACACAAAGTTTGGACTCAGGTTCCACGTCCTCAAGGAAAGTCAGTTATTGGTACTCGATGGGTGTTTAGAAAGAAGATGGATGAAGATGGAATAGTCATCAGGAATAAAGCCTGCTTGGTTACTCAAGGATTCACTCAGATGGAAGGACTGGACTATGATGAACTTTTGCTCCCGTTGCTCGTCTAGAAGCTATTAGACTGTTCCTTGCTTTTTCCTCTTTCATGAAGTTCAAAGTATTTCAGATGGATGTAAAGACTGCTTTTCTGCATGGTGACCTTCCTCAAGAAGTCTATCTGAGACAACCTCCTGGTTTTATCAATGATGCTTACCCTGACCATGTGTATCGTTTAGACAAAGCTATTTATGGTCTCAAGCAGGCTCCAAGGTCCTGGTATGACACTCTGGCATCATATCTTCTTGAGAAGGGGTATCACAGAGGAGCTATCGACAACACTCTCTTCATCAAGAGATCAGGTGATGACATTATTCTTACTCAGGTCTATGTTGATGACATTATCTTTGGTTCGACCAATGATAAACTGAGTGAAGAGTTTGTTGTTGTTATTTCATCAAAGTTTGACATGAGCATGATGGGTGAGTTGTCCTTTTTCTTGGTCTTCAAGTCAAGCAGTCTTCTCAAGGAATCTTCATTAGCCAGAGCAAGTATCTTCAGGATATGTTAAAGAGATTCTCCTTCTCTGAATGCAAGCCAGCCAAAACTCCCATGAGTACCTCAGTGTCATTGTCTGCTGATCCTACTGGTGTTGATGTGAATGCCTCATCTTAGAGAGGCATGATTGGCTCTCTTCTGTGCCTCACAGCCAGTCGTCCTGATATTGTCTTTGCTACCAGCATGTGTGCTCGCTTTCAAGCCAAGTCTAAAGAGTCTCATCTTAATGCTGTCAAGAGAATCTTTCGCTATCTCAAGCACACACCGACCTTGGGTCTCTGGTACCCATGTGAGTCTTCTTTTGACTTAGTTGGTTTCACAGACTCTGATTTTGCAGGCTGCTCCTTGGATCGTAAAAGTACCTCTGGAGGATGCCAACTACTGGGAAATCGACTAATCAGCTGGTCTAGCAAGAAGCAGTCATCAGTTGCATGTTCAACTGCTGAAGCTGAGTATGTAGCTGCTGGCAAATGTTGTGCACAAGTGCTATAGATTCAAAATCAACTGATGGACTACGGGTTCACTCTGTCAAAGACTCCCATCTGCTGTGATAATACAAGTGCTATTCTCATTTCACAAAATCCTATTCAACACTCAAAGACCAAACACATCGATGTCAGGCACCAATTCATCATGGACATTATTCAGAAAGAGAAGATTGAGCTTCTGTATGTTCCTACTGAGCAGCAACTGGCAAACATATTCACCAAACCTCTCGATGAACAAAAGATGTTATTCTTCATTGGTGACTTGGGAATGATTTCTTAGTAACTTATGTGTTTGTAAACTGTTTGTTTTTGCTTATTTTGCTTTATGGTTATTCTTTTAAAAATAAAAATAAAAAATCAAAAGACTTCATTTCATTTCATTCAAAAACATATATATCTTACATAAGGTGGTTCCTACATTTACTAACTTCTACAAACGTTTGAAATACTGCCACAAAGATGGATTTCCCATGATGTACAGCTGATGGATCCTCAACTCACTCTCATCAACAAAGAGCTGAACATCCTCGGAGAGCTTGACCACGAACTGGTTTTGGTCTGTCGCCCTCAGAATAGTTGCTAGCCACCATCCTCTCCTATACCACACCACCTCCATGTCAAAAGGCTTGAACTCCACCAACACTTTAGGTGGTACTGGCTGGAGTGCTCCCCATCCTCAAGAAACCATCTTTGGCCTTCCTGTTTCACTATCAACTAGGGTGGTTAACTTGATCTCATACCTCTGCAGCCATATCCCAGCTATTACTCCTCCATAAGTTCCCCCTTGGAACTCTCCTTCATCCAGCATCTTCACCTCAACCTTATCCCACCGCTTAAAAGGAATCTCAGTCATTTCTTGTACAGTATTTTTTATGTATTAAGTTATGTGTGTTGTATCACTGATCTCATTTCCTTTTATAGACTCTGGCAGCAATCTCGAAATTTCCGTTTTTGGAGGAGATTTATTTCTCCTGGAGTGATTGCTTGATGTGACAAATCACCTTTTAATCTTCTCAAGGTGATCTTGTCAGAGATTTTTTGATTTGAGGGTGATCATTGATCTAGTCTGCAACTCTGACACCTACGTCCCTAGAAGCATCCTGCTGTATGTGTCTAAGTCTCGTTTCTCAGTGGCAAGACCGGCTCTGAGATGTAATATAGCCACTCACTCTCATCAGTGTTCCAGCAAAGTCTATCCACTGATGAGAGGTTGCTTTGTCCCACTGATAAAATTCTTCTTTTTGGGCCTGAGTGTTTTTTTTCTTGTTAGTATCTCAACCAGACCTGTCCCTGGAAACATGCTGCCGTATGTCAAGTCTTGTGTCCTGCAGAGACATTAAGCACTGACCTGCCTCATCAGCTGATCGCAGTATCAACTGGTGACTGTATTGTCTGGTCCTGCTAAAGACAAAGGGTTTCTTTAATTTTCTTGTCGTAATTCATACGAGACCCTGTCCCTAGAAGCTGCTGCTGCATGCACGCCCTGCAAGGCATTTGATCCCTCCACGTGTTGATGCAAAGTCGTTAGTACATGAGGCAATGGCTGGTTCGCTTCGCCAAGGGATTGTTTTTTGGTACTCTGTCCTGATCATTGATGATTGCCATTTGTCCCTGACATTTCGGCTCCTCAATCATCACAAGATCTCCTCCCGATCTTTTTGCCTTCCATCTCGCCATCTCTCAAAATAACTCCCCACTGATATATATATATATCCTTTCAAAATACCTTAAACCATCTTTCCCACGCAAACACCTCTCATCCTCACCATGACCTGTAAACCCTAATTTGCTTCTCTGCAACTACAATGTCTCGTGTGTTCGAGTTTGTCCCTCCAACTGGCCTCTCCAAAGTTGCTGGTACTCCTGCCTCAAATGTTCTCGTGCTTTCCACCAATGTTGCTGCCATCTTCACTATTCCTCCCAAGTTCAAGTATCAGGGTTTCGAGCAGTTCGTCGACTACTTGAAAGGGCATCCTCTCAATTTTGCGATTTCGGGAATGCCAGACGTGTTTAAGCCCTCTATGGTTGCTGAATTCTGGTGCACATGCAACTCTCTCTCTCTCTCTCTGATTCAGACTCTATTGTGGGTACAATTGGCAATGGTCAAGCACAAGTCTCTCTCACCGTCGACACTTTCAGACGTTGCCTCCGTCTACCCTTCTCTGCTCCGTTCTCCGATCTCCCGTCTGAAGAAGGCTCTAAAACGGTTGTGCACTTACTGGGTTATGACCCGAATATTGCTGGGAAGCGAGATGCAGAGAAAACGATTCTCCGTCAATGTTTTCCTGCAGGGTGGAAGTTTTTGACCGGGGTCATTGAGAGATGTCTAGGCTACAAACAAAGTAGTTTGGATCAACTGAACACATACGAACTCCGTCTTCTATATGGAATGGCCCTCAACAATAATTTTGATTATGCTCGTCTCATCTTCGATCAGCTGGTAACCCTTGTGTCATGCAAAACTCGTACGAGCTACGTTGCCTTTCCTAGATTCTTGGCTCTGGCTCCTAGTTTCGAATCTATGGAATGTCTCTCAGCCGCTGATGTTGCATGCACCTTTCCAACGCTATCTCCTAAGATTTTTGGCCCTTGTGCTCCAACTTCCAAGGATGCATCCATGCCTACATGTATGACTGGGTGGATAAATTCACCTTATCAGGGGGAATGTTTTCTCAGGACCACTCATCCTATCCTACAAATGGTGGCTCTTACAAATCCTGACGATTCCACTGGCTCTGGGTCTCAACCTCCTTCATCTCAACAGGCCCCTCCGATCTTCACAACCGTAAAATCTTCTCACAAGTCTACTGTGCACATTTCCAGCAATACATCCCTTCCTTCCCCCTTAAGAGAAAGTTCGTCAGAAGCAGAGAAAACTCTATCAAAGTCTTCTATTGATGCCTTGTTTGAGTCTTCCTCTGATTCCTCAGACTCTGAGGATGTTGCTATGGTTGTATCTGAGGATGTCGTCTATGCGTCTATGGTCCTCAAAACGTACGTTTTCCCTGTTCAGATGATTCCTTCCCCTGTAAGAGGCACTGGGCATATTCGCTTTGCATTTCTTGAACCTAAACCCGAGCCAGAAACTGAACCTGAACCCCAAGAACAACCACCAGCAGTTACTGCTCCTCCTGTGTCCCAACACATCTACTTCTCCTCTCCTGACCCCGGACCATCATCCGATCCCGTCCCCTCATCAAGCTCCTCACAGCTGGATGACATTCAAGCCTCTCTCAAGATTTTGATTAAGAACTCTCAAACTCGGTCCTCATGACTTCAGCAACTGGAAACCGATGTTGCTTATCTAAAGGAGTTGTTCTACTGGTCTTTGGTCAACATAATGCCTGAAAACGTAACTACTACTGACTTACCACCTTCTCCTCGACCAGGTCCCGATGGCACCGATCATCATTACATGCCTCCGCCATCCGTACCACCACCACCACCACCTCCACCACCACCACCTCCACCCCCACCACCACCGCATCCTTCTGATGATGCCAAAAAGGGGGAGAACATGTCTGGTACTCAAGATCCTCTTCCTGAAGGGGATATTATCTCTGTTTTGATCAGTAGAGATATAAACTTGTCTCATGCTGAGGGGGACATGAGGAAACTGTCTTGTCTCAAGAAGGTCCCTCACTATCAAATCCGCTTCAGCTCTCCATTGTTGCTCCTGTTGAGGGGGAGCAAAAGTCTGAAGAAAGTTTTGGGGATGAGGAAGAGGCTAACACTGAGGGGGAGCCAGAGGTAGCACCCGCATCTGACATTGATGACGAAGAAGGCTTTTTCGATATGCCTTAATATGTTGCTCATATTGCTGTGCTATATCCAGGATAACCCTTTCCAGTTGAAAACCCAAGTTCCTCTGCTCGAGAAGGTGCCTCCATTCCAAGTGCTGATCACCTTTTAACTGACATGTCTGATGATGACGTTCCTCTGGTATTCAAAAGAAAACGCACTGCTGAGTCCTCCTTAGCTCCTGAAACATCAAAACGTCAAAAGACATCCTCTCAAGTACTCAAGTTGGCTAAGGAATTGTGCATGTCCCCTGATTAAGTTGAAGAGTTAGCTGTTGAACACAACATGGTCATGACAAACCGGATAATCTGTTCGAAGGATGTTAAGGTTGCCAAACAACTGGTTCAATAAGAAGGAGGGATGAGCCAGCAGTAAGATCTTATAAGTCGGTTTGACTCCATGACTATGGAACAAAGGAAGATTGCCAGCAGAGCTGAAAGTGCAAATAGAAGAATCGACCTGGAAAAATATACTAGTGTATATTCAAGAAGGCACTCAAGTATTCCGATTGTCAAGGTGGGTTACTCTAAGAATAAGGGAGAAAAGATTCTGCTTCTGCACCTTCAAAGGAAAGACAAAGAGGTACTTGTTCCTGAACAAGTATTCATAAATGAAGTTGCGAAGTATGGATTCTCTGAATGGGAGGAGATGCTTCAAGTCACACAGAAACATAAGGGTTTGTATTCTCAAGATCTTCATGCTGCTCTTCAGCGCTGGAAAGATAAGGCTTATAGTCTTGACCTAGTTCCACCTTCTGCTCGTTCTGTCAAAGGAAGTTCCTCTGGTCCTAGAAAGAGAAGAAGGAAAACTCAGTTGAATCATCATCTGGCTCTCTACGGGACTAAGTACTTCAACAATGTCCCACCCTTTGGTGCTCCTACTGAAGCTCTAACCCTGGTCAGAACCCCAGTCCATGGGATGTCGTATGAAGATGGTAATGGAAAGATGTGTTTCATGTTCACCGCTGATCTGAAGAAAGCCTCTACTGAACATCTTTTCCATCTTCGTCTTGAGTGCTTTAAAGCCAAGTCAGCTAATGGGTTTCATATGCTGATCTCTCATGAGCTAGGAAAAAGAGAGCCTCAGCTTCATGCTCCTGAGTACAAATGGATTAAGCCTGAGATTCTCTCTAAGGCTAAGTACATTGCATCACTTGGCCAATCCTCCCTCAGTTGAAAAGTTTTGACATCAACAGATTGGGGGAGATTGTTGGGCTGTTCGATATCAGCACCGGCTGATCAGGCAACAACAGCATTTGAATCTGATGTTGTCAAAGGGAGGATTACATGCTGCTACTGATTGGTTCGTCTGAATCTATCAGTTAAAGCATGTTGTAATGTTTATCTTATTTTTGTACTTATCTAGTTACCATACTTATCATGTCTATAGTTGGGAGTTCCCTGGAATGTAGGGATACTCCAAATATACGTAGTATAGCATTGTATAAATTCATAGGTAGGGTTTTCTGTAATCGTAACTCAGTTTCATTAATCAAAAGGATCTCTGTGTGAGATCAACACGTTTTCTATGTGAAAATCCTTTTGTTCTTGTTCTTATTCTTGCTTGATCGATCCTTGCAATCCAACACATACCACAATCCATCATAATGTTCGCAAGAAACACCCTGCAAATGGAAACAAAATCAAGGTACAATGTACGAAATTTGATTTCAAAGACATGATAATGTTTTAATGTTGAATTAGAGTGGGTATGGCTGAATGGGAGTCTAACCACATGTATGGGATAAAAAGGAACGATGACAAAGTCTCTTTCACTTACAGATAAAAGCTTGAATAGCTAAGTATGAAGCTTGTAGGGTTGACTGACCTTCATTTTCTTTTTCAAACAGCCGAATCCAAAGATTCCCAAAGTTCTTTTGTCGTTGCAACCTTACAAAATACATTGTAGAGTGTGTCGGCTAGCCCATTCAACACATAGTTGCGGCACAGAAATTCGGAGTGTTTCCAAGCCTCCACCGCGCTCACATATTGAGTGTCGACCTGTCCCTCAACAAGTTGGGGAGCAGTCTCTGTAAGGAACCGATCCAAGTTTAACGTTATCATGTAGAAGAAAATTTCTGTTGCCACCTTTTGAAATTCAAACCAGAAATTTTCTCCACTCTTTCAGCATGATTGGCCATGGTGTTTGGCACAGGTGTCGTAGCAATTGTGTTCTGTTTCTCAGAAGTTTCAACCATTCTGAAAATTTTGATTGAGAAATAAGAACGACAATTAAAACTAATTACAGAACCAAAACGATGAAAAGAAAAACTCAATTCAGAAAGATTATAAAAAATGAAAATAACTTTGTTTATGACTGTTGGTAATCTTCCTGAATAGTTTATGAAGTACGCCTGCAAAAATAACGTTGGAAATAAATGAACGTGACTGAGGCTCGTGTTTAACACGATTCCCTTAAACAGATTTGTCATTTGTTCCCAGGATACAACAGCTGAAGCAGTAAGTACTGTCGGAGACGACACTTGCCTAAAAAGTTCGCCAGAAAAACTGTATGTAGAGAGATGAGAGAATTCTGGTGTAAGGTGTTTTATAATGAGAACCAAGGACTGTTTATATACTAGTTCTTTGTAACTGTCATAATTAACTGGATTAATTACATTTAATGTAACTATCGTAATTAAATGAATTAATTACGTGTTAATTACATTTAATGCATCAGTTACAAGTTTTTAAACCTGAACTAAAAAATTAGCAAAAAACGGGTTGCGCAAGCCCAGAATTTCGGAGCTGCATTCGTGTCCGCAGGTCACGCCACACGCAAGTTTGGCGTTAGCCTACGAAATCAAATTTACACCCCCTGCACGCACGTAGGTGTTGGAGTAAAACAATTCATAGAAGTTTGTAAGCCCATTATACATCTATGTTTATAAACCTACTAAGAGTTTATTCTTTCTCCTATATGGGACACTTTCCCACACCCACTTTATTTTGCTAACTTTCTTTCCAGATACCCAACTTTGAGTATCGATATCTCGTTCACACATAGTTTATTTTTTGACACATTATATATCGACTCGAAGCTCTCACGGAGGAGAGTACGAATCCACTAAGAATTATCAATGTATATAACATATAAATGTATTTATATTTGTCCAAAAATAGGAAAAACACATATTTTTCCACTAAGAATTAACAATATATATATATATATATATATATATATATATATATATATATATATATATATATATATATATATATATATATATATATATATATATATATATATAAATGTATTTATATTTGTCCCTTTGACCTGAAATAACATATCAGGGGATTATTCACAAGTAAAACAATTTTTCAATTGTTTTTTTCGGAAATAAAATGACTTTTTTTATTTTTGTAATTGCCATGAATTTCACATAAGAAAAATATTACTTGTAATTTTTATTAGTGTCATATGTTTAAATTTATTCGTATCTAAATTTATCAATTTTGATCTTTACTCTTAATAATATATGTAATATGTGTATCCAAGTTGTATAATTTAGTAATACCAAATTCTTTTTAAAGCAACCTATCCTTCTAGATATAAATAAGTAAAATATACTATTTATTTATAGAAATATGGTTGTTAGATTATAATGTGTAATTTGTTATTTCAATAAATAAAACAATTTGTAAAATTTTAAAATAATGTACAAAAGTACGTATGTAATTAGTAAGTATCATAATGTATTAATATAAAAAGGTTGTTTCTTATTTTGTAATAAAGCAGACAAGTGTGACATGGAATGGGATTGAGACTTTCATACATTTAAAAGAATGTTGTAAAATTTGCTAACATGACCTTATGATGTCAACTTATGTCTTTATAAATTGAGGTGGAAGCCTTAATGTAGTATGACATGATATGAAACGTGAAACTGAGCTCGACACACTTAAGTCTATGTAGAGCAGAGTAATTCTTGAAAGTTATCAAGTGTAAAAGACATACTTTGCATTTTGTTTTGTCAATAAGATCTTGTAAGAAACACTATATGGAATTTAAGCAAAATTTTCTCAGGAGAAAGAAAAACTAATGCAATTTGGGATGTTCGTTAAAGGGGCTTGACCTTATCGTTACGTACACAATTGTAAAGTTATGCTGCTAAGCATAATATCTCTTGACCTTAACAAAATTTTGACATAACTTTTATTAGCCAATCATAATCCTTTGTTGACTGAACATAATAATACTACATATTTCCCCATAACTTAATGATTTCTCTGGCACAGGGTTAATAGGTTTTGTCGTTTTTGCTAATATTTGGTATAAAGATTTTGCGGTCTAGTTTAAAATTCTTTTCTTAACAAAAATGTAAGACTTCGTTAAATAGTCATTCAATTACCAATTAATGCAATGGAAGTCGAGTTTCAAATTTTAAATTAGCAAGCAATATTCCACTATTATAGGATGTTTTAAGGAGAAGCAAGAAACACTCATGGTATTACTTTTGTGGTAAGTTCATATCCTCTTCATTTCACCCATCAACTTGAGTTACAATTTCATTAGATATTTGAAATCAATAAAATTTATATGATACTGATGAGGGTCTACTGTAATTCTTATTTGTACAACAAGAAATCTACACTTACAAGGACGATAACACAATTACTTAGGCCATATTGATTGGTCGATCCCTTATGAAGCTATTAATAAATCACATATTATTGTTGTTGTATTATCTAAAAACCATGTAGATTTGTCATGGTGCTTGAATAAAGTTGCATATATTATGAAATGTAAGGACACGAGAGGGAAAATCACTATTGCCATCTTTTATCATATGCATCCCATTTGGTGCAAATATATAAAAGATAATATAAAGAAACATTTTCCTAACATTAGTTGGGCAACAAGAACAAACTTGAATCTCCAAGAAGCACTTGTGGATGCAAGTAATCGTTTTGGATAGGCACACAAAGGATCATACCAACAAGTAATTTTCTTGTTTGTCGTTGCACTTTTTATGCTTAAGACATGTGTGATTTAGAAGACATATATATATATATATATATATATATATATATATATATATATATATATATATATATATATATATATATATATATATATATATATATATATATATATATATATATATATATATATATATATATATATATATATATATATATATATATATATATTGTTGGTAATCTTCCTGAATAATTTATAAAGTACGTCCGCAAAAATAACGTTGGAAATAAACGAATGTGACTGAGACTCGTGTTTAACACGATTCCCCTAAACAGACTCACCGTCTGTTCCTAGGGTACAACAGCGGAAGCAGTAAGTACTGCCGGAGACGAGATTTGCCTGAAAAGTTCGCCGGAAAAACTGTATGCAGAAAGATGAGAGAATTCTGGTGTAAGGTGTTTTAGAATGAGAGCCAAAGACTGTTTATATACTAGTTCTTTGTAACTATCATAATTAACTGGATTAATTGCGTTTAATGTCACTGTCATAATTAAATAAATTAATTACGTATTAATTACATTTAATGCATCAGTTACAAGTCCTTAAAGCTGAACTAACAAATTAGCAGAAAGCGGGTTGCACGAGATTTCGGAGTTGCATTTGTGTCCGCGGGTCACGCTCACACGCAAGTTTGGCGAATTTAGCGTACGAAATCCAAATTTGCAGCCCCCCTGCGCGTACGTAGGTGTTGGACTAAAACAATACATAGAAGCTTGTAAGCCTATTACACATCTATGCTTATAAACCTACTAAGAGTTTATTCTTTCTCCTATGTGGGACACTTTCCCACACCTACTTTATTTTGCTAACTTTCTTTCCAAATACCCAACATTGATTATCGATATCTTATCCACACATACTTTATTTTGGACACATTATTTATAGTCTCGAAGCTCTCATGGATGAGATTACAAATCCACTAAGAATTAACAATATATATAACATATAAATGTATTTATATTTGTCCAAAAATAGGAAAAACACATATTTTTCCAACATATATATATATATATATATATATATATATATATATATATATATATATATATATATACACACATACACACACATGTTTACAAATATATATTTAACAAAAGAGTAATTAAGACTTATTTTCTTTATTTTATATAGAAGTGAAAACAAGTTATCTTATTTTGTTAATATGACCATATGTTACTTATCATTGTATAATCAATGTTTAGGCATGAATCAAAGTGCATCAAAGAAATTCTTTATACAAAGTGCAAAAGAAAACTTGATTAGGGCAGAGGCTTGTGTGCAAGATTTGAAATTAAACTTATTAACTAGTCGAGGTGGTCTGCCCATGATTGGAATATTGGGATGGGGGTAGGACTATTATTTCCTTTTTTGTGTATAGTGAAATCTCTAGGAAGATGATTGTTGATTTGTTAAAGATATTTGAGAGGAATTAAACAAGTATGGTTTGAATAAAATTACAAGAAAAAGTTAGATCAAGTATTCTGAAAAAGAAGAAGAAGTGGAAGTGAATAGAGTTAAACAAGGAAGATTTGATGATTAATAGGTTTAACCACATAAATTTGTTGCTTGTTCTTGATGAAGTCAATCACATTCACCACCTACAAACATTAGTTGTATCACATAATCAGAAGATGGAAAATATGTTCTAAAAGTATTTGCTATAGATGTGATGAAGGTAATGATTAAGATAGCTTTTCATGGTATAGATATAAATGAAAAATCTCAGTCAACTTAGACGCTTTTTCATGATATAGGTATAAATGAAAAATCTCTGTAATGATTGGAGCAATAAAATTTGAATACAATAGGGATGTTCAATAACAACATCTTTTTTAACAATTTTTTAGGATTGTTACAAACATGAAGAACCTTCTGTGGATAAGTAGTGATAGGTTGTGGAGGATCTTGCATGTCTATTGCCTACTAACTTTCGGCCAAGAACCCTTTCTAGTCTAAGATTGTATTGCATCTCACAAAACAACCATGGAGGAATTATAAAGTAATTTTAATTTTTATTTGATTAATGGAATAAGACAAAGTGGATGATGAATTATAGATTCAATAGACCTTAGAAATTAATTATAAGTAGTTATACAAATAAGAGTACATGGTTATGTCACCGACTATTTTAGACATTAAGTGATTGGTTGTACTTTTTATATAATTGACTATACAATTGAAATCGTAACCTTTATTTACTAAGTGATTTTTAACTTGTTTTTGTTATTCTTTTTATTTTATTGAAAATTGACAATCATACATGTAAAGATTATTTTTGTTGAGAAAGATTAAATTGTTAGGAACAATGTGATGTATGAATTGTAAATACATATCATAAGTTGTGTACCATTAGGCAACATGAATTACAAACATAAGACTTGTTTAAAATTATCCACATTACATAGGGTAAAAATCTCCATGTCCAGTTGATGTTGTTCATAATTCAGGTCAACCAAGTAGTAACCTGTCAATTGTTATTCAATTGTCCATGATGGGTTATATGTGGGTTTAATTCGATTTTAGGGTTGAAACCTAACATAGTAGTTTTGTGTTTAGTGGATCAGGCACCGCCTTGTGACATCCGTCAAATTTGGTCAACAAATGTCAACCGGAGCGTAAATTAGGATAATACGTCGAAATGTAATTTTCATAACTTTCCTAATGTATTATTGAAAATTATAATACTACAATACACTATTTTGAATCAATTATCGAGTAAACACTATAATTTCGAAAAATAGACTACAGTAGCATAAAATTCGATAAATCATGAAAATATTATTTTGGTATAAATAATACTCATAACACGATGTATTCGTGTTTACGAATCCGTGAACGTATAAAACGTCGAAAATTGAGTTCGCATACAAAAGTTACAACAATTCAGTCGCTGAAAACAATAAATGTACACATGAAATAAGCATCAAATGCATTACAGCGTAACTTAAATGTTAAGTATAAAATATCGGAACACGTTTATAGAACGTAATATGATCTAGTATTTAAATCTATACTCCGATTAATTTTTCGGTTAAATGTCATATACCGCGAATCCGTAAATCTACCGCGCTTAAACGCTTATATTTTTACATAACGAATTGGAAAATAATTTAATTATATGTTTACTAATATTATAATTAATAATATAGATTAACATATTTGTTAGTAATTATATCTTCCAAATTTATATAAATACACAACACATTTTACCACACTTTTATAAAAATGCCAAGAATTATAAAAGTGGCTAGCTACATTTTATAAAAAAAAAATGCTAGAAATCTCTCTGTCTCCTCTCACCCAACCATATCCTTTTCTCCCAAAATCATCATCACTACCTTTTGATTATTTAAATCCAAAAGCCATACTTGTATTATTTTAATCTAAAGACCTTACCATTACAACATCATACCTCTTTTCACTAACAAATCACTCAAACTCACCCCCTCCTACTATAAGTTTTGGCCAAGACCACACACACACAAATTCCAAACTTTGTTCATTTGCTCTCAAACTCTCTCTCCATTTTGCTTCAAGTGCTCCAAGGCCTTTGCAAGAGTTTTTGGTATGTTTTTCCATGCATCTTTCAAGTTCAAATACCTTTTATCATCACCTTTTGTTGCTCTCATTCACATTATTGAACAAAAACCCTAGGCAAAATCACCAAAAAGTCAAGGAGGTGTTAGCTTCCAAGACTAGATCTTTCATTTTTAGTCACCATCTCTTATGGAAATCATCAAATGTGAGTTCATACACCTCATTTTCACTTCTTTTTACATGTTTTAGGAGGAGAATACAAGCTTACTAAAATGCATGTTTTGATCTTGAAAATATAACATGATAAGTGTGTTTGGTTATTTTTTTTCATAAAATTGCACTATTTGTTTCTTGGCAAAAAGACTTGGAAAACTTATTTTCTCAAAAATGGTCATAAAAAACTACTAGGTTATATTTGTTAGATAAAATGTCTTGTAAAACGTTTATCTAACGAAAATAGTTTATTTACATAAATCGTTATTATTTTCATGAAAAATGACCATTTGTAAGTATTTGTCATCATTTTATAAAATGACTAAAACTAGTAAGTTGACATCACTTTTATGAAAAATGGCTTTGTTTACTTTATGTTTATATTTTAGTGCCTTAGATGTAAGAAAATTTATATTTACAAACATCTAGCATCTTTTTGGTATAAATACGTAAATACGACAAATACATTTATATTAATTATAATTAGTATAATTTATGGAATAAACTATGACATTACAACAGATACATACGAAAGATAATTATATAGATATATAATTATTTCATAATATAATTATCTTGGACATTTTTCATAATTACAAATACAAAAGATTTTCATTTATAAACAAGGATTTCATCACGTTGAACGGTTATGTGAGACATTTTCTTCATCGTACAAAACAAAGTACAAGGGTAAGTCCTGGATTATAACCTTAATCACTATGAGCGAGATAGTTGTGTATAAATTTATATGGGATTAATAATCCCCACATATGGTTGTTCGCTACAACTACGACCGACGGGTCAAGGGTGACAAATGTCTTAACATTGCGATGCTTGAAGAACGTCGTGTCAGACCCATATCATAGTCGGTAGCAGAATTATAATAACTCACAAGTAACAGCAACGAATATACATTGTTTAAGGAAAAGCATCTTCACTTTGTTTTATATGATTATAAAACTACTTTTTTACATGTAATACAAGTAAAGAATTACTTATACATTTCGGTTTATGACTACAAAGTACATTTCATCAAGATACAAATAAATATGGTTTTACTAATACATTCAGGTTTTATGGTTTTAAAACTACAATAACATTAAAGAAGATACTGTTTTTCTTGATAAAAATACTTACTTAATATAAGTAAAAATTTACTTATACATTTCGGTTTATGACTACAAAGTACATTTTATCAAGATTTACAAAGTATGGTTTTACTTATACAATTCCAGTTTTATGGTTCTAAAACTACAATAACGTTTAAGAGAATACTGTTTTTCTTGTCTACAAATACTTTCGATTATACTAAGAAAGTACTGTTTATCACATGTAACAGCAACAAATAATCATTGTTTGGGGAGAACATCTTCACATAGTTTTATATAATATAAAACTACATTTTTATACACTTAATATAAATAAAGAATTACTTATACATTTCGGTTTATGATAACAAGTTACATTCTATCAAGATACATATAAGTATGATTTTACTTATACATTCGGGTTTTATGGTTTATAAAACTACAATAACATTAAAGAAAATACTGATTTTCTTGATACAAACACTTTCGATTATTCTAAGGAAAATACTGATTTTTCTTACTACAAAATCTTATGAACTCACCAACATAATCTTGACACTTGAAAACCGCTTGTATTCTCAGGTAATCATTAGTCGAGATTGACAAACTTTTGGATTGGGACGCGAAGACGTCACTCTTACTATTTTGTTTATCATACAAGTAATTAGATTCGAAACAATTAACATTTGGAACATGTAACTTATCTAATTATAAGGTATGATGGTTTTTATTCACTTATGTTTCAATGTATGCAATGTTTATGATACTGTATAACATTCCACCCTCCAATGATTCTGCCATCATGGTTTGGGGGTGTGACACGCCTAGAATACAAAGATGTGAATTTTTTTAAAAGATAAAATGGCTTCAACTTAATTCTAATTTCCAGGGTCGGTCCATAGTTTTTGCATGCGCTAGGCACATAGACTTGATAATGGCCCTATATTGATATCGTATAATAAACTGAACTCATACATATACATGAGTTTAAAAATCCATACTTGTTTTTTTTGAATTAGTAATGTACAAAACAATGGAAATACGAAAATACAACACTAGTAACACCAAATCTAGGAATAACAATAGAATCACATGACTAGATGAAAAAAATTAAGAGATTGGCACTAATCTCAATGTGAAAATAGCAACATAACCATTTGTTTGTCAACAAAGGGCAAAATCTACGAAAAGCTTCATCATTGGAAACCAAACCATGAGGGGAAGTGCAAAAACATCAGCACCAAGATTCTTGTGGTAAATACTGTAATTCTTTCGGTCTAAATCAGAGCATCCTCGTCATAGAGTAATTACGGATTAAGTTTTTTTTGGATATTGGCTCATGTTGAATGAGAAGGAGGTATGAGCCCAAGTGAATATGATAATAATACAACAGAGTTAATTGCATTTTTGGTCCATGTGGCTTGTCAAAAATGGCTACTTTGGTCCAAAACGTTTTGGACTAACATGATAGGTCCAAAATATTTATTTTTTTGGGAGTTTGGTCTATTTTTTAAAAAACTTCTTAAAAAGACGGATTTGCCTTTTTATTTTTTTTTTCAATTTTAGATTTATTTTATTTTTCTAGTTCATAAAACAATAGAGAGAGGGGGTGGGGGTTTTTTATTTTATTTTTTGTTTTTTTACAAATAAGAAAATATAAAATGAATTTAATAAATAGAAAAAGTAAATAAAATGGCAAATCTGTCTTTTTAAGAAGTTTTAAAAACATGGACCAAACTTGCAAAAAAAAATCAATCTTTTGGACCTGTGGTGCTAGTCCAAAACTTTTTGTATCAAAGTAGTAATTTTTGGCAAACCATAGGGACCAAAAATGCTATTAACTCTAATACATTATTATCTTAAACCATAAATTATTATAAAAAAACAATTACGAAAGAATCCTAAAAGGCCTAAAACTAATAAGAAAACCAATAAAGATTTAAACTCAGGGACGTCTTTGTAATATATTTAATGATATAATCCTGCCTTCTTCCTTTCCACCAATCCCATCGTCGTTATCCCCAAACCCATTGCCGTTTAACGGAAGTTCCCATCGTTCGTTTTTCCAAACTCTCTTTCCGGCGATCTTTCAAACTCCTCTCCGGTAACAGATCTACTCTCGTACTCCACTCACGGCTCCTTCTACCTCAACCGCCGCCTCCTTCGCACCCTCCGGCGATCTTCTCCAATGTCACCAACCCCACCTCCTCCGCCTGATCGATATGGTTAGTTTAAATTTCGGTTAGGGTATAAGTTTTGTGTTTGCTATTTTACTTTCGTTATCGGATCTGTGGTTCTCTAAGTTATCGGATCTGTGGTTCTCTAAATTTGGTGAAAAACTTTGATTCGTGTTCATGAAAGAAGTTTTTCTTCCTTCAATGATATTCCCTTTTGATCCTGCTCTATTAATTTTTGCAACAGAGTTTTCATTGTTCTTGAATTCACTCATTCTTTAATGACGTTATTCTTTCCAAATTTGGGCCCTTTACTTTTTAACTAATTGTGGATTCAACTTATTTGCTTTAGATTGGATATCCCATGATAACACCCTAGAAAATGAGTTGCTAAAAGATCATATTTTGAGGTTGAGTTTCGTAGTCTTGTCATCAGTATTTGTGTGTTGCTTTTCGTTTGTATGTACAAAACTGGTGTTTAATGCCATTTCAATGTAAGTTTTGTGAATTACATGTTGCATGTGTCTTTATTTCATGTTTCTTTTTATGTTATGCTATTTCTACATATGCTTGTTGAATTTGTAGCTTTATTTAAAATATCAAGTAAATAATAAATTTCTTGAGCTGTTTTTTAACTTGCAAATTTCTTTGGAAACCCACTCCTCTTAATATTTACTTCATTTTGTTTCACCCAGGTCCTCAACATACTTTCTATCTAAACAAATACACATATCAATGACATCTTCATCATTATCTTCTCCTTTAGCGTCGGCGTCTTCTTGTGACTCGTGGAAACGTGATGTTTTTCTCAGTTTTAGAAAAGATGATACTCAGATAACTTTTGTGGGCAGATCCATTTGTAGATGATCTTACTAATGATAATCTAAGCATGAACGTGCCCATATTGCATAGTGGAGTAGATCTAACAAATCAGAAGTTTCAAACTGACATTCAAAATCAGGATCAAATACAGCCGATCCATGATGACACTATCGGGCTCGCTTCAGCGAATCCTGAGTCCGTGGGTGGTTTTCAATATCAGGATCATTTTCAATTGATTCAAAGTAACTTAGGGTGCGTTTGGTTTGTTGGATTTTTTTTGTAGGATTTTGAATATATTAAAGGATTTACATTTAGTTGGATTTGTATTTAGATGGATTTAAATACTATGGTATGTTTGGTTGCTAAAATATTGACGGAAATTGAAATGCATTCTTTTTGCCATTATGTTTGGTTTTCAAAGCGTTTGGAATATGTTAATGTCAAATGACGTAATTGTCCATATTTAATTTTTTTATAA
Source organism: Cichorium intybus (assembly GCA_023525715.1). Lineage (NCBI taxonomy): Eukaryota > Viridiplantae > Streptophyta > Magnoliopsida > Asterales > Asteraceae > Cichorium > Cichorium intybus. Next base: position 65,572,164 of record CM042012.1, on the reverse strand, counting down.
ATATACGTATTTTGTTTAAATCAATTTAGAATAAAATTAAATAATAAGGGGAGGTACCCTAGCCGACTACAATGATTCAATCTCCATCTTGTTCTTATATTAAGGTTAGGTATGCAGATCTTCATCGAGGCCCTCTCTGAAGCTAACTCGTCTCATGCCTAGTTTGTTCTCCAAATCAACAATTTTCATTATCAGTTGTTCTTCCCCTTTCTGTAAAATTATCGTTTGAGTATCTTCAAAATGATGAAAACCAGTGAATTATTTGAGAAATCTAGTGGTCGAAGTAGATAAAAACCAGTGAATTAATTTCTGTGATTTCCTCTTCATTGTGATTACTTTTTCGTCGGTGGGTAGGTGCAGGTTCCGGTGGTCGGAGTAGATGAAAAAGCTGTAGGTTTTGAGAGATTAAAAGAGAGGGAGTGGAACAAACTACTCAAAGCAGATATCTAGTTGTTTCAGAGAAATCAAGAAAATCGAGTTCCTAATTGAGAAGTTATTCGAGAAATCTAGTTTCTAAAGCTCTCAAATCAGTCCAAGATTGGCGGTAATAGAAACATCAGGAGCGCAAAGGTGAAGGTGGAGAGAGAGAGAGAGAGAGAGAGAGAGAGAGAGAGAGAGAAAGAAGACGGTGATTTTGAGAGAAATGCTTGTGGGTTTGGTGAAAGCACTGTGTGAACCATCGATGAAGGGTGAGTGGGAGAGATGATGAAGCGTAGGTGAAAGGACAGTAGGTGAAAGGACAATATGTATAATGTATTAGATATGGAGGGCAATAAAGTCAAATCTTTTTAACATAGAATTTTAAGGAATTGGCATTTAGAAAACCTGGGTGGAAGGTAGGTTTTAAAAGACCAACGAACATGGGAAATTAGAAAGATTCTGGATTTTATAATTCCTATCATTTTTCCAACCAAACATAGGATTTTATAAGATTTTAAATTCAAATCCATCCGATTCCGTCTAAATGCAATAAACCAAACGCTCCCTTAGAAAGTTTCATGAATGGGAATTCTGGGTTTATGGTTGATTTTGGAAATCAATAACTATTACCCATAATAGATAACAATGAATGTGTTAGTGGTATAATATTTAATAAGTATAACATATGTTATATTATACTCATTTCCAACAATAGTAAACAAAAACCTTAAAAACGTCGTTATTATAACAATTCGTAATTTCCGAAAATAATACCGATTGATTTACTTACGAGGACGGTGACTAGGCCGATTACTTGGGATCTGGTTGTTGGATTTTCCGAAAGGCTAAAATGCTGAAAGGATCCTGCCACCCTATCTAATCTGCTACCTGACCGTTCTTTACTTGAAAAATCATGAAGTATCATATTGGAAATTAATAAAAGGATTTAAGTTGTTCAATAGTATGACATATGTTGGTGTTATAGTAATTAAGACTTAATTATATTAACAGTTGGAAGAAGAAGTCTTAAGCCGTAGAATATCCGGAAAGAACTATACTCAGGTGAGTGACATAATCCTGTAGCTATACATTGTCTGCTTATTGCTGTGTAATGTATAAATGTCAGGTAACTCATGGACTGTATGGGTCCTATCATGAGATTGTATGTATCTCTACCACGTGGACTGTATGGGTCTTATCATGAGATTGTATGGATCTCTACCTGCTGAACTGTATGGGTTCTATCATGAGATTGTATGGATCTTTACCTGCTGAACTGTATGGGTTCTACTATGAGATTGTATGGATCTCAATTACATGGACTGTGTGGGTACTATTTACTCAGTATCTCTATGATGAAATGTTGTTATATGAAACTCTTTTGTTAATGTTACTCACTAAGCTTAAATAGCTTACCCGTAATATGTTGAATTGAGTTTCAGGTCCTAGTGGTTCAGGAAAAGGTAAGGAGATGCGTGAGGATTAAGAATTGAAGAATATGTATTATCCTTTGGTAATAAAATGTAATACCTGGCTTGATCTTGGGAAAATTCTGTATTGAATAAGATCTATTGGTAACTACTTGTATTCCGTTTATTTAATATAAATGTACCCCTACTTTTGTATGAAAAATTTCGGGTGTACTTTGTGTTAAAAATCTGGGTGTTACAATTCCTCTAGGGCGTACTGATTGGTCAATCCCTTATGATAGCTATAGAGGAATCACAGATTGCCGTCATTGTATTTTCAAAAACTACGTAGATTCGAGGTTGTGTTTAAACGAACTTGAGTACATCATAAAATGCAAGGATACGAGAGGGCAAATCGTTATGCCAATATTTTATAATTTGGATCCTTTCCGATGCGAAAACAAAACAGAAAATAGGAATATTTTGTTAAACATAAGTTGGAGAACAAGAACAAAGTCGAATCTTGGAGAAAAACACTTGTGGATGCAAGTGATTGGAACCCAAGCACCGTAGCACCGTGGCAACCGATACTTCTTTGTATATGTACTTTTTATGCTTTCAATGTGTTTTACAAGTCAGATACAACTTTACTTCTATTTTAATGTCTAATGTATATCGTAATTAGGGATTTTTCTTTATTTCATGGAACATGAAACAAATTACCTCATTTTGTCAATATGACCATATGTTAGTTATCTGTGTGCATCTAATGTGTAGGCATAAATCTGGGTGTATCAAATAAATTGATGGTACAAAGTGAAAAACAAAACCTGATTAGATTAGATGCTTATGTACAAGTATTGAAATCGAATATGGGGGTGGGGGTAGACCGCTTTTTTCCTCTTCCGGCGTATAGTGATATCTTTAGTAAGATTGATAGTTCTGTTTTGTTGAATATTTTGAGGGGAGGCAAGCAAGTATGGTGTGGAAAAATTGCAAGAAAAAGGTTTTTTTTTTAATGTTTTTAAAACGAAAAGATTTTGATGTAAACAAAGTTGAAGAAGGGAGGTTTAATAATTATTAAGTTGCACCGCATAAATGTGTTGCTTGTTCTTGATGATGTCGATCACATCGACTACATTGGCCGGATAAAATAATTGATTGGTGGGAAATATATATAGTTTTTGTTTTTTTAACCTGATTTGGTTTTTATTTTCAACGGCTCACTTGGGAATTAAATACTTTAAAAGGAGTTGTCGTAGGTTTTTAACATGCGGTTCTAAGAAAGAAAATCCAAAATCCAAATAATCGTGGTGGTACAAGTTGCTTCCAGTATCTCTCTCTCGACTTGTAGGGTTAAGTTTAAGAATAAAATCATTAGAAAGCACACATATACATATACAAGAAATGCTTTATATGGCTAGATTTTACTCTATTTTTTATAAATTAATAAAATACAAGTTTTATCTATACAAATATATTATTTCTAAGAATTTGTTGATCTCATTGATATTTCTCTTCGGAGCCATGCAAATTATACTTTTTTTTCTTTCTTTAAACACTTGTCATCTTGATACATTTTTTACTTGTTTACCTTTGAAAATGTCGGTATCTGCCAAATTTGAAAATTATGTTTATACTTTAAGTTTCCTTAGACCGTCGTGAATAAAAATAGTTTAAAGTTGATAGTTACTTAGGTGCTGAGCACAGGTGAGCATGGTAGGGTTTTTAGACGATGCCAAACCAAAAACGACAATTTTCAGTTTTTTGAAGTTCAGATGTTGTGTGGTTCGGTTTCAAAGCAAAGAACGATTTTGCCTTTTTTTGATAGAAATGGTCACTGAACATCACTTTTACAAAATGGTCACTGAACATCAACTTTTACTTATTGACAAAACTTTTAACCATTTATATAAATGGTCTCTATACAAGATCTTGGACCTATTTACAAAAATTATCCATGTAACTACATATATACGTGTGTCTGTTCGCTTACCCGGGAGTAGTGTCCTCGGGGGTTCCTTTCAGTGGCGAATCTAGAATTAAAATTCACATGGTTCCCTATTTAAATAAATCAAACAAAATGAAAGAGTTAAAAAAATGCTAATAGCGGGTCGGGTCGGGTCTTCAAAAAACCATAACTTGAATAGTTATATTAAAAGTTCTCCAAGTACATCACAAATGGATGCGTATATGGTTTGGATATTGATGTGTAATAATGAGAACCCCATCGAAGTGAGGATAGAGGACGCTGTTACCGTATTTTTTTTTCTTTTTTCCCTTTTTGTTATATTTTAGTGTATTCGGGCTAGTTTATTTGATTGAGCTAACAAGTTGAGACTTAATTCTTTTAAATGGATTGACGTTTATTGTACTAAGGTAGGTCTTTAATAACTTTTAAGATGGTTCCAGTTTTTTTGTTTATATAATATACTATACAAATTAACAACAAATGTAGGTTTTAAGACCCACCTTGAGTATATATAGCTTCACCTCTGGTTCCTTTATTTTATTTCTTCCACATAAAGGAAATAGTGTAATTAGGTGGTATCCAACTAGTAGAGGACTATAAATTGATCAATTTTTTTGATTTCGTTGGAAATTAGGAATATATGGACTGTTTATAGGACCCGTTTTACGATGTGGTTTTTCGCTCGAAACCGCACCGAATTTTCAATTTTTTATTTTGGCAAAACTAAAAACCCCATCTCTGGTTTCTGTGTCGGTTTATACGGGATTTTTTTTTTGTTTTTTTAGTTTCCATTTGGTTTTTTCTCACCCCCTTGTGGTGAGCTTCTTCCAATGAAAAATGGCAATAACGATGCAAACACGTTCCTCCTAATATTGGGACAAGGAATGTGAAAAAGGAAATAGTTAAACACACGGGTGGTGGCAAGTTGGTTCAAGCTTGGTCTCCAAATGTCAACATGCCCGGGAGATGTCAGGTTCAAATCAAAGGAAAAAAAAAAACCCCCCATTGTAGCCACGAAAATTCACCTGCAGCGACTCTGGGCTATCTGAACGGGTGGTCGTCCTAGGATTAGTCTTTCTGCAAAGTGAGTTGGATACCCAGGTTAATTAAAAAAGAAAAAGAAAGGAAATGGTTTCATAATAAAAAATTGTTAAAATTAATGTTACAACTTACACGTACCTTCATATGTATTGATTGATTATGAATACCATAGGGTCTCTATCAAACAAGCTGCATAGAAATCTGGAGACCAAATTTTAACAATAATAACTACTTATAATGTCTGCAAAATACTTTTGCAAGTTGGTTAAACGCCAAATTTTACACATATAATTAATTTAATGCATATTTTTTGATAATAATATTAAAATATAACATGAGGGTACCAATTTTCATTGCTCAAATTCATGATCAAGATTGGGTGGGTTCCAAATTAATAGACATAAAATCTATGGAGGATCGTTATCTTGCTTTTGATCGAACTTCCATTGTTTTTACAACAATTTTAGATGACAACAATTCTAGAGTGTGTGTCGGTTATAACTTCTTTTCTATGTTTAAACTTCTTTTATATGCATGACAATGGTGCCTTTTTGTATTTCAAAGGAACATGTCCTTCAAATAAAATGCTATAAATACCCATCAATATGGACAATGGACATAATGGTAAATTTATGTGTGTTTGTAGTGTCCAAACAAACTAATATTTATTGGGCAGTTGCATCACTTATTAAAGCTCAAGCAAAAAAGGTTACATGATTTCCTCCAAATCCTGAGAGACATTGGGTTTGAAGCTGAGGTCAAGATACTATTTGAGGCAAGATTATGGTAAGTGGAAGTTTATAGTTCCTAAAGATCATGCATCCATGGAATGAAAGTACATCATTATTAGGGTGATGCTTCAAAATACAATATACCCATTGTTTCAAGCTCAATATGGCTACATCGAGTTTGACTTCTTGGTGTCTCTAAGAGAAAATCTTACTATTATTGTTTCATGTGATATAAATGGGACTAGATTTATTATTGGTGTGAGTAAATCTTTCAAGAAACACTATTATTCAAAAACAAAATATATGTATGCTATTATTATATGTCACAAATGCTTTTAATTTTCTTATTTTGCGGTTTTGATCCTAAATAATTTGGCGAACTCCAAACATATATTTTCTCATCAACCAACCTGTCCACATGCGTCCAAGTATAACGGTAGTTATAAAAGAGCTCTTTGAGTTATTTAGGTGGAAGAGTCCTCAAACTATAAGAAAACTCAATAACGACTTAAATTGCAAAATAGAAAGTTTAATTCTTAAAATTGCAAAAAAGTAAAAAAAATCAGGGATGTTTTTGTATATATTTAAAGATATTATGATAAATCCACCAAACCCATCTTCATTACCCCAATCCCATCGCTGTTATCCCCCAAACCCATCTTCCGCAACTGCCGCATCCTTCTCATCCTCCGGCGATCTTCCGATGTCACCAACCCCACCTCCTCCGCCTGATCGATCTGGTTTGTTTAAATTTCGGTTGGGGTATAAGTTTTGTGTTTGCTATTTTACTTTTGTTATCGGATCTGTGGTTCTCTGAGTTATAAGGAATATTATTTGATCTAGTTAATATGGATCTGTTAAATTTTGTGAAAAAACTTCGATTTGTGTTCTTGAAGAAGTTTTTCTTACTTCAATTGTATTCCATTTGAATCCTGCACTATTAATTTTTGCATCAGAGTTTTGATTGTTCTTGAACTTGTTTTGATTCACTCATTCTTTACTGACGTTATTTTTTCCTAATTTGGGTGCTTGGATATTTATTTTTCAACTAATTGGGGATTCAACTTATTTGTTGCCTTTTAAATACAAATATGTACAAAACTGGTGTTTAATGTCATTTCAATGTAAATTTTGTGAATCACATGTTTCACCTTTTTTTATTTCCTGTTTCCTTTTTCAGCTGTGCTATTTCTATATATGTTTGTTGGATTGGTAGCTTTATTGAAAATATCAAGTAAATAATAGATTTATTGAGCAATTTTTATAATTGCAAATTTATTTGGAAACTCTGGCCTCTGAATATTTACTTCATTTTATTCACCCAGGTCCTCGAAACAAATACACACATCAATGGCATCTTCATTATTATCTTCTCCTTTAGCTTCGGGGTCTTCTTCAGAATCGTGGAAACATGATGTTTTTCTCAGTTTTAGAGAAGATGGTACTCGCAAGACTTTTGTGGATCATCTCTACTCAGCTCTTATACAACAAGGTATCTACACTTACAAGGACGACTATGCAATTCCTCGGGGGCGTATTGATTGGTCAATCCATTCTGAAGGCTATAGAGGAATCACAGATTGCCGTCATCATCATATTCTCTAAAAACTACGTAGATTCTTGGTGGTGCTTGAACGAACTTGAGTACATTATCAAATGCAATGGTACGAGAGAGCAAATCGTTATGCCTATATTATATGATTTGGATCCTTTCCGTGCAAAACAAAAACAAAACAAAAAATGAGAATATTTTATTCAAAATTTGGAGAACAAGAATAAAGTCGAATCTTGGAGAAAAGCACTTGTGGATGCAAGTAATGCGAACCCAAGCACCGTGGCGACCGATAATTTTCTTCTTTGTTTTGCATTTTTTATGTTTTTGATATTTGTACAACTTCTATTTTAATGTGAATTGTATAGGGTAATTATTACTTTTTCTTTATTTCACTAAACATGAAACAATTTACCTCCTTTTGTCAACATGAGCATATGTTAATTATCGGTGCCTATCTAATGTGTAGGCATGAATTAGGGTTCATCAAAGAAATTGTTGGTACAAAGTGCAAAAGAAAACGTGATTAGATTAGAGGCTCGTGTGCAAGTTTCAAAATCGAAGTTACTAATTGGCCGAGGTGGTGTATGCATGATTGTAATATGTGGGTAGGGGTAAAACCACTCTTTGTCTCATCTCCTAATAGTGAAATCTAGCAAGTTTGACGTTTTGTTGAATTTTTTTAGAGGAATAAGCAATTATGGTTTGGAAAAATTGTAAGAAAAAGTTTTTTTTTTCAAATGTTTTCAAAACAAAAAGATTTGGATCAAATAATCGATAGGTTTCATTACATAATTAATAGGTTTCATTACATAAATGTGTTGCTTGTTTGTGATGATGTGGATTACATTGACCACATTGGCTAGATCAAATAACTGATAGGTGGAAAATATATTTTAATAAGTTTACTATTGATGCAACAAACTAATAGTTAAGCTTGCTATGCATGATATATGTAAAATGAAAAACCATTAAGCAACCTTGACATCATGTTATTGGTCTTATCATGAATTTGGCATGATTGAAACACTAAAAATTTATTACGATAGTGATGCTCCATTATGGCATCGGAGATTGTTGCGAACAATAGTCGAAAATGAAGAACCTTTCATGGATTAATTGGGGAACTTTCCACCAAAAATCGGTTGTTGTCTAAAGATTGTATTGCATCTCTCAAAACACAATTTTGTTCTTTGGAAGAATTGTAAAGTAATTTTTATTGTTCATCTAATTAACGGATGAAAATAAAGTGGATGATGAGTTATGGATCTAACCGACCACAAAAGAAAATTATAAGTAGTTATATGGATAGGAGCACATGGATATGTCACCAACTATTGGTGTCATTAAACGACTTGGTTGTATTTTTGTTTTCTGTTAATTATCAATATGATTGAAATCATAGGCTTTTTATTATATGATTAGGCAACATCTGAAACCCGAACCAACATATATTATAAAGAAAAATCAAGTTGTTGGTTAACCCAAATCCACTATGAGTATCCAAATAACAACAGGGTTTTAAATCATTGAAATAATATTTGGGTAATATGATTATCCAAATCCATATTTGGGTAATACAAAATAACTGTCAATATTAAACCCAAATGCAAGTGAAGCCCAGTCTAGCTGGGTGGATGCACCCGGGTTATATACTCATGTGGTGGGAGGTCTGGAGTTCGATTCCGACTAACCCCATGTGGGGGATTTTCCTGGAAAGGCGAATTAGGTGGAGGGAAAAGGCCTTTGCGCCTTAGGTAATCGCCAACCGCCCTGGGTTGCGGGCTGATTACCCTATGGTGAAACCATATATCTATTCGCTGATTCCAAGAAAAAAAATTAAACCCAAATATGATGTTGTTGTAGTAGATATGTCCATCATAACTTGCACTTATTGTATTATTATATTAGGATAGGATCTCAGTATTCTTTATAAAATGTCATATTGTAATTTATTATAAAATGTCATATTATAATTTGTATCGATCATCCCTTATATGAAATATATATCTTCATATTTCTCTCATATTTATATATTATTAAGTTATTGTTTCATTTTGAAGTTAACCGGTTTCATCATAAATAGAGATGGATGATCTGAATTCATATGTATCAATAAAGGCGACATGGTGTGCGTGTAACGTCATAAATTTCGTAATAAAATTTTCATTTTAAAAACGATCCAAGTACATAAAAAGGGTTGCCAAATAAATCCATACAAATTAAAACTTAATATTTAAAACATATAAGAATCGTATTTACAAATATATTATTCTAACGAAAGACTTAGATAACAAAACTCCAGATGCGGTACAGTCGCGCCGTGCTCCAAACTCAAGCTAGTAGATACCTGAAAAACAGTTAAGGTGAAAGAGTAAGCACAAAGCTTAGTGAGTTCCCCAAAATATCACATGATTCATCACATAAAATCATCGTTTAACAAATCATTGTTGGCTCTCGGACTTTTCCCGATCCGCCAGTAATCATCGTGTGACTCTCGGGCTTGCCTCGATCCGCCGGTAATCATCGTCATTGACTTTCGTCGACAAACATCGTCATCGACTTTCGTTGGCAAACACGTAAAGCACATATAACACATTATTACACAAAGTAATAAGGCTACTAACGCATGCAATATCACCCATATTATAGTGAGAAGACTCACCTGATCCGCAAAGCCAAACATCATTCCTCACGCATGTCTACAGATCCGATAGCGCGAACTTCCTAACAAAGATAAACTCCACTCAGAACTTCCTAAATTCCAAACAGGATAAACCTCTAGGATCGGTGCCCCGAACTCTCAAGCTTGACCAAAAGTCAAATTGGTCAAAAAGTCAACGGTCAATGGTTAAAGTCAACAAAAGTCAACAGGCACATAGCGCCACTAACTCCCCGAGTTAGCGTCGCTAACTATGAATAGTCTCAAAAAGTCCATTAAGCTCTTAATCCATTTAGCTAAGGTCTTAACCCTCCTAGGGACTTTCCAAACAGTCTCAAAGTCCATAAAAATCCTAACTTTAACATTCTAACACAATCACACAAGCTCAAGAACAATATCCAAGTCCAAAATGGTCCAAAACTAACCAAAATCACCAAAGAGAGTTTGGCTTACTCTCTAACCCATCCAAAAGGTTCTAAATCAGACCTTAAGGCATAAAGTTCCAAACTTTATCCTTCCCAACCATGGAAAATCACCAAAAGGGACCATTATTTCATTTCAATCCATAAAAACCAACTTAAATCATAAGAAGAATCATAAAAATGCATAAAGGTGGGAACTTACTTACAATGGTCTAGAAATCAGAAGCTTTAGCTGATTCTCACATGAAGAAAACATCCTAGCAACACCAAGCATCATCTAGCATCAAAATTTCTTCAATAAAACCTTCCAATGTGGACAAATGAACCAAAAATCATCCATGAGAGCTAGAGAGAGAAGAAAAACGAGTTTGGAGGCTGAAAGGGTGCAAATGGCGGTTTCCCTAGGGTTCCCCACCCTTAAATACGACCAAAGCATGAAAATCTAGGATTTTGGCCCATTTTCAGCTGTTAGCATCGCTAACTCTTCAGTTAGCATCACTAATCGAGTAACTGCACGACGTGCAATCCCACGACCAACCAGCATAGCGTCGCTACCCCAACATATTAGTGTCGCTAATCAATAGGTTAGCGTCGCTAACTTCCATGTTAGCGGCACTAACCCTCGTTTTCCCAAATCTTCAAATTTTGATTCTTTTAAACTTTGGAGCTTGGACTTTCCGGGATTAGGGTCTTACAGTGTGTGTGTGTCTCTTTTTTCGGTGAGGACTCGTAAGGACACCTTAAAAAAATTGAAAAAATATAAAAAAATACAAATCATAAAATCGAGAATAATACTACATCATTATCAAAAAAAAATTAGAAAAAAAAATTGGATAATTGAAAAACAGTAATGATCCAAATTTTTTTTATTTTGTGGATCATTGCTTCATTGTAAAAAAATAATGATCCAAAAGTTCTTTTTCGAATTTTTTTCTCCAATATAGTACTATGATCAATTTTATTACTTATAATTTTTTTTATTTTTTTTCAATTTTTGTAAGGTGTCCTCACGAGTCATCACTTTAAAAATAGTCCTCACCCGATCGCTTATATATATATATATATATATATATATATATATATATATATATATATATATATATATATATACACACATATATACATATATATATATATATATATATATATATACATATATATATATATATATATATATATATATATATATATATATATATATATATATATATATATATATATATGTATATATATATACATATATATATATATATATACATATATATATATATATATATATATATATATATATATATATATATATATATATATATATATATATGTGTGTGTGTGTGTGTTTGTGTGTGTTTCTTTATGAAAGACTTGAGAGAAGCAGCATACATACTTGGAATTAAAATCTATAGAGATAGATCTAGGCGACTCATTGGACTGAGCTAAAGTACATATATAGACAAAATATTGTAAAAATTCAATATACAGGACTCTAAGAAAGGGTTCTTGCCTATGCAGCATGGTGTGACATTGAGTAAGAGCCAATGTCCTAGTTCTAGTGATGAACTAAAAAGAAAGAATGAGTTTTATTATGTATGCTTCGGTTGTGGGGTCGATCATGTATGCCATGATATGTACAAGGCATGATGTCTTGTGTGTTTTAAGCATGACAAGCTGTTATCAGGCTAATCTTGGTGATAGTCATTGGGCGACAGTCAAGAAAATTTTTAAGTATCTTTGGAGGACAAAAGTTGATGGCATGGAAGAACTCACTGTGAGTGATTAAAGTGATGCTAGCTTCCAAACCGATAAAGGTGACTCATGTTTGCAGTCAGGATTCATATTCTTACCGAATGGTAGGACAGTAACTTGGAGGAGTACCAAGAAAGACACAGTAGCCGATTCGACAATGAAGGATGATTATATTGTAAGTAATGAAGCTGCTAAGGAAGCCATGTGGATGAAGAAGTTTAGCAGGGATCTCGGTGTTGTTCCTAGCATTGATGGTCCTGTTGAAATCTTCTGTGAGAATAATGGTGCAGTCGTCTTGGCTAAAGAACCCAGAGCTCATATACTCCAGAAATACCACTACATTCGAAATCTCATTGAAAGGGGAGATATCACGATCAGTAGAGTTGTATCTGAAGATAATATTGCTGATCCATTCACTAAACTATTATCACATGCTAAACATGATTCTCATACTAGGTCCATATGCATTATATCCTCTAATGAATTCACTTGAATGTATTTAATTTAGTTTGATTTATATTGGGAACTTAAGCAATGTAAAACTATATCTGTTTTGAAGATTATTATGTGAAGAACTTAATATATGCATAAGGCAGTCATTTCATTAGTTTATCATTATGTCCAATTTTGCATGTTTTTATTGACTTCTTGAATAATTATATTATTATTCAAAACATCCACAGTCGATCGTACTTTAGAAGTAAGTACTGATTCAAGGCTAATGTGAGGTATTCATAGATTGTTCATAGAGATGGACATAATATGGAGATGCGCTAATTCTAATGTGTACTTAATAGAGATCAAGTATTGGATTAACCCAAACTTAGAGATTACTTTATGGAAATTGTCATGAGTAATTTTAAGATAGTAATTTATTATATTCTTCAAATGGAGATGCATGGAGCTTTATTCTGCAGTCTGTTGTGTTTTGGTCTTTCTCCAATGTTGTTCGTAATTAGCAGCTATAAAGGGAATTTATGGGTATGCCTTGATGAGTGTCTATGTAGTCAAAATTTAGCGATATCATGGGCCCCTCGATGATTTGGTGTTGACAACAAATGTACGGTCGTACTTAAACTGAATTGATAAGGTATCAATAGTGAAGTTTGTTGTAAACATCAGAAATCTCTAATCGGGAGACATAATCTTGAATGTCTGAGACTAACAGAATTCCATGTCAAAGATTTATATTGATATCTTGTAGAACAAAGGAATATTTGATCACTTGCTTAAGGGTTGTTTCATTAGATGAGTACGCACTTGTCTAGGATGACATACACCTTACTAGGTTAAGGAATATTAGACCATACAGTTGTTATAACATGTGCAAGTGGGAGACTGTTGGTTATGTGCACATGGTCAGAACAAGTTGGTAATAACACTATATATATTAAAGTCCTTTTGGGTTACACGCAAGAGATTTAGCCAAAAGAGGTTGAAACAAAACATGAAGGACTAAGTTTATTAATATATCAAAGTAAACGTATATTAATTAGAAACTAAAATAGGATAAAAGACTAAAGTGAAAATATCAACGTTTTGAATTTAAGATCGTCCTTATCCACAAGGGATAAGACTTATCTACAAGAAGATAAGACTTATCCAAAGAGGGAAGAGATAAGCATGATGAGTATTATAGATACCAATGTATGTATGCTTCATGTGTATGTGTGGTGTGGTGTCTTATATTTTTTTTTTATGTAAGAATATTGGTATTATATATTAGTAATTGTAAGCATGTTTCTAGTCTATTACTTATTGTGCAACTGAGTGTGCAGGTTATATTAGTCACATGTTTGTCTTAAAAAATGTGTATCAATGTGTTTGATTACGTTAGTTTCATGTACAACATCAAAGGCTCATGAATGATCAACATGGTATCCATTTGTAATCATAAATTGCCATTCATCTAAATCAGTTCTAAAGCATATGATATTACAGAAAGTAATTTTTTGTAAAGATTAGGGGTCTCACTGAGAATGAAAACAATACAAAAAGTAATTATTTGTAAGGATTAGGAGTCTAACTGAGAATGAAAACATTACAGAACCACACAAGACGACTTCAAATTTGGATACTAACCTCAAGAATACAGACAAACTTGGAACGTTGGCAACTGGAAACAAGACAAAAATTAAGTTGTAATTTGATCGATGCAGAGAGGATCGACAGAACATAATTAAAAAGGTTAAAATCCTTTTCTGACTAATGGATACTAATGGATACTAACCAGGGGCGGACATGAAGGGGGCATGGCGTAGCCCGTGCCACTACTCGATTTTTTTCGCAAGTGTAAAATTTTTCGGAATTTTTTTATATTATAGTGCCACTAGAGAGGCTAGGTCCAACTAAGGTGCACCAAGTATTAATCCAAAGAAATTGGGCTATCCACACATTTATAATTTGTTAAGTTTTAGCCCAATAGCCACTACCCACAAGGCCACACTTTTAATAAAAGAACTTGGCCTAGGAATTAGGAAATACAAATCCGGAAATGGAATAAGGCAGCAAATCGGCAATCACGACAGTCGACTACTCGACTAAGTCGACTTCACGATCAAGCAGCATCAAAAGCTGCGAAACCTGCTTCTGTGCTTTTTTTTCCTAGTTTGATTAAAAGCAAGATCACGAAATTAAAAGGCAATCAGCAATCACGATCAAGAATTAGCGGTTTTGAGGTTCTTTTCTTCAAAATTGAGTTATCTACAAACCCTAGAATGAAACAAGTAAGTATTGTTTTTATAAAATTGGTTGTTTTTTATTGAAATTACGAATTGTATAAGTAACATTGGGTCCTTTTTTAAAAGACCACTCACCTCTAATGAATCAAGTGTTGAAGGATCTTCTAAAAGACCATGCTCAAATTCCAATCAATCAATCCCTTCGGTTTCTAATGTAAATCCACAAATTCCAATCAATCAACCATATATGCCCAACCCGACCCGAAAATGTCCCGCACTCATAGGTTAAATTCATTTTTGTTATTATGTATGCTTGAAAAAAAAAATTTGTGCCACTAGAGTCATTGAGTCCTGCGTCCACACCTGATACTAACCTCAAGCATACAGAAGCCTTGTAATAAACGAAACGTGTCAACATTGTTATCTGGAGAAAACGAAATCAAATTTGGAGAGTTTTTTTTTTACTTAATTAACAAGTATAGATAGATAAATTGCGCCCTTGTGTTTAGCCTCTTAGCCGGCCATTCCCTTACGTATGCTTGTGTTTATATATAGCCTTGTTTAAAGTATATTTTAGACGGGAATGAGAATATCAATTCCAATCTTCAATATTCTCAACTGAGCACAGTAGAAAAGTTTTTTCATTAACACACTTTTGGCTTGGCTCCCTTGAATACAAATCTATATGCCAAATTTGAAGATCATGACACTATAATATTTTTTGAACAGCAAGCAAAAGATTTTATACCAACCACAACCAGCGAGAAGCTATATTACAAGTATTTCATACAATCTATCCGGGGGTCTTTATAATTTTAGTTTCCTTAAACTATCGTAATTAGGAATTCGTAGAAGCTAAGAGCTATGTTTGTGCAAACAGGCTCGCGTTTTCAGTAATTTTGATTTCTCATGAATGCTGAACAAATGTCACGAATGTGCTGCTAACTAACATAAACCTTCTCTGAAAATAAACACAACTTGATAAGAGTGAAAACACGACAATCCATACCGCTATTAGAGTTATTCATCAAACTTGTAGAACATAACCGACATAATGAGAAGTTAAAACAAATTAGCTACCCATAATACTTTATTACGAAATTGTGGTTGATAAATAGGAGTCACAATCATTGATTACTCCTTAACAAAAACTATGAAAGGAAAAAAAAATGTCTCTTGTATTATATTATTCAGCATGCAGCATCCGATAAACAGAAAATCGCAACATACATTAGCATTTGCAATGACATGTGTTGCTAAAGTCTGCTTTGCAATGCCCACCATTAAAGCAGTCGGCACAAATAATATCATTACATCTGTCCATATCTTGTTGATTATTTGGATCACATTTTAATGAAACATCCACACAACACTTATGTCCAGCCATCGGCTCATCAACCATTTCCCACATAGGCATTGGCCCATCAGCAGGCTCCAAGACAGCGCTCATTAGCGGACTCCAACACAGTGCTGTAACAAGGCCAAGAAAATACTTTCAAATTAATGCGGTCATACATATGTGATATGTCTTATATATTAAGTTGGTAAGATAGTAAATTTAATAAAATAGTGTGATTCAAAACTCGAAAAGAAGGAATAATGCTAGTTTAATGGAGAGCCACCATGATGTGAAATTTTATTTTTTGCATACAAATATGCACATAAAAAAAATAATGAAGAAGGATTTAAAAACTCTAGATATTTATTTCATAAATTGGAAGTTTAGAATATTTTAGATTTATTGCAAAAGTAATATGTAAAATACTAACCACTCGAGAGAACAATGATCAGCAAGAGAACTTGGCAAAGACTTCTCATGTGAACCATTTTGTATGTTTTCTACGTAAAGAGAGAGAGATGGTATTGAATTTGTGGGTTATACTGTAGGTGATGTGGTATATATATAGGTTCCTTAGATAGTTAAACATGGTAATACAATTAATGACAATTAAAACGATTTAAGGTGGCGGTTTCGCATTCCATAATTTTTTTTTTGGTTACAAATTAAAACGTAGCATTAATTTCAAAAGGGTTACTAAAAATGCAACCAAAACAAAATCTCTCCTTTAAATAGTTATTAAATATAGTTAATTCAAGTAATATACTTTTTCGGTTACTTCCTCAATCATCGCGTTGATTCCAAAATTAAATGGTCATTTCTATTTTTTTTCTTCGATTACTAGAAAATGCAGTCTATTGAGGAGTGTACATATACGGCCGAAAGTATTCCCCTTCAATGGTTTGCCACACGCCCAAGAGAATTATATTAGACTAAATATTGCTTTCTTTTCATTAACATATTTTTGCATATAATAAAGCATCTTGAACATTATTTCAAATAAAGTCTTCAAATATGACGTACTATCATTTATGTATATCTGTTAATGCAGCAAGAAACCCAAATGGCCAAAAGGAGGGAGATTTCTAAAAATGGTGAATTTCGGCAATAATAAACTACATATAGTGCTGCAAAATGAGAAAGCGAAAATGTTGCATTAACCCATCGACGTTTTGATTTTGTATCTATTTGATCCCTTAAGTTCTTTCCTTACTATCTAGGGGCTTAATGTTTATACAACCGAGTAATAGGAAAAAATCTGAAAAAACTTGAAAAAGCTTAGGGACCATTTAGATGCACTTTCAAAATGTTGTAGGGTTACTGTAGCAAATACTTTTACTAATTCGGCTTCAATTTTATTCCCGGACGACCAAATCAACTTTAATTCGTAACCTTAAGCTCCTAAGAAACAATGAAAAAACTTAATAGACAAAATAGATACAAAATCAAAACGTGGATGAGTTAGTGTAACATTTTCCCAATGAGAAAAGTTAAAATGTCTATATTTGCTCTTCGCATTTCTTTTGTGCTCCACCTGAAAATGATATCCAAAAGTAGTGTGTTGTTTTGGGCAGAAAAAAAAAAGAGCTCATGTAAAATGCGGAAATACAACAATGACATGACGAAGTGGTTTCTTATATTATTATTTGTCTATTTGGTGTTGAAAGGCAGCTGGATTAAGCGTATGGCACTTTAACGCCCAATTTTAATGAAAATTTGGAGTTTGAGTTTCTGAAAAACTTAGTGATCATATCATCTCGTACACTTTCTGAAATTGAAATTTAATTTCGAATATATCATCTCAACTCTTAATGTTTCACATATGAAAATCAGTCCAAATAGTGTTTGCGACTGATTTCATCGGTCTTTGATGTATGTTTCTCATAATTAATTAATCTGTCTCAAATGTTGAAATCTATTCACTGACAAGTGTCCCTCCAAATCCAAAGTCAAGTGTCTTTCCCTCTGATATTAATTAAAACCGATGCAAGTCTACCAAAATACTAAAATTCAAACCGATTACATTAGTCTCTCATATATGATATTCATGATTAAATAATCAATTTTGAATACTAAAATACAGTCATAGATAAGAAGAGTCCCTCCAAATCTCAAGTTATAGATGCTTACCAGATTATCGTATTGCAGTTTCTACTAAGTTTTCCTCCAAGATTAAGACGAATGCAAGTCTATCAAAGACTAAAATTAAGTCATTAATATGTTTACCTTCAAATCTAAACTAGTGCCAACAATTCATGTCGGTTGCCAATGCGTCAAACATGAAAATCAATTGCAAATAGCATCTATGAGTGTGACCAATTCATCATTCTTTGATGTATGATATTATGTGGATAGGAACTATATAGGACCACATGGCATTGGTGCAATTACGCAATTTGGTTATAGGTTTTCTATAACTAGCTATAAAATTGAATGCATAAATTTTATTTGTAGTTTTCCTTTTTTGATTTTTTAACCTGATATTGTTTTTCATTTTCATAGACAATGTCAATTATATATGGAAACATCTTCTTTATTGAGAAATATTATATTGTTAGGAAAAAAACGTTATGTATGAACTATAAAATTCACATCATATGTCGAGTACTAATTAACAACATGAATTACAAATACAAGGCTTGTAAAAACAATCCACATTATGTAAGGTAGAAATCCCCATGTCCAAGTGAGATATGCTTATAATTTAGGAAAACCAAGTAAGCCACTAAATACTTTTTTATTCATGCCATTCATATTTGGTTTAATTTTAGGGTCGAAACCAAATAAAGAACATGTTTAGTGGTTATGTTTCAATTTTATGTATTATGAATCATCCCCACCCAAAATGTGAAGAGAATATTATAAAGAGATTTATTCAAGAAAGCCCATATATTTTGATCCTATATTTGATTAAGTCTTAATTGTTTTTTTATATTCAATTAAACCCAACATTTTGTTAAATGTTTACAATTTTAGTTATATATAGAAAGGAAATATTCATTAAAATCCTTACATTTTGACCCTTTTAACAATTTAGAATTGAATTTTCAGTTTTTATTAAATTAAGTCCTTACATTTTGACCCTATACATAATCAGTTGTAAAAATATAAAAACGACGTAACCAGCTACTATCCAAAATTGTAAGCATTTAACAAAATGTTGGGCTTAATTGAATATAAAAAAACAATTAGGACTTAATCGAATATAATATCGAAATATAAAAACTTTTCTAAATATATCCCATATTATAAAAATACGATATACGAGTTATATTATTGTTGGTCCAAATCCAAATCTTATTATCTTTTTTCCAAAGAAAAATCAAAGTATCATCATCAAAATAACCGAAATCCCAATTCAAAGTCTAATTGGTTGTCTGAAAAACCGTCTAATTAACTCAGATTGAAGTTAGGTTAATCTGAATTGAATGGTCCTAAATCTAGTTTGTGTTGCAGATAGATCAGTGAATTGTCAAAACCTAGATAAGTTTGGTGGTTGAAGTTGTAATTTTTGTCTCATGACATAAATGGTTGAACTTAGAAATTAAATTATCATGAAGCACATATATTATGCAAAGAAGAAATGCCCTAATTGACTAGATTTTACTGTATTTTAATAAATATAAATGACAAGTTTTTATCATTACGAATGTATTATTTCCTAGATGTTTGTCGATTTCATTGATATTTCTCATTTGAGTCGTACATCTAATTCTTTTTTATTAAACTTTTTTAATCATGATAAATTTTGACTTGTTTTCCTATGCGCTAATAGTATGCGTTAATGGTATCTTGACCCAAATTTGAAAATCACGAGACTTTATGATTTGTGTAGCCTAATCGTGACACCAGATTTTGAAGGGCTTACAAATCATGAATGGTTGAAGCTTCTTTATCTTGGTATTTAAAATAGATTCATACATCGATGGGACGTTGGAAGGGACTAGTTTCCTGATGTTTCAATCTTAACACGTCTTTATACATTACTCAGTTAAAGAAAGTTAAAGAAATTCGTGGCCCTATCATCACCAAGGTTCCTTAAACTTGTAAGTTCTCAAATAACCATATAAGGTTTAGACAATTGTCGTCAAGGTGCCACCAACTTTTTGATGCCGAGTTAGAAAGGTCCCAAAATTAATAACACTATATAATAAGGATGGAAACTAAAGCTTTGTTTGACGCGCTAGCTGAAAAACTAGCTTTTAGCTTACAAACTAGTTTTTCAGTAAGCTACTTGAAAGTAACTTATTGTAAAGCTAGCTTATAAGCTACTTTTTAAGCTATGATAAGTTACTTTGATGGTTTCATCAAACGCCAAATTACAATAAGCTCAAAAAGCAAGCTTGCTTATGCGTATCCAACACAACCTAAATATTAGTTCCGAAAGTTGCTGTAAAATTAAAAACTTAACGGTCATTATCATCTTTGGTTGCCGGGTATAATCCATTTTTCAAATTTGTCAAAAATAATTATGTTCCAAGACTCAAAATGCAAAAATAGCTATATTTAATCACCAAAAATTATCAATTTTACTTGAAACATGGAACAACCACAATAGTCTCAAATAGTAATTAAAATTGTAAGAACAAACATTTTGTACTAAAACCACAAAAAATCAGCTATATGTAGTAACAAAAATATAACTTACTCTTCAATAAATTGACACATAAAGGCCATAAGCCCATAAGACTATCCCCATTCATAACCCAACCCAATCCAACTTTTTATTTAAAAATCAATATCTCTATCTTCCACATAGACAACCCATTTAAACCCAATCTTTTACACACATTAACAACCCAACCCAATCCTATATTTTAATTAAAAAAACTCACAAAAATATTATTGATAGTGGTCTTATTTTGTAAAGGAAAAAATTAGGAATTATGATATCTTTTATTTATTTTTTAACAAATAATATATTTAGTTTTTAATAGAATAAAGTTTAAAGAGAAGAAAAAAGAAAAGAAAAACTAAAAAAGAAAAGGAGAGAGGGGGCATGATCCAGATCGTGGGGTAGCCTAGGTTACCAAAAGACTTTGATTTTTTATTTTCTTTTAAATCCAAATAGTGTGATCTGGATTGGAGGGATCACCAATGGATATGGTCTAACCTACCCTTTGTCTCCCCTTCTTTCCTTCTTAAAACCACATGGTCGGCATCTGGAAATTCCCATCGTTCGTTTTCCCATATCTTACCCCCCTCCGGCTACTTGTGGAAACTGAAATATCAACTCTCCTACTCGTCTTCACGGCTCCTTCTAACGCTACCGGCACCACTCTCTCTCTCTCTCTCTCTCTCTCTCTCTCTCTCTCTCTCTCTCTCTCTCTCTCTCTCTCTCTCTCTCTCTCTCCTAATCTCAGCAACCCCACCTCCTCCGCCTCTTGAAATTGGATCTGGCTTGTTCAGTTGTGGTTATATGACCAATTTAAGGTTTGTTATCTTATTTTTGGCTTCGGATCTGTGGTTCCGAGTTATTAAGGATATGATTTCAACTAGTTTGTACGTCTCTATCTTTTAAATTTAGTGAAAAAACGTTGGCCCGTGTTTATAAAAAAATTTATTGCTGGAATGGATGCTTTCCTAATTTAGATGCTTGTAGATCTGTTTTGAGTGAAAAACTGAAACGTCACCCATTATTTGATGACGTTATACTTTCCTAATTTGGGTGCTTACAGATCTGTTGTTTAACTTTATTGGATTCAGTTCCCAAATTGTTTTGAATTGAATATACCAACAATATCATTTTTTTAGGTCGTATCTGACATCAGTATATGTGGGTTCTTTTCGTTGCCCTTTCAAAAACAAAAGTATGTCCCAAACTAGTGTTTAATGCGATTTCAATGTAATTTATGTGAGTTACATGCTGCATGCTTCTTGTTTTCTTGCTTCTCATACATGTTATGCTAATTCTAAATATGCTTCTTGAAGCAAATCTGGTAGCTTTATTGAGCGTTAAAGATTTTTTTGAGCTTTTTATGAACAACAAATTTCTTCAGAAGCCGAAGCTCACACCTCTTGATATTTACTTAATCTCATTTCTTACAGGTGCTCAACATAGGTTCTATCTAAACTAATACACACATCAATGGCATGTTCATCATCATCATTTTCGTTA
The DNA here is from genome assembly GCA_023525715.1 of Cichorium intybus. NCBI lineage: Eukaryota > Viridiplantae > Streptophyta > Magnoliopsida > Asterales > Asteraceae > Cichorium > Cichorium intybus. The sequence continues at coordinate 65,550,074 of CM042012.1, read as the reverse complement.
GCTCTGACTTTTTCTTGCTAATCGTGGAAACGTGATGTTTTTCTCAGTTTTAGAGGAGATGATACTCAGCAAGACTTTTCTGGATCATCTCTACTCAGCTCTTATGGAACAAGGAATCCACACTTACGAGGATGACAATACACTTCCTTGGAGCGGATTTATCGGTCCATCCCTTATGAAGGCCATTGAAGAATCACAAATTGCTGTTATCATAATCTATAGAAAGTACGTAGAGTGGTCGTGGTGTTTGGATGAACTGGCACATATCATGAAATGCAAGTCTACAATAGGGGAAATTGTTATCCCCATCTTTTATGACGTCGATCTCTCTGCACCTCGAAAACAAAAAGAGATTATAGAGAAGCATTTGCCAAACATGAGTTGGAGAACAAGAACAAAGTTGAATCTTGGAGAAAAGCACACTGTGGATGAAAATAATATTTTTGGATAGGAAGCAAAGCACTATGCTAATGGGTAATTCTCTTCTTTGTTTTTGCAATTATGCAGTGCTTAAGATTGCGTGCTTTACAAGACATATATACAGGTTTACAACTTCTATTGAATGTGAAATATAAAGCGAATTAGGTTTACTTTTTTATGGAACATGCAACAAATTACCTGTTTTTATTAACATGAACATATGTTAATTATCGTTATGTATCCAATATGTAGGCACGGATCAAAGTGAATGGAAGAAGTTGCTGATATAATTTCACATAGGTTGCGTCTAGTAACTTCAAATGCAAATGAAAACACTTGAGTGGTGTAGAAGCTCGCGTGCAAGATTTGAAATCAAAGTTACTAAGCGGTACAGGCGGTGTGCAATCTCCCGCGAGTTCGATGGTTGTTGCTTTCTTGAAGGTATCCGAAAGGAATCAAACATGTTTTGGAAAAGTTGCAAGAACATAATCTTCCAAACGTTTTAAAATGAAAGAAATTGAAGTAAGCATAGTTGTAGAAGGACAGATGCTTGGTAATTAATAGGTCTTACAACAAAAATGTGTTGCTTATTCTTGATGATGTTTATCATGTTTAACTATCACTTAACTGGTATTGGTATTGTGAAAGGAAGCCTAATAATAATCACAAATAGAGTATCATATATAAAGGGATAATGCCTCATTAGGATAACTATCTTATGCGTTTGTTCGTATTTGGGTAACTTTTTTTTTGTACACATATGACCAATGAACTTGTATGAAGTGTTCACGTATTACTATTATTACCGGTTGGTATAGGTTACGGCTGACGTGGCGTACACGTAACATTATGCAATGACACATAAATGTAATGAATTATTGATTTTGTTACCATTATTATATACTTTTAAAAAATACACATATACTTCAAAAAGCGTATAAATACGCATATATACTTTTGAAAACGTATTTCATAATTCTAAAAACATAAAACTATGTATTATACATCTAAAAATGTATTTATACTTCTAAAATATATATTTATATTTCTAAAAACGTATTTTGGTTCTATTTTTTCACCCCTAGTACTTATACTTCTAAAACATATTTTTTAGAAGTATAAATATATCTTTCTAAAAGTATAAATATATTTTTAGAAGTATAAATACATAATTTTATGTTTTTAGAAGTATAAATACGTTTTCAGAAGTATATATGTGTATTTATATGTTTTTAGAAGTATATATACGTTTTTTAAACTATAATAATGGTAACATTTGAACAAGTTTGTTGGTTATCTATATACAAAAAAAAATTACTCAAACATGAACAAAACCAATAATTCATTACCTTTTTGTGTTATTACATAATCTTACGTGTACACCACGTCAACCGTAACTTACACCAACCGGTAATAAGGGTCATATGTGAACACTTCAAACAAGTTCGTTGGTCATATCGGTACCAAAAAAAAGTTACCCAAATACGAACAAACACAAAAGATGGTTATCCTAACGAGTCATTATCCCGCTTACAAAGTAGATGCCATACACAATATTAACTTACTAGGAGATGATGAGGATATTAAGCTCTTTTGTGAGCATGCACCTCAATATACAAAGCTATAAAAAAGCATTAGTTGCTTTCAAAAATACGTTGTTGTTCCTTATTTTATTACGGTGGTGCACTCTGCACAGTACTCACATATATATATATATATATATATATATATATATATATATATATATATATATATATATATATATATATATATATATATATATATATATATATATATATATATGCTATGATGCGACAAAGGTAATGGTTGAGCTAGCTTGGCATGATATGTTTATAAATAAATAGGAAACCTTTTAACTCAACGATGACACCAATTTTGATATAATTGAAGCAATACTAGTTTATTGCAATAGGACATCATCTACATTGTTGCAAACATGAAGAACCTTTGGTGGATTAACAGAGGAGGTGATCTTGCAAGTCATTGCTTACTAACTTTCCATCAAAAAACCTTTGATGTCTAATATTGTATTGCATAACTTTGGGTGGGTTATAAAGTAATTGTTATTGTAATCTACAAAGTGGACGATGAATTATATTTAGAACGTAAATTATGTGTAGATGTGGATGAGATTGACAGCACATGCTTATGTCTCCGTGATAATTAGTGTCATGAAACAACTTGGTTGTATATTTTCTATAATTAGCTATAGGATCGAAAGTATAGCATTTATCTTATAAATGATTTATGTTTTTTGCTTAACATGGTTTTGTTTATATTTTCATAGCCAATTGATAATTACATATGGAAAAATCTAATTTGTTTGTTTATCAAGTTGTGAAGAACAAATGTGATGTATGAACAATACATATCATTATGATTGCTTTTTTTTTTTAACTTTTTATCAAAACCATATCAGTTCTAAACAAATTTTAGGTGTAAAATAACCCAACTGCTGTAACTAGGTTGTGATATAAACTGGATTTTGGAAACCGGTTATTCATATAAAAGTTTTCTCTGAACTATTCTTCAACTACTACAAAACGATGATTTGCAACTATTATTTAACATTAACAATTTATTTTTATATCTGATTATAAAAACAAAAGAAAAAAAGAAAAAATAGGACATCAAATACCAAAAGGAAATATATTAGTAAACTAAATCCTCTAATAACTTACAACTAGGTTGAGCCCGTGCTACGCACGGGTTGGATTGGATCTTAGGGTGCCTTATGCATTTTAAACAATCAGCTATTCGTTTGTGTAATACATGCTCTTGTCTGACTTCCCCCATAATGTTGCATGTTTTTTGCCCCTGAAACTTCAACAAACCCATCAACTTATTCGACACATGTTTACAAATGTTACATTCAGTGAGGGGTATTTTAGACTCTTTTTTGTACTTTTACCTGCTGGGATTCCTTTCATGAATAGACTAATATTTATGTTTGAGCCTGCAATGAAAGGGTTCTATGCTATTTCTTACATTCTAATCAATTTTATTGTTAGCAGAATCAATTAGGTCTGAATAAGCTGCTCAAAGATTGACCTGACTAAATTAATACCATTGAGGAATGAAAATTAGGAACACCAACGATGTAAAGCTATAAATTTAATAAAATGGTTTGACTTTTGTACTTCACTTAACCTTTATAATTACACAAGAGGCAAATCAACAACCTGTTTACGATAACCCAAAAAGGAAACACAAAAGTAACTTATATTTTACAGCAGACCCATAAATGAGTAAATTAAGTGGGTACAAGGTTCACTTTTTGAAAAGAAATTCCATGGTAAAAGGTTGCAAACAATAATATCAATTTAATTTAAATTTGGATCCATAGTGGATCCATCTAATCCAATTTCATTAATCTGACCAATATCAAAACTTCAATATATATTTTAGCAACTTACAATGATATCCGTAGGCGCAAATGGCTTTGAATCTTTTTGCTCTTTTGAGATTTCAAGAAACTTTATACTTTGAACTCGGAACCTAATCTGCAATCACACATTAAAAAATATAACAAATATTTTAGTTGTATATTCTCAAGGGCAATGAGTTTCGATGTATTAGGTGTATCTTAAAACAATTAAAGAGTTTCCCTTCATCCGTCCAAATTTAGGTAACCATGTCGGTCGTTTGGCGTGTCCGGACGGGAATTGCCCTTGGTTGTCCTACCTTAGATCTTATTCCCACCTTGTTTAGAAGAAACAGAAAATACCAAAAAACAGTGAAAATGCATTATATTTGCTATAATGTTAATAGAAAGAAAGAAAAGTATAAAATCAATAAAAGTATGTTGCTATTTCTTGCATAATGTTATAAGGAGACCATACCATGTCAAGGTTGAACCTCTACATTGAACCATGGATTTGTGGTGCCAGAAATACATCAGCCTGCAAAAAGTTAAAACAACTTTAAACAACACTCAAGTCAGCTTGCGTGTCCTCGTAGACTCGTATTCAAATAAAACATATAAGTAGTATTATAAGTGTTCTTGATTAGGAAACAAAAGCTGCTTCTTCATTGTCAAACTGACATAAACAAACAAACAAACAAATTTAGTTAAAACTAAGTACAAATTCTATCCCCACCACCATCCAAACAAAATATTTTAGAAGCAAATTTAATTTTTCTGCACTAACATTAATTAAACAGCAAGGTGATCTATAGTTCTACTATTCTGCTACATGAGAGGACTATCTATGAGTCCATGCCAAGCTGTTGAACTGATTCCATTCCATCCTCCAATCTGTGATCTCCCTGATTCAACATCATGAGCCATGTTCACTTGATCTCCACCACCACCACCACCTATCGGCCATAGAAATCCCCATAATACCCCTCGTGATCTATCCTCTCAAAACTCAGATGATCTCATCATGTTGCATGTTTCTTGCTTCACTGTTGTCATTGTCATTGCTGTTGTTGCACTACAAGTACTTCCATTGTTCATCATCTGTTCTTGATGATCATGGAACATCGGATTCATGATTTCTCGATCTTGATCATGGTTTCTGTTACCATTGTTTAAACCCATCAAGTTTCCCAGACCACCCATTGTCAAATGATACAGAATAAGATTGTAGAATATTTTTCTCATATCATTCATTAAGCAGCTTCTCCTTTTGTAGCAAGGAATTACAGGTTTACAATTAATAAAGTAGAGACATAAATGTGAGTGGGAAACATCAACAAAAGTAAAAGGAAAAAAACTATCATGGGACTGACCACTATACTTAGAATATGATTTCTTTTAACACTCCCCCTCACGTTGAATGGTGGGATTCCCAAAATTCAACTTGACCAAACAATTGTTGAGAATTTTTCCATTTACAGCTTTTGTCAGAATGTCGGCTATCTGGTCTTCTGATCGAACGAATTGTAGTTCAATGATTCGAGCCTCTAGTTTTTCTTTGATGAAATGTCTGTCAACTTCCACATGTTTTGTTCGATCATGTTGTACAGGATTTTCTGATATTTGAATAGCAGCTTTATTATCACACATAATTTTACTTGTTTCTTTATGGAAGAGACATAATTCGGTGAGAAGTTTTCGTATCCATAGAGCTTCTGCGACTCCTCGTGCTATTCCTCTGAACTCTGCTTCAGCACTAGAAAGGGATACCACCTTTTGTTTCTTACTTCTCCATGTGACTAAATTTCCGCCAACTAAGGTAAAGTATCCCGAGGTTGATCTTCGATTTCCCTTGTCTCCTGCCCAATCTGCGTCAGTATAGATCTGGGTTTTGAGATGCCTGTTTGCTTTAAACAACACTCCGTGCCCTGCTGTTCTCTTGAGATATCTGATAATTCTCCATACTGCCTCCATATGAGAGACCTGGGGTTGGTGCATAAATTGACTCACTACCCCTACTGCATATGAAATATCTGGGCGGGTATGTGAGAGATATATCAATTTTCCCACGATTTGTTGGTACCTTTCTTTATCTGCTGATTTTGCTTGGTCGTCTATATACAACTTTTGGTTTGTCACCATGGGAGTTTCTGCAGGTTTGCAATCAATCATTCCAGTTTCTGCTAGTAGGTCTAGGACATATTTCTTCTGGCAGATAAAAATTCCTTGTATTGACCTTAACACTTCAATTCCAAGAAAGTACTTGAGCTGGCCTAGATCTTTCATCTCGAACTCTTGGAATAAGTTCTTTCTTAGTTTTGCCATTTCTTCCTCATCATTTCCTGTAATTATCATATCATCAACATAGATAATTAAGCATGTTATACGTTCATTTCTTCTTTTAAGGAACAAAGTATGATCAGAGTTGCTTTGCTTGAAACCATATTTTTTCATTGCTAAGGTGAATCTACCAAACCAAGCTCGAGGAGATTGCTTCAATCCATAGAGAGATTTCTTTAGGCGACAAACTTCACCTGGTTTGAAACTCTTCATGAAACCAGGAGGTGCTTCCATATAAACTTCTTCTTTTAGTTCTCCATGTAGAAAAGCATTTTTAACGTCAAATTGATGTAGCGGCCATCCTTCATTTGCAGCAATGGAAAAAAGGACTCTAATAGTGTCAATCTTTGCAACCGGGGAAAAAGTCTCAGCATAATCAATTCCATAGGTTTGGGTATAACCTTTGGCAACCAACCTTGCTTTATACCTTTCAATAGTACCATCAGGTTTATGTTTTATTGTAAAGACCCATCGACATCCTACTGTTTTTTTTTCGTTTGGAATAACACATTTTTTCCATGTGTCATTTTTCACTAGGGCTTCTATTTCAGTTTCCATTGCGTTTCTCCAGTTCTTCATCTTCAAGGCTTGCTCTACGTTGGTTGGAATTTCGTCAGAGTATAGTGCAGCATTGAAGGCCCTAGCTTTTTGAGTTAAGTTACCATTAGCCATATTTGTCATAGGATATCTAGAACCTCGAGATTCTCTTTCTGGAGAATATCTTTTTGGTGGAATCCCTCTGTTAGTTCTTGGTGGTAACATATATCTTTCTGTTGGTTGTTCCTGTATTAGTTCTTCTTGTTCTGTGGCAATTTCATGATCTGAAGTAACAAGATCAATGTAACGCCCGGTTTTCAGCCTGGAATTTACAAGATAATATCACCAGGGATCGTCCCATGATCCAAGCCAAGCGTTACCTATCCTGCAAAACCACATAAAATAAAGGGGTAAGCTATAAAGCTTAGTGAGTAATCTAATCACAGTATGACCTATATGGTCACACACGTTACAGGATCACCATTCATGCCATCTTCACAGTCCTATCTGACTCGTACTTCACACTGTGAAACTACCGTATTACCCGACGTCACTCGCTATACAGTATCATCCACTGATACTCACTATTAGACTGTCCTACACAGTCTTATCTTACATCGTCACGACTCACCTCTTTAGCTACTGTCACATCTTTTTATTTATTATTTGGTATTAGCTTTCACGAATACTTATACCGTCTCACAGTATACCCATTCACTTAACGGCTTTCTCATACAGGTATGGTCATAGTACATCTATGATTACCTCGTGTTTTATTATTATATGGTAAATCTTGCAGTCCCCTGACTTGCATTATATACCATTACTTAATCACTCTGCTCAGTATCATCTTGTGATACTTTTAGATTTATAATTTCGACTTACCCTCACGACAACACACCTGTTTCCCACATAAGTATTATTATAATACTTTACAGCTTTATATTTCCTTCAATAATTCCAATACGGCACTCCATGATTTATCAAGTAAAGAACGCCAGGTAGAAGATTAGTTGGGATGGCAGGATCCTTTCAGCATTTTAGCCTTTCGGAAAATCCAACAACCAGATCCCAAGTAATCGGCCTAGTCACCGTCTTCGTAAGTAAATCAATCGGCATTACCCTTGGAATTATGAATTATTGGAAATAAGTCTATTACACCCTTCGTATTTTATAGTTTAATACATATAAACTATTAGGGAGATACGGTAGCGATTACTCACCTGAGATTGGCGTTTTCTCGGAGTCCTGTCGCATTTCCCGTTCTGAACCGCTGACAGTTCCCGAGCACCTCGTTGCTAGCTACCACTAGTTTCTCACCTCCCATCATCCTCCCTCAACATATTTTCCTTACCAGAACACTCCTCTATATCTTATATGTGTTTGGTGTGTGTTTTGCCTCAAAATGAGGCTGAGAACTCGTATTTATAGGCCTCCTGGACCCCCGTCGCGACGCGATCCAACCCCAGATCGCGTCCCTATCTCATACGTAAGCGCTTACTTCAACACGCACTCAAATAACACTGCCGACAAAGATCGCGTCGCGATCCCATACCCCGTCGCGTCGCGATCTACAAAATTTTTACCACTTAAACTAGACTCAATTTGCAAACTTTGTGCACTGGTTTGAGGTCAATCCGATTTTTATAGAATTAATTATGATTTTTCTAAGATCGGCATACAATGCTGATTTTTATAACTAATGTTTTTCTTAGCTTATAATGACCATAACATCATTACCTGGTTACACCAAATGATATAACGCTCTTACTTTTGATCTAAAATTCTATCTCGGACACAGGTGTTACAATTCTCTCCCCCTTAAAAAGATTTCGTCCCCGAAATCTCCAGCATCGACTATATTTTGTTTCTTTCACCACATCATATCACAATCCCTGCTCTTCACAACCTCAACAGCTCAGCTATTCGTCCTTTCATCGACCCTTCACGGTATCGAGTCATAAAAATTTACTAGACACCCAACTGCATGTGTGTTAGAACTGTCGGCCAATAAAGCCATCACAACACTTGTATGTGGTCCCACCACAATTACTGCTCATACGATTATCACAACACATATGTGGTCCCACCACATATACTAGTAATGTGGCCCCGCTAAATAAGTGGTCACAACCACAAGTACTAGCAATCCCACAGAATAAATGGTCACAACTACAAGTTACCAGTGGCCCCACGGAATAGGTGGTCCCAACAACAAGTACAAGTAGCCCACAGCATAAGTGGTCCCAACCACAATACTAGTAGCCCCACCTAATAAGTGGTCCCAACTACAAGTATAAGTGGCCCCACAGAATAAACAGCTTTTCGCTCTAAAGGCTTAACAGCTAACACACACAACTGCACAGCTCTGCAACCAACCTCATGACAACAAGAATCCTCATATCAGCTTAGCCTCCACATACAACTACAAAATCTCTACCCATAATATGATAGCATATCCATAGTTATCACCACCTAATACTCACGTATTCGTCTCCTTCTGAACCCTCTACGATATCGAGTCCCAAAGACTCAACGTACACCCTAGAACTGCCGACCGATTAGGTCATCTCAACACTCACTAAATTTGTATTTACTTCTCTAAGTAACTACTCACACTTCTCTTTTTAAACAGATGCTTTTTATTTAAAAACATTTACTCTTTTGATTTCCATTAGTCATAACAATGACTTCTTTAGTCATAAAATGACTCTTTTTAAAGGATTATTCATTTCACACTTTGTCATAAAATAACTTTTTCAGCAAAATAACTCTTTCTTTGAAATATCTCTCTACTTGTAAAATTCTGGTCATAAAATAACCTTTATATCAGTAGAAAAATCAACTATGTTTTGGGAAAATACCCCATTACATTCTTTGGTTATAACCTCACCTTTATTTGTTTAGTGATGTTTGAATTGTCCCTGGTACTTAGACATTAACTAAGTAAAATAGTACCCTTAATTCTTCTAGAATGGAAGGAATAAATTAATCCATCCTAGTCTTATGTTTACTCAGGACATCTACCAGCCTTACTTCTTTTATGTCTCCGGTCAATTTTCCACATAATCTACTCTACCCAGTATCTCAAGTTATACTCTCCTGCTTAATATTCTGAGCCGCGTATACTCAGTACGTCGAGTCATACGTATCTGCTCAAACTTAACCTACTCAGCACTCGGAGCCGCGCATACTCTGTACGTCGAGTCATGTGTATCTGCTCAAACTCCACCGCTCAGCACTCGGAGCCGCGCATATCCTGTACGTTGGATCATGCGTATCTGCTCAGTGCATCTTACGAACATCTTTATTTTGCTCAGTACGTCGAGCCACCCTTTATCTCTCAATTCCTCAACCCCATATTATCCACATGCTAGACTTAGACATGTTTAGTACTACCACATACCTCAACACTTGTCTCATTTAGAGATTGTATAATTCCTCACGAACTCATTTCTTATAGTTCTTACCATCTCACATCCAATCATCACATATATTTATCACTTTTTCTTTCCTATGGCTGTCGCCAAAAACATATATTTTCATGAATCCACCCACCAACTCGTGCTTTCAAAATTTTAATTTCAACTTATACTTTTTCAAAACATTTTCCAAATTATTTTGGACTCAGCTTCAGATCAGCTTGTCAAAATCCTTCGTATTTCTCAGCTATACCCTACTTTTCAAATTTCCCAAAAATTTTCTTTGAAATCAACTTTCAAATCTTTTTATTTGACAAAATTTGCATCTGGATTTACTTTTAATACCTTTCCCGTATTTGGAAAATACCACACAAACTCACTCATTTTCTCTAGTTCTTTTTTTTTATCTCTAAAAGAGTTTACTAACATTTTTATTATCATGTTAGAATAACTGCTTTATCTACGTTCGACTTTTATCACAATATGTTTGTGATTTTTTTTTATATTTTAGCACACAATTCTCATGTGTCTACTAATTTGAGTCTAGGGATCTTATCCTAATTCACTCAAATCTTGGCTCTGATACCAACTTGTAACGCCCGGTTTTCAGCCTGGAATTTACAAGATAATATCACCAGGGATCGTCCCATGATCCAAGCCAAGCGTTACCTATCCTGCAAAACCACATAAAATAAAGGGGTAAGCTATAAAGCTTAGTGAGTAATCTAATCACAGTATGACCTATATGGTCACACACGTTACAGGATCACCATTCCTGCCATCTTCACAGTCCTATCTGACTCGTACTTCACACTGTGAAACTACCGTATTACCCGACGTCACTCGCTATACAGTATCATCCACTGATACTCACTATTAGACTGTCCTACACAGTCTTATCTTACATCGTCACGACTCACCTCTTTAGCTACTGTCACCTCTTTTTATTTATTATTTGGTATTAGCTTTCACGCATACTTATACCGTCTCACAGTATACCCATTCACTTAACGGCTTTCTCATACAGGTATGGTCATAGTACATCTATGATTACCTCGTGTTTTATTATTATATGGTAAATCTTGCAGTCCCCTGACTTGCATTATATACCATTACTTAATCACTCTGCTCAGTATCATCTTGTGATACTTTTAGATTTATAATTTCGACTTACCCTCACGACAACACACCTGTTTCCCACATAAGTATTATTATAATACTTTACAGCTTTATATTTCCTTCAATAATTCCAATACGGCACTCCATGATTTATCAAGTAAAGAACGGCCAGGTAGAAGATTAGTTGGGATGGCAGGATCCTTTCAGCATTTTAGCCTTTCGGAAAATCCAACAACCAGATCCCAAGTAATCGGCCTAGTCACCGTCTTCGTAAGTAAATCAATCGGCATTACCCTTGGAATTATGAATTATTGGAAATAAGTCTATTACACCCTTCGTATTTTATAGTTTAATACATATAAACTATTAGGGAGATACGGTAGCGATTACTCACCTGAGATTGGCGTTTTCTCGGAGTCTTGTCGCATTTCCCGTTCTGAACCGCTGACAGTTCCCGAGCACCTCGTTGCTAGCTACCACTAGTTTCTCACCTCCCATCATCCTCCCTCAACATATTTTCCTTACCAGAACACTCATCTATATCTTATATGTGTTTGGTGTGTGTTTTGCCTCAAAATGAGGCTGAGAACTCGTATTTATAGGCCTCCTGGACCCCCGTCGCGACGCGATCCAACCCCAGATCGCGTCCCTATCTCATACGTAAGCGCTTACTTCAACACGCACTCAAATAACACTGCCGACAAAGATCTCGTCGCGATCCCATACCCCGTCGCGTCGCGATCTACAAAATTTTTACCACTTAAACTAGACTCAATTTGCAAACTTTGTGCACTGGTTTGAGGTCAATCCGATTTTTATAGAATTAATTATGATTTTTCTAAGATCGGCATACAATGCTGATTTTTATAACTAATGTTTTTCTTAGCTTATAATGACCATAACATCATTACCTGGTTACACCAAATGATATAACGCTCTTACTTTTGATCTAAAATTCTATCTCGGACACGGGTGTTACAATCAACATGTTCAGGAGAATCAGGAGTATGTGGAGACTGAGTATTACATACCTCGGATGTCAGGTTGGGAGACTGATCTGGGATGGCACTGGAGTTAGGATTTGTATATTGTGTGGACATGTTGTGTGTTTTTTCTTGAGCAGTATTGTTGGGTAACTCTTGAGTATTGTGGATATTTTCTTCAGATGTTGTCTGAACATATTCTAACCAACTTAGTGCGTCTGAATATACTATCTCCCCCTGACCACTACGTTGGGAGGCATAGTAGTATTCTGTTTCAAGAAAATCACAGTTCATAGTGGTGAACATGTGATGAGTCTTGGGATTATAACATCTGTATCCCTTTTGATTCATTCCATATTCAACAAATACACATTTTTCAGCACATAGGTCGAGTTTATTTCGCTGAGACTTCAGTATATGAACAAATGTAGTGCACCCAAAAATCTTTGGCTCTAGCATAAGAAATGAGGGAATTTTGACAAATTCTGATAGGGTTTGTAGTGGAGTTTTAAATTTGAGAATATTGGTTGGAAGTCGGTTTATAAGGTACGTAGCTGTGGCAAGAGCTTCAGGCCAAAAAGATTTTGGAACTTTTGATTCGATTAAAAGGGCTCTAGTAATTTCTAACAAAAAACGGTTTTTTCTTTCAGCTACACCATTTTGTTCAGGGGTACGTGGGCATGTAGTTTGATGGATCATTCCTTTTGATTGAAAAAATTGTTTCATAGAGGTGTTAACGAATTCTCCTCCATTGTCAGATCGAAAAATTTGAATATTTTTTTGAAATTGGGTTTGAATCATGGTATGAAACATAACGAATTTGTCAAGGACTTCGGATTTATTTTTCAAGAAATAAATCCATGTCATACGAGTGCAGTCATCAATAAACAACACAAAGAAACGAAGGTTTTGTCCTCCAATGAATGGCGAGGGGCCCCATACATCAGAATGAATTAGTGAGAAAGGGATATCAACCCTGGTGTTATTTGGTTTGAATGTTTGTCTATGGCTTTTGGCTAACACACATGTTTCACATAGCGATAAATTTTTCGAAGGAAACAATTTAGGGAATAGAGTATGTAAATAACCCGTAGATGGATGTCCCAATCTTCTGTGCCATAACCATGCTTCTCTTTCTGTGGTTCCATGAGCCATCATCACAGTACCATTTTGAGTCACCTCGTCCACATAATACAATCCTTGTCTCTCAGTGCCACGCCCAATGATCGCCCCTGTCCTGATATCCTGTAAGATACAAAAAATGGGATGCATTAGAACCGAGCAATTTAGTTCTTTTGTAACATTACTTATTGATAACAAGTTTTGTGATAGAGATGGGACATAGAGACAATTAGAGAGTTTTAACATAGGAGAAATCGCAATTGTTCCTCCTTGTTTAACTTCCATTTTTTCACCATTTGCAGTTTGTATATGTGCTTTCCGCGGTTTGGATAGCGAAATAAGATCCGACATTTCATAAGTCATGGTATCGGTGGCCCCGCTGTCAAGTATCCAAGTTTTATCTCGCATATTATCACAAGAAAACATCATATTTGCATTTCCTCCGATTTTGGGATCTTTTCTGCAGTTTTTTAAACTCTTCTCTATATAAAGAACAAAGGAGTAATCTTCAGGGGGCTTTCTGTCATTTCCTCTTTTCTGGGGTCTAAATCAATTTTTATTGATTTAGGTTTAAACATCAGGAACCCTTCGTTCCCATTTACTGCATTATTTGTTTCTCCTTTTGATCCCAAAGCTCCGCCTCCAAACCCACAGCTATCGTCGCCGGTTTTATCGTCGGTTTTGTCGCCAGATGCTGTACCGACCGGAGCCAAAGTCGCAGACAAGTGGAGCTCGCCTGATGCTGTACCGATCGGAGCCAAAGTCGCAGACAAGTTGAGTGGAGGTTGAGCGGAGGTTGTACACTCGCCGGATGTTGTACCGATCGGTTTTGTCGTCGGTTTTCCCGCTGCAATACCGGTCGGAGACGAAGGTATCGTCGCCGGATTTCTCCCTTCGAAACCCGATGCTACAGCTCCAAACCCGTCGAACCTGTTGCAGTTGCCGTCGATGGTGGCACCGCTGTTGTCCACGGCGGCGTCGTTTGTTCCGATCGTTTTGGAGGTGGTACCATCCGGAGCAGGGGTTGTACCGAGTGGAGTGGGGGTTGTACACTCGCCGAACGTACCAAGCGTAGCGGAGGTTGTACCGAGGGAAAAAGATTCGTGGATTTGCAGATACCACCGTTTGTGAAGTCGCATATCCCGCTGCTATACCTCCAACTCCATCATAGCTGTCGGCGGTGGAAGCTTTGTCGCCGTTATCCCTTCCGTCTTGTCCGGTGAGAGTTTTGCCTTTTTTTTGTCCGTCGATCCACCACTCGGGGTACCCGACAAGTTTGAAGCATTGTTCATTGGTATGTTTCATCATCCCGTAGTGTGATAACAGGGCTTTTGATTTTCCGTCTATAGCGACCCGAATCATCCGGGTCCATAGATCGTAGTTTTGGCTATTGAGTTTGAGGTTGATTTTTGGGTTTTGTGGTTTGGATTTTCTGATCAGATTTGCTAGTTGTATAGCCAAATCTGTATTTGAATTATCATCTTCTGACATTTTGTAGCCAGATGAATGAATAGAATCTTAACACTGCTCTGATACCATGTCAAATGATACAGAATAAGATTACAGAATAAGATTGTAGAATATTTTTCTCATATCATTCATTAAGCAGCTTCTCCTTTTGTAGCAAGGAATTACAGGTTTACAATTAATAAAGTAGAGACATAAATGTGAGTGGGAAACATCAACAAAAGTAAAAGGAAAAAAACTATCATGGGACTGACCACTATACTTAGAATATGATTTCTTTTAACACCCATATCTGCATTTCCGTTATTACCCCCATTATACAACACATTCTGAAATCCATTCGAGGTGTTCTCAAGAAACCCTCCCCTGATCGCATCAAGAAAACCCAAGTTGTGATTGGAACCGGGATCGTTTTGGTCACCAAAAAATTAACCTGATAACCTCACAACTTCAGAAGTTTCATAATCAGAAGAATCGGAACCGTAATGGTGAAATTAAGAATTGGAATCTTGTCTATACACACAACAACAGATCGAGTAATCATAAAACTGGATGAAGAAGATTAAATTAGAGTAAAAGTAGGGATCTACACACCTTATTTGCAGATTGATTGAAAGATTTAAAGAGAAATCAGACAAAATTTCCGAGAGGCTTTTTAGGGCTATCTCAAACTCCTCGAGGTGGTCACCTCTTCGTCTTCAAAAGTCTGTGGTTGCTTACGGTAGGGGAGTTCGGTGGGGCGGAGGCTGATGGTGAGAAAAGCAGGTTGTGGAAGGCGGTCTATCATGGCGGCGTAATCCAGGAACTGGAGAAGAAACAGAGAAAAAAACAAAAATTGGATCAGTGTTTGAAGCTGTTCGCTTGATTGCCTCTGTGTTTGTACCTGTGGATGGGGATCAGATAACGAAGAGGTGGCGGGAGGGAAATAAAGAAAGAGATGGCGGAACGGTGAAGCAGACAGGAGGTGTCGGATGGAGAGGAAGCAGAAACGCGGGAATGTGGCAGCCGATAATAGGGCAAAATGAAGTATCCCGCTAAAAATCCCAAACCCCCTACCAGCTAAAAGCTTCTAGAAATCGGTTCATAATTCATCTATATAGTAATATTCTTTTTTTCTCTCCGTTTAGTTTATTTCGATTTAATCTTCGTCATTCTTTAGGTTGTCGTTTTCGTTTTGTTTGGTAAGTGGGTGTGATATTGTTAATACTGCTTCATGTATTTATTCTTCGATTTTTTCAATTTTGCCTCAACTAAAACTAGATTTTGTATTTGTTCTATGATATCCAAGTAATTCTTTAAACAAATGCATATTAGCTGGTAGCTGGTAGTGGTTAGCTGTAAGCGGTTAGCAGTTAGCCGGAAGCTAGTAGCGGTTAACGGTTAGCTGGTAGCTGTGACTTTTATTGCTGCAGAAGTGTTCGACAAAAGCAGCTGTTAGCTTTTAGAAATGTAAAATAATATAAAAATCAAAAGTCAAACGCTAAACGCTCTCAAAAGCTAATCGAAATAGCTTTTGGATTATGAGCGTTTTGTTAAAAATAAAAGCTAAAAGCTCTTGCTGCCGAACGAGGTTTTTTCATTTTTTCCAGCGGTTTCCTAAAAGCTAAACGCTAAACGCTCCCAAAAACTCTCAAAAGCTGCGTGCCGAACACGCCCAAGATAATCTAAAAACATTACAGGGTGAGTTTTGTTCTTTTTAACGATATTTTGAAGGAATCTTCAAAGTACCATAATTCATATGATACGACGGCTAGAATTGAAATTATGATTTTTTTTGTCTACCTAGCCAAAATATCTAGATTTCTTTATTTGTTAACAGTTATGTGTGGTAAAACATCAGTCCGAGTGTAATTTTTTAATTCGTTAGTACGAGTGTTAGTTGGTGCTTGTTTAGTAGCTTCATTACGTAAAAATATAATGTCTAATTGCATAGTCATCACTGTCGCCGTGACCCTCATAAGATCACATGTCACCGTATTGTTCTCACCATATTTGGTTAACTAAAAGTTGTATACTTTTGCAAAATTTTAGGGTAATTTAAAAAAAATATATAAGTTTACAAAAAATCTCAGCTTTGATACTATGTTGTTTTTGCAATTTACCAAAAATTTATGTAAAAACCGAGATTTTCTGTAAACTTAGTGTTTGTTTCTTTTCTCTTTTTTCTTTCTTTACAATTTACCCAAAGTTTTATTGCAATTATCTTTTCTCGTTTTGGACAAAAGAGGCGTCTTGATAGATCAAACCTAAAATCCTTGACAATATTATTCTATCTATTAAAAAGCGTATTTTTTCTGTTCGTTACATGGGGTTTTTTTTGTTTTGTAACGCGGATCTTATGCCGGATCCGGGTCTTTCTATTCGGATCTATGTGGATAAGGGTTTCCACGTCGTTCTGATATACTGTGATGATTTTCCGTCTTCTTCATTCCACCGCTTCACTCCTCGATTTCTCCCACCGCCATCTAATATTCCGGATGCTTCTCCCATCGCATCATCTTCATCATCTCACTTCGCCTTCATCTTCTTTCTTGCAATCGATGCCGTCTTTTGTTGATTTTAACAATTGTATCAGGTTCAACATATGATTAGAAAAGAGAAGATGATTGCGGCATATGATTTCATCGATATATATTGTCAACTTACTGATGTAGTGGATGAGGAGTATATCGATTTCAAACTCGCCGTATCATCATAATCAACCTTATAGGCCTCCAAAAGGTGCTCGATGTTTGTTGTGATGGCGAGAGCGAGTCTTAGGTTTGGGGACGTTTATGAGAGAATCGAGAATTCAAAGCAGGAAGAGATGATCAAATTGGAGAAACAAAGAATGGAATTCACCAAAGAAGTTGAGTTTCAAAGGTTGAATATGTTTATGGAAACTCAACTTGAGCTTGACAAAATGAAGAAGAAGAAACCATCCACAACAGGATCCAGTCCAGGTATAACACTCCCCTTAAAATAAATCATCATCAAATCAACCTTCGATTTCAGATTATGACCACAAATTGGAAGCTAATTTCATGTAAAAACATTGTCTTTGTACTCTGTTCCTTTCCATTTCAATTTAAAATTCTACCTTTCGGCAATGCCCACGAATAGCTATGAGATGAAACTCAAGAATACTCCACACGGCTCGGATTTGAAGGAACAGAAAGTGTTGTTTCGCAGTGAAGAATGTAGAGAACAAGCAAAGGTATATAATACCCACAACCTGTTTGAGACTTTGTCTCTTATAGAAATGCCTGAATGAGCATCACTGATTTACACACACCAAAATGTTAATAAATTTACCACATGATCGTAACATACAAACCTTAATCCACCATCGTTTAAAATTATCCCCCCATTGCAAATTTAGGAGCATATCTTACAAACTCTGCGTATCCTACAAACTCTCATTCACTTATACTGTATTCATTAGGGATTCTATGAAGTTGAAAAGGAATCAGATTGGTCCGCATTTGTTTCTCATTGTGGGTATAGATTTTCCCAGATTCTTGCTCTGTTATTTTCTCGTAGCTTTAGCCACTTACATCTGGATTTATCAGATTACAAATTCTAATTGAATCTTCTTTCTTAAAGAACCTGAGCTTTAAAATACCCATTTCTTGCCAAACGATTGGCTTGCATGGTACTTTCCAGAACAATTTCTTTAAACTATCTAGACATACTCCAGCTTACACTTTTGTCTCCTGAAATGATCTCACAGGTAATCTTCTTATAAATTTTAATTTTTAATAAATTCCAAGTTACCATATATTCCGACACATTCTTTTGATAACATTTCTCAGATGGAAGAGGAGTTTGGTTTATTAATAGGTGCCCTAGAAGCTTCAGGCATAACAACCAAACAACTAACATGTAATTTCACAATCATTTCTCAAAGTTGATAATTATCTTAAAAGTTTATGTTTGTAAATAACTTTCAATAATTTAATATATAGTTTTAACAACTGAATGGTATACTGGTGTACTTGCGCGAATTCGTATCAATGCAGTTCATATTGGATTGGCTGGAGGAACTTCTTATGAAGATTTACTTGCATCAGCAATTGCATCAGTAAAATCAGAAGCTTCAGTTGGCAATGCTGTTTATCTGCTTCCATCTTTTTATAAGCATGACTGTGGTAAGTCCAATATTTAAAATAGAAATTATTATAAAAATGAAAATTTGTAATTGAGTTAGGATTGATTTTCGTGATATAGATCCTAATACGCATATAGTTTGGGTGGAAAATGTGGATGCAAGATTGAAAGCTTTGAGAGACATTTCAATTTCAAATTCTTTTCTTTACCAGGTCAAATTTGAGGACAATCGAGTCACTATTTTCACTATAGTTTGCTCCTGGTACTGGATCGGTCACTATTTTCACAAACGAAAAGGGTGGAGCCATTGATGATTATGTGCTCATGTCTCACGAAAGTGACAGATGATCATATTTACCTGGTTGTTAACACTGGCTGTAGAGATAAGGATTTGTCCCACATTGAAGAACATATGAAGGCTTTTAAAGCCAAAGGTGGAGATGTTGGCTGGCACATCTATGATGAGAGATCTCATTTGGCTCTCCAGGTATGATCAAGAATTCAAGATTTAATCTTTCTTGAATAAAGTTACGATTTTTTTTACTTATTGGATGTAAAATATAACTCAATTTGCTCTTTTTTGTTACAATGATTTGTATTTTGTTTTCCATATTGTTGTTGTGGTGCAGGGTCCTCTTGCAGGTTCAATTCTTCAGTATTTGACAAAAGAGGACTAGAGCAAAATGTACTTTGGGGAGTTTCGTATTATAGATATCAATGTTTCCAAATGTTTTCTAACTAGAACCGGGTACGTTTTTAGATGGAAAATAGATAAAATTGTATAAAGTGCTCTGTTCTAAATAAGGGTACATTTAAAAAAAATTAGGACTTAATGGAGAAAGCACAATTCTTAGATCTTTTAAGTGGTTCTTTCTGAATTAAGTCAAAAAGAAACACTCATATGTAGCTTATGAGATTAACTCATGTCCCTGTTAAGTTAATTGACTAAAAAAGAAAGTGTTAAATGTAAAGATAGTTTTTTTTTCTTATAGCATCATACTTTCATTTCTTTCTATTACAACATTGTACTTACTGTTTTTTCTTATTAAGGATTATACGTTAAAAAATATACCAAGGTTATAGTTTTTATTCTTTTTCTTACAGGAACATTATTAGACATCTATAAAGCTCCCAAATTATTGCAATGTCATCCAAATACAAACTATAATCGGGTTTATTTTCCATGGTATTATGTTCTTATAATAAAAAACAGCGGTATTATTCTGCGGATTTTTTAAAGTAAAATGCCTTAATAAGAAAAAGCCGAAAGTAAAGGTAATAGAAAGAAACGAAAGTAGGATGCTATAACACACAACTAAACGAAAGTACATTGCTATTTAACATGTTTGTCAGGTACACCGGTGAAGATGGATTGAAAATGTCGGTCCCTTCAGAGAACGCAGTCAACCTCGCAAAAGCAATTCAAGAAAAATCCAAAGGAAAAGTACGGTTGATAGGTTTTGGGGCCCGTGACAGTCTTCATCTAGAAGCCGGGCTATGCCTTTATGGAAATGACATGGAGCAACACATAACACCCGTTGAAGCCGGGCTCCCTTGGGCCATTGGGAAATGAAGACGGGCCGAAGGCGGGTTTCTTGGTGCTGAAAAGACTACGATTTACAACTGTTAATCGTTTATAATCACATTTCCGAGGTCAATTGTTTATCTTCTGTCGACACCAACCACGGGAAACCCCATACCCCTAAGGTTAGTTAGTTGGTTGTTTTTATGCTATATATTATGTGCGTTTCTAATTTCTATTAATTTGATATTTTGATTAAACATTTTATTGTTTAGGATTTGGGAAATAGTTTGTGGTTTACATTATTATCATCCAAAATTAAACGTAACACAAATGAAGTAAAACAGAAATCCATGTGTGGATACTTTTGGAGGCTATTAAAGCTACTTTCTGATGATTAATCTGCAACTACGTATCAGGTAAATAAACTATACTTTAACACCTCTGTTTAGTATTCCTATAGTTCCATAATGTGGTCCTTCGTCCTACAGTAACAGTGGAATTCCCTAGGAAAGACCAACAATTTAACCCTATACATTATTCTTTTCACTTCCATTGGAAAGTCTGTTGTCCCATGGTATTTAGGTATCTATTCATGTGGATTTTGTGGTTAAGGTGCCACGACCGCATGTTTTGGAGATAATTCAGCAAGAGTACAAGATGGTCTGAATGTTTCTTAGAGTAAGGGCTTTGGTCTTGGTGTAAGGAGGGGCAAATGTGTCATTTTAGCTGATTCATTGCTATCTGCACAATATGGAACTTTCCACAAGATGTTTCTTGCTTTAACTCGTGTTCAACCCCTCATTGATTTCCCATCAGGTTCAACTTTCTTACAAGCTCCACTCATCTCGCAAAAGATTTATACAATTCCCAAACACCTAATCTTGAAACATTTCAAGAATTTTGTCCCAGTACCACCTTTTCATTTTAACAATAGCTAATCTTTTTTTGACATTTCTTTTTGGATTTATGTATGTTTGTGTTAATAATAATTGAATAATGATGATTTTGAACTTGGTACAGGTGGTAGGACCATTTTCCTTCAGAACCATTTAGATTACCTTCACATAGATTGAGCATATTGACAATTCACTTCAGCCTATAACCATCTTTCAAGTATCAGAGAATCTCAAGGAGAAGGTTTCTGCTGCTACAGAAGAGGTTTGTGAATCTACTTATTTCCTCTTCTTTGAACTTTGGACAGTTGTATGTTGTCATGTGAGATTGGATAATGAACTTAAGGGTTGTTTCTTTTTGACTTAATGCATACAGATATATAAGGCCGTTTATTTTTTACTTGGTACAATTAGAATGACTTAGTGTATACAGATATATAAAGTTGTCTATTTTTTTGGAATTTGGAACAAAAGAGAAAGGGAACATGCAAAAACTGCAATTGATACGCTGTTTTTTCTTGCATTTTTCCGGACCCGTGCTCCAGCAATACCGAACCCGTGCGGAGCACGGACTCCCGCTAGTTTTTAATTAAAATTTGTATAATGGTTGGTTTTAAAGTATCGATGCAAGTAAAAACGGCTGACAACTTCTTAAAATAATTTATAAATTTTTCTTTCACCAGTTTTACCATTTTAAAAAAGGACGCTCTTTCGCTTGCATTTATTCTTAATTTAATATGATTACCATCATTTTAAAGATTTCTTAATTGATAGATATTGGAAGCTGACTTACAACAAGTGGCAATGGTAATGGGGGTAACAGAGGAAATTGATGTAACGGATGATATAAGTAATGCGGATGCTATATTAGCATCAAGTTACGAAATGAAAGAGAATCCATGGATAAGAAGTGTTGCTAAATTTCACCAATTGCCCGTGTTTGTTATCAAGGTAATTTGTTGTGTTTTTGTTTCAAGTAGTAAAAGCGAATGTAGATTTGAATATGTGATTGTGACAATTTATCATATGGTTTTGAACCGCAGTCAACTACCATGGCTCAAATGGTGAAAGCAATTCGAATGATTCTTGGAAGGGACTCATTTGGTGCTAAATTGAAACAAACTAGAAAAAGTTCAATTGATATTGAGATTGAAGATGATGTACCAAGAAGAAAACCATCATTAGAGGAGATTGATGCGTTAGAGGTATGTTTTCTTGCTACTACTCCATTTTCAAATATTTTTATTTATAAAATATGGTTTATTTTTAAGTTTGTATTTTGCTAATAGTCTTGTAAACTTTTTGTAGGAAGTACGACTTGCTATCGAATATATTGTGATTCCAAGTGGCGAACCTGTAGAGCTTCTACCTCGATGCTCAGAGATAATCGCGCAACAACTCGAGCTTGTAAAAAGTTATCAATTGGCTGTTGAAAACTCGGGCACTGATCTCAATCCAAGGATCCAAATTCTTCCCCACAAATTGAACAAAAAATCGGGAAAAAGTACACCTACTGGTGGTGTTGCGGGTACAAGTGTTGCTAGGCTGCCATTTTTGCCTGAATAGTGCAAAGTGTGGCTAATTGTATAACTTGTTTCAACGTCTCATGTACAGTCCATTTAAATTATGACCAATCTTGATATGTTGTCACTTAAACTGTGACCAAATGGTGTGGGTTGGGTCTGTTGTTTGTATATTAATTGTTGTGTACAATTGTAATTTTCATTTGTTATTATATAATTGTACAAAATTTACATATGACTTTGATACCATGGATGCATATTTCTTTTTGTTATAAGGTTTCTAGGGTTATGTTATGTTTTACGACTTCGACTCCACTAGTGTAATATTTGCTTTTGAATGATTAGTTAAAAATGACTAAGATTTCGATTGTTTATTTGTTTGTGATTGTAAGGTGTATATTTGAAGAAACATGTAAGTGAAAAATGATGAAGAAACTACTTTGTAGTTAGTTTCTATTTACCGGTTATCCAACTAATACTTCAAATTAGGATGATCATTTTTAAAATAAGCAAACACTTTAAACAATTGTAACGTATTTATATTAGACAAGACATAGTTTTTTTTTGTTCGATTTAAAGTCGATGCACATCTTTTAATTGTGCATTAGTGGTGCACATCCCGACGGGTCTGAAAAAAGGTACTGATTAAAGGCCCGATCCGGTTAATTAACATTTTTTTTTCTTTTGTGATATTTTGATTTTTTTTAATGCCAACGGCTATATGACTGTTTGAGGGATTTTTGGCTTTTCATTGACCTTTTTGCCCCTCTACCAAGTGTATAAATAGGGTTGTGTTCTTTTGGTTTCAAGACACCTCAAAAAGAATTATCTAATCTCGAATTCTTAACAAATTTCGTGTTCTTAACTTTTTAGTGTTTTCGAATCTAATGTGTGTATTCTCATCTCAATTTGTTCGTTAACTTTTCCATATTTCATTTTTCGTATTCTTATTCCTTCAAATTTGACAAATTATTCATATAAAAAATGACATCAAAACAATTCGGTGTTGGGGGTTCTCAATATCAAGCTTTTGTGGGAGGGGGCCTCCCAACCATGATGGAAAAGTTTATGCCAGCAACCGCGTAAATGAGGTTTTGGATAATGGATAGATAATACTATTACAAAAATTAGGTAATGTTAAAAGTTGTTTTTACGAAATCAATCATACCATTGAATATTGTTAAGATCGTGATCATGAGGCAACCGCGTAAATGAGGTTTTTGATAATGGGTTATACAGACTTATTTAGGACTTTCGGTGGTGGTATTAATGAAATGGATTGTATGCATATAATTAATTCCTTCATACGACTACGAACATTCGTCGGTCAAAACCACACAAGATTACCAATCCGTCCCCACTCAAGCAACCCTCATATTATGGGGGTTCCATAAGTGAATTTTTTTCTTGGATTGATAACAACTCAAACACCTAACCATGAAATGGTCATATCTGATTGAGAAATGACAATTTCGCATTAGGGGCTACGAAATAGCTATTTCTCAACGAGTGAATGGTCTTATTCTTGAAAATGCTTCGGTTCACAGTTATGGGCTTCAAAATGGCCATTTCTCAGTATGGAATGGTTTAATCATCGTTGAGAAATGATCATTTCTCAGTGACGAATACTATATCTTAGTTTGAAAAATATGATTCGCCACACTAGGAAATAATGTAAATAAACTTGGAATCAATACTTTTAGAATATGGAGTTTGAACCAAGATCAGTGTTTGGGATAAAGCTTGATCGAAGCTAATTTCAACATACTTTTTTTTTTTGTAAAACGAAATAAAATACGAAAAGTAGGTTTTTATACAAAGATTTGACGGATGTCCCACCAATTTTATAAGGGAGACCTGCGAAACTATTGTTACTTGTGAAATTGCCATAACGTTTCCGTTTTCGTAATTTCGCAGGTAAAACAAGTTCTCATGCATCACATGTGAAATTGGTGGCTATTCCGAAAATCCCCTAATTTTTCCCTAATCTTAAATTTGATAAAATTTTCCTTTTCTCTTATAAATACTAATCTTGAAAACTAAATAATGGTCACATGAGAATCCTTATCGATCATAAAATTTGCTTACTATAATAGCCTTGTAAGTTCCTAACAAGACCTTAAAATTTGCTTACTATAATGGCATTGTAATTTGTAAGCTCGTAACATGACCTTTTGAGGGGCCTATGTGTTGGAATCGATTACAAATGAAACATCTTCCAAGTTGATTGGTTGAGTTAAATATGTAACTTGCGAGTTCAAATATGGTTTGTTGGGCCATGTGGTCTAGAGTTAGGATACGTCACTAGTCGAGTGTTATATTAATCATATGTGATATGTGTAAATTTATTAGTTGCCGCACGAGTGTTTTAATTTTATTTAAATTTACGAATTCAACAAGCTTTACAAATTTATGTGTTTCATAAATTGTGTTTAAGGCCGTCTACAATGTTTTTGTATAAATGTTATAGAGTTTATAGACAGGCCCGGCCCTGAGGGTTGTCAACCAGGGCGACCGCCCAGGGCCCATGGCTATAGGGGCCCAAAATTCTGGGCTATATTATATATATATATATATATATATATATATATATATATATATATATATATATATATATATATATATATATATATATATATATATATATATATATATATATATATATATATGTGTGTGTGTGTGTGTGTGTGTATAGGATTGAATTGCTTTTAGCCCAATAAGCCCACCAGCATATAAGCCCAAAAAGCTAGGTTTAGAGGGCCGACCTTGTCATTGTGACACGCGGATTCTGAAGCGGGAAATCAGTTCTACAATTTCCTAAATCGTTCCAAAGAACATCAATGATCGCAGGTCACCTCGTCTATTGTGAAATCGATCATTCCCACCGTAAGTATGTAACGAGTACATTAGATTCGTTCTCCTTCTAAATATATGAATCTTTCAACTTTCTCTCTCTCTCTCTCTCTCTCTCTCTCTCTCTCTCTCTCGACTCTACAGCTCACTGCTCACCGATTCGGTATTTCAAGATTTCAATATGATTCCGATACTACAACACAGCGATTAGCGATATTCCGATTTCACAAATCACATATTACCGATTTTCACTCAATTAAAGGCTTGACAGACTCCGATTTCACAAATCACGTTCACAAAGGACCACGAGTCTACGGCCTGACAACCAACGACTGACTGAGACCAACCAGACATCCAGATCACGACTGACGGTTCAGCGGTTTAGACCTCACGGCCTCACAATTTTATTTCAAGAATTCAAGTCCACGGTCAATCTGAGGTTAGAAATTAGATTCTCAAACATATTATATTCTCACAATCTCACAGTTCTATTTCTGAAGTTTTTTTTCTTATTCTGATTTCTGAATTCGATTATCTAGCAGATTTAGTTTTTGAGTTTTGAACGGCTGGAATTGATTACTGGATTGGAATAATTAGTTGATTATGATTTGAGGTAATATTAAAATTGATTCTTTGATTGCAGAATCTTGAATGTTTTTTTTTTCTAATTTTGAATTTTCTTATTTCAGGTTTTTTGCATTAAAAAAAGCTACAAGAAGTATTTTCCTTTAAAGTATTTATTTTTGTAAACGTTGTGGGTATAATTGTGTTTTTATTATTATTAGTAATTACTAATTACTTTTGTAAATATTGTGATTATTTTTGAAATTTTATTGTATTTGTGACTTTAAGGGGCCCATTTTTTCTTCTTGCCTCGGGCCCAAAATATGTTTGGAACGGCCCTGTTTATAGATTGTTACATTTTCATTATATATTTCATATAACTCTATCATTTTTTCTTATAATGTATTGAAACTACAAAAATTCAATAGAACATTTATTTTATACTTAAAAAATATTCGTTTTTCCATTGAAGACTTCAACGATTATTGAACTTCATATGCCAACGTGACATCTCACTATGATTGGGTTTAATTTATTGAATGTCAACTAGACATTCCACCTCATTCAACTCTTACATAAAACTATGCATTGTAAATGCTCTAAGTAGCGTTTGTTCAAGTAAAGGCAATGTACACGTATTAATAGATAGCATAAGTACAAACCAACTTTAGATGCATGCATGTATCATACTTATAGAAAGATAACATAACATTTTATGTCATTTGTTGTAAGTTAAATGTTCTTGAGAATTTAATTGATCGTTTGAATGTTATTCCTAGAAATAGTAATTAGTTTATGCAAATGTTGGTCGTCATTACATAATATTTACTAAATAAATTTAAGTTGCTATATTGTAAGGATACGAGTATCACAATGACATACTAATACTAAAAATGATTTGGCAAATACAAAGTAACCATATATTTTGAAGTTGTCTTTCAAGTTAATATTTAACGACTTGCAACCTAAAAATCATGATGCAAAACATATGGGGAATGTGCGATATCCCGTCGAAACCATATAACAACCGATGCCCCCACTCTTCCACTAAAATCTTTGTATATCTTTTTCGACCGAACTGACATACAAGATTTTGTTATTTTGTAGAAACGTAATCGTGATAACTGATAATTGCTTACCGAATAATTTAAATTTGATAAGAATTGTTGAGCAAACCAACCATCTTACCTAAAAACAAACTATGTCATCAACAAGACAATGAGTACCAACAAAAATAATTTTCTTTTAAAAGAAGATTTAAGAAAATCCATAAATAAAGAAAATCCCTTAAAAATTATTAATGTATGAACAAAGTTGAACATAAATATCTTATAAAAAATCAAAAGAATATTAAAAAAAGATTTTATTTTAAAAAGAAAAAGATTAGTAAATCCTCTTTAAATAGTATACCAAATTGAAACGACAAATACTAATTTTGACCATTCATTTGGTGATACAAGAATCAAGATTCTAAATTTCCATATAAATCGTGATATTGATGGGCTTTTTAGATTAGGTTTAATAAGTCCGTGTTCATCCACATTTCAGAACAGAGAAAGATCTTACGAAAACCATATCAATCACGAGAGATTATACGGTCGTTACCTTGTCAATTCTTGATTTCTACCGTATAAAGTAAACGGATTTTCTTCGAATTTCCTGCTGCAAAAGACTTCAAACGACCCAAAATCAGTACCAAAGTTCAGATGATTTACAACTGAAAAAGTGAAGTAAGATTATCCGAGCTCAATGATGGTGGCTTGGTGGTCCGAAAACCTAATTTTACAGTCTGCAGACGCTTTCAGTTTTCCGATCTCTCGCTTTTTGGATCTCAATCAACAAGGTACGATCTATCAATGTTTGTAATCCCTTACTCGTATCTGAAACCAGAAAGATTTTCCATTTCCTCACTTCCCCTCTTCTGTCTGCTCGAAATGTATTAGGGTTTAAGTTGTTGATGGATTGCTCTCTGTGGATATATCTGTATCTGTATATGTAGAGACATAAGAACACAGAAGAAAAAATCGATTTCGGGAAGTAGGTTTTGTTAATCTCATCAGTATGTTTAAGATTATTAAGGGGAAGAAGAAGAGTTCGAAGCAAGAAGCCATTGAACCACCTCCAGGACCAAATCCCTCATCTGACGTCACCGTAAACCACGCTTCTCGTTCCTCCATTGTCATCGATCAACAGCCTAATGTCCGACCACAAACCACCACCACCACATCCACATCGCCACCACAACCTGGCGTCGTTGAGGTCCTACCAATGCTCAAAGACGTCCCTGTAGCAGATCGACATGTTCTCTTCCTCAAAAAGCTCCAGATCTGTTCCTACATGTTTGATTTCACAGACACATTGAAGAACGCCATGGAAAAAGAGATCAAAAGACACAACCTTCTAGAGCTTGTGGATTTAGTCCAATCAGGTTCAAGTAAGATGAACGAAATCATGCAAGGTGAAATGATCAAAATGATTTCCATAAACATCTTTCGTTGCTTACCTCCTCAATCACACGAAAACACAGGAACCGAAAACCTCGACCCTGAAGAAGATGACATGTACTTAGATCCCTCATGGCCACACTTACAAGTTGTTTATGAATTATTACTAAGATACGTTGTATCATCCGATACAGACACAAAAGTGGCAAAAAAATTCTTGAATCATTCATTCGTCTTAAACTTACTTGACTTATTTGATACAGAAGATCCACGAGAACGCGAGTATTTAAAGACAATACTTCATCGTGTATATGGAAAATTTATGGTGCATCGTCCATTTATAAGAAAGGCTATAAATAATATATTTTATAGGTTTATATTTGAAACCGAAAGGCATCCGGGAATTAGTGAATTGTTGGAAATTCTCGGAAGTATAATAAACGGTTTTGCGGTTCCAATGAAGGAAGAACATAAGTTGTTTCTTGCACGTGCGCTTATTCCACTTCATAAACCGAAATCGGTTAATTTGTATCATCAACAATTGGCGTATTGTGTGACACAATTTGTTGAAAAGGATTATAAATTGGCGGATACGGTTATTAGAGGGTTGTTGAAATATTGGCCCGTTACTAATTGTGGTAAAGAGATTTTGTTTCTTGGTGAATTGGAAGAAGTTTTGGATGCTACACAACCCGTGGAATTTCAACGTGTTATGGTTCCGTTATTTAGAAGAATTGGAAGATGCATTAATAGCACTCATTTTCAGGTTAGTGAATTTTTTAATTTTTGATTTTTTTCGTGTTACAATTTGAAAATATTGGATGTCATGTTTGTAAAAAGTTAGGGATATATTCATGAAAGTTCTTATATTTTGACCCTATATTCGATTAAGCCCTAATTGTTTTTTTTTTATTCGATTAAGCCCAACATTTTGTTAAATGTTGGCAATTTTGGATATATATAAAAAGGAAATATTCATTAAAGTCCTTACATTTTGACCCTTTTGAACAATTTAGAGTTGAATTTTCAGTTTTTATTCAATTAAGTCCTTACATTTTGACCCTATACATCATCAGTTGTAAAAATATAAAAACGGCATAACCAGGTATTATCTAAAATTGTAAACATTTAACAAAATGTTGGGGGTTAATTGAATAAAAAAACAATTAGGGCTTAATCGAATATAGGGTCAAAATATAAGGACTTTTCTGAATATATCCTGAAGCTTAAAGTATAAATAAGCATACTAAGCACTATTTATAGTGGTAAATACATTGGGAAATAATAATGTAAAGTGCTAACCACTATTAACTGAATTACATAAAGAATGCCACATCATCATTTACGAGATTTGAAACTCAACATAAATATAATGAAATTAAGCATCTTTCTTTTAGTGTCATCTATGGTTTTTCATGTGGTAATGCAACAAATTAAATACCGATTTACTTTTAATTATTACTTATTTTTTATAGGTTGCGGAACGGGCCCTCTTTTTATGGAACAATGAACGCGTAGTGACATTAATCGCGCAAAATCGCCACGTCATTTTGCCCATAATATTTGAATCATTAGAAAAGAACATACAAGGTCACTGGAACCAGTCAATCAATGAGTTGACCACAAATGTTAGAAGAATGTTCATCGAGATGGATTCTGAGCTCGTTGAAGAATGTCAGACTAAGTACATGGACAAAGAAGCCATGGTCAACGAAAAAGTCAAGCAACGTGAGTTGACTTGGAAGAAACTCGAGGCAATCGCATCATAAAATTTTTTACTTTTTTTTTTTTTTAAAATTTTTCGTATTGTTCTTTTTCTGTTTAGTGTGCTTACGGGTTCTTTTTGGTGCTTAGATTTATAATGATAATACACCCCAATAACGTAATTTTAAATTTTAAAGATTTTAAAGTTAGTTTTGAATTATTTTAAGTCTGTTTATTGTGTGAATAAATAGACTTATGTGTTTTGCAGTGATTTAGTTTGTTTTCTAATGAACTATTTTGAGGAACCTTTTATGGACTAAAAATACAGGTGAATCTATTGTGTCATGAATTTAGTAGATTTTTGTAATTTTTGTTCCAAAAAGTTTTGTTTTACGGTTTTGATTATTATTTGAGGTACTTGTTACGTTTTCTTATCATTGTTTCAGGTGGAAAGACTAATTTTGTTTTACGAATATAGTTTGATTTTTGCAATTTGGGTCTTCAATGATGACCAAAATTGCAAGAGAAAACTTGCTGGGACCAAATTGATAAAATCAATTATACTCGAGGACTAAAAATGTAACTTAGCCATTCATCAAAGTTCATTTGGGATGTTAGATTACCTAATCAATAGTGTGATTGTATTTTATAAAAAGATGCAACAAAAAACTGATGTGGCTTTTATTTCGACAAGGCATAAAAGTGTGTCCCAAACACTTTGACATGCCATGTGGAAAATTTTATCTTTCATTTTATTCTTTATCTACTCGCAGTGTTTCCCTCAAAATTATTCTATCATGGATTATAAGTTTTTTCACTGATGATATTTTTATGACATTTTAGGTAATAGTTCGAACATAATGCTCGAATCTATTATATAAAGTTGGATGAGGTTGGCAAAAGAGTTCAAACAAGTCATCAAACTTAAAAAAATGTTGCAATCCTACTTTTGGTTTCATATATTTACATCAAATTGTTCAAAAATTGTTTATGAAGTTATTGGTTTTTCAAAAAGTTAATACGTCAAATAAAGTATTTGACAAACTTAAAAATCATTTTTAAAACAATTTTTTAACACTTTTAAAAAGCTATTTTTAAAGAGCTGATATTTTGAAACAACTTTTAGCTTATTGACATATATAAGCTAAGCGAAGTCAAAGAAACTAATTCAAACAATTTTTTAAAATGAATTATCAACTTATAGCTTTTGTCATGACAAAACTAATTCAAACACTTTCTAAAAACTTCTTTTGTCACCACCATAAAGGTCGGGAGAGTGAGTCTTTCCCAACCGACAGTATCACATCAACTTTTCTTTCTCATTTATTTCTATTTTTCCCAACCCATAAAAACAAAAAACTCATCTTTCCTAACTCACTCTTAATGTACAAGTAATAAAACATATGGTACAAGTAGTGAAGTGTGGGGTGAGACAGATGATGAACCCGTCCCCACCTATCTTTGCGAACCCGTATGACAAGGGACGACGGCACTACCGGCCGCCAACCCGCCCCAACCCACACTTCACTCCATCCGACCTAAGTCAATAAGCACTTTTGCCTAAAAGCATGTTTTCAATTCCCATTCAAGGATGAATTTAAACTTAATGGATGGTTTGCTATTTTAAAACGTACGTAAAATATGATTTTCATTTTTAACTTTTATTTGCACTTCGATACAATGATACAACTCTTAAAACAATCCCCTTCCTCCTCTAATAGTGGTTGTTAAAATAATTGTCTAAACAAATCAATTGTGACAAACTGATAACTATATGTATTTTTAAAAGGTAAATTCCATAAAAACCGGCGTAAGAGTTTTTTTTGTTTAATCACTGATTTTTTTTCTTGTTTAACCATTGAGAGTTAGTTTATATTTTTAAAAAACCACGGTGAGTTTTTTTTCCGGTAACTAGTGGAAAAAACAACCGAAAATTGTTAATGATGGTTTGTTTGAAAAATGGTTAAATTGGAAAAAAATTCCAAACTATAGTTGTGTTTATAGAATTTAAAGTATTATATAGTGGTTTTTTAAAAAAAGAAAAACAAACTCTTACCAATTAACCGGAAAAAAAAAAAACTATTTCAACTGTAAAATCGAAAAACACCAAAATACAATAGTGTTTAAGAAATTTAGCCATTTGTCAAAATCAATTGCTATTATATATTTGACATTAACCACTGTTTTTGTATATATACGAGTAGACAATACAATTTTTAGGGCATTTTTTAACTACAAATCAACAACTTTTACATGTAATCATGAGTTTATAAGTTTCTCTGTTTATGTAAATGTTTTTTTAAAAGGACATATAGAGCAAAAATGTTGAACTAGAGAGATTTTATGTATGTATGAATGATATACAAATTTACAAGTATAACGATACTCAATTCTCACACAAAACGCACACACCATTTTTTTACATGGAGATTGACTTTTATACTGAGCAAGAGGAGATCTCTGAAATGATTGCAAATCTTCTAGACTTATTGCTGTCAGCAATAGGTAGTCTGATGTGACAAGGTATGCAACATGCTGGGTAGACTAACTAACTCTCTGAAAGCAGCAGACCTTGGAACTTATGCCAAGGGGACACTTCGCTTCTGAATTAGCTTATCCGTTTAGCCAGCATCCTGACTTTCTGCATCTGAACCATGTGGAGATCCTTTTGCAACATCCGGACCAGAGCGAAGACCACTACTCGATCAGGCTGACTTCTGCAGCAGAAGAGCTTCACATCCTCAGACGAACGATACTCAATTCTCACACAAGACGCACACACCATTTTTTTACATGGAGATTGACTTTTATATTGAGCAAGAGGAAATCTCTGAAATGATTGCAAATCTTCTAGACTTATTGCTGTCAGCAATAGGTAGTCTGATGTGACAAGGTATGCAACATGCTGGGTAGACTAACTCTCTGAAAGCAGCAGACCTTGGAACTTATGCCAAGGGGACACTTCGCTTCTGAATTAGCTTATCCGTTTAGCCAGCATCCTGACTTTCTGCATCTGAACCATGTGAAGATCCTTTTGCAACATCCGGACCAGAGCGAAGACCACTACTCGATCAGGCTGACTTATGCAGCAGAAGAGCTTCACATCCTCAGACGAAGGTAACTGATCCGGACGAAGTTCATCCTCCAACCGTACTGGCTTCCTCGCCTCGGTTCCTGGTTGCTTTGCACCGCTTATCTCCTTTGGTCGTAGTGATTCCCTCAGATCAGATTAGGATCCACATACTTATCAAACTTGGTTAGAGGCGCTTCTATTTAGGAAAAATTCTCTACAAAGCGTCGATAGTAACACTCCAATCCAAGAAAACTTCATATCTCTAAAGGATTTCGTGGAACCCCCCATTTCATCACCGCTTCGACTTTGATGGGATTGACCTTTACACCATCACTACTGATTACGTGCCCAAGGAAAAGAATGAGCTCCCTGAAGCTAATCAAACAAGTCATCAATTCTTGGTAAAGGATACCGATTCTTTAACGTAATTTTGTTCAACTCGCAATAGTAGATACACATCTGCATGACCCCTCCTTTTTCACAAATAGGATGGGAGCACCCCAGGGGATAACTGGATCGAATAAACCCTCGATCAAACAACTCTTGCAACTGTTTCCTCAGCTCTTCCATCTTGAATGGTGCCAAACGGTAAGGAGTACAGGAAATAGATGCTGTTCCTAGTATTAATTCTATAACGAATTCAATTTGTCTACCAGGAAGTAATCTAAGGAGTTTGTTGGGGAAGTCATCATGAAATTCTTTCACTACTTCTACATTTTCAACGGTTTGTATGCTTGGCTCAGCCTGGAATACGCATGCTACGTATAACACACCACCTTTACTCAGGCTACTTCATGCTTTGACCAAGGAAATTAATGATACTCTACTATATCGCTGCCCACCCCGTATGATTATTCAGGATTCGTCTAGCGCTTCAAATTTGATGCTTTTCTTATTACAATCAACTTGAGCATTGTTAGTCGCTAACTAATCCATCCCTAAAACTATTTCAAACTCTTTGGTGGTGCTTGGCTTTAGATTAACATGGAAAGTGGTACCATTAATCTCAAGTCGGCATCCTTGAATATGCTCAGAAAAAAAACTTGTCTCCTGTCCGCTACTTCATTTACTAAACTTTCATTCAAAGGGGCTAGGGGAATGATTAATTATGATATAAAAGAAGTGGATATGAAGGAGAATGTAGCCCTTTGATCAAATAATACATGTATCGGTATAGAATTCAGATTAAATGAACCTGAGACCACATATGGCTTTTCACGAGCCTCCTATACAGTCATCTAAAAAGCTCGACCCGAAACGCACCCGCCACCCCTAGCTTCGTCTTTTTCTCCTTTCCCGATGCTCTCGACGCTTTTCTCTTGAGGCCTCCATCTTTAGATTTGGGCAATTCATTCGAATATGATGTTTAGCTCCACAGTAGAAACAAACACACTTAGAAAATAAACAGTCACAGGAAAGATGCCCTGGTTTTCCACACCTATAACATATCACTGGTGGCGTGATAACGCCTAGTAATGTTAAGTATTATAGTCGTTCTTGAGCCGGGTTTTAGTTAGTTTATCCTTCGTAATTTATTGATATTACTCACTTTTAGTGCCAAGGGCTTGTTTGTGTTTTACTGATAATACAGGCTAAAAAGTGTACAGATTGGCAAAGTTTCGAAGCAAAGTTGGATTCAAGTCGAAGTAATGCACGCGCCACATGCAAAAGGAGACCTGACGCGGCCAGGTGTTTAACCCGTATGAGAGTTCAAATTCAAAGTGCGAAGAAACAGGGGATAAGGTTGACTAGCGCCGCATAGAAGGCTATCCCAGTTCGAGATTCGGGATTCGGGAGCAAAGATTGCACCTTTGAGAGACACTCAGGCTTCTTTGACTCACATTTTCGTAGTTTTAGTAGTAGATTCAATATTTGGTTCGTTTACTTTATTTTTATTAGTTTTGATTTATGTTTTGTTCTAGTGCGATCGAAGGTTCTGACTTTTAGAACACTATCGACCACGTGGATCTGGATTGGTTCATGTTTTCAGAAGCATTCGGCTCTGAGCGGGTTTGGTTTGAATGAAAAGTTATGTTATTTAACGGTCGCTTGCATCTTGTGCATGCACACACATCGAGGTGAACAAACGTCACCTATTTTGTTTGATTCTGAGATCGAAAGAACTGCACGTAGAAATCGCATTCGTAAACGATTATTCAATATGAGTTATGACGACATTTTAATTGAGGATGTACCCATGAGCTACACAATGAGGTAACAAGGGGACAAGTTCCGGTGAATACCAATGGAGCCTCCGCGAGTACTAGCGGTGGCAACACAGTTCAGCCCCTATGTCTCTTCCACCATTCATTTAACCAGCAGTTCAACCTGTTCCTAACCCTCGTGAAAACCCTGCAGTTACTATACCGATGTGGAGGGTACCGAATCGTGATGGTGCTCCACGCCCACGTCAGCAACCGCAGATTCCACAACAACAGTTCCAACAACCACCACCACAATATAACTAGGCTTAACTGGGAGACCTGGAATACGAAGACGGAGACGATGGTTGAGGACCTCCACGACAGCAGCAACAACAGAACAATCAGTAGAGAGGATAACGTTATTATAATAATGAGCTCTACAATGATGGTAATTTCGTTCCTCTTCTTTATTTTCCACAACCGATTGGGCAGTCGGTTACATTGCACTTCCAACCACGGGAGTACGAAGATGCATCGCCTATATTTTTCCTGAAGGTGTAGACTATCAGGTAGAAATTAGGCCGCAGTTGTTAGGAGTATTGCCTGAATTTAGGGGTTATAAGCAGGATGATCCTTATAACCAGCTGCCATCCAGCGGTATCACCACTTGGGAGCACCTGAAGACGAGGTTCTTGCACGAGTTCTGACAATGCCTAGTAATATCAAGTATTTTAGTCGTTGTTAGGCCCTATTCTTGGTGAATTATATCATAGTTTTACTGGTATTTCTCACTTTTTGTGCTAGTGCTTGTGTGTAAGAAAATGTTAAAAACAGGGACTAAAAGCTGACAAAATAGAAGAAGTTTGGATCAAGTCAATATCAATCGAATGAGCACGCGTGCCATGGGAATGAGGGCATGCGCGTCGCGCCACGTCATAGATCAGGCGATTCAAAAAGCGAAAAAACGGGGATATGGCTATACGCGCGTCGCGGCTTTAGGATTTGCGCGCCGCGGATCGACAGATTTCTCAAGTATAAATAGAGGTCTTTAGGTCGGATTTTGGAGGCGAAGATCAAACCGTATGGTGGACTTAAGGCTTCTTTGACTCAAGTTTCAGAATTTCAGCAACCATTCTTGGTATTTATTATGTTTTCACTTTTAGTTTAATGTTCTTTAGTTTAAATTAGCTTCTAGCCTAGTGTTTATGGATTGTTCAGACCAGTAGCTTTAGTCTAAGGTTATTTATTTTCGGATTTCAGTACATTGGATCTTTTGTTTTGGTTTATAATTCAAGTAATCATTCGGTTTATGTTTTTATTGCAATTTTTAGCTATAATTGTGTTTGGATGCTTGTTTGGTTTGATTGGATTGTTTGTTTGCTTCTGGTTTCTGAATTTAGTTTCTAATTTTAGTAAGTATTCATAGTTTAGGATTGGATTTGATTTAGTTGAGTTGTTGTTTGAATTGGATTTTGGAACTTGCTTTGGAATTGTGTTTTTGTTGAATTTTTGGAAAGTAGAGTTAGTCCATCTGGCTGTAGCGTGACACTGTAGTTGGTAAGCTATCGTCCTATCTTGACCACCAAACTCCCATGGATCGACCATTGCTACCGCTATACTAGTGTGTGTAAGGTTTTATTTTCTTATTTTTGACCGCATAACGACCCCTACGTTGTCAAATTTTGGCGCCGTTGCCGGGGAGTTGTGAGCTTAGAATAAGACGATCTGTAGAGTGTTGTTTTCTGATTTTTTTTGATTTATTTTTGGTGATTGAGTTTAGTTAGTAATTTCATTTTGGTGTTGGCGGTCGTTTTGCATTAGTGCATGCGTACCCGTCGGGGTGGGCATACATCACCCTTGCTTTTTGACTCTGAAATTGAGCAAAACGCGCGCAATAACCATGTGTGTAGGCGTTTTATTAATATGAGTCCTAGTAGTGTAGTCATAGAGGATGTTACCAATGAGCCATTGGGCGAGGTAACGGGGGGAGCACCAATTATACCCCCACTTTTTGAATTTCATGTGGGAAGCACAAGTGCTAGTGGTGGTGCGGTTTCAGCCCCAGTACCAGTACCATTATGCACTCAGCCTGTAGTCCAACCTTTAAGCCAACCTATTACCAACTCGCTAGGAAATCCCGTATCTGCTGCAATGGCTTGGGGAGCTCCGACCCAAGATGGCAACCCATTACCACGACAGCAGATACCGGTTTCACAATCACAACTTTCACAACCATTACCATCACAATACCAGCAACCCATGTTTAAACCACAACCAGTTATTCAACCTATACCACTACAAACCCAAACCCAACCACCACCTCAAATTCAACCTCAGCAGCCACAGTACCAGTACCAAGAGGCAGACACAGTTTAAGACGAGGAAGACGAGGGATGGATGCCCTATCATCCAGTCCAGCCCCAACAACAATGGAACCGAGGTCGGGGACCTCCGAGGAGATTTCAACAACCACAGCAACAATAGGGACAACAGTATTACAACAATGAGCATCATAACGATAACTTTGTTCCACCTCTATATTTTGCTCAACCGAGGGGGCAATCGGTTGCATCACACTTCCAACCCAGGGAGTATGATGATGATTCGCCCATATACTTTCCTGAGAATGTTGAAAATCAAGTAGAAATTAGGCCACAACTTCTAGGCATATTACCTGAATTTAGGGGCTATAAACAAGATGATCATTATAATCACCTTTACGAATTTCTAGCCATAGCCAATGCGAACACTCCTAGAAATACAAATAGGAATATTTTTAGGTTAAGATTGTTTCCCTTTACTTTAAAAGACAAAGCCAAATATTGGTTTACTTCACTACAACCTAATAGTATTACTACTTGGGAGCAACTGAAAGCCAAGTTTCTGCAAGAATTCTATCAGGCTAGCAAGACACGGAGATCAGGCGAGCCATTCAGGGCTTCCAACAAAAGCCAGGCGAAGCATTCCATGATGCGTTTGATAAATTAAAGGAGCTTCTGAGATCTTGCCCACATCATGATGTGCCACGATGGCAGCTGGTGAAGATATTTTTTGATGGGGTAGACCTAACAAACCAGGCCATGATTAATGCATCATCCAGCGGGACAATAATGATGCAGGAGCCAGATGATGCCTTCAATTCTTGGAACAACTCAGCAATGGATCGAAAGCAAATTTTTCTGCCAGGAAGCCTGTGAGTACAGCCGCAGCAGTAGGTGCAAATGCTGACTGGAAGAAGGAAGTGAAGAAGGAGATTGGAGAGTTAAATTGGAAATTCGATAGGTTGATGTCTACTTTGCAAAATGGACCACAGAATCAGCAACAGGGTTATCAACAAGGAAAAAGGATGCAGGAAGTTAATCAAGTTCATGGTCAAGGTCAAGGATAGTATAATAATGGACGACCTTACAGGCCTTACAACCAAGGAACTCAAAATTTCAACAGCCAGTCCTATAACAACAGACAGAACAACTACAAGGGACAGCCCTCCAATCAACCTAGACAATTTCAACCTGGGAATAACGGTAGTCCCAGTGGAAGTAACAAGAGCAATAGGGGGCCGACCAATGCTAGTAACAATGCCCCGGAAAGCCAGGAGAACATGATAGCCAAAATGTACGAGCTTGTGAATGCTAGTCAGCAGCAAACCCAAGCGAATGCCCAAGCTATTGCCAATATGGAAAGGAAAATAGCTCAGATGGCTGAGGATCAATGGAAAATAGACAGTGGCAAATTACCAAGCAGTACATAGATGAACCCAAACCATACACAAAGGACAGGAAAAGAGCATGTGAATGTTGTTGAGACTGAATGGAGAAAGGTCACGGAGGAGGATTTGGTAGAAAAGGAAGGTGAAAGCAAAACTGAAGAGTGTAAGGAAAAGAGTGAGGAAGGTGACCAAGTTAAGAAGGACAAGGAAGTCCAGAAGGACGAGCAACTAGTTGTAGCTGGTGTTAAGGAGAAGAAGAAGGATAATAGTGTGAAAAAGAAGCAGGAGGTGCCTAGCATGCCAAGTGGGCCATCGATCAACCAACCTCTATGTAAGAAGAATGAGAAGTTCAAAGTGCCAACAACAGAAATGGTGAGATTGACCGTCAAAGCAAGCGAGGCTTTGTTGGGGACATTGCCTAAGAAAGAAAGAGATCCCCGTTCACCATTGATCACTGTCACGGTGGGTGATGTTATCATTAGGAATACCTTGCTGGATCTAGGAGCAAGTGTCAATGTGCTACCAGGATACCTTTATGACAAGTATAAAAATGAGAATTGGAACCCGCGAAAACGATGTTACAGTTGGCGGACCAGTCAACAAAGGTTTCTCAGGGTAAGCTAACAAACGTGATCGTCAAGGTTAGAGACTTCTTTTATCCTGTTGATTTTCTGGTGATGGAGTATGAGAGTTTAGAAGACGCGCCTGCGTTAATTTTGGGACGTCAGTTTTTAGCCACAGCTGGGGCTGTAATGGACTGTAAGACTGGAGACATGGACATCTCTTTCAGGACAAGGAAACGTAGGTTGAACATGTTTGGGTGTCTGATATCGTTGCCACCAGGATATGACGACAAGTATTTGAACAACAGACCGCTTATGGCACCAAGGGCAAAGGATAAAGGTAAGAACCAGGTTCAAGGAAATGGAAGTGACGAGGAAGAAATATTGTGGGAAGCGAAAAGACATCCATTGGCAACAGTGGACAAGTTGTAGCTTTTAGATATGCTCGAAGTGATGGAGTTGAAGCACCAGCAATATGAGAATGACACACGGTGTAGGGAGGCAAAAGTCTTCCAGATTCTGGATGCTCAACAACAATAGATCAGCCAAGTGAGCAATCATATGACACAGCTTACAACATTACTAGCAACAATGGTCCATGACTTTGCACCTGAGATGAAAATGATGATGCCACCAGAAGAAAGGGAGGAATAATGAGCAGCACGTCTGGCTGAAGACGTTAAACTTAACGCTTGTTAGGAGGAAACCCATCTGTAAATAGGTTAGATATAGTGTTTTTAGAAGTAATTAGGAAATATCATCATCATCATTGCAGGTATTCCTGGTACGAGGCAAGTGTGGGGTCAAATGAAGAACTTTGGAGGATTTAGAAGGCACAATGCGGCATGGAGTAAAACGCGACGCGAGTTCACAATATAACCCGATGCATAGGGGTTAAATTGGACACGTGCGATGCGGATTACGTCTACGCGCGTCGCAGAATTTGATCAGACGGAAACCGCCTTTATAAGGTACGTCTCCCTCATCGCACCACACACAAACACATACTATGCGCAGAGACAGAGTCCCCCCAATCACTCGATTATTCTTGTTTTTCTTACATTCTAGTGTATCCACTACCACGGTATGTATTCTGGAACTCGTTATTTCAAGTTATGACGTGCATTTGGAGTGTGAAATTGATTGAAATAGTGAAAACTAGAAAACTTAGAAAATCGGCAATGGTGGTTCGTAGGGTGTTGTATTTGCAAAATCCTCACCCTAGAGGGGCTAGTTGACACCGCAGCGGTCGTCATGCGGTCAAAAATAAGAAAACCTAACACACTCACTTAGCACAGTGGAAGTCAGGGTCGATCCGCAGGAGTTACGTGGTCAAGTCAGGTGACATATTACCAACTATAGTGTCACGCTATAGTCAGAGGACTTTGTTCCTATGCTTTTGACTACTAATCCCAGAAAACATAAACCAAACAATCTCAAAACAAGCATAGACTAAGCTAAGCTTCAAATCAAACCTAGTTACTTTCTGAAATCAGAAGTACATCTCTAATTCAGAAGCAAGCAAAGGCATCCAAAGAAATAAACAATCACAAGGCATAAACTAAACCAATAACTAAAAGTTGAAGTGACAGTCACGGGCTAGATCAGTTCAAACCTAAAAGCTAACCTAGTTGGCTACTGAAATCAGCAAAGGAAAACAGTCCAAACAAGGTCATAAACACATCCAAACACAATCCAAGCATTCAAAACCAATAACAAGCATCAAAACACCGAAAACCCGATATTACTTGTAACCAAATGATTATTATAAACCCAAAACGAATTCCAATCATCCAATACAGTAACCAATACTAAAAAACAGTAACTAAAATGCTCAAGGTCAGTGGTTGTCACTCCCAAAGACCCTAGCCACTAATGCTAATTACTAAACTAAAAGAAATTAAACATAAAAACCTGAAATACCAAAAAGGTAGTTGCTGAAACGAGTTCTTGGAGTCAAAGAGCCTTTACGGTCGATTTTTCACCAGGGTTTTGCTCGGGTTTTCGGCTGAAAACACCTATTTATAGTTGCAAATTTTACGCAGCCGCGCCGCGCAATTATGGTTTCCGCGGCGCGCGTACTAATCCTCTCCCGTTTTATCGGCATTTGAATTTGTTCCACCGCCTTAGATCCACGTCGCGCCTTCTTGATTTCCGCGGCGCGCGTACGTAATTTCCTGATGTTGCCTTCTTCTCCAAACTTCCTCCAATTTGCACGCTTTTGGTCCCTGTTTTCATTATTTTCTTCCAATCAAGTACTGAAACGAAAAGTGAGAATACCACGATATATATGATATAATTTCACTAAGAATAGGGCTCAACAACGACTAAAATATGTAATATCACTAGGCGTTGTCAAACACCCCACACTTGTGCCTTGCTTGTCCCCAAGCAAGAGAGTTTTTAATAAATTCTAACTAAGACTCAAATAATTTTTGACTGTGTTCAGTTTCAAAGTTTATTGCCTTATGAGTTAGAGTGAAATAGTTCATGAAAACCTAATCAGAGTGTTCTTTGGAATGCATGGCTTTCTAGAGGACCCTTGATTACAAATTTTCTGTCCACAATGAAGTGTACTTACTCATTCAGATTCTAAAGGCCATTAAGGAATTGTCCATGACTTTCGATGATATCCGTGTAACGAGCTTTCGAAAATACCATCCCAAACCAGACGGTCTTAGGTGGTAAGGTGCATAAATGCCACTTCGAGGCCACCCTTTTTGGACCTACCGGCTCGAACAACAAAGGCCACAAATTGACATTCCGTCCTAAATTCCAATCCTAAAACACTCTAATCGTCTAACTCCTAAAACTCGACTTGTTTGACTAAACTAATAGCATGATAACAACTACATAATATCTCTTGAAAAATACTAGTGCTATAAACAATCACAAACCATTCGTTTCAAACTTACAATTTATTAAAAAATTGAAAAAGTTGCTAAAAATTTGAAAATTGGGTCATTTCTGCAAAGATTTCAAAAAAATACTCTTTCAACCGTCCACACCCCACACTTAAACCCGTACAACGTTCCCGTTGTACAAATTATTTAGAACAAGGGAGAAAGAGTTACCCCTTTGGACGGTAGATTGCTTGGTTGGTACTCGGTATCACAGGTACAAATTCGAACAAAAAGGTCCTCGGTTTCGCATTCTGGAGTAAACACACCTGTGGTCAAGACAAGTGGAAGGGGCACGGTGACCCCACACTTGTTTGAGACAACTCCTTCCCATTTGGTATAACATGCATGACTCAACAAAACATTAAATGCAAACATAACAAATAAAATATAAACAAGCAAAAGATAAAAGTGTGATAGATATAATACATATATCCCAAAAAATAATGAAAAAGAAAAATACATCAAGTCCCACCTGGTGGCCTGGAAGGTCCAACCTCATAGTCATGGGCTCGAGCTGGGAATGGTCGGGTCTGCTGGCCCTGTGCTGATGCGATCTGTAGAAGCACCTCCCCGATCCACTCTAACTAGTCCTCCATCTTGGCGACCCTGGTCTCCAGTCGGTGGATAGCCGATGGATCCTCCTGCTGCTGTGGTTGTGGTGCCGGCTCTGCGGGTGCATGATGCCTCCTAC
The DNA here is from genome assembly GCA_023525715.1 of Cichorium intybus. Taxonomy (NCBI): domain Eukaryota; kingdom Viridiplantae; phylum Streptophyta; class Magnoliopsida; order Asterales; family Asteraceae; genus Cichorium; species Cichorium intybus. Next base: position 65,506,601 of record CM042012.1, on the reverse strand, counting down.
GTCTCCTGCCAGGCTGGGCGTATGCTGGCTGGGGGTCCTGCGGTGCCTCGGTCGCCACCCTCACAAACTGTCCCGGACGCTGCTGCTCAATCAGCCCCATATTCTCCAATGCTCGCGCCGTAGTGCGAGATAGAGGTAAAGCAGTCAAAGAAGCTACAGTGCGGGAGGTGAGGATCCTGTATGAGCGGGCCAAGCGGGTGATGAAGTACCCACGGGCCAGGGGACTGCTGGCGGATGCACCCGTTGCCCAGGTGGACAAGGCAACGACTAGGGCGAATGAGAGGTGGAGGAACCTGGAGGGGTCGAGAAGGAACTAGAGAAATGTCATGTCCTCCCCCGACACCTTCTCGCCCCCCTCCCGCTGCATGATAGAGGTGGAGACGATGCGGTGCATGAGACGGTGGAGTGGATCACAGAGATGGCTCTCCCTGGAGGTCCCCGCCTCATAGAAGATGTTGAACAATGGTGCCCAAACCTCCGTGTTGGCAGCCCTCTCAGGCTGCCCCTGAACGCACGCCGTAAGGAACCGCGTGAAGTGGCGGTGCTATAGATCCGCCTCCGTGTATATGCCGGTACGCCTCCCGAACTCCCGGAGGTTGCACTCCCTGTGCACACCCCCCAATCGAAACCGTATCAACCTGGCACTGGGCTCCGTCGACCCTGGTGAAAAACGAATAGTAGATAGGAACTCCAAGAGAAGCTCGGTATAGACTGTGTCCTCCTCGTTGGCTATGAGCCTGTCCTAGCCCCAGCATCTGAATGAAGCATCCCCGTGGGTCCATGTGCGGTGGAGGAATGGCTCGATCTCTCCCCAAAGCCCTGCGTCTCTGAGGATGTCCCGATCAATGATCGTCGCCTCGAGAACCCGACGACCCACGAGGGCATCCCTCCTCGAACTGTACTCCACGGAGCTGACTGGCCCCTTGGGAAACTGGAGGAACTGGTGATCTAATCTGAACGACATCTGCACAAAAGGAATATTTTTTGCAAATTAAGTCATTTTCTTCCCCACCGCACCGCGGCGCGGCCCAAGAGCAAGGGCGCGGCGCGGCGAGCGGCTGTTTCCAAAATCCAAACCCAAATCCAGTTTTAACCTGTTTAAACTCAATCCAAATACACTACAATGTAGCCTAGGTGCCGACTAACTCATCTAGGGTGTCTATTTCGCACAACAAACACCCTATGAGTCAGCATTGGCGATTTATAGGTTTGAAGTTTTTGGAGAAATCAACTAAATTAACCCCCTAATCACTAGTTTTAACAAGTAAAAGCTAGTTAGAATGCCGTACTGTAGTAGTGGGAATGAAATGAGCAAGAAAAAACACGAGAAATTTTTGTTGATCAGAGCTCCGAGTTGTGGTATGTGTGAATAGTGTCGCAGTTTACCTTTTTATTAAAGAATTTCGACAGATCACTTCCCTCGGCGCGGATGTGAGTGAACCGCGACACGCGTACTCCCAAATCAACCCCTGCACATCAGGTTGGTTTACGATCCTGTGGCGTGCAATCTTCCTGACCACGGCGCGGTCATCAAAAATCCAAATTTCTTCAAAATAACCCCACACTTGCCTTGGACCAATAATACCTGAAATGACGATGATATAATTTCCTAATTACCCTAAGAATACAGTACCTAACCTATGAAAAGATGGGTTGCCTCCCAACAAGCGCTAAGTTTAACGTCTTCAGCCAGACGTGTTGTTCCTTCTATAGCAACGGTGGATCGTACGCCATGTGTTGCTGTTGCATTTCAGTCACCACCGTCCCTTTTTTGACCCACTGCTCCTCAAACTTCCCTGGGTCGAATGGCTTGCCGGTCCTTCTGCTGCTGCCCGGTCGCTGCCTTCTAATTAATTCCCGTGAATGCTTGGAGGTAGCTTTGAATCTCCAAGCTCGGTCATTCCTTCTGCATCTCTTAAAAGTCAAAGGCTTGACATGAAGCGCGCCCAATGCCGCTTCCAGTAGTTGTTCCACACCTCGTTTGCTAGTGTCTCGCATGCTATATTCAGGTTGCAATTTTGGCTTGCAGTACCAATAAAAATTTTCCAATCGAATAGGATCGGAAGGCAACATGTCAGGATGCTTCCATATGTCCTCATCGATGATATTGATTACATCTAATTTTCCATTCATGAACGGATCACGAGTGGCTATAAAATCATATTTATTATTTTCAAAAACCAACTCGTCAGCATTATCCTCTTGATCATCGTCCAACAGGTGGATCGGGACCAAAAGTGACCGATTGGTTTCATCTGGTGGTGGTATAAAGTCACCCATCACGATATCCTTACTTTCAAATTTCTCAAAATTTTCAAAAATTACAGGGTCAGGGGTAATATTGTCATCTATACCCCCTTCCTCAAAGACATTGGTAATTTCAACAATTTCAGGACTTATTGGGCTGGGATCTGTACTGTCACTTACAGCCCCCTCCACAATATCCTCATCAACCAAATTGTCTGGTGATGGTATGGATTTACCCAACACCAGATCAACATTACTAATACTTTTAAAAACATCAAATACTTCAAAGGTTGCTGAGTTAGAGGTAGCATTGTCACCTACAACCTCTTCGTCAACAACCGTTTCGACCATCTCAGTGGTCTCTTGACTTTCCCAAGGTGTATGCCCTTCCATCACATATTCAGGTGATGTAGGTTCACACACCATATCATTGGTATAAAAATTGCTCGCCTCAGGTTCTGGCGAGGGTGATGAACATTTCCAACTTTCCTCTAACTAATCTAAAGAAGCTTGCAATCTTACAAGACCATCAGCCTGGTCCTTCTGCACTTGGTGGGTGTTATACATGAGTACCCAAAGTCGGGCCCAAATTGCAGGATTCTCAGGCTGAGATGACTCCTCGGTCCGCCATCCATTGTCATCGGATGATCCATTGTGGCAATCATCCTCGTAATAGGTGTCGGCCGGATTTTTATGATACTCATAATATTGATCCGAGTGCATGTAATCGTCCATTATGAAGACGTACACATACCAAAAACCAAAAAACTAAAATCAAACATCAAAAATCAGAAACTAATTCCTACAGATCACCTATTCTCAAGCTCACAACTCCCCGGCAACGGCGCCAAAATTTGACATCGCAGCGGTGGTCATGCGGTCAAAAATAAGAAAACCTAACACACTCACTTAGCACAGTGGAAGTCAGGGTCGATCCGTAGGAGTTACGTGGTCAAGTCAGGTGACAGATTACCAACTATAGTGTCACGCTATAGTCAGAGGACTTAGTTCCTATGCTTTTGACTACTAATCCCAGAAAACATAAACCAAACAATCTCAAAACAAGCATAGACTAAGCTAAGTTTCAAATCAAACCTAGTTACTTTCTAAAATCAGAAGTACATCTCTAATTCAGAAGCAAGCAAAGGCATCCAAAGAAATAAACAATTACAAGGCATAAACTAAACCAATAACCAAAAGTCCAAGTGACAGTCACTGGCTAGAGTTCAAACCTAAAAGCTAACCTAGTTGGCTACTGAAATTAGCAAAGGAAAACAGTCCAAACACAATCCAAGCATTCAAAACCAATAACAAGCATCAAAACACCGAAAAACCGATATTACTTGTAACCAAATGATTATTATAAACCCAAAACGAATTCCAATCATCCAATATAGTAACCAATACTGAAAAACAGTAACTAAAATGCTCAAGGTCAGTGGTTGTCACTCCCAAAGACCCTAGCTGTAATACCTTAAATTTAAATTGCGATAGAATAATAGAAACTTTAATATAAACGAGTTTAGATAAGTTAAAATATGAGTTTAGATGTTTAAAAACCATTTAGGTCAAACCGGGTCGAATTGTGTAACACGAGTCGAGTTAAATTGAAAGGAAAGTGAAAACAAGCCAACCCGGGTCGTGTTATTGAGCCCGGGTCGTGTTCAAGTGGAACCCGGGTCGGGTTATTTAAACCGGAGCGGGTTACGTCAAAAATCAAGCGAAAATAGCATGGTAAAACCCGGGGCGGGTTGAGCAGCCCGGGTCGGGTTGCGGGTAAAAACCCAGGGCGGGTTTAACAGCCCGGGTCGAGTTACGGTGCAGAGTATTTATACCCATTTCACATTTTTTCTTTCATTTTCGAACTTATAATCACCGAGGGCGATTTTCAGACCAAAACTCGCGATTTTTAAGCCTTGCAATCGAGGATCTAACGTGAGAAAAGCTTGGTAAGTCGGATTAAACACTTGAATTTCGTTCTTGAGCACTTGAATTGAGGCTAGTATATCTTGAGTTTTAGGGTTTCAAAACCCTAATTGCCCAAATCTGATTTTCTGCTTTGAAGTAGCTCATTTGTTGTTAATAGATAGGTAATATGTGCTGTATTGAATCTCTATTATGGTTATTGTCAGATTCCTACAGTTGATTTGGTAAGAAACCTCAAAAATTGGGAGTTATGAGTAATTAGTGTATGATGTTTATAGATTGTGATCTTGTTAGCTATTAATTCTTGATCTAATGAGTTAGATGTGGTTAAATTGTTAGGATAATGTTGAAGTATGATATATGATGTCGTTTTGAGCAGATATACATAGGAGGGAAGGAGATACATGAGGCACGGGTGGACCACGGACTGAACAGACATCAGGTGAGTAGTTATAATTCTTTATAACCGATTTGATTATAACTAAGTTAAGATTTTTGCACTTCTTAAATGGTTGACATAACCAATTTACATGAGTTAAACAGGGTTGAGAATCCCTTGTTTGATATGGTACTTGATATGATTGAGTATGTTAAATGATTGAGATAGTCATTGAATTTGAGATTTGTAATTTGATTGTGGAGATCTTGGTAACTGTTAAAATGATTTCTGAATTTGACAATTTATTCACTGAGCTAATTTAGCTCATAAAAATAGTTATATGTTGTATTATAGGTGACAGGGGTAAGAAGATTGCTGATGGATGATTGCATGGATATAGGACATGACTTTTGACTGTTGTAAATCAGAATACACTCTTGTATAGTTTTGTAAACGGTCTTTTGTAAACCAGTTTTTGGGACATGTTGTTTAAAGTACTTGTTCTTTTGATTTCTACTTGTACTTATGTTGCTTACTCTTAATTATACCATAATCACTTTGTTTATCTTTGAGTGATTATGATGTAATCCAGGGTTAAGAAACTGGGTGTTACAAGTTGGTATCAGAGCAAGGGTTTGAGTAAATTAGACTTTAAAGAGTAAACTCTAAACTCAAACTATTAAAGAAAGGTCCCATCTTGTCCCTATGCAATCGTTCCTTAAAGCACACATTATGAGTATGTGTGTTATTTCGAGAATTTTTATGAGATATGTGATACGAAAAGAGTATTGAGATAAACGATATTATAATGAGTTAAATTTATTATCAGCCTCATTATGAGTTCTGGAAAGAAGAAAGAGAGAGGTGATCACCGAGATGAGCATTCGGGATCACAAGATTCAAGACTGGGGCGCCAGTCTGAAGGCGAGAGACCGCCTGAGTTGACATCATCCTTACAAGAGTTAATTGCTGCAGAGGTAGCAAAAGCCGTTAAGGATTTATTGCCTACTTTAATAAAACCTCAGACGGAGGTGACCAATAGAGACGATCGAAACCGACCTCCTATCACACCTGTGGTTGGGGAGGGACAGAGAGAGCCGGATTATACATACTGAAGTTGGAGGGTCGGGCGAACCAAAGGGTTGTAGTTATGAGACGTTCCGCAAATGCAAACCGAATGATTTCTTCGGTACTGATGATCCTGTTATTGCACGAAATTGGCTGACACATATCGAGAAAATTTTTCGTACGAGCAAGTGTGCGGAAAAAGATAAAGTTGAGTATGCCACTAATTGTTTACACAAAGATGCTCAATTCTGGTGGGAGAACATAAACCTTGATATAGAGAAAGGATTGGAACCATAACCAACATGGGAGGAGTTCAAAATAAAGTTTATGAAGGAATATTGTTCAAATACTGCAATGAAAAGTTTGGAAGATGATTTTCTGAGATTGCAGCAGGGAACGCGGTCGGTACAGGAGTATACGACAGAGTTTAACGAAAAAGCCAGATTTGCTGCTCATCAGGTGGATACTGAAGAAAGGAAGATTGACAGGTATCTATGGGGACCGAGGACCCAGATACGAGAGTTCTTACAGAGTTCCAGCTTTACAAATTATCAGCAGATTGTCGAGGCAGCCAAATCTCGAGAAAAAGAACTGCGAAGGCAAGATAATGAAAGGAAGGGGGACCAAGGAAGCGGAGGCCAGAAGAGAAAATGGGAAGGAAAACCGGAGGGTAGTTCTCAAAAACAGCCAGTTCTGAGTTATCAATATCGAGGTGATTCAAGAAAAACTGAGAGCAAATGGTGCGAAAAATGCCGTCGAAAACACGCTGGAAATTGCGATACGAGTACCCTGTCTCTTATGTGTTATCAGTGTGGGAAGACAGGGCATATGGCTCGAGATTGCTTGGAGAAAAATCGTGTGTGTTTCAATTGCGGGGAGAGCGGTCATATTCGGCCGAACTGTCCAAAACCAAGAACCGATTCCCGTCGCGAGACTCCGAGGGCGGGACGAGGTGATAATCGAGGCGATAGACGAGATAAAGGTGGTGGGAACGTTAGAACTCGAGCTTTTCAGATGACCGTGGAAGAGGCTAGAGAGCGACCGGATGTGATTACAGGTATCTTTAGCCTAAATTCTCTTCGAGCTCGTATGATGTTTGATACTGGTGCATCGATTTCCTTTATATCTGTACCTTTTGCGTCTTGAATTAATGTCCTGGTGTCTAAAATGAGTGAGAGTCTGATAGTTGATGTTGCTGACGGGAGAGATGTTATAGTGAATACTTAGTATACAAATTGTCGGCTTGAAATCAATGGGATTTCTTTCCTTGTTGATTTGAAGCCGATGACTACTCGTGCGTTTGATGTAATAGGTGGAATGGACTGGTTAGATAATAATAATAGGGCAAATATGGATTGTCACGGAAAGATTATTTCTGTGAGAACTCCGAGCGGGTCTCAGACGTTAATACGAGGCGAACGCTTCAACATATTCCGGTTGTATCTTTCGCGAGAGCGCGAAGGTATACCGAAAGAGGTGCTCTTTTGTTTATGGCACATGTTGCCCCAACTGAAACCAAACATCCCACTGTGAAGGATGTTGAGATAGTGAGAGATTTTGCTGATGTTTTTCCTGACGATCTTCCGGGCTTACCACCAAATCGTCAATTGGAGTTTGTTATTGATTTAGTTCCTGGAGCGAAACCGATAGCTCGAGCACCCTATCGGTTGGCGCCGTCCGAGATGGAGGAGTTAAAGAAACAACTACAAAAACTTTTAGATCGCTGTTTTATTCGTCCGAGCTCGTCTCTGTGGGGTGCACCGATACTGTTTGTTCGAAAGAAGGATGGTTCTATGCGTATGTGCATAGACTACCGCGAGTTAAACAAGATTACTGTGAAGAATCGTTATCCCCTACCGAGAATAGACGATTTGTTCGATCAATTGGAGGGAGCGGTATATTTTTTGAAGATTGATTTGAGATCGGGATATCATCAGCTAAGAGTAAGAGAATCTGACGTCCCAAAGACAGCATTTTGCACCCGATACGGTCATTATGAGTTTCTAGTAATGCCGTTCGGTTTGACGAATGCCCCGGCGAATTTTATGGACCTGATGAATCGAGCTTGTCATCCATTCTTAGACAAGTTCGTAATAGTGTTTATTGACGATATCTTGATTTATTCCAAGAGTTGGGATGACCATAAGCAACATTTACAGTTGATTTTAAATCTTCTTCGTAAAGAAAAGTTGTATGCAAAATTTTCAAAGTGCGAGTTTTGGATGCAAGAGATTCAGTTTCTTGGTCATGTGATAAACAGAGAAGGAGTTAAAGTGGACCCTGCCAAGATAGAAGCAGTGATGAATTGGGCACCGCCCAAAAATCCGACTGAGGTTCGAAGCTTTTTGGGACTAGCTGGTTATTACCGACGATTTATTGAGAAATTTTCGAGTATTGTGTTGCCTTTAACAAAGCTGACTAGAAAGACGGAGAAATTTATCTGGGCTGAAGCACAACAAGAAGCTTTTGAAAAACTGAGACGGGCGTTGTGCGAAGCTCCGGTGTTAGCTTTGCCTCAAGGTGTGGAAGACTTTGTCCTTTTTACCGATGCTTCACAAATCGGTCTTGGGTGTGTATTAATGCAAAGAGCACGAGTAATCGCTTATGCTTCTCGACAACTCAAACCACACGAGAAAGCTTATCCGGTGCATGATTTAGAATTGGCGGCGATAGTCTTTGCATTGAAAATGTAGCGACACTATCTTTATGGCGTATGGTTCCAGATTTACACAGATCACAAAATTTTGAAATACTTGTTTGATCAGAAGGAGTTAAATATGAGACAAAGACGGTGGATGGATTTATTAAAAGATTATGATTGTGAAATACTTTACCATCCCGGTAAAGCTAATGTAGTAGCAGATGCACTGAGTCGAAAAGAGCCGCCTATTCGAGTTGTATCGGCTCGAATGGGAGTTGTGAGTCGATTGCCAGAGATGATACGCAGATTTCAGAGAGAGGTTAATGATTTAAAGAAAGAAAGAATGATCGGTTATGCGGAGAAATTAGTGGAAAACGCGCAAGGAATAAAAACCTTTCAAGAGCGAGTTTGGGTTCCGAAACATGGGGAAGCGAGACAGCTGTTGCTTGAGGATGCTCATTGTACCAGATATGCAGTTCATCCAGGTAGTACACGGATGTATTACACTCTAAATTCGTATTACTGGTGGGCCGCTATGAAGCGAGATATAGGGCGTTTTGTAGAGAATTGCATAACCTGTCTTCAAGTGAAAGCCAATCATCAGAAACCCTATGGAGCAGTACAACCTTTGCCAGTACCAATGAAGAAATGGGATGAAATCACTATGGATTTCATCACCAAATTTCCTCGGACTCCTCGGGGATATGATTCCATATGGGTTATAGTTGATAGATTAACGAAGACGGCTCATTTTATTCCTATCAGAGAAGATTATCCAGTGTCAAAATTAGCTGAAATTTATACCCGAGAAATAGTGAGACGACATGGAGTGCCAACTTCAATAATTTCTGATAGAGACAATCATTTCAATTCGCATTTTTGGCAGAGTTTTCAGAAACATTTTGGTACTAAAGCCCTGTTGAGTACCGTGTATCATCCCCAGACTGATGGACAATCGGAAAGAACAATTCAAACACTTAAAGATATGTTACGAGCTTGCATAATTGATTTTGGAGGCAGTTGGGAGGATCACCTGCCTTTAGTAGAGTTTGCTTATAACAACACCTATCATTCGAGCAAACAGATGGCACCTTTTGAAGCTTTATATGGTGCACCGTGTCTAACACTAACTTGCTGGACAGAGATGGGAGAGAAACCATTGGCGGGACCAGAAATTGTAGCTGAAACTGAAGAAAAGATACAAAGCATCCGTGAGCATATGCGAGTAGCTTAAAACCGCCAAAAACAGTATGCAGATAAGAGAAGAAAGCCGTTAGAGTTCCAAGTTGGAAACATGGTGATGTTAAAAGTGTCCCCGTGGAAAGGAGTAATTCATTTTGGTAAAAGAGGGAAGTTGAGCCCGAGATTTATCGGACCCTTTCGAGTCTTAGAAAGGATTGGAGCAGTTGAATACAAACTTGAACTTCCTGATGAGTTACGAGGTATTCACAATGTATTCCACGTATCACACCTTAGAAAAACATTACATGTAACACCAAGACATATTTTATATGTAAATATAATAAAAAGGGGTAAATGGGTCATTTTACCTTAGAAGGGTAATTTGGTATTCTGGACAGGAAGGGATTTGGTTTGTAATAATATTTGGAGTTTTGGACTTAAAATGTTATAAAAAACTGGTTTTTGTCATAAAATGTGTTAGATGTGGCAAAAGCTCAAGAATTAGAACTCCAGGGACTAAACTGCAAATTCTGGAAGTATAAATAGTGGAAAAGCTCTCACATGTGCAGAAAATCTAGAAGTCACGGGAGAGGGTTTTCTTGAGCGATCGTTGCAGAATCTTAGAGAATTCTTGAAGGTTTGAGCTTGGAATCCGATTATTGGCTTTGTATTGAAGAATTGGAAGCATTGAAGGTTAGTATTTCCAGTTTTAACCAAGATTGTTCTTGGTAGGTTTGGTGGGTAAACCAAAATCTGCAATTTCAGTGAAATCCATGAAGTTTGTATATGATTTTTGGGTTTAAACATGTTCATATGATAAGAACATGCCATTGAAACAATTGGTTTTGATAAAATTGAAGTTTTGGGGTTTTTGGAACTAAGAACCCTAATTCTTCTTTTTGATTGATTGAGTTGATTTAAATGGATTAAAACCTTGTATTAACGGAGGGTTTTAGTCTGGAAATAAACCCCATATGATTAAGAACAAGAATAAGAACTTAATATGTCAAAACATGGTGCTACAGTGCAAAATCGGGACTGAATCTGGACTGCCCAGCAAGAGCACGGGTCGTGCTCTTTATGCACGAGTCGTGCTCCTCAAGGCATAAAAATGCACGAGTCGTGCTTGCCTGGCAGGGGACTAAAAAACGTGAATTTTCGCTAGGCTTGTTCGATTTACCTCAAACTTGAACCATAAGTCCATGATGGTTTGAAAAGTCCTAGAAAAATACTAAATTGAGTTTTTGACTCCTCGGGGGCACTGTAGAACAATACGAATGCCTCGGTAAAGCGTATAATTCTTGAAAAGATGGTAAATGGAAAGTTTATCATCTAGACATTGTTTGTAATGTTACAATATTGAACTCTTATGCATTAGAGTCAATTAAAATGATTGTTAACCTATAATCATTGTGAAAATGAATGAAATTATAGGTACGAGACAAGATCTTGCGGAATACATTGAAAGGCAAGAAATAACTAAAGCTAGTGGTAGCAAACATTCAGGTGAGTAATCTCACTTATATCCGATGTGATAAATATTGGATGAGCAGCTGCAGATGGAAACAGTTTTGGGGACGAATTTGACAGATTTCATGATGAAATAAAAGACAATATCAGATAAGCCGTGAGTCTGCTATAGACAAGAACGGAGCTGTGAGTCAATAAATAAATAAACAATACGACAATACCAGATAAGCCGTGAGTCTGTAGTAGACAAGAACGGAGCTGTGAGTCAATCTTAAAAAGGCAATACCGGATAATCTGTGAGTCATTGAGATGACAAGAACGGAGCCGTGAGTCTAGGCAAAAGCGGGACAAACCCGTGAGCCATATATGATCTTGTGTTATGCGATAATGCATATTTGATTTGTATAGAGAATTTTATTCTTATACATGTTATAGTAGATTTGATTACTCATTGGGTTTTATAGCTCACAGTGTTATTTGATATGTCCCTGTAGGTGAGTGTGATCCCGCCAAGGGGAAAGATAAAGTCCGTGACTAAGGACTTAAGATTGTGAAGTAACTACCCGGCTTGAAGGATGTATAATATCTTTATGTATTGTATTCCTTGATACACTTGTACCTGTTGTGTTAACAAATACCATTTGGATATGGTTTATTGTAAATATTTGGTTTGAAAAATAAAAATTTTTATGGGGTGTTTTGTTAACGAGTCGGGTGTTACAAGTTGGTATCAGAGCCGTGGTTTAAGTGAACTAGGTGTCTTTAGAATAGATTCCTGAACTTAAACCTTGAGAGATAATGGACAAATGGGCTGTTAGACATATATAAGTTTGCTATTATATATGTAATCTAACTGTTTGTTGAATTTTGAAGTATGAGAAATACAAGAAGTAATCCCACGGGTGCAAATCCGGGGCGTGGACCATCAAAGAGTGGACCAGCCCGATCACATGGTTCCGTCGGGCGAAGAGCAAGGGAACCAGTAGTGGAACCAGTGAGGGAAAATCCACCGGATATATGGGCTATTGTGGCTGATGTTGTTAGGGAACTTATGCCTACCCTAATGAACAACCCAAACCCGAGTGAAGAAGCTGCAAAAAGAACCCATGACAAGCAACCGGAAGATGAAAGTCATGGAGAAAGCCATGCCCGTTCAGAAAAAGAAAAACTGGGCGGGGAAGCTTCTACAAAGAAAGTCGGATGCACTTACAAATCTTTCCTTGGTTGCAAACCAAAAGAATTTTCAGGGACAGATAATCCAGTCCAGGCAATGGAGTGGATAATGCATATTGAGAAGGTGTTTCGAGTCAGCAAATGTGCTGATGAGGACAAGGTAGAATTTGGCACAAATCAACTCACGAGCAGTGCATTACATTGGTGGCAAATTTACTACAAGTCATTGGGTACTGATTCAACCCTATCGATATCTTGGGAACAATTCAAGACCAAGTTCAACGAAGAGTATTGTTCAGAAGTAGCTATAAAGAAGTTGGAGGACGAATTTCTGCACATGGAACAAGGTTCCCAATCTGTCCAAGAATACACTCTGAGCTTTCTGGAGAAAGCAAGATTTGCGGAACACCATGTCAATACCGAAAAGAGGAAGATTGATAAGTATGTCTGGGGGCTGACGACCCGAATCAGAGAAATTGTGCAACCACTGAAACTGTCTACTTTCCGACAAGTGGTGGATAGGGCCACTGAAAGGGAGACAAAATTGAAACGACAAGAAGATGAAAAGAAAGCCATTGAAACTAAAAGAAAGGCGGAAGACCAAGGTTGGAAGCCTCAGAAAAAGTCGCAACAAACTGTGTCTAAGGGTAAAGGCCAAAAGGATGAAGCCAAGTGGTGTGAAAAGTGCAGAAAAAGGCACTCAGGAAGCTGTCGAATTGATACTGTATCGGTTAGTTGCCGAAATTGTGGGAAAACGGGTCATACTACACGGGACTGTCGGGCGGAGCGTAGGTGTTACCAATGTGGAGCTACGGATCATATTCGTCCGAACTGTCCACAGCTGAAATCTGGAGCATACAGTGATAGATCCAGAGAGGACCAAGGAGGAAAGAAAGAAGAGGCGAAGAACCGGGGAAGACCAGTGGCCTCGCGAGATTTTCAGATGACTGTGGAAGAAGCTCGTGAAAAGACCGACGTGGTTACAGGTATCTTCACTCTAAATTCCATACCTGTATATGTTATATTTGATCCAGGGGCTACACATTGTTTTGTATCGGAGTCTCTGATGTCTCGCTTGAATGTACCATTAACCCCAATGGATGAAAGCTTGGAAGTGGCTGTAGCGGATGGTAGATATGTTTGGGTTTCTGAACACCTGGAAGGTTGTCAGCTTAACATCTACGGGACCACTTTCCCTATAGATTTGAAGCCGATGACTACCAATGAATTTGGTGTAATTGTGGGTATGGATTGGTTGGCAACGAATTATGCTAACATGGATTGTAGAAATAAAAGCATTACAGTGTTATCACCGGATGGGAAATGGATAAAGATTCAGAGTGAACGACCACCGTTGAGGATGCCGGTTATCTCCATTGCTCAAGCCCGAAGCTGTATTAGTAAAGGAGGCATGTTTTATTTGGCCTATGTAGCGGTGGCTAAACCAATTAAAGTGGGGGTAGCGAATGTAAACGTGGTAAACCAATTCCCAGATGTATTTCCAGATGAACTTCCAGGGTTACCACCAGATCGACAGGTAGAGTTCATGATTGAACTGGTTCTGGGAGCTGCTCCTGTTGCCCGAGCTCCATATCGTTTAGCACCGTCAGAAATGGTGGAACTGAGAAAGCAACTGGAAGAACTGTTAGATAGAGGTTTCATCAGACCGAGTACATCACCTTGGGGAGCCCCCATTCTGTTTGTTAAGAAGAAAGACGGGTCGATGCGCATGTGTATTGACTATCGGGAATTAAACAAGATCACGGTGAAGAACAAATATCCGCTACCAAGAATAGATGACCTGTTTGATCAGCTACATGGAGCATCTTATTTTTCCAAAATTGACCTGAGGTCGGGTTACCATCAGTTGAAGATACGAGAATCTGACATTCCAAAGACAGCTTTTCGCACACGATACGGTCATTATGAGTTTTTGGTGATGCCTTTTGGGTTAACCAATGCTCCGGCCGTATTCATGGATCTCATGAACCGAGTGTGTCGTCCATTCCTTGATACCTCGGTGATAGTATTTATAGATAATATTCTGGTGTATTCACGAAGCCAAGCCGAGCATGAAGTGCACCTGCGACAAATGTTGGAGTTGCTTCGCCAAGAAAAGTTGTATGCAAAATTCTCTAAGTGTGAATTCTGGCTAAGAGAAGTTCAATTTCTTGGTCATGTGATTAATGCCGAAGGGGTGAAAGTCGACCAAGCGAAAGTTGAAGCCGTAATGAAGTGGGAACCGCCTCGAAGTCCAACTGAAGTATGAAGTTTCCTTGGTTTGGTAGGTTATTATAGAAGATTTGTCGAGAATTTTTCCTCGATAGCTGCTCCGTTGACCAAGTTGACCAAGAAAGGCGAAAAATTTGAATGGGCGGGAAAACAACAAGAAGCTTTTCAAAGGTTGAAACAAGCCTTATGTGAAGCACTAGTTTTAGCACTACCGCAAAGCGGAGAAGAATATATGATTTACAGCGATGCTTCTAGAGTCGGCCTTGGATGTGTGTTAATGCAGAAAGGTTGGGTAATAGCTTATGCGTCCCGCCAATTGAAAGAAGCCGAGAAGAAATATCCAGTTCATGATCTGGAATTAGCTGCCGTGATTCTAGCATTGAAGTTGTGGAGACACTATTTATATGGTGTGAAATTTGTTGTCTATACGGACCACAAAAGTTTGAAGTATTTATTTGATCAAAAAGAACTTAACATGAGACAGCAAAGGAGGATGAATCTACTTAAAGACTTTGACTGTGAAATTTTATACCACCCTGGCAAGGCAAATGTGGTGGCAGATGCTCTAAGCCAGAAAGAAACTCCTTTGAAAGTTACATCCGCGTGTTTGGGTGTAGCAAGCCGGTTACCCGAATTGATCCGTTTGACACAAGAAGAAGCGTGCAAGCCTGAACATGCAAAAAGCGAGCGAATGGTTGGGTATTTGAAGCATCTGGATGAAAATGCACAGAAATTGAAAAGCTTTAGAGGTCGCGTGTGGGTCCCAAAACAAGGAGAGGCGCGGAACTTGCTTCTAGAAGATGCACACTGTAGTCGATATGCAGTTCATCCGGGTAGTACCAAGATGTATCGAACGTTAAAACTGTTGTATTGGTGGCCCGGAATGAAGAGAGATATTGGAAGATATGTAGAAAAGTGTTTGACATGCCTGCAAGTGAAGTCAAACCATCAGAAACCATACGGAGAAATCCAACCATTGCCGGTTCCAGAGAAGAAGTGGGACCATATCACTATGGATTTTGTAACAAAGTTGCCGCGGACACCGCGAGGTCATGATACGGTGTGGGTGATTGTTGATCGATTGACAAAATCGGCACAATTCATACCAATTAGCGAGAAGTTCAAGATTGATAAGTTGGCGAAAATCTACATAGATGAAGCGATTTGCCGACATGGGTTACCGGTATCGATCGTGTCAGATCGAGATAGCAGATTTACTTCCCGGTTTTGGCAAAGTCTTCAAGAACAATTGGGTTCAAAGATACTTATGAGTACTGCATACCACCCGCAGACCGATGGTCAAAGTGAAAGAACTATACAGACTTTGGAAGACAAGCTGAGAACTTGTGTAATAGATTTTGGTGGAAGCTGGGAAGATCATTTACCTTTGGTAGAATTCGCGTATAATAACAGCTATCATTCCAGCATTCAGATGGCCCCGTATGAAGCATTGTATGGAGCACTGTGTCGTACTCCGACTTGCTGGACTGAAGTTGGGGAAAAGCCGTTGGCTGGACCTGAAATTGTAGCACAGACTGAAGAAAAGATCAAACAAATTCGAGAAAACTTGAAAGTAGCTTAGAATCGACAGAAGCAGTACGCAGATAAACGAGTAAAACCGTTGGAATTCCAAGTGGGGGACATGGTAATGCTCAAGGTATCCCCTTGGAAAGGCTTAATTCGTTTTGGGAAGAAAGGGAAGTTGAGTCCTCGTTTCATTGGACCTTTCCGTATATCCCAAAGAGTTGGAGCTGTAGCGTATAGATTGGAGTTACCTGATGAACTTCATGGTATACATGATGTATTTCATGTGTCCCATTTGAGAAAGACTTTGTTTGACAAGTCTCAACAGGTACCTCTTGCTGAAATTGAAGTAGATGAAAAGTTGAGATATCCCGAACAACCCGAGAGGGTGTTAGACCGAAAGGTAAGACAACTGCGAAATAAGAAAATCAGCATGGTTAAAGTGCTTTGGCGACATCACAGAGGTTCCGACATGACGTGGGAGACCGAAAGCGAAATGAGGGAAAAATACCCTCAACTCTTTGTATGATTTCGGGGACGAAATCTCTTGAAGGAGGGGAGAATTTGTAACACCAAGACACATTTTATATGTAAATATAATAAAAAGGGGTAAATGGGTCATTTTACCTTAGAAGGGTAATCTGGTCTTTTGGACAGGAAGGGATTTGGTTTGTAATAATATTTTGAGTTTTGGACTTAAAATGTTATAAAAAACTGGTTTTTGTCATAAAATGTGTTAGATGTGGCAAAAGCTCAAGAATTAGAACTCCAGGGACTAAACTGCAAATTCTGGAAGAATAAATAGTGGAAAAGCTCTCTCACATGTGCAGAAAATCTAGAAGTCACGGGAGAGGGTTTTCTTGAGCGATCGTTGCAGAATCTTGGAGAATTCTTGAAGGTTTGAGCTTGGAATCGATTATTGGCATTGTATTGAAGAATTGGAAGCATTAAAGGTTAGTATTTTCAGTTTTAACCAAGATTGTTCTTGGTGGGTTTGGTGGATAAACCGAAATCTGCAATTTCAGTGAAATCCATGAAGTTTGTATATGATTTCTGGGTTTAAACATGTTCATATGATAAGAACATGCCATTGAAACAATTGGTTTTGATAAAATTGAAGTTTTGGGGTTTTTGGAACTAAGAACCCTAATTCTTCCTTTTGATTGATTGAATTGATTTAAATGGATTAAAACCTTGT
Source organism: Cichorium intybus (assembly GCA_023525715.1). Lineage (NCBI taxonomy): Eukaryota > Viridiplantae > Streptophyta > Magnoliopsida > Asterales > Asteraceae > Cichorium > Cichorium intybus. The sequence goes on along the minus strand of CM042012.1, from coordinate 65,489,561 downwards.
ATTAACGGAGGGTTTTAGTCTGGAAATAAACCCCATATGATTAAGAACAAGAATAAGAACTTAATATGTCAAAACAGGGTGCTACAGTGCAAAATCGGGACTGAATCTGGACTGCCCAGCAAGAGCACGGGTCGTGCTCTTTATGCACGAGTCATGCATATCCTGGAAATCAAAATACATTGCATTTTAAGCCTTGCACGTGTCGTGCTCCTCAAGGCATAAAAATGCACGAGTCGTGCTTGCCTGGCAGGGGACTCAAAAACATTAATTTTCACTAGGCTTGTCCGATTTACCTCAAACTTGAACCATAAGTCCATGATGGTTTGAAAAGTCCTAGAAAAATGCTATATTGAGTTTTTGACTCCTCGGGGGCACTGTAGAACAATACGAATGCCTCGGTAAAGCGTATAATTCATGAAAAGATGGTAAATGGAAAGTTTATCATCTAGAAATTGTTTGTAATGTTACAATATTGAACTCTTATGCATTAGAGTCAATTAAAATGATTGTTAACCTATAATCATTGTGAAAATGAATGAAATTATAGGTACGGGACAAGATCTTGCGGAATACATTGAAAGGCAAGAAATAACTAAAGTTAGTGGTAGCAAACATTCAGGTGAGTAATCTCACTTATATCCGATGTGATAAATATTGGATGAGCAGCTGCAGATGGAAACAGTTTTGGGGACGAATTTGACAGATTTCATGATGAAATAAAAGACGATATCAGATAAGCCGTGAGTCTGCTATAGACAAGAACGGAGCTGTGAGTCAATAAATAAATAAACAATACGACAATACCAGATAAGCCGTGAGTCTGTAGTAGACAAGAACGGAGCTGTGAGTCAATCTTAAAAAGGCAATACCGGATAATCTGTGAGTCATTGAGATGACAAGAACGGAGCCGTGAGTCTAGGCAAAAGCGGGACAAACCCGTGAGCCATATATGATTTGTATAGAGAAATTTGTTCTTTTACATGTTATAGTAGATTTGATTACTCATTGGGCTTTATAGCTCACAGTGTTATTTGATATGTCCCTGCAGGTGAGCGTGATACATTACATGATAAATCTATACAAATACCGTTGGTTGGAGTTCAATTAGACGAGAAATTGAGATATCAAGAGATGCCGGAAAGAATCTTAGACAAAAAGATCAAAAAGTTGCGGAATAAAGAGATTGGCGTGGTCAAGGTACAATGGCGACATCATAGAGGAACAGATGTCACTTGGGAAGCCGAAGAAGAGATGCGGTTAAAATATCCCTTTTTGTTTCAAGAGATTCCGAGGACGGAATCTTCTGAAGGGGGTAAGAATTTGTAATACCGTAAATTTTAATTGCGATAGATTAATAGAAACTTTAATATAAACGAGTTTAGATAAGTTAAAATATGAGTTTAGATGTTTAAAAACCATTTAGGTCAAACCGGGTCGAATTGTGTAACACGAGTCGAGTTAAATTGAAAGGAAAGTGAAAACAAGCCAACCCGGGTCGTGTTATTGAGCCCGGGTCGTGTTCAAGTGGAACCCGGGTCGGGTTATTTAAACCGGAGCGGGTTACGTCAAAAATCAAGCGAAAATAGCATGGTAAAAACCCGGGGCGGGTTGAGCAGCCCGGGTCGGGTTGCGGGTAAAAACCCGGGGCGGGTTTGACAGCCCGGGTCGAGTTACGGTGCAGGGTATTTATACCCATTTCACATTTTTTCTTTCATTTTCGAACTTATAATCACCGAGGGCGATTTTCAGACCAAAACTCGCGATTTTTAAGCCTTGCAATCGAGGGTCTAACGTGAGAAAAGCTTGGTAAGTCGGATTAAACACTTGAATTTCGTTCTTGAGCTCTTGAATTGAGGCTAGTATATATTGAGTTCTAGGGTTTCAAAACCCTAATTGCCCAAATCTGATTTTCTGCTTTGAAGTAGCTCATTTATTGTTAATAGAAAGTTAATATGTGTTGTGTTGAATCTCTATTATGGTTATTGTCAGATTCCTACGGTTGATTTGGTAAGAAACCTCAAAAATTGAGAGTTATGAGTAATTAGTGTATGATGTTTATAGATTGTGATCTTGTTAGCTATTAATTCTTGATCTAATGAGTTAGATGTGGTTAAATTGTTTGGAGAATGTTGAAGTATGATATGTGATGTCGTTTTGAGCAGATATACATAGGAGGGAAGGAGATACACGAGGCACGGGTGGACCACGGACTGAACAGACATCAGGTGAGTAGTTATAATTCTTTATAACTGATTTGATTATAACTAAGTTAAGATTTTTGCACTTCTTAAATGGTTGAGATAACCAATTTACATGAGTTAAACAGGGTTGAGAATCCCTTGTTTGATATGGTATTTGATATGATTGAGTATGTTAAATGACTGAGATAGTCATTGAATTTGAGATTTGTAATTTGATTGTGGAGATCTTGGTAACTGTTAAAATGATTTCTGAATTTGACAATTTATTCACTGAGCTAATTTAGCTCATAAAAATAGTTATATGTTGTATTATAGGTGACAGGGGTAAGAAGATTGCTGAGGGATGATTGCATGGATATAGGACATGACTTTTGACTGTTGTAAATTAGAATACACTCTTGTATAGTTTTGTAAACGGTCTTTTGTAAACCAGTTTTTGGGACATGTTGTTTAAAGTACTTGTTCTTTTGATTTCTACTTGTACTTATGTTGCTTACTCTTAATTATACCATAATCACTTTGTTTATCTTTGAGTGATTATGATGTAATCCAGAGTTAAGAAACTGGGTGTTACACTAGCCACTAATGCTAATTACTAAACTAAAAGAAATTAAACATAAAAACCTGAAATACCAAAAAGGTAGTTGCTGAAACGAGTTCTTGGAGTCAAAGAGCCTTTACGGTCGATTTTTCACCAGGGTTTTGCTCGGGTTTTTGGCTGAAAACACCTCTATTTATAGTTGCAAATTTTACGTAGCCGCGCCGCGCAATTATGGTTTCCGCGGCGCGCGTACTAATCTTCTCCCGTTTTATCGGCATTTGAATTTGTTCCACCGCCTTAGATCCGCGTTGCGCCTTCTTGATATCCGCGATGCGCGTACGTAATTTCCTGATGTTGCCTTCTTTTCCAAACTTCCTCCAATTTGCACGTTTTTGGTCCCTGTTTTCATTATTTTCTTCCAAACAAGTACCGGCACGAAAAGTAAGAATACCACGATATATATGATATAATTTCACTAAGAATAGGGCTCAACAATGACTAAAATATGTAATATCACTAGGCGTTGTCACTAGTCGATAGTTAGGCTACCTTGTAGATGCTTGGATTGAGTTTAAACAGGTGAATTGGTGGAATTTCTTGGGATTTTTCGCACCAGACGTACGGCGCGACGCACCGTGTTCTTGAGCCGCATCGCGCGTGTCTGTGCGAGGTGAAGGGACTGATTTTGCAAAATATTTTGTGTGACTTTTGTGCAGATGGCATTCAGGGAGGATCACCCATTTCTCTGATTTCCACAGATGTTGGACGATACTCCACGATACGAGGCTCGACTTGAGGAGCTTAGTTTCCGACCGGTCCTTGCTGCCATTCAGTTGGATCGAGCGATTCTAGGCCAGGCGGGACTTTGGGCGGGGATTTTGCCATACCTACACCGCACCTCGACTGACGGGGAGCATACCTTTACTTGCCAGGGCTGGGACATGCTCTTGGCTACTGCTGAGGATGTGGTGTACAAGAAGCTCGTGCTTGAGTTCCTTTCAACTTATTGATACACGACGGCATCAGACGAGCCACGAGCCCAGATGGTCCTAATCAGGCTGGGAGGTGAGAGCCGGGAGTGCAACCTCCGCGAGTTCGCTAGACGCACTGGGATTTATACGGAGTGGGAGGTGAGGAGCCTTCATTTTACACCCATCCTTCGTGCTTGCATCAGGGGACAGCCTCAAAGGGAGGCTAATGCGGTTATCTGGGCAGCGATGTCCAATGTTATGTTTGAGGCCGGGTCGGTCAAGGAGAGCCAGCTCCGCGACCCACTCCACCGGCTGATGCACCGTATCGTGTCCACTTCTGTCATGCAGAAGCGGGGATGCGAGAAGGTGTCTGGAGAGGACATGACCTACATGTGGGTCCTCTCCGATGCCAGCAGGTTCCTCAACCTGTCTTACGCACTGGCGGTTTCATTGACGACCCGGGCAGCGGGCGTATATGACAGCAGCCCCATGACCGATGGATATTTTATCACCCGCCTGGCCCGATCCTACGACATTTTTGACAGCTGAGCCATGGCGAGTATGACAGCGACACCACCCTCCAGGACATCGATTCGTTACCTGGAGAACATGAGGCTTATCCACCAGCCACGTGCGACTGTTATTTTGCTGACGCCGACGGAGGCGCCAGAGGGTCCCCAGGCAGAGGAGGAGGAGCCGGTGAGGCGACAGCGACGGAGAGTTGACCCACCCATTCAGCCCCAGCCACCACCGCAGTTAGCAGACATGCTGACTGCCGTACGAGATTTGGGCGAGAGGATGACGGTGATGGAGGAGCAGCAGGTGTGGATTGGGGAGGCACTACTTGAGGTGCTTTCTCAATCTGGACGACGCTCATGACCTTTCCTTGCCAGAGCCCACGACGATGAGGCTGGTCCCTCTGGGACTTAGTACGATGATTGATGTATTTTTCTTTTTATCTTTTGTGACATTGTACAGAGCTTATTACTATCTTTTGCTTTATCTTCTTTAAGTTGCATGTGAATACCAATGGAGTCTGCTGAGGAGTTGTTTCAAGCAAGTGTGGGGCATTGTACCACTACACTTGCCATTTCACCGGCGTGTTTACTGTTGCGCCACAAATCCTGAAAATCTGAATCGTGAGAAGTTCGTGTTTTTGTATCCTGTAACAATTAAGTTCCAACAAGCAGTCAACTGTCTAAAGGGGTAACTCTTTCTCCCTTATTCTAGAATAATTTTATGTATAATGGGGACGTTGTACGGTTTTAAGTGTGGGGTGTGGACGGTCGAAAGAGTGTTGTTTTTGAAATTTTTGCGGGAAATGAGTCGATTTTCAAAATTTTTAGCAATTTTTCAAAAAATTTTAAGAGATTGTAATTTTGAAACGAATAGTTTTTGAATGTTTTAGCATTGGTATTTTGGAGTATTTTAGGATTGGAATTTAGGAAGGAACTGTCAATAAGTGGCCTTTGTTGTTCGAGCCGGTAGGTCCGAAAAGGGTGGCCTCGAAAAAGGCACTTATGCACATTACCACCTAAGATCGTCTGGTTTGGGATGGTATTTTGAAAGCTCGTTACACGGACAACATCGAAAGACATGGACAATTCTTTAATGGCCTTTAGAATTTGAATGAGTATGTGCACTCTTGTGGACAGAAAATTTGTAATCAATGGTTCCTTAGAAAGTCATGAATTCCAAAGGATATTCTGGTCAGTTTTATCAGAATCATTTTCAATCTAATTCTGGAAACAATAAACTTTGAAATTGAACACGTTCGAAAATGTTTGAGTCTTTGTTAAAATCTGTTAAAAACTCTCTTGCTTGGGGACAAGCAAGGCACAAGTGTGGGGTGTTTGACAACGCCTAGTAATATCAAGTATAGTCATTATTAGGCCCTATTCTTGGTGAATTTATATCATAGTTGTACTGATATTTCTCTCTTTTTGTGCTAGTGCTTGTGTGCAAGAAAATGTGAAAAACAGGGACTAAAAGCGGACAAAATGGAAGAAGTTTGGATCAAGTCAATATCAGTCGAATGAACACGTGCGCCGTGGGAATGAGGGCATGCGCGTCGTGCCACGTCATAGATCAGGCGATTCAAAAAGTGAAAAAACAAGGATAAGGCTATACGCGCATCGCGGCTTTAGGCTTTGCGTGTCGGGGATCGACAGATTTCTCAAGTATAAATAGATGTCTTTAGGTCGGATTTTGGAGGCAAAGATCAAACCCTAAGGTGGACTTAAGGCTTCTTTGACTCAAGTTTCAGAATTTCAGCAACCATTCTTGGTATTTCTTATGTTTTCACTTTTAGTTTAATGTTCTTTAGTTTAAATTAGCTTCTAGCCTAGTGTTTCTGGATTGTTCAGACCAGTAGCTTTAGTCTAGGGTTATTTATTTTCGGATTTCAGTACATTAGATCTTCTGTCTTGGTTTATAATTCAAGTAATCATTCGGTTTATGTTTTTATTGCACTTTTTAGCTTTAATTGTGTTTGGATGCTTGTTTGCTTTGATTGGATTGTTTGTTTGCTTCTGGTTTCTGAAATTGGTTTCTAATTTCAGTAAGTATTCATAGTTCATGATTGGATTTGATTTAGTTTAGTTGATGTTTGAATTGGATTTTGGAACTTGCTTTGGAATTGTGTTTTTGTTGGATTTTTGGAAAAGTAGAGGTAGCCCCTCTGGCTGTAGCATGACACTGCAGTTGGTAAGCTATCGTCCTATCTTGACCACCAAACTCCCGTAGATCGACCGTTACTACCGCTATACTAGTGTGTGTGGGGTTTTATTTTCTTATTTTTGACCGCATAACGTCCCCTGCGTTGTCAAGTTCTAACCTGCAAGCAAAACATCTGAGGTAAGAAGGGTCATTCAAGATTTTTAGCAGAAACCTGGAGAAGCATTTCATGATGCTTTTGAGAGATTGAAGGAGCTGTTACGCTCATGTCCACACCATGTGTTCCCACGATGGCAGCTGGTGAAGTTCTTTTATGACGGTGTCGACACTACGATTCAGGCTATGATCAATGCATCATCTGGAGGGACGATCATGATGCAGGATAGTGAAACAACATGGAGGTTTTTGGAGCAACTCAGTAATGGATCCAAGAACAATTATTCGGCGAGGAAGACAAACAACACCTTATCGGCGGCAGCAGTAGGTACGGATAACGACTGGAAGAAGGAGGTGAAGAATGAGATCAGTGCTCTTATTAAGAAGTTTGATAGATTACTGGCCAAGGTGCAGTAAGGACCATCGAATCAACAGTAGCTTGGTTAACAGGAACGAATACCACAAGATGTCAACCAGGTGTATTGCAAGCACAATACCACAATAACAACAACGGACGACCATACAGGCCGAATAATCGGCGAGGGGAAAATCACAATGGTAATTACAATAATAACAATAATAACCGCCAAGGTAATTACCATGGGTCAGTTTGGAATCAACAACGGCAGTACCAACCTGTCAACAACACCAATGGCCTAAACAATAACAACAACACCGGTCCAACCAAGAATAAAAATAATAACGCCCCACAAGTACAGGAAGATCAAGCCCAACGGTGGGAATAGACACTTTACATCATAATCCTGGCACAGCAACAATCGTAGGTAAATGAAAAGTGCATACTCAACATGGAACGACAAATAGCTCAACTGGATGAGGAGGTAAGAAAGAGGGACGATGGGAAACTCCCTAGCAATACAGAAGTTAACCCCACTCATAATCAGCGGATAGGAAAAGAACATGTGAATGCTTTAGATGATGATGAAAAAGGAAAGGCATGGAGGAGTGTAAGGGAGGAGGATTTCTTCGAGTCAGAAAATAAGGATGAGGCAACACTCAAGGTTCACCAACCAGTCGTGGCAGCAACTCAGAAAAAAAAGGTTGCAAGATCCAAAGAAACAAAGCGCACTAAAAGAATCAACCATCAATCAGCCTCTTCTAAGCATAAGCTAGCTGATTCCAAAATCTTAAAAGAACTATGTGAGGAGAAGGAAAATACAAGGGTTTAGGTACCTGAAAAGGCCCGTCTCATCGTAAAAGCAAGTGCAACATTGTTGGGTATACTGCCAGAAAAAGAGAAAGATCCTGGAACGACGTACATCAAGGTTACCATCGAGGATGTTGTCATAAAAGAAGCTTTACTGGACTTAGGAGCAAGCGTGAATGTCCTACCTGGACACCTTTATGATCAATACAAGAACGAGGAGTTAGAACCAACCAAAACAGTTCTACATTTGGATGATCAGTCCACTAAGACCTCTAGGGGCAAATTAACTAATGTAATCATAAAGGTTGGAGAATTCTTTTATCCAATTGATTTTCTAGTAATTGAGTACGAGATTTAGCAAGATTCACCACTTGCTTTAATCCTAGGACGGCCATTTTAGCCACAGCTAGAGCAGTCATAAATTGCAAGACTGGTGACGTCGACATCACCTTAGGTACAAGGAGAAGAAGGATAAACATTTTTGGGTGTCCACTGTCTTTTTCACCAGGATATGAGGAGCCTCAAAAAGTAACCAAACCTCCGATAATGCAGAAAATGGACATGAGGAAGAAGGAGGAAGAGAGCATGACACGAGAAGAAGAATTGGAAGAAGAGCTTATTCTCTGGAAGGAAAAAGTGCATACATCTGATCCCACAGGAAACCAGCCCCGCTATCTGCCATAGAGATCATGGAAAGGAAAAACCAAGTGCTTATGAGGAATGTAAGGTACCACGAAGCAAAATTGGCTAAGGTTTTGGAAACACAACTGAAGACTATAAGCAGTATAATGAATCAGATGACCTAATTAACAACACTGATGGCAATGATAGTTAATGACATCATCCCGAAGAAGGAACCGCTTTGACCCGATACGAGTTGAGAACAATATTCGTCTGGCTGAAGACGTTAAACTTAGTGCTTGATGGGAAGCTGTCACACCCCCAAACCACGATGGCGGAAACGTCTGAGGGTGGATGACTTCATGTACAGTTTCACAACAATGTTTGTACAATAGTGATCAAAGCAAACACATCCATCATATACATAATTGTAAATGTTACAATAGTTCAAAAGATTGTATGTTTTGAATACAATTACAATATGATATCAAAATACATAGTATGACGCCATAGCGACCCATCGTCAAAGGTTGTAGTTACCCTATCAATTTCCTGAGAATACAAGTAGCTTGAAAGAGTGTCAACATTACGTTGGTGAGTTCATAAGATTTTTGTATGAGAAAATCCATAATCCTTTTTCCTTGTAGAAAGATAGTGTTTGAAAACAGAAAATCCAATATTTTCTTATAAATGAGTAGTAGTCTTAAAACCCAAAGACCGAAAATGTATAGGTATTTGTATACTTGAAAATAGTATTACGTAGTTTTATTCTTGTATAAAACCGTGTAAATAGGTGTTTACTGGTAGTCGAATCGTAGATTTAATTCCACAAAAGTCGTATGTATAAGTAAACCGTACTTATATTTATATCTTTGATAAAACATAGTTTTAATTCCCATAGAATCAGTGTGTATAAGTAAAACCATACTTATATTTGTAACTTGTTAAAATGTAGTTTTAATACCATAAAACTTGTATGAGGAATCTCTTTCCTTGTAAAATATAGTATTGTAATCCAAGAAAATCCAATATTTTCTTATGAATGTATCCAAGTCCTTAAAACCCAAGGACTAAAATGTATAGCATAGTTTGTAGTATAAAGCCATTGAAAATGTATATTTCCACGTAAACAATTTAATAAGTTGATTTCCCATGCGAGACGCCCTATAACCATACTGTGACCATGTAAGTCTGCTTCGACGTTCTTCAGGCGTCGGACTGATATGACATTTGTCACCTCAGACCCGTCGGTCTAGCTGTAGCTAGCAGCTCAGGTGCGGGGTTGTCAATCCCGTATAGATCTATACACAAATATCACGTTCTCTTACCGAGACTCTGGTTATAAATTTCAGGACTTATAGTATGTACTTAAATAATCACTGTGAAGACCCGTCTCACAAAAATGTATGTATCAATGAACTTGTTTACGTAAAGTTTGTATATGAAAAACCTTTGTATTTGCCCATTATCATTTTTCCCATGATAATATCGTAATGAATAATAATTATATATTTGTATATAATTAATTATCTTGTTCTAACAGTTATAGTAACATTTGTAACCACAAACTATTCCTATAATAGTTTATTTTTAGTATTCTTGTCGTGAAAAGCATATATTTACGAATATATGTGAAATAACTTATTTAAATGGTTATAAACAATATCTTTTAAGATATTTTCCATAATAGTGGTGTAATAACTTGGTTATACTCTTTATTAATTCAAATATAATATTTCATGACTATCAAATAAAGAACAGTCAGGTAGAAGATCAAATGGGGAGGCAGGACCCTTTCAGCGTATAAGCCTTTCGGAAATCCAGCAACCTAGCCCAATTGATCGGCCTAGACACCGCTCTCGTAAGTAGATCATTCAATATTATATTTTGGAACTATAATTGAATTGTTGTCATAATGATCTTTACAAAATTCACATTTTGTTTACTATTGTTACAAATGAGTATAAATAGCTATTTTTATAGTATAACTTGTATTCTCCCCCTTAAAAACTTGAATAAAGATAAAAAGAAGGGGTATGAACTCACCTCAATGTCGACTAGAATCTTATCGCCAATTGTTGTTAGATCGTCTGAGTCTTCCTGCTTCTAACTCAAACTCTCTATATTTATAACTGAAATATCTACTTCTAATGCTCATTCTTCGTATATTTCTATATATATATCGAAGAATCTTCTAACAATATTATCTAGTGATATAGATATCGAGATATGAGTTGTGAGAAAATGAGAGGATTTGAGCCTCTATTTATAGTAGGTTTATTTTCGTATAGCGGCCCTTAAGATACGGATATCTGAAAATTATAGTCCTTAAGATTTGCTAATGACAAAACATACCCTTGAAATATTCTTTAAATAGATTTAATAGTTTTTATATAAGATAAATGATTTTTGTTTATAAAAATATAATCTACAAAAATCGTAGTTTAATAATATCAACTTTTTAAATAAAAGTTCTTAACGAATCAACGAAAGAGTATTAATTGTAAGTTTAATAAAAATATAGGGTTTAAATGTAAATACAATTTCATTTTAAAGAAAAAGAAAATATTAAACATAAAATTCATATCAATAATATTAAATTTTGACGTCAGATTATTCGTATTGACGACACCGTTTTGACGGTAAATTTTCCATTTTATAAAACAACATAATATTATTGATAAACTTAAAAATACGTATTGAATACGTAGTGTTCGAAATGAAAATACGAATTCTTTAAGGGTAAAATGTGTAAAATTGATTAAATAATGAAGTGGGGCCTACTTTATATAATAATATTAATTATACACGGTTTCAAATCTGCATTTGGTCTCCACCGGTAGGTGGAGACGTTGAAAAAAAACATATATTGAATATTTTTTTAAATATATTATAATAATTAAACGTCGCTTTCAAGTTAAATTATACGTTTTTATATCATAACTTTTTATATATAATGTTTGGTAAAAATATAAATATATATTCGGAACCGTCGTATTTTTGTCTACGTTTTGATATAAAATTTGTAATATTTGGACGAGTTTTAAATTTTACCGTTCACTATTCACGTCGGATACTATTCACGACGTAATTTTTTTTTATATTAAAAACATCTAGCTCAGCAGGGTTTGCTCGTATAATTAATTTGAATTAGCGTAAATAATATATCGTATAGATTATGAAATTTACATTTCACATATTGACTTTAACGTACGCTTTGGTTGACTTAAGTTGACTTTCATTGACTAATTTGACAGTTGTCACAGAAGCAACCCAGTCTCAGTAGGTTAGGATTCTGGTTTTTATTTTTATAAGTGTGATTTTTAATACTATCGTCGTCATGGAAATCGCAACACAACTCAAGTGTGGGGCGAAGTGACGAAATTGCAGGGTAAAATGAAAAGAAATAAAATTCTGAAGTACACGTCGCTGGAAGTGAAACGACTGAAAATTTGTAATATATATAAATATGTAAACTAAAATGTGTGTAATTTAAGCGTTATATGTAAAATTATGAGAAATTATGATTGTAAGGGTAATTTAGTCATTTTACCCTAAAAAGGGTAAATTGGTCATTTGACCACATGCAGAAATTATTATAAAAATTTATTATAATTTAGGACTAAAAATGTAAAAGAAATGATTCCATGGAAAGATAGTTAGTTTTGGTGGCCAAAGTTCAAGAAAGTTAACTCGAGGGACCAAAACTAAAAATATAGAAAATATAAAAATGAGAAAATATCTCATAAACCTTCATAAAATCAGCAATACCTCCTGGAGAGTTCTAGAGTTACGGGTGTAGAATTTCAAACGATCAAGAAGAGAAGCAAGGAAGTTGAAGCAAGGAATTGAAGAGGAACAATTGGAATTGGTGATTCCAACCTTCCAAGGTAATTAATCAAAGCCCTAGTTTAAGTTCTTGATGGTTGTTCTTATGGAAACTGAAATTCTGTAATTTCAGTAATGGAACACAAAGTTAAGAGGCTTAACACTTCCATTAAGCCATGTTAAAAGTACTTAATCAAATAAAATGGAAGTAGGATGCTATTATTCAAGAATTGGGATTTTGGTCAAGAACCCTAGAATTTGAGTTCTTGTGATTAATCAGATTTTAATGGTTTAAAACTTGAAGAAATTGTAAGGTTTTAGTCTTGGGATAAACCTCTATCGATTAAGTGGAGTATTCAGCTCTTAATAGGAGAAATTGGGAAATTGTAGCATAAAATCGGGGAAAAACTGGGCTGCTGCTCGTCAGGCGCGGTGCGCCCCTACCCTGGGCGCGGTGCGCCCTGCGCCAGCGTGCAGATGCAGTTTCAGCTTAAGAGTCCCCTGCTTTGTGATTTCCATTTTTGAGAAATGGATCAAAACTTGTCCAATTGACCTCAAAATTTAAACATAGGTCTAATATGATCCAAAACTTTATAAAAAATTATCGGAATTGAAATACGACTCTCCGAGGGTACTGTAGTAAAATACGTATAAAATACAATTTATCTAAAGTTGAGTTTTACCCTTGCTTTGACTATTTATGGTATAATAAGGACTCTAACATGTTATAGAGTCAACTAAAATATAAATTAATGTATCATATAATATATATAGGTGCAAGTCAAATAATCGGACACCGAAAGGGTAAAGAACCGAGGGACGTCTAAACGACGCTTCAAGAATTATTTGGTGAGTACATGTAGCATTTTTACCCATTTTGGGATACATGGCAAGTAAGTAAGTATTTTTCAGATTTCATATATTACTTTTATATGTGAAAAATATTTGCAAAAATGGTCCCCTTCTAGTTTAAAATAGAAAGTTAGCTGCTATATTTGAAAGTATGATTCTTGGCGATAGCCTAAACTATGATAGAGATATGTTTGAGTCAAAAGCTTGGCACTTAGCCATTTCTCGTGCAAGTAATGTTTTAGTTTCGGAAAAGTATTTTATGTTTGACTGGTATTGTGACTAGCATTGTTAGCAAGGGAACTATGTTCCAACCTACCCGGGTTAGGTAAGGAGTCTACTGGGGACAACCCCCTTCGCGAAGTAGACTGCCTCAGCAATTCCACTGTTAGTATTGATCCGTTCTTTCTAATTGTAGAGACTTGGGGTATCACTTCTAGTGATTAATGCCCTAAGTATAAAAATCCCAGCAAGTTTATAAAACCAGTCAAAGAATGTATAAAAGACATTATTTTTGCAAAGTCTAACATATGATGATTTTGAAAAGTAATAATGTTTAGTATGTGTATATTATATCGTTTTGATAATGATTTATGTTATGAAATTTTATAAAAGTTTAGAAAAGAAATTTAAATTTTAAGTCTAAAACTCATGTAACTCACGAGACATTTTTGTCTTACGTATTCTATGTTTTTATGCCATGTATTCCAGGTTCAAGTATGAAGTTGTGAGAAAATTGGAAGTTTGTAAAATAAATCCTAAGTTGCAAAAGAGTGGAGCTGGTTACAGCTAACATGTAATTGGTATTGATTAATCCTTTCCCTTAGACTCATGGTTGTTTGATATGTATTTGTAATACCCTTTGCTGTATTTAAACAGATTTATGGTTTTTGATGAACCGTATTCTGTAAATTATGTTTTTATGTAATATAAAAAGTTTGAAAAATTTGGGGTGTTACAAGTTGGTATCAGAGCCATAGTTTAAGCGAATTAGGATTGGATCATTCCACTCCTAGGCTTAGACTAGTAAAATAGTCAGTTAAAGTTAGTTACACAAATTGTCATGTCTTAATGAATTAAGACATTAATTGTTAATGGAATTATATGAGTATATTTATGAGTTAAAAGTACTAGTGAACAGTGGAACCGAGCGGAAACATTGGGAGCAACATGTGTAGGTGATTATGGTAATATGGGCCCGTATTATCATAATCACAGGACGCGTATTGAGCCTGGTGTACTCGCAAGGGAATACTGGGAAACTGGTGAAAATGTAGTAAACTCATATTATGATGAAATACGAAATGCTAAAGTACTTGAAATTTTATAGCAAGATGCGAACTCGAAGTGGTCAAGGATCGTACGCGGAAAACCCAGATCCTAATGCAAGGCCTCCTATTCCTCCTCGACAGCCCCAAGCCGTTGACGATGGCAATTCTAGGGGTGAGGCCAATCCACCTCCATTGACTTTGGAGGCGATTCAGAAGTTGTTACATGATTCACAAGTGCAAAACAGACAGGAAATGACTCGTCTTCTGGATGAGCGACTGGGCGAAAGATCAAAGTCACAACCTGAAGATAGCGAGAAAAGTGTGGCTCCTGAAGGCACTAATCCGAGACAAACTTCTTCTCAGGGAGATTCATCTTCCAAATCACAGCCTCAGTTCAAGACTAAAGGTGCCTGTACTTTCAAGGACTTTATGTCCTGTCGGCCAAAGGAGTTTAACGGAGAGATGGATCCGCGAATAACAATACGGTGGTTGACCGAAATGGAACAAGTTCTTCACATTTGTCGTTGTGACGAGAATATGAAGGTCGGGTTTGCTTCTCAGATGTTAAAGGCTGAAGCTCTTACCTGGTGGAACACTCTCCGCCGAATCAAGGGGAGTGATTTTGTGGATGCGTTGACTTGGGACGAATTCGTTCAACGATTGAAAAACAAGTTCTGTTCAGCTAGACATCGAGAGAACCTGGTTAATGAATTCTTTGCCCTTGCAAAGGAAAAACAGACGGTGGACGAGTATACTAAAAAGTTCTGTGAGATGCTGCCATTTCTGGAAGATACACTACCGACCGAGGCCGGAAGGATAAACCGGTATGTTAATGGACTGCCGGCAGACTACTCGTTAGAAGTTAGCAAGGCTACTACTCTTGATGAAGCTATTGAATCCGCGGCTCGGGTTGAAAGTATGATTGAGAAAAAGGCCAAGGAACGACAAGCATTTACGGAGAAGCGAAAGTCTTCAGGAATCTCTGGAGCAAACAAGAAGAGTCGATTTTCATCGGGGTTTTCTAAACAAAGTGAAGTCAAGGAGTGTAAGAAGTGTGGTAAGAGGCATAGTGGTGAATGCAAGAAGGGTACTAGTGGGTGCTATAAATGTGGTCTTCCGGGTCATCAAGCCAAAGATTGTAAAGTGAAAGATATTAGTGAAGTAGAATGCTACAATTGCCATGAAAAGGGACATTACAGCACCAACTGTCCCAAAAAGAAGAATGATACATTAGTTTCTACTGCAAGCAATAAGAAGACAGAGCCAGCAAAGACAAAGGGAAGAGCGTTTCAGATGACCCTTGATGAGGCCAAAGAAGGCCAGGATGTGGTGGCAGGTACACTTATTGTAAACTCACAACCTGCTTATGTTCTTTTCGATTCTGGAGCACATTTCTCTTTTGTGTCCCATGACTTTAGTAAACGTCTGAATATACCGAGGAAACCGTTAGATGATACTTGTGTCATAGAAGTCGCGAACGGAGAATTAGTTACGGTACGTCATGTGTACGAGAAATGTCCGGTGGAGATTAATGGACGAATTTTAAAGGCTGACTTGTTACCTATCGGGATTAAAGGATTTGATATTGTTATTGGAATGGATTGGCTTGGAACTCATAATGCTAAAATCCTATGCGGAAAGCGAATGGTGTCGATTAAATTTCCTGATAGTAGTAAAGTTTATATATATGGGGAACGACGGAAGAATATGCAGAGTCTTATCACTGCTATTAAGGCCCGTAAATGCATCCAAAAAGGGTGTGAATCATTTATCGCTTATGTGATGAATGGGAAGAAAGAGAAGCAGAAAAAGGAAGATATAAAAGTGGTCAATGAATTTCCTGAAGTTTTTCCTGATGACTTACCTGGGTTACCACCCATTAGGAAAGTCGAGTTTCGCATTGACCTTGTTCCTGGAGCAAGTCCCATTGCTCGTGCGCCGTACCGTCTTGCTCCTACAGAAATGAGAGAACTTATGTCTCAGTTGCAGGAACTTCTTGACAAGGGGTTTATTCGTCCCAGCTCTTCTCCTTGGGGAGCACCAGTGTTGTTTGTCAAGAAG
Source organism: Cichorium intybus (assembly GCA_023525715.1). Classification (NCBI taxonomy): domain Eukaryota; kingdom Viridiplantae; phylum Streptophyta; class Magnoliopsida; order Asterales; family Asteraceae; genus Cichorium; species Cichorium intybus. The sequence goes on along the minus strand of CM042012.1, from coordinate 65,473,218 downwards.
AAGGACGGTACTATGCGTATGTGTATAGACTATCGCGAGCTCAATAAGGTGACCATCAAGAATCGATACCCTTTGCCACGAATTGATGATTTATTCGATCAGTTGCAGGGAGCTAGTTATTTCTCAAAAATTGATCTTCGTTCCGGATATCATCAAGTACGGGTGAAGGAGGAAGATGTATGTAAGACTGCATTCCGAACTCGATATGGTCACTATGAATTTTTAGTGATGCCATTCGGTCTCACTAATGCCCCAGCAGTGTTTATGGACCTCATGAACCGAGTCTGTAAACCTTTTCTTGATAGATTTGTCATCGTTTTCATCGATGATATTTTAGTCTATTCAAAAAGTGAAGCGGAACATGAAGTGCACCTTTGTGAAGTGCTGCGTACCTTGAAAAATGAACAGTTGTATGCGAAGTTGTCAAAGTGTGACTTTTGGTTGCGAGAAGTTCAATTTCTGGGTCATGTTGTTTCAGCTGAAGGTATTAAAGTGGACCCAGCTAAAATAGAAGCGGTGATGAAATGGGATGCACCGAAGACACCTACAGAAGTTAGGAGTTTCCTTGGGTTAGCTGGTTATTACCGACGGTTTATCCAAGATTTTTCTAAAATTGCAGTGCCATTGACGCAGCTAACGCGGAAGGAAGTGAAATTTGTCTGGGGAGAAAAACCACAAGAAGCCTTTGAAATATTAAAGAAGAAGCTGTGTGAAGCCCCAGTACTATCTTTACCAGAAGGCACAGAAGAGTTTGTAGTATACAGCGATGCGTCTAATAGAGGTCTCGGTTGTGTGCTTATGCAACGAGGCAAAGTTATTGCCTATGCCTCTAGACAGCTAAAAGATGCAGAGACACGTTATACTACCCATGATTTGGAATTGGCTGCGATTGTATTCGCATTGAAGATCTGGAGACATTATCTTTATGGGACGAAATGCAAGATATATACAGATCATAAAAGTCTACAATATCTTTTCACTCAAAAAGAATTGAATTTGAGACAGACACGTTGGATTGAGCTTGTGAATGATTATGATTGTGAAATAATATATCACGAAGGAAAAGCTAATGTAGTAGCCGATGCCTTAAGCCGAAAGGTTCGTGAAAAAGTTGTTAAAGGAAGATCCATGCGAATTGAAGTGGTCTCTACTTTAATTCAAAAGATTAAAGAAGCTCAAGACAGTGCCTTAACCGGAGAGAATATGAAGAAAGAAAAGCTTGGGAAGAAGGTGGTGTTTGAAGTGAATACTCAAGGGTTGCGCACTTTTAAGGGACGTATTTGGGTTCCTAAATACGGAGCAACCAGAAAGATAGTCTTGGATGATTCTCACAAATCCAAGTATTCTATACATCCTGGAAGTACGAAAACATATCAAGATTTGAAGCAACGTTACTGGTGGCCGGGGATGAAAAAGAGAATAGCAAAGTACATATCCCACTGTGATACCTGTGCACAAGTAAAAGCAGAACATCAGGTGCCGTATGGTTCTGCGCAGTCATTACAGATACCAGCAGGGAAGTGGGAAGAACTGACCATGGATTTTGTCATGGGGTTGCCGAGAACACGAAGAGGACACGATAGTATATGGGTCATTGTTGACAGATTGACCAAAAGTGCCCTATTTCTCGCATATAAAGAAACTGCCTCACTTGGGGAATTAGCTCAGTTGTACATCGATGAAGTGATCAGACGTTATGGAGCACCTTTGTCCATAGTCTCAGATAGAGATCCTCGATTCACGTCTAACTTTTGGGATTCTCTACAAGAAAAGATGGGAACTCGAATCAAGATGATTACAGCCTATCACCCTCAAACAGATGGGCAAAGCGAACGTACAATTCAGACCTTGGAGGATATGTTGCGATCGTGTGCCATTGATTTTGGAGGTAGTTGGGACCAGCACCTACCATTAGTAGAATTCTCGTATAACAACAGTTACCACTCAAGCATGAAGATGCCACCTTTTGAAGCCTTATATGGTAGGAAGTGTAGAACCCCAGTGTGTTGGTTAGAAGCTGGTGAAGCAAAACTCACTGGGCCAGACATTGTAAGAATGATAAATGAAAAGATTGGGGTGATACAGACCAATATGAAAGCTGCACAAGATCGCCAAAGAAGCTACTCAAATTTGAAGAAAAGACCCTACGATCTAAAAGAAGGCGATTTGGTGATGATAAAAGTATCACCTTGGAAGGGAGTGATAAGGTTTGGTAAGAAAGGGAAGTTGAGTCCAAGATATATTGGACCCTTTAAGATTCTGAAAAGAATCGGTTTACAAGCATTCAAGTTAGAGTTACCACCAGAACTCAGGGGAATACATGATACATTCCATGTATGCTATCTCAAGAAATACTTTGGAAAGAAGGAGTTAACCATTCCTTTAGAAGAGTTAAGGGTGGAAACACCCAACAGACTAGTGGAAGAACCTGAGGCGATGTTAGAGGTGAAAACCAAGAAGCTAAGGAACAGGGAAATTGACCTAGTGTTGGTCAAATGGAAGCATTCACTGGGCTCAGATTTGACTTGGGAAACATTGGAAAGCATGAAGAAAAGATACCCTAATTTTACAGATTATGAAGCGATTCCGAGGACGGAATCCTAATTAGGGGGAGGTAGTTGAAACGACCGAAAATTTGTAATATATATAAATATGTAAACTAAAATGTGTGTAATTAGGCGTTATATGTAAAATTATGAGAAATTATGATTGTAAGGGTAATTTAGTCATTTTACCCTAAAAAGGGTAAATTGGTCATTTGACCACATGCAGAAATTATTATAAAAATTTATTATAATTTAGGACTAAAAATGTAAAAGAAATGATTCCATGGAAAGATAGTTAGTTTTGGTGGCCAAAGTTCAAGAAAGTTAACTCGAGGGACCAAAACTGAAAATATAGAAAATATAAAAATGAGAAAATATCTCATAAACCTTCATAAAATCAGCAATACCTCCTGGAGAGTTCTAGAGTTACGGGTGTAGAATTTCAAGCGATCAAGAAGAGAAGCAAGGAAGTTGAAGCAAGGAATTGAAGAGGAACAATTGGAATTGGTGATTCCAACCTTCCAAGGTAATTAATCAAAGCCCTAGTTTAAGTTCTTGATGGTTGTTCTTATGGAAACTGAAATTCTGTAATTTCAGTAATGGAACACAAAGTTAAGAGGCTTAACACTTCCATTAAGCCATGTTAAAAGTACTTAATCAAATAAAATGGAAGTAGGATGCTATTATTCAAGAATTGGGATTTTGGTCAAGAACCCTAGAATTTGAGTTCTTGTGATTAATCAGATTTTAATGGTTTAAAACTTGAAGAAATTGTAAGGTTTTAGTCTTGGGATAAACCTCTATCGATTAAGTGGAGTATTCAGCTCTTAATAGAAGAAATTGGGAAATTGTAGCATAAAATCGGGGAAAAACTGGGCTGCTGCTCGTCAGGCGCGGTGCGCCCCTACCCTGGGCGCGGTGCGCCCTGCGCCAGCGTGCAGATGCAGTTTCAGCTTAAGAGTCCCCTGCTTTGTGATTTCCATTTTTGAGAAATGGATCAAAACTTGTCCAATTGACCTCAAAATTTAAACATAGGTCTAATATGATCCAAAACTTTATAAAAAATTATCGGAATTGAAATACGACTCTCCGAGGGTACTGTAGTAAAATACGTATAAAATACAATTTATCTAAAGTTGAGTTTTACCCTTGCTTTGACTATTTATGGTATGATAAGGACTCTAACATGTTATAGAGTCAACTAAAATATAAATTAATGTATCATATAATATATATAGGTGCAAGTCAAATAATCGGACACCGAAAGGGTAAAGAACCGAGGGACGTCTAAACGACGCTTCAAGAATTATTTGGTGAGTACATGTAGCATTTTTACCCATTTTGGGATACATGGCAAGTAAGTAAGTATTTTTCAGATTTCATATATTACTTTTATATGTGAAAAATATTTGCAAAAATGGTCCCTTTCTAGTTTAAAATAGAAAGTTAGCTGCTATATTTGAAAGTATGATTCTTGGCGATAGCCTAAACTATGATAGAGATATGTTTGAGTCAAAAGCTTGGCACTTAGCCATTTCTCGTGCAAGTAATGTTTTAGTTTCGGAAAAGTATTTTATGTTTGACTGGTATTGTGACTAGCATTGTTAGCAAGGGAACTATGTTCCAACCTACCCGGGTTAGGTAAGGAGTCTACTGGGGACAACCCCCTTCGCGAAGTAGACTGCCTCAGCAATTCTACTGTTAGTATTGATCCGTTCTTTCTAATTGTAGAGACTTGGGGTATCACTTCTAGTGATTAACGCCCTAAGTATAAAAATCCCAGCAAGTTTATAAAACCAGTCAAAGAATGTATAAAAGACATTATTTTTGCAAAGTCTAACATATGATGATTTTGAAAAGTAATAATGTTTAGTATGTGTATATTATATCGTTTTGATAATGATTTATGTTATGAAATTTTATAAAAGTTTAGAAAAGAAATTTAAATTTTAAGTCTAAAACTCATGTAACTCACGAGACATTTTTGTCTTACGTATTCTATGTTTTTATGCCATGTATTCCAGGTTCAAGTATGAAGTTGTGAGAAAATTGGAAGTTTGTAAAATAAATCCTAAGTTGCAAAAGAGTGGAGCTGGTTACAGCTAACATGTAATTGGTATTGATTAATCCTTTCCCTTAGACTCATGGTTGTTTGATATGTATTTGTAATACCCTTTGCTGTATTTAAACAGATTTATGGTTTTTGATGAACCGTATTCTGTAAATTATGTTTTTATGTAATATAAAAAGTTTGAAAAATTTGGGGTGTTACAAGGAAGGCCTGGTACGAGACGCGAGATGAAGGAGAACCTGATGCGCATGGTTCTCACAAAAGTGCGCACCGCGTGCAAGTGACATCCGTACCGCGGATTTTGATCGGACAAAAAGGTTTTCCCGGTAAGTTTTATTCACTTTTACACCACTACCACCGGACCACGTCGCGAGAATCCAAAGATATCGATTGATCGAAGTTTTTCTTGAGATTTTCTTGCACGTTTTCGTTCTACTACTAAGGTACATCTCTTTGAACTACTTCAAATCGAGAATCACGTGTGTTTAGGGCTATGATTGGATCAAACAGGTAATTTTAGCAAGACCTTAGAAAATCTCAATGCCGAGACCCCGGGTGTTCTTTTTGCAAAATTGACACCTAAGGGAGCTTAATCGGACCCTGAGGAACCTTGTATAGGCTTTGGTTGGATTAAAACAGGTTAAAAATTGGATCGATCAATGTCAATGTCAGTTTTCGTTTTTTTTCTTGAAGATCCATTTGCATCTAACTATTTTATAGCCATGAGATTGATCAACCAATTCCTATACTTGCTTCTCATCCATGAATTGTATCTCTTTTTCCATGGACTCCTTCCACTTAGTAGAATCAAGGCTTGTCATGGCTTTCTGATAGATGGTAGGCTCATCATGATCTACTACAAACTCATCACCATCAAATATGAGTAAATTGTATCTTTTTAATTCCTGATATACTCTTCAAACCTACGAACATGTGATGGCTCAATGTTATATTTCGCGGTAAATCTTTTTTTGAGGCCCAACAAGTTCTATAACCTCTTGTTGAAAACTAGTGCCAAGATCAAATTATTTGTTTGTTGACTCTTGAATTTCTTCAAGATAAATTAGGCTCCTACAATCCTTATTGGATGCCAACTTTCATCAAGAATACTACCATTTGAGCAATAAAGTCATTGTTTTTAGAAGGTTTATAAAAATAACACCCAAATGATATGATAGTATATCCAATAACTAACACTTTTCTAATCTTGGTTCTAAATTGTCTTGAGCTCTACGATGAATATAAGCCTCACCAACCCAGACTTATAAATATGCTAGGGATGGAACATTCCTACTCCATATTTTAGAGGGTATTTTAGAAACCCGGACTTATAAATATACTAGCGATGACAAACAATCTTAATATGTTTCGTCCGCTAATAAAAACATAATTCTTTGAAATGTGTGCCGCACTATTGCTATCACAATGTAATGGGTGAGGTTGGAAGTATCAACACCCATATCTGCAAGAAGCCAATGTAGATAATCAATCTCATAATTAGTAACATCCATATCCCAATACTTGGCCTCTGTAGAAGATTGAGAGACAACATCCTATTTCTTACTCTTCTATGAGATTGGTGAATCTCAAAGAAAGATATATAAATTATTGGTGGATTTGCGATCATAAGGATCCTTGTCCCAATCAGCATCACTAATGGCATGCAACTCAATAAAATACATCGAAGGAAACACAAGGCTTGAAAACTGAGTACCATAAAGAGATCTCAAAATACGATGTATAACTTCCCAATAAATAGTATAAGGAGCAGTGACAAACTGGCTAACCACATGAACCACATGAGCTATGTTCGGTCGAGTGACATAAAGGAAAACCAAACTCCCTACAATAGTTTGATATAGGCTCGGATCTAATAGAGGGAATTCGTCAGTTGGAGAATATCAGACATTTGTTTCACGAGGCATGTCAATAATCCTATTGTCAAAGAGTCATGCAGGTTTAAATAGATTAGAGACATACTTCGTCTTAGAAAGAAGATAACCTTTTTAAGGTCGAGCAACCTCCATCCCAAGATGTAACACAGTAATGCCAAGTATTTCATCTTAATTTAATGAGACAAATCATGCTTAAAACACTCTATACCATCATGGTCATCAATTGTAATATTCAAAACATCCGCTTATAAGCATAGGAGAATCCGACTTGTACTCGTGCATCTAATAAATAATGTTGAATCATGATTACTTGGAGTAAACCAAAAGAAGTAATCACCATAAACAATGTTAGGATAAATTTAGTTGGTTTAATCTTTTACTTTATAGGGACTAAATATGTTAAAAATCAAAGTTATAGGCTATTTTAGGTTTTTTGGTGTGGACCGAATAACCTATGGGTTGTTCAGTCTGGTCCATTGTTGTTTGGCCCATGGGGCTTGGTTGTTCGGTCTGGGGCATGGGTATAAATAGGGGTCGAGTAACCCTTTACAAGGGTTGGTTGTTTTGGAGCTCCGATACCAATTGTAGGTCCCAAATCTTCACAAGAACGGATCTAGATGGTATCAATCACAAATATAAACAAGAATTACCACAATCTTCAATGCACTATTTGATTCAAAAGACTAGTACATAATATTGTTAAAGTTGCTTGAGCCTTCCAAATTTTAAAAATCCAAAAACATTTTTACCTACCGACAACGCACCGAGTAATACCACTCACTGCTGAGGTAATTTTTAAGTGTTATTGATCCTCATTGGTACACCTCAATGAGTGTGAAGCACTGACAACTTTTCTTGACCCAATCTAAGGTTTTTCTTGTGTAACACCAACTTCTAGACGCTTTGAGAGAAACCACTCAAAGTCGAGAGATAAAAAGTCTATGCTGATGGTTAGACTGCGTACTGTAGTATATCACACGCACCAATCTATTCTTAACCACCTTAATATTTTTGATACAAGAAATAGATGATTCATTACTTTAAACCAAGTAGTGATGATATTTCGACATTATATGCTAGTGATCTCTGCTACAACACAAGTAGTACATTTGAGGCATCAACAACTATTCTTACATACAAAGCTTCTAAATTCAAGAGTTGGATGATTCAGTGTAATAAACCATACACTGATGACAATTCAAAAGTCTAGTCGATGGGTATGTCTAATAACAAAGACATATTACACACTCATACCACTCTTGACCTAAACTTCTTCTAAATAAGATGTTCGTGACTCAATGTGATATTACCTCGCATTGATGAAACATTGAAACTCTGGGTCAGTGATCGTTGTTGTTTACCACAATAGCTGTGAGAGCCCAACAACTTCACCGGATTCAAATTGGCACTAGGATGGTACACTTCGCAGAGTTTGGATATCGTTGAACGTCTCGCTAAGAGCCAAGTCAACTTTTTATTTGTTAACTGCATTGAGGTCTTTGATCAAGGATATGCAGTGGCTTAAATCAAAACGGCCACGAGTAGTTCATCGATACTCAAACAATCGTAGTGCGTTCATCAGGGTTGACACAGGTACTGGGAGAAGTCTCATTCTGAGCCAAGGATGAATCCTTGAACAACTATGGTGAGAGTTTATAACTCCATGACCCACACAGGATTTGCGGTCACTGAACGTATCGAGAAGCGCCAGTCAAAAGCAACGTTTTTGACATAAAGTTTGTTCTCGAAGAAGGTGAAGCTGAATTCTATGTGAGAAGTTGTTTGAATTCCTCCTCAGTCAACTTGTTACTACATCAACACCTGAAGTGATCAAGTGAATATATGAAGAGTCAGACTCCAGTCAAAGTCAAAGTCAAATCAAAAGCTGGATGTGCTGATTCAAGACACTTACTGAAGCCTAAGGAACTTACCAAGCAAATCTGAAGACAACCAGAGTACCGAAGACAAAGTTGTCACTGCAAATGTGTTGAATTCTATCAACATCCACTCTAGTCACCTGCTAAGGGGAATATTTTCCTGCTAAGGAGGAGACTGTCAAATTGAGGGGGAGATTGTTGGAATTTTTCTACAGTGTCCAACTGAAGCCTAAGAGAAGCCTGCAGATATAAATGAAAGCATTAAACCAAGGGGAGATTGTTAGGATAAATTTAGTTGGTTTAATCTTTTATTTTATAGGGACTAAATATGTTAAAAATCAAAGTTATATGCTATTTTAGGTTTTTCGGTGTGGACCGAATAACTTATGGGTTGTTCGGTCTGGTCCATTGTTGTTCGGCCCATGGGCTTGGTTGATCGGTCTGGGGCATGGGTATAAGTAGGTGTCGAGTAACCTGTAATACCGTGTTATTGAATTTTTGAGATTTTGAGTTAATCTTAGTGTAATTAAGATTTATTAGGCTATTGTATGAGTTTGGGTAGTTAAAATCCCATTTGGTAGAAGTTTGAGGCTGAAAAATGCTAAAAAGAGGTTACACGGGTCGTGTTGGAGTTACACCGGTCATGTAGGAGTCCATTGTGATTGTTTTGAGCATACCATGAGTTACACGGGTCGTGTCTTGTTGACACGGGTCATGTAAACCTGTAGACTAAAACTAAAATGCATATAGTGGATTACACGGGTCGTCTAATATTAACACGGGTCGTGTAATATGGACACGGGTCGTGTAGTTCTGCAGACCAAACTCTAATTTCATACCGTGAGTTACACGGGCCGTGTAACTTTTACACGGGTCGTGTTACGCGCAGATTTACTTTTTAAAGGCCAATTTCTTTTCATTTTGGGTTATTTCCACTTCGATCAAAACCCTTCCAAAACCATAGAAAAGCAATTCTAACCCTTCTAAGTCGAGATTAAGGCTTATTGATCACGAATTGAAGCTAGAGATTAATCCCTTGAGCTTGAAAGGTAATCCTCTTTGATTTTTATCTTGTTTTGACGGGTGAATCATTGGAATTGAGATGGTTCCTTGTGGTTTTGATGAACTACCTGCAACTAGCATGAATTATAGTGAGTTTACTTGGATTAGTGTGTGTAATGGAGTTCTAATTCGAGACCCAAGATATCAAAGTGCTTGTATTGTGTTTTTAGGGTTGTATGAGTCAAAATGGTGAAATTGGAAGTTATAATTAGGATAGTATTGCTATCTTTTGATTATAAACCTCTCTTATGATCCAAATTCTTGATTGTTATCGATATTGAGTATGATTGAGATTGTTGAATATTGAGTTTGACCTGAGATATTGTGATACAGCTAAGGCTAGACAGGAGCACGACACACGCGGTTCAGGAGTTCCACAGAGTAACCCGACAATAGGTGAGTAGTTATTTATTGGATGGTTATACCTTATTATGATGATGTTTGCAGATAAGAAGTAGGCTATGTTTTGATTTGGTTGAGTATAACCAAATTTTGAGTATATGGAATAAAGAGTTGTAGTGTGTATATCACACTCGGGACTGAGATAGTCCGTTGAGCTTGATTAAAATGAGATAATGTATGATAGAAACTAATTAACCTTAATTTACTCAATGAGCTTTCATAGCTCATAAATCGTTTGTTACTGTGATTTGTGTTAGGTTCTGGTAGCAGTGACCGCGGGAAGCAGAACATGGATGGATAGCTACACATGGACTTGGACTTTGACTTGTATTGTAGTTTTGTTGAATAGTATAATGAACCCGGTTTTTGGTGTAATAGTTATGTACTTTAGTGTATAACTTAAACTATGTTTTGATAGAACTTGTAAACTTGTTACTCTTTTGGGTTATACCACAAATGATATTGTGTTTGATTAAAATAATTTAGTATATCCTGAATTTGAGAAACCGGGTTTTACAAGTTGGTATCAGAGCCGTGGTTTAAGGGAATTAAACCTTGAGATGGGTTTAGACTTAAACCAATGAGATTGAGAAGTCCCAAAGAGTCCCGAGTAGCTATCCTCCGCGGTGTATCATAAATGAGTTGATTATACACTATATTGAGTATTATAGTGATATACAATTGAGTTGATTATACATTATATTGTGTATTATAGTGATATACAATTGAGTTGATTATACACTATATTGAGTATTATAGTGATATACAATTGAGTTGATTACACACCATATTGAGTATTATGGTGGTGATTGCTAAATGAGTTGATTTTCTTTTTCAGTTAAAATGAACACTGGAAAAGAAAAAGAGCGAGGTGATCCACCAAGAGATGAATCGGGATCACGAGATTCGGGTAAAGAGCATCAACCCAAGGGAGAGCGACCTCCCGAGATACAGAGTAATATGCAGGCGATGATTGCAGCTGAGGTAGCAAAAGCAATCAAAGATATATTACCAACTTACTTGAAGCCTCGATCGGAGGTTACAACTGGAGGTACTTCGGGATCAATCCCGGTCCAACCTGAACAGAGAGAGGGTCGTGAAGAGGTCTTTATTGAGGCAGGTAGAGCTGGAATACCCGAGAAAACGAGAAAGTGCACTTATGATGTTTTTCAAAAATGCAAACCATACGATTTCTATGGGAAGGACGACCCCATAGCATCCAAGAATTGGTTAACACATGTTGAAAAGATGTTCCACACCAGTAAATGTGACGAGGCAGATAAAGTGGAGTTTGCAACAAACTTCTTAAAGGAAGATGCACAGTTCTGTTAGGAGAATACATGTATGGAGATAGGAGAGAGTTTGGCGTATACACTGAGCTGGGAACAATTCAAGTTGAAGTTCACTGAATACTACTGTTCCAATAATGATATGAAGGGAATAGAAGAAGAGTTTTTGAAGTTACAACAAGGTTCGAGAATAGTACAATAATACACACTGGATTTCAATGAGAATGCAAGATTTGCACAACATTAAGTTGATACAGAAGAGCGTAAGATGGATCGTTACTTGTGGGGTTTAAAAACCCAGATCCGAGAGTTTTTGCCGAGTTTCAGATATACGACCTTTCAACAAGTTGCCGAGGCAGCAAGATCGAGAGAAAGGGAGTTGCAAAGACAGGAAGAGGAGAGAAGAACTGAAAGAGAAGTTGGAGGATTCAAGAGAAAGTGGGAAGGTAAAGCTGTAGATACTTCTCAGAGATCCACTACCACGGGTTCTCAAGTCCGTGGTGAAACCAAAAAGAACGAAGAGAGATGGTGTAAGAAGTGTAGGCGAAAACACACGGGAGAATGTGATTCCCGAAACCCTCCATCAGTTTGTTTCCAGTGTGGAAACACGGGACATATGGCTCGCCAGTGTACCGAGAGTTGCCCCGTTTGTTTCAATTGTGGGGAGAGCGGGCATATTCGTCCAAATTTCCTGAAGATAAGGTCTGAGTCACAGAGAGATTTTCAAAAGACTGGTCGAGGAGGAGGTCGATATCGACATGATCGAAAAGACAGGAGTGGCGGTCACGTGAAAACGCGAGCTTTTCAATTAACCGTCAATGAGGCTCGAGATAAAATTGATGTTATTACATGTATATTTAGTTTGAATTCTTCTCAAGCGCGAGTACTTTTTGATTCTGGTGCGTCCGTGTCTTTTATATCAGAGTCTTTTGCTTCTAAACTAAATGTTCCGTTTGTTGATTTATATGAGAAAGTGATAGTAGATGTAGCAGATGGGAGATGTGTTTTTGTAAAGAGTCATTACGAGCAGTCGGCTTGAGATCTATGGGGTTATATACCTTATTGATCTAAAGCCGATCACTAATCATGAGTTTGATGTAATAGTTGGGATGGATTGGATGGATGATAATAGAGGTCAAATGGATTGTCATGAGAAAACACTTTCCATAAAAACACCGAGTGGTTCCCGAATTTTGATACGAGGTGAACGACGTTCCCGAAAAGTACTGATAGTGTCACTTGCAACGGCTAGGAGATATATGGAAAAAGGGGGTGAATTGATTATGGCACATGTGATTAGTGCTGAGTCAAAATCTCCTAAATTGAAGAAGTAGAGGTGGTTAGTGATTATCCTGATGTATTTCCCGATGATCTTCCAGGTTTACCACCGGATCGACAGGTTGAATTTGTAATCGATGTGATAGCGGGGGCGAAGCCGGTAGCTCGACCACCTTATCGGTTGGCACCTTCCAAGATGGAGGAATTAAAGAGACAGTTGCAAGAGTTATTGGAACTTGGGTTTATTCGTCCGAGTTCGTCTCCGTGGGGTGCACCTATACTCTTTGTAAAAAAGAAAGATGGATCTATGAGAATGTGTATAGATTATAGAGAACTCAACAAGATCACTATAAAGAATCGTTTCCCGTTGTCGAGGAACGATGATTTATTTGATCAACTGCATGGGGCCACATATTTTTCAAAGATTTATTTGAGATCCGGCTATCATCAGTTGAAAGTTCAGGAAGTTGATATTCCGAAGACGGCTTTTCGTACGAGGTATGGTCACTATGAGTTCTTAGTCATGCCATTCGGTTTGACTAATTCCCCAGCTGCTTTTATGGATTTGATGAACCGAGTTTGTCGTCCTTTTCTTGATAAATTCGTAATTGTATTTATCGACGACATCCTAATTTACTCAAAGAGTCGAGACGAGCAAAGATTTCATTTGCAACAAATATTAGAGCTTCTTCGTGTTGAGAAATTATATGCAAAATTTTCAAAATGCGAGTTCTGGTTGCGGGAAATTCAATTTCTTGGCCATGTGATAAATGAATATGGTATAAAGGTGGATCCGGCAAAGATCGAAGCTGTAATGAGTTGGGAGCCGCCAAAGAGTCCACTGGAAGTTCGTAGTTTCTTAGGGTTAGCAGGCTATTACCGACGATTCGTTGAAAACTTTTCTCGTATAGCTACACCCTTAACCAAGTTGACTAAGAAGACGGAGAAGTTTAGTTGGACTGAGGCACAACAGTCAGCCTTTGAACAACTACGAGATGGTTTATGCAAGGCTCCGGTGTTGGCGTTACCGCAAGGAGGGGAAGACTTTGATCTTTACAGCGATGCCTCATTAAGTGGTCTTGGATGTGTTTGATGCAAAGAGGACGAGTGATAGCATATGCCTCTCGACAGCTAAAACCACATGAAAAAGCTTATCCAATACACGATTTAGAGTTGGCGGCGATAATTTTTGCATTGAAGATGTGGCGACACTATCTTTATGGCGTGCGATTCCAGATCTACACGGATCACAAAAGTTTGAAATACCTATTTGATCAGAAAGAGTTAAACATGAGGCAAAGACGGTGGATGGATCTACTAAAAGATTATGATTGTGAAATACTTTACCATCCCGGTAAAGCTAACGTAGTGGCGGATGCACTAAGCCGTAAAGAACCGTCTATTCGAGTCGTATCGGCTCGAATGGGGATTGTGAGTCGTTTACCGGATGTGATACGTAGATGCCAAGTCGAAGCTAATGACTTGAAGAAAGAGAGGATGATTGGTTATGTAGAGAAACTTGTAGAAAATGCACAAGGAATCAAGACTTTCCAAGGGCGAGTTTGGGTTCCGAGGCATGGCGAGGCGAGACAAATATTGCTGGAGGATGCTCACTGTACTAGATATTCGGTTCACCCTGGTAGAACGTGGATGTATCATAATCTAAAGCCGTACTACTGGTGGCCCGGTATGAAACGAGATGTTGGACGTTTTGTAGAAAACTGTTTGACGTGTCTTCAAGTAAAAGCCAATCATCAAAAGCCGTATGGAGCAGTACAACCATTACCGGTACCAATGAAGAAGTGGGATGAAATCACTATGGATTTCATCACAAAGCTGCCTCGAACTCCACGAGGATATGATTCAATTTGGGTGATTGTTTACAGGTTAACAAAATCGGCTCATTTCATTCCAATCCGAGAAGATTACCAAGTGTCAAGGCTAGCTGAGATTTATACGAGGGAAGTAGTGAGACGACATGGAGTGCCAACTTCAATAATTTCTGATAGAGATATCCGTTTCAGTTCACATTTCTGGCAGAGTTTCCAAAAGTATTTTGGTACTAAAGCTTTATTGAGTACTGCGTATCATCCCCAGACAGATGGACAGTCGGAAAGGACGATACAAACACTTGAAGATATGCTACGAGCCTACATCATTGATTTTGGAGGCAGTTGGGAAGATCATCTGCCTTTAGTAGAGTTTGCTTATAACAATACTTATCATTCAAGTATACAGATGGCACCTTTTGAAGCCTTGTATGGTGCACCGTGTCGGACCCCGACCTGTTGGACAGAGACTGGAGACAAACCATTGGCGGGACCAGAGATTATAGCTGAAACCGAAGAGAAGATACAAAGCATCCGTGAGCACATGCGGGTAGCCCAAAACCGCCAAAAGCAATATGCAGATAGAAGAAGGAAGCCGTTGGAGTTTTGCGTTGGGGACATGGTGATGTTGAAAGTGTCCCCATGGAAACGATTCATTGGACCCTTCCGAGTCTTAGAGAGAATTGGAGCAGTTGCATATAAACTTGAGCTTCCAGACGAGTTGCGGGGTATCCATAATGTTTTCCATGTATCACACCTTAGAAAGACATTGCATGACCAATCCACTCGGGTACCATTGGCTGGAGTTCAACTAGATGAGAAATTAAGATATCAAGAGATGCCGGAGCAAATTCTAGAAAAGAAAGTTAAGAAATTGCGAAATAAAGAAGTGGGATTAGTGAAAGTACAATGGCGACATCATAAAGGAACAGATGTTACTTGGGAAGCTGAGGGAGAGATGCAGTCGAAATATCCTTTCTTGTTTCAAGAGATTCCGAGGACGAAATCTTTTGAAGGGGGTAAGAACTTGTAATACCGTGTTATTGAATTTTTGAGATTTTGAGTTAATCTTAGTGTAATTAAGATTTATTAGGCTATTGTATGGGTTTGGGTAGTTAAAATCCCATTTAGTAGAAGTTTGAGGCTGAAAAATGCTAAAAAGAGGTTACACGGGTCGTGTTGGAGTTACACGGGTCATGTAGGAGTCCATTGTGATTGTTTTGAGCATACCGTGAGTTACACGGGTCGTGTCTTGTTGACATGGGTCGTGTAAACCTGTAGACTAAAACTAAAATGCATACAGTGGATTACACGGGTCGTGTAATATTAACACAGGTCGTGTAAAGTGTACAGCACGGGTCGTGTAATATGGACACGGGTCGTGTAGTTCTACAGACCAAACTCTAATTTCATACCGTGAGTTACACGGGTCGTGTTACGCGTAGATTTACTTTTTAAAGGCCAATTTCTTTTCATTTTGGGTTATTTCCACTTCGATCAAAACCCTTCCAAAACCCTAGAAAAGCATTTCTAACCCTTCTAAGTCGAGATTAAGGCTTATTGATCACGAATTGAAGCTAGAGATTAATCCCTTGAGCTTGAAAGGTAATCCTCTTTGATTTTTATCTTGTGTTGATGGGTGAATCATTGGAATTGAGATGGTTCCTTGTGGTTTTGATGAACTACCTGCAACTAGCATGAATTATAGTGAGTTTACTTGGATTAGTGTGTGTAATGGAGTTCTAATTCGAGACCCAAGCTAGCAAAGTGCTTGTATTGTGTTTTTAGGGTTGTATGAGTCAAAATGGTGAAATTGGAAGTTATAATTAGGATAGTATTGCTATCTTTTGATTATAAACCTCTCTTATGATTCAAATTCTTGATTGTTATCGATATTTAGTATGATTGAGATTGTTGAATATTGAGTTTGACCTGAGATATTGTGATACAGCTAAGGCTAGACAGGAGCATGACACACGCGGTTCAAGAGTTCCACAGAGTAACCCGACAACAGGTGAGTAGTTATTTATTGGATGGTTATACCTTATTATGATGATGTTTGCAGATAAGAAGTAGGCTATGTTTTGATTTGGTTGAGTATAACCAAATTTTGAGTATATGGAATAAAGAGTTGTAGTGTGTATATCACACTCGGGACAGTGATAGTCCGTTAAGCTTGATTAAAATGAGATAATGGATGATACAAACCAATTAACCTTAATTTACTCACTGAGCTTTCATAGCTCATAAATCGTTTGTTACTGTGATTTGTGTTAGGTTCTGGTAGCAGTGACCGCGGGAAGCGGAACATGGATGGATAGCTACACATGGACTTGGACTTTGACTTGTATTGTAGTTTTGTTGAATAGTATAATGAACCCGGTTTTTGGTGTAATAGTTATGTACTTTAGTGTATAACTTAAACTATGTTTTCATAGAACTTGTAAACTTTTTACTCTTTTAGGTTATATCACAAATGATTTTGTGTTTGATTAAAATAATTTGGTATATCCTAAATTTGAGAAACCGGGTTTTACATAACAAGAATTTGGAAGGCTCAAGCAACTTTAACAATCTTATGTACTAGTCTTTTGAATCAAAGAGTGCATTGAAGATTGTGGTAATTCTTGTGTATATTTGTGATTGATACCATCTAGATCCGTTCTTGTGAAGATTTGGGACCTACAAATAATTTCTAAAACCAAGCACAAGGAGCTTATTTGAGACCATATAGAACTTTTCGAAGCAGAAAAAGTTCACCTGACTTGTTAGCAATGCCCGGAGGAAGAATCATACAGACTTTCTCATGAAGATCACCAATCAAGAATGTATTCTTGACATATATTTGGAGATGTTTCGATAACGGATTATGTAGACTACAATCATGAGTACGCTTTTGAAACGAGTCTAGCCTTACATCATCCAACGAACACATCAGACTTATGTATATTGTTAATAAAAGATGAAAACGATGATGAATGAGCATAATATGCAAACTCCAGGAACATGGTGGATTTACGAGTATAAGTAAGCTTTTATGGTAGTGGAGGATTCAAAGTTGTAATAAGTATGGGAGCAGTCACAAACGTAGATGAATCAAGAGTGATGTATGGAGCTATGGAAGTATCATGAATCAAGGCATCATATTGAGTGTCATCACCGTCAATACAGAAAGGATCAATAGCCCTAATATGAGAATGTGCCAAGTCGTGAGACTAAGTAAGAATGAGGAAGAACAGAATATGCTCCAAAAATACGTACAATGATGACTTTGGAGATAACTTATTTCACTCAACGTGAGGTCATAAAACAAATCAGGTGCACCCAAAGACACAAAAAAAAAAGAATAATCAGGTAAATATCCATATAGTTTTTCATAGGGAGATATCCCATAATTATATACAGTCGGGATGCGATTAATGACATAGATAGTGGTAAGGAGAGCTTCTCCCTGAAAACACTAGGAACCTCAAAAGATAATAACAATGACTATGCAGTTTCTACAAGATGTCGATGTTTCCTATAGGAAACAATAAAATGACTGGTGCAAAGTGCCATTCGACGCCAGTAACCAAGTCAAGTCATTAGAGGTATATTCACCCCATAAGTCACACCAGGAGCACTTTATGACAGTGGAGTATTTGGTCTTGACAAGGCTCTGAAATTGTTATATATGGTGTAGAAATTAGACATGCGTTTAATGAGATAAACACAAATATATCAAGTATAATCATCTATAAATGAAGCATAATAACTCGAGCCTCCCTTATAGGATACTAGCGACGGACCCCACATATCAGAATGTACAAGATCAAAAGGAGCAAATTAACGAGTGAACTTTCATTAAACGGTAATGCTAGAAAATTTTGCTAGTTTACAACCACAATAGTAAGAAATTTTATGACTGCTTAAAAGACCTAAAACACCAGTATAGGCTAAAAACTATAAATGTGGCATTGACACATGTCCTAACCAAGATTGCCAAATGTAGACGGCAAATGACGAATGATTCAAACAAAAAAATATAAATCAACATTAGTGACAGGGACATCAGCAACTTTAAACTGCTCTACAACGTAAAATATGGTCAATTGTAATCATTCTTTGAGACTGGATCTTGTACACAATAAAGTGAATTAGAAAAGAATACCTAGTAGCCAATTTACACAGTTGACTGACCGAACCAAGGTTCAAGACAAGTTTGAGAATATAATAGACATCAATGAGAAAAATATAGGGGTTAACAACAGAACCAAAACCCTATACTATCATCAATGTAGCACGAGCAGACATAATTAGAGACTGGTGAACTAAGAGATAACATAACAAAAGATGACAAGTGTGGTGACATGTGTTGTGATGCATTTCCAGTATCAATAAGGATAAAGGAATACTTGAAGTATTGGATGAAAAGACATATCTGTGTGAGACGTAGATGTTGACATGGCACGAAGATTGGAGGAAAATAGTTGTGTAAACTGCTCAAAAACCTGAGGATCCAATGCGAACAGTGGTGTGATAATAACATTAGAATCATTCTCTATAGAAGGTGTAGCAGAAGCAGTAAACTATGCTGGACAAAATTATTGAGTAGATAGTCGTCTGTCTATATGGTCAGTTTTGTTGTGGAGACTAAAATTATCTAAGAGGTCATTGTTTAAATTTTTCCCTGCTAAAAAAAATGGGCACTAAGACTTCCAATTATATTTTGTTTATAAAAAGCGCACTTATTAAAGTCAACTTTTGGAAGAGACTGGTTTGTAGTCTGGGGTTGTTGTCGAATAACAAAAATAATAGGAGCGGTGGCTGTTTAGACCCTTTATCAACCCGAGATCTGATACTGTAACGCCCCATTTTTATTTTAATATTTATTTATTTAATGTTTAAATTAAATCCAAATTTTAACGTGTTTCCCGATTTTTAAAGATAGAGATAATTATAAAAGATTAACAAATAAATAATAATAATAATAATAATAATAATAATAATAAGAATAATAATAATAATAATAAAGAAAATATTCTAGACCTTTATTATTATTGTTGTTCTATATGAAGTTTGGGTTGATTTTGTCATTTATCAAAACTTAAATTGCTAGTTATCTAGTGGTTGAGATCAAAATAATTAGTATAGCAAAGTAGGAGGGCCAATCTTGCCATTTCACCAAAGTTTTACATGAGACCTCGTGGGCCGTGAATTTGAAGTAACGAGATTTCTTTTCCTCGATTCCTCACGGCTTGAAGCCTATATCTCGTTCGTATTCTCCCTTCCGTTAACACATGATTGCATACCACGCTACCCATAGTCGCAAACGTTAATCCCTCCTTCACGTGTTGGTTTCGCCGAGAGCTTGGAAATTGCCGATGATGTTGCTGACCGGGAGTGCTATTGCTGTATTGCAGTTGTTTCTCTCGGTCTTGGTAAGGCATTAGTAGTCGTTTTCTTTCCCTTTCCCGTGCAAAATATTCATGCGACACTACAAACCAAAATTACATGCTTGCGATCCCGTGAAGTTGAGTGAACCGAGGGCAATTACGGGGCTGTGGGGGCGGGAGAAGGCGGGACTGTTGCGGTCAGCAAGAAGAACAGAAACGAAGGGGTAGTTGAAGCCTCGAGGATTTCAGATTCGTTAGTTGTGATGACTCCAAGGCGGTGATGTAAGTGTTGATCTCGACTTTTCTTGATTTCCTTGTTCTCGGTATGTATTCTCCATCAAGGAACCACCACATCACCACCGTGTGATGTGGCTATGTTTAATTTCTTAGAAATCAGCCCTTGGTTGGCCTTTAGTGTTGTGGAACCCTTTGTTTATCAATCTACTACTAGGATGCATAGATAGAACCTACATCATATATGTCCATGATTTTATGTAAAAACTTAATTGTGTAAACCTATTGTGCAAACTTTTGTTCTAATCATTTGTAAAGGTCTTTTTATGTATCATAATGCAATTAATATGTAATCATGTGATTTAGAACTTAATATAAATGTATGTAGTGTTTAAGCTAGGAAGAGATGATAAAAAATGCAAATGGTGCTAAAAGTTCGTAACAGCAAACTACCCTGTTTTTAAAGCTTTTTTGTAAAAAAATAGAAGGGGAATTAGGAAAAATTGATACAGACAAACATTGTTCTAAACTGACTCTAGTTTCGAGAAAGGTATAGAACTCGTAATTTTGACTTATGGTTTGTGAGTTATGGTTAATAAACTGGACAGGGGTCGAAAAGTGCTTAATTGAGAAAAATCACAAAGTGTCTTATTAAGTCCTTAATGCAATAAGACCTTAGGAATCAGATGTTTAGACATATTTAACATGTATTGAGAAGTTTATAAAGACATTTATTAGTGTTAAAAGTACGAGCTTAATTCATAAAGGACGTAATGCCTAAATGCTTTAAGACTAAAAGCAAATGGAAAATAACTTAATAATAAGCGACAAGTAATACGTGAACTAAATAATAATTTTAAATGAATATGAAAATGGTCTTAATAAGAGTTTATGTTGCAAACAACTTAATGGTTAAGGTCTTTTGGTAAAGGCTTAATATATGGGTAAAAAAAGAAGCTAAAATGTATAATGTATATAGGTAATAAAAAGTAGCAAATTGTACCAAAATCTAAGTAGTGTTTATTGCAAGTACTTGTAGGAATACGTCAAATGTTTGATGGTTGGCATTCGGATCGCTTCTAGCAACATTATGGTATCCGGTGAGTTACACTAACTTGTCTATTATGTCAGCGATGCATGTAATGTAATTATGTGTGATGTGAATGTATGTTTATGGCTTTTCAATTGTTGAATGTGATATGTGTTATGTCAATGTATGTTGTATGTAATTTGACTGATCACGAAGGACCCACGGGGTGAAGTGGTATAGTCGGCTGGTCATGAAGGACCCACGGGGTGAAGTGGCCAGTGGTAGTGTCTGAGACAAGCCCTTCGGGAGAATCGACCTATGTATATTAGTTGGTTCCAACTGTATGTGTTAAAGTAGTTAAGTTATGATGTGTTATGTTATGTTATGTTATCTTGTATGGCATGTTTATGAATGAATGCATGTGTTACGTGAATGCATGTGATTGATATAATATAGTAATATACAAATACTGTGTTTCTCATTAAGCGTTTCTGCTTACCCGTTGAATTCTAACATTTCAGGTTTAAGGGTATTTATCGAAAAGGACACATCGTGATCGCTCTGAGCTCGTATCAAGTTAATTGAAGGGACCAATATAACTAATTTATTAAATTAAGCATTTCGCTTGTATTTGAAGCTTCATTCAAAGTTGATATTGTTGCTAAATGATTTACGAAAAGCACGTCAATTTGTTTAAATATTATGTTAAGTTCAATTAATTAATTTTAAACGGTTTTTGTGAAAAGTTGTAACACTCGTACTCAGATAAATTCTTATTTAAATTTTATGGAGGAATTTTATACACTTATTTAAAGGTTTTATTACTTAATATTTTTTAAAAAATTAGGGTGTTACAGATACGAGTTTCTTTTGGAATCAATTCATCAACAAATTTAGTCAATTGTGGTAGGAGGAGTCTGATGTAGGTGTGTTCCACGTAATCCTTCCAATACAGTTCGTAATGCCATCAAAAATTGGACAACCACTACTTGTCCCTCCTAGCAATGTGAGGTTTGAAGTCTTGAGCTCAACAGATTTTGTAAGGTATAACTGATCCCATAAGTCAGACATAATAGCATAAAAATACCTGAATACTCATAGTGTTCTGTTGGAGGGATCATCTGTCAGTTTCCAATCATACTATTTTGCAAATTTATTCTGAGTGTCAATGATTTAATTACAAAATTGTCAGTTTCCAAACTTCTTTTGTTGTGTCATATTTCTCAATTGACCGACTTATAGAATTTATTCCATGTGATAATCTTAGAATTATTATTTCATATGAATCCAATAATGTTGCATAATTCCTAGGCATAATTTTTCTATCAAGTTGGAAAAAATTATTCATTACATAACTCTAATATGCATAATTTTTTTCCATCAAGTTGGGTACTAATGGAGTAAAGAGAATCACTCTTGGAGTCATATTACAAATAACAATCAAACAAATAGTTTAATACTAACAACAGATACGAAAAGCAAAAGCAATAACAAACAAACGAGTAGGACTGTAGACGAATTGAGCGATGTCTTGTTCATGTTCGTTCGTTTAACAAATTATTTTATTCACGTTCATTCGTTTATGTTCGTGAACATGGTAAACGAACAAACATAAAACGAACAAACATAAAACGAACAAAGAAAAACAAACTCAATTAAACATATATGAACATATAATATTGTAATGTAATCAAACACAGATGAACATATATGAACAAGATAGCAACTTAAATAGCAAACATAAAACGAACAAAGACAAACAAACTCAATTAAACATATATGAACATATAATATTGTAATGTAATCAAAGACATATGAACATATATGAACAAGAAAGGAACTTAAATAACAAACATAAACGAACATTTACGAACATAATTGAACGAACGAGATCACTATTCATGTTCGTTCATTTATTAAATAAACGAACTTCTTGGCGAACGGTAAGTCAAACGTTCGGTTCGTTTACAGTCCTACAAACGAACGGTATAGCAACAATAATCAATAAACAAACAAGATCGAACAAATCATACCCAATAGAAATAAGTACAAACCAGAAAATCACACCAAAAAGTGTCAATCATCAAATCAAAAGATAACCGATATCTGCTACAAAGTCTTTTACAATCGTCAAATTAAAAGACATAGATCGAAGAAAACTTTAAATACCATGTGAACTAATATAATAAAGACGAAATAGCTAGGGTTTTGTTATTGTATTTAAAATGTAATTTACAAAAAAGGAATATATATATATATATATATATATATATATATATATATATATATATATATATATATATATATATATATATATATATATATATATATATATATATATATATATATATATATATATATATCCTAATTAATGTTAACCTAGCTAAAATGTTAAATAAATTTCAAATAAAAAAATTAAATATATTTTTTAGGCGAATATATTGGGTACCTCAACGGTTTCAAATTTTATTTTAATTAGATAAATATATCCGTATGTTCTGAAATCTATCAATAACAAATACATTTGGAATGAAGTTCTTCTGGGGTGGTAGTGGTGATAAGAAGAAAATTGCTTGGATCGGTTGGCAGAAAATCCTAAGCTCAAAAGAGAAGGGTGGTCTCGGTATTGGGAGTCTAAAAGCCCAAAACGTGGCGCTGCTTGGAAAGTGGTGGTGGAAATTCATGAATTCTAGTCAAAGTCTCTGGAAAAGCGTCATATCATCTATTCACGGGGTCAATGGGCTGTTGGATGGTTCGGGAACAAGACGGGCTGTTGGGCTGCCATCGGATCGCTCCCGGCAAAGCTTGCAGGTCTTGACTTGCAGTTTTCTGATTTCTTCAGAATCGTTCAGCTAGGCGACGATACTTCTTCTATTTCTTGGGAGCTGGATAGGACCCGTGGCTATACAGTGAGCTCATATTCCAGATACTTTGATGATCAAAGGTTGCCAAATGGAGGGACAAAATGGGAATGGAACAATCTCCTTCCCCGAAAAGTCAACATTTTAGCTTGGCGAGCGCTTAACGGAAAGCTCCCAACGCTGGAGAACCTGAGAAGAATCGGTATTGGTGTGCAGCCAAACTGCAAGGTTTGTAATATGGGGCCGGAAAATGAAGCTCATATTTTTGTGCAATGCGCTTTAGCTAAGCAGGTCTGGAACGAACTAAGGAAATGGTGGTATTGTCTTGGTCCTGATCCAACTTCCTGCTTAGTTCTCATCAACAACAAGAAGGATTTTCTTGGCCCTGCTTGGCTTGCGGAAATAAACGAGGCGATATGTCTAGTCTATGTTTGGGTGCTCTGGTCATTTCGGAACAATGGAACCTTTCGAAAGGTGGTCAAAACAGATTTAGAATTGGTGTCGGAAATTCAGATTCTGGCTCATTTGTGGATCAATACAAGGAAAACCAAAGGAAGGAAGCTGGAGTGGGTTAGGTGGGCAATTGATCCGGTGTTAGAAATTTCTAATTCTTTTTCTTAATGTAATTTTGTAACTGACTTTTGTTGTTTTGGGCTTAGCGTCTTGCTGCCCTTTTCTAATGCATTGCTGCTGTTCAAAAAAAAAAACAAATACATTTGGAATGTTAAATTACTTACTCAACAGTGTGATTGCGTTCGAGATCTATAAAAAGATGTCGACAAAAAGGTGTCAATTGAGATGTTAGATTACTTAGGCGATAGTGTGAATGCCTTTAAGATCTATAAAAGAATGTCAACAAAAAAGTGACGTGGCTTTTATTTTGACAAGGCATAAAAATGTGTCCAAAACACCTCACATGCCATGAGGAAAATCTTATCTTTCATTTTCTTCTTTATCTATTCGCTGTATCTCCTCAAAACTATTCCATCCTGGATTATAAGTTTGTTCAGTAATGGTATTTTTTTTGAAATTTTAGGTAAAAATTGAATATAATGTTCAAAAATCTATTATACAAAATTGGATAAAGTTAGCCAAAAAATTCAAACAAGTCATCAAACCTAAAAGAATGTTGCAAATCAGCTTTCGGTTTGATGTGATTTACATCAAACTTGGCCAAAACATTTGTAAAATGAATAGAATAGTTTTTGCTGCACAATCTAATGTTTTAAATTATAACATGGAACAAATATAATTTAATAGATGTCTTACGAATTAAAAACATTCATAAAATACGATTTTCAGTTTTACATTTGGCCCATTGCAATACAACTCTTAGGGTAGACGGAGCAAACCCGAGATTCGAAGAGGGATGTGTTGGGGAATATGTGAAAACTGGAAATCTGGATTGAATCAGGAAACATGTTAAACACTTTCCTTGTTTGATAGTTCGACCCTAATGTCTTGGGTTCACGAATTCCAAACGTAGGATATTTCCTGAAGAAGCAATTTTCGATCTTAGGCACAAGAAAGAAAATCCAAACGTAGAAGATGAAGGGAGAAGAAGAAGTTCGTTCTCTCTGTGTATCAGGAGCGTATCCCGTAGGATTCAAATTAGGGCAGTAGACTAAGATTTTACAGATATATAATTGACAAAATCTATCCTGGACTTCATAGAATCACTAAATAACCCGCCAGGGGCGCTGCCCCTAGAACCCCGTCAGAGGCGCTGCCCCTAGGACCCCGCAAAGGGGGCGCAACCCCCTTTGAACCCCTGCTCAAGGGGGCAAGCTGAAAGGTTTTATGCAAATCTATGAACTAAAACCCTAAGTTCACATGCAACCTATGAGGATCTATGTTTTCTACTATTGAACATATAAATATTTCCTAAAAGGCCACAAGAAAAATTACTAAAGAATAAAATCAGAAAACTAATCTTTTAGTTGTTTCTTGCAAGCTAAGCAATGCAAGTGCATTGCCTCAATTGAAGTCACACCCAAAACTACAGTTTTCGAAAGTTCCAGAGAGAGGGAAGAGAGGAAAAAGCCGTGGCTTTTATGGTGCCTAGGGGTCTCTATTTATAGTTTCAAAGTGGCCACCAGATAAGCCTTTAGAGATAAACCTTTTTGAATTCAAATAAGATAAACTTTTATCTATCAATTCAAATCTATTTATCCTAACATATAATAATCGAAATTATGGATAATCCCTCCACAATTTCGTTGCCCACTTAAACTACCATAATTGTCAGTTGCTCAACTATTGAATAATTTCAATTCAGCCCCTGCACCTTTAATTAATCAAAATAATCACCAAATTAATTTCAATTAATTCCAGATTAATTTCTAATTAATTAATATAGTTTCTAATTAATATATTATCACCATAATATATTAATAAACTATTTATTTTATTTCTATTGATTTATTAATCATATAATAAATCAATCTTTTTTTCTCTTAGATTTTCTGTTAAACCTCTAGCCATGAGGGCAACCCAAATGGACTTTGCTACTATCAATTTGGTAAATACAAATTATTAGTCATAGCTTAGACACATAATCCAACAGACTCCCACTTGGATAAGTCTATGACTATAATTACTAATTTAACCTCTAATTAATCAGCAAACTGTAGCTTCCTAGAAACTGCTGCCGAACTCTGACCTAGTTAGTTCTGTACATAGATAATCATATGATCTTTTGTCCAACAAGATATTTTCAGACACGAGACATGGATTGAGATCAATCTTTGTCCGGTACTCTGTTTCCCGATTTCCGATTCTGCTTATGACTTTAGGACTTCTAATTGAACACATCAATTTAGTCCAGGCTGGCCAGCACTTTAATCAACTTCAAAATTATCGAGAGGCCTACAGATATTTGTTTTCCATCAGGGTCAAGGAACGAATAAGCTTCGACTCATATACTTGTGTCTTTTACTCATCAAAATCGCACACAACAATACGTTTTATAACATCGAGTTACCGATGCGTATACGCATTATCATTGCACAACTGACTTGTAAATTTCAACTCATATGTCTCTGCTTTAAGATCATAGGATATTATCGTCTCAAGATTGCTCGTGATGTAATCCATGAAGCAATTCTTTGAGTGTGGGTTTATGCGATACTCAAATCTCTATTTCTAAGTACTCATGAATGTTGTAGCAATCCTATTGCTATGTCTAACTCCTTAGACAGTCTACAAACCAATTCATGACAGTCTTGATTCAATACTTACTTCCCAAAGTATGAACGACTGTGGACCTTTCTGAATAATTAAATTATTTGGGAAGTAAAACATGCGAAAGCGAAACATAAAGATCTGACTGGCAGCTACTCCTGCTTATTACCAAGTCTCCACGAGGTAATCACCAAGGCAGATCTTGTCATAAACTATTATCGGTTTCTAAATTTCTTCCAATTCAAGTTTTATATCTATGTCTACATGAACATTTCACTCTTTCTATGTATTCAAAAGTGTCTTACACCGATACACTTCATAGCAGATGATCCAATCAGATGCTCTTCCGATGACATCTCAATTTGTCATTCTGTCATTCTCACTTACAACTCCATTCTAGTGATGTGTACTGTGACTATCCATGGTTCTCGGGGTCTTTAGTCTACATGACTGCACTCTAAGACTATTTCGAGGTGTTATGATGTGTCGGTGAACCACACGCGATCCATCAGAATACCAACGAAACTCTTTAGCCATGAAGTCCTTTAGCACCACGTCCTGACGTTAATAATTGCCACTTTGAAACTCTTTCAAATTATTATTACTATCACTTTCACCCCAATCATTTCCCAATGATTTCTCATGTGAGTTCAAATAATCCATCCAGTATTCCCATCCAGACAATATCCTGAATCCAACTTACTATGCCCTAAGCATCAAGTCATCAGGACATGTTCATGACACTTCTGATCGATCCAAGAAGCTTGTGGAACCCGATCATATCTTATTCCAAACTCTTTCGGAATCCAAAGATTATTTATAATCCTTGTGTCATGATTTTCGAAAACTATTTCCTTTCAGAGACTCTTCTCATGCATCTTGAATCTTATCAAGATCATGCTTACAATGGCTTGGTCTATAGTGACTCTCTCATCTATCCCATAGATGTCTATGAACTACGTGAGTATGTCGCACCTTCTTTATTTATTTCATGCCAAGTCATCAAACTTTGCAATGATAAGAAACTCCTTTCCTGGGGTTATGCATCTTGAATCTCATTAATATCACGTTGGCATAATTTATATCTATCTAATAGATGTTCGCAACCACCTGAGTATGTTGTATCTCTTAAAGTCTTTCGTAGTGAATCATATCTTAATGTCAAATCATTACACTTTGTAATGATAAGAGATATTTCCTAGAAACAACATGTAACTAACATATTGTCTGATTGTCATAAGCAGATAACAACGATACTCCCACTGGCTTTGACTCTTTCGGACTCTTCACAAAATCCAAACCTTTTTGGCACATTTTGAGAATCCAAACCTTTCTGAAATAGTTATGGGAATCTTTCAGGCTGTTCACAAAATCCAAAACTTTTGGCACATTTTGAGAATCCGAATTTCCTTTCTTGCGAGGTGCCTGTGGGATGAATCTCGGGGCCATGTACCTACTGTATTTGCATGCTCTTTGTGAGTCCATATTAGTGTGCCAGTAATCCACACGCGCTCCACTAACGTCTCACAATGTGCCACGTAGTATCCTTTCAGATTTTATCTTCTATTGAGAGTGCTTCTCTCGAAATCAATTGCTTGACTCTGAGTATCGTCTCACTCAACCAGATGTTCTGTAAGTACATTTCTATCCCTGTCGCTTTCTTTTGATGATTCAATTACTCCTACTGGTTTTTAGACCAGGTGTAAAATCAATCAAATTGTTACATAGACTGTCTCTCGCCCTAAGGTTCTCTTATTTGGCAAAACCCGGGCTCACCAATGCTTCCAAGTAGTCGGACTGCTAATCCATACCAACTTTAGTGTTTTACCACTAATTGGTATGTCACCCAGATCACAACACTTTATGACGGTGACCAATACTATTGGTTAAGAGAAGAGTATCTCAGGTTTAACAGGAATCTGATTCCTGTTCAAAGCCTAGTGATGACTAAAAGTTCTTTCAATTGGCTAATCCTGAACTCATTCAGGATTATTCTTACTCCCACTGTTTCCTTAGAATATGAGTCCTTTCCAAAAGAACTCTTCTTTCACAGTTACAGTCAGGATAGCCAATGAAACGACACTGCTGATCAGGTTCAGGCTAGTCATGAGGTTCGGACGAACACAACATGACCCTGGACTTTCTATGTACAAGTGGATGATCCCAGCTTTACATTTTAGACAGTGTCTGTATAACCTACTTAGTCTAAGATGTGGTCGGAATATGGTTTCTATGGTCTGACTGGTTGAATATTCAATTCATCGAAAAACTAATTGGAAATTATATCTTATACATCGAGGATCGAACTATTTCGACCAATGCTCCATCATCTTCCCTATGACACATTATAACCATTAATGTTCTTGGAAGAGGATAAACTGTGAAACATTTTCTCAGTCTATGTTGTCACTCAGGTTCAGTTGATCTTATACTTCCTTTGAAATCCTTGAACACTTCAAGGTTTCAATCAGTCACTTATTCTAATAAGCGAAGCCATATTTGTCACACTAATTGGCAAATATTATGAAGTGTAACTAATTGTGTTGTGTTCTAATATTCTAGCAATACACAGTAACTTTTGTGTCTGTCGCTCAAAAATCTTAATGTCTTTTACATCTCTATGTAAATTTATGACTTTGTTACTATTGTTCAAGATTTGCAATCATCACCTGACTCTAAGTCAACTGATTCCAAAAATCCTATCCACTGGATCCTTGGGTGATTCATTTCTTGCCACAAAAGATTTTATTAAGAACTCAATTCATCATGTGACTCTAAGTCAAATGATTCCAAAGTCCTGTCCAACTGGACCTTTGGTCGAATTGATCCTTATAAAATTACTTTAACAATCATAGAATACACAATTCATGAATCCAAACACTTTGGATGTATCAACATTCAAGTTATTGCCATTCATGCAATTAACATACTCATGCAACATTTCAAGGATAATTTAAACAAATATGTATTAAAAGAAAATCAACATTTTATAAAACCAAAATATCCTCGAACAATGTACTATATGACAGGTAATGTCGCACGCATCTAATAAGCTAATAACAAGGTCATAGTATCTAACTAAACTTTAAAACTGCATGAGCTTCAGATCCAATCCAAATGTGCTCCTTTGCAACATAATCCCGCATCCTACCTAGTCCATGCATACAGAGCAAATGTGATAAACACATCCTGTATCAAGGAATTAAGGATCAGGAGTTCTGAGTTTTAAGATATTACTGAGTTGCCAAACCGTTCGGCTTTGGAGCACTTTTCCAATCTTTCTGTGACTGTGTCCCACCTTGTGGACTCCCAGTTTGATACATCAAAGAACTAGTCCAGACGACCTGGATCGTTTCTTGATGTGCCTTATTACTGGACTCAATCCCGAAGTAGCTGAATCAATGGAACTATGCTTCTATATGAACGACTCATACAGAGTCGACATTGAATGCATTTCCATGATTGTCTTATCTGGTTACCCTTTCTGTTCATCTGGATGAACAGATCAGCGAGTCGAGCTAATTCTTAACTCGCGATCACAAGGGGTGACCCAATTTTATACAGTTTGCCCATGTAGCATGAGAACATACAAACTGGTGCTACTTCCTTCTAGCTTGCAACTTCAAGCTCTTTGAAGATCCTAGTTCATTCCTTTTTCAACCAGTTCTCGGAGCCTTTCCTCAACCAGCTGTGCTAACTTATCTGACCCCAGGAATTCTAAATCCCTGTGGAACTCGGGTCAATGATTAATAGCATAAGGCAACGAACTTCCTTTGACTTAATAGTCAAGGGGTCATGCTCCTCACAAGCTACTGTGTGATGCCATGCTTTGGTAGAACAAGAAACGGACACTCAGTCAGATATGGTTTGCCAGCAAAACTAAGAATCATTCTCTATTTTCAAAGCCATATCACATAGTCAAGGCCAGTCAGCCTTACCATATTGAACAGGTGCTTTCTGAAGCTCTCATAAATGGGTGAAGGAGGAGTAGGAGGAGAATGACACTTTCTTTAGACATTTAAAATTTGAATTAGTTAGTCTAATTTTAATCCTTTTAAATAATTACCCAATTTATTATTTAACAAGGCTAGGATCCAAAATACCCCAATTATGGTGTGAAGAGGGATGCCATAATCACAACATAATGGTCACTAAGGTAGATAAATACTTATCAATTTCATCTTATGAAATTTCTAGATCTGTTGAGATTCATTGAACTGTTCAATGGCATGTTTAATCTCGGATGTGCTCCACTATTTGTGACTGGGATGCCGAGGATCACAAACTGGATATGAATAACCATGCAAATGTGCTCGGTAACCTCAATGCCATTTATCATCTCTAATTGATGTGTCGGTTAACCACACGCGCTCCATCAACAATGATAAATCATGAGAAACCCATTACCACTCTTTATGAATCCCTATTATTGTGCCTGTAAACCACACACGCTCCACTAATGTTTCATAAAGTGTAATGTGCAATTTCATGGGTTAGCATCTATTCACATTTTTCCTAAAGTAATTAGATCTGGGAATTTTGTAAAGATGTTCTAGTACTTTCATTAATAACATTATACTTTTAATGAGATTAAGTTGTCCTATCAAACCCGTTCGGCTAACGACCCTCCACTGATCAAGAGAGCGGTGGGTGAGAGTAAACACCCATTCAACCGTCATTTTATAGGCAGTTTCATTATACCCTCCTTATAGACCAGCTTCGTGAATGAGGCCTACTATTGATTTGACTGACCAATTATCTTATACATATAATATTAACTTTTAATTATAATATATATAAGATGTATTTTAAACCTTTTAAAATATTCCTGGTTTATCTTTTAATTTATTGGAAATTTAAACTATTAAATTTAAAATTAAATTAAACCTTTAAAAGATTTAATTCATCTTTTATTTAAAAAATTAATTAAATTAATTAAATCCAAATATTTTAGACTTTTAAGATATTCCTAGTTTTATCTTTTAATTTTTCGAAATTTAAAACTACTAAATTTAAAATTAAATTAAACCATTAATTATCTTTTAATTAAACAATTAATTAAATTAATCAAAACTATATAGGTATCACAAATTAATCAAATTAATTTAAACCTATCTTAAACCCCCTAATTTTCGAAATTAACAAATAATGGGTTTAAGGTTATCCATTTAAATAATTAAAGTTACCAAAAATAGAAAGCCTTCTAAAACCCTGAGGAGAAAATCGAAAATCATAGAGGGGAGGGGCTAGGGTTTCCAAAACCCTAACCCTAAAATCGATTAGGATAAATTAGGGTTTATAAGCTTTAAACCCTACTTTTTTAGGAAAACAATTATAGTATTTCAACAA
Source organism: Cichorium intybus (assembly GCA_023525715.1). Lineage (NCBI taxonomy): Eukaryota > Viridiplantae > Streptophyta > Magnoliopsida > Asterales > Asteraceae > Cichorium > Cichorium intybus. Next base: position 65,440,937 of record CM042012.1, on the reverse strand, counting down.
GAAAACAACCAAAAAGCTCTAATACCACTGAAAGGTTTTATGCAAATCTATGAACTAAAACCCTAAGTTCACATGCAACCTATGAGGATCTATGTTTTCTACTATTGAACATATAAATATTTCCTAAAAGGTCACAAGAAAAATTACAAAAGAATAAAATCAGAAAACTAACATTTTAGTTGTTTCTTGCAAGCTAAGCAACGCAAGTGCCTTGCCTCAAATGAAGTCACACCCAAAACTAGAGTTTTCGGAAGTTCCAGAGAGAGGGAAGAGAGGAAAAATTCGTGGCTTTTATGGTGCCTAGGGGTCTCTATTTATAGTTTCCAAGTGGCTACCAGATAAGCCTTTAGAGATAAACCTTTTTGAATTCAAATAAGATAAACCTTTATCTATCAATTCAAATCTATTTATCTTAACATATAATAATCGAAATTATGGATAATCCCTCCATAATTTCGTTGCCCACTTAAACTACCATAATTGTCACTTGCTCAACTATTCAATAATTACAATTCAGCCCCTGCACCTTTAATTAATCAAATTAATCACCAAATTAATTTCAATTAATTTCAGATTAATTTCTAATTAATTAATATAGTTTCTAATTAATATATTATCACCATAATATATTAATAAACTATTTATTTTATTTCTATTGATTTACTAATCGTATAATAAATCAATCTTTCTCTCTCTTAGATTTTCTGCTAAACCTCTAGCCATGAGGGCAACCCAAATGGACTTTGCTACTATTAATTTGGTAAATACAAATAATTAGTCATGGCTTAGACACCTAATCCAACAGAAGCCCCCTTGAAACCCCCGTTAAGTCTGCGTACCGACGACATTTAGTTGATACAAGTGTGCACTCCCGCACCTCCTAACTTGTATCAAAACTAAAATTGTCACCCTTGATACACTTATTAATTCCATTACACCAAATGTAGTTGGTGACACTAAAATCACCAACAGGATGGCGATAGATAGGCTGGGGTACCGCCGGCCCCGACAGCATGGCTGCCCCGCACATGTGGCTTAGCGAGAGATGGGGGTTGGATGGTTGGCTTCCGGCTTCGTGAACCTGCGTGAACCCTTGCTTCCATTTGCAATGTGTGTGTGTATGTATGTGTGTGTGTGTGTATATATATATATATATATATATATATATATATATATATATATATATATATATATATATATATATATATATATATATATATATATATATATATATAATACTTGATGGTATCACGGTCATTGCTTTTGATCACCTCTACAAGGTAGGCATGGCAATTTTTCCTCTAATGACCCTTTTTACCATTATGGTAACATTCATCAACTTTTGCAGGATGCTCATTTTTCTTAGGCTGATTGACAACACCTTTGCCTTTGCCTCTCCCCTTATCGCACAATTCTTCTTCACTTTACTTTCCATAATTATAAGCACTGAAAATGGACTTATGAATGTTCTTCACAACATTGGTTAGCATCACATGCATATCTGATATGAAATTCTCACAACCATTCATTTTGCAGTTCTTAATGAACAAATCATTTGAGTTGGTAAAACCATTCAGATTCGCATTGCTAAGAACTTTGTACCCCCAAAAGATCCTAGCGACTCTAATCATACAATGTAGTTTTTCACATTCAGAACATTATTGCCAACTGACTTATTTTCCTTAATCGTACAAGCATGAATATTTCAAATAATCTCAATAGTTTTTGCTTTACTTGCAGTTGATATATGTTCTTTAACTATCACGAAGTATCTTATATGCATAATGATTCTTTCGATCCTTTTAGAGGTATGGGACCATGCTTCTAAGCATGAAGCATGAAACTTCATTCTGCTTATCGAACTTTCGATTCCAATAATTTTTGTAGCACCCGCATTTTATCAAATGATTTTATGCTATGGTTATTAACTTTTACATAAGTTTAAACCGTATATATACAGAAAATGGTTAAACAAAAACACTATTTTCAAGTACAATCCTATGGGGGTTACTGATATTGTATCAACAAACCATAACAATTTAAGATTTACAAGACCATTGCATGAACAAAAACTTCACTCCATCTATGTCCCCAAAAGACTTCAAGTCATCCATAGAGTGTCTATACTTTGGAAATAGAACTTGTAATGCATAACATAAAATAATAACGTAAACTAAAAATTCTCATGAGTTACATGTGTTTTGGACATAAAAACATAGATAACATAATTGAACCACTTTAATTACTTTGATTATGACTGGTATTAAAACATAATTGTAATTGTATACTTAGGTCATTAATCAATATTAGTGATACCCCAAGTCTATACTAAGATGGAAAGAACCTGATCAATCCGTCTTAACATCTTTACACATTAGGACATCTACTTCACAAATGAGAGGTACCACCCCTAATAGATTCTTCTATATTCCCTTACCGGAACATCATGTCCTGAGAAAGTATTTTCCAATCATTTACATTCAAATATCTTGTAACATATAACACTCATTCATAAGCATAATAAGGCTAGTTGCCAAAAAATCATTAATAATCACAGTAAAACCAATTGCCATAGTCTTCCTTTTCCCAATAGAAATATGCAAACATCACAAGCAACATGCTAAGTTTAAAAATATCATAGCGGTAAGACTTTACATCAAATTTGTAACGTCCCAAATTTCGTAATAAAATTTTTATTTTAAAAACGGTTCAAGTACATAATACGGGTTGAAAAATAGAAACCATCCAGTTAAAAATTGGTACTTCAAAACAAATAAAATTGTGTTTATCAAAAACGTTTACAAACATTATCCAGCGTAAGACTTGAATGTCAAAACCTCAGATGCGCTACAGTCGTACCGTGCTCCAAACTCAAGCTAGCAAATACCTAAAAACAGTTAGGGTGAAAAAGTGAGCACAAAGCTTAGTGACTGTCCCAAAATACCACATGATCGCACAATCACACGGGTCATGGTCTCCAGGCTCGCCCCAAACAACCTGGCTCTCTGGCTCACCCCGATCCCCCCCCCCCCCCCGACTAGGACTCGTAGGCTCACCCAATTCCGCCCGTCGTCGGCTCAATGTGTGGACTCTCGGGATCACCTCGATCCGTACGGCTCCCGGGCTCACCCCGATACGCCATTGCATAACAACCCCCTCCCAAATTAGTATCGATACTAAACATACTTACCAAACACAATATCCTAAGCATTCAGATGAACCCAGCGGGTCCCTACTCAGTCATACAATCACATAGTTAGGGCACGAACATCCTAAGCATACACCGCTGCATATCGTGAAGTAAAGCTACAATGCATGCAACATCACCCATAGTATAGTGAGAAAACTCAGTTGATCCGCCAAGCTGGACATCACTTCTCGCGTGTGTCCTCAAATTCCGACTACACGAACATTCTAACAAGGATAAACTCCACTTAGAACCTCCTAAAACTCAAACAGGATAAACTCCTAAGACCCGTACCCCGAACCCTCAAGTTTGAGTGTTTGACCAAAAGTCAAATTGGTCAAAAAGTCAACGGTCAAAGGTCAAAGTCAAAGTCAAAGTCAATAGTCCACAGTCAGTTAGCGTCGTTATCTTCCCTAGATAGCGTCGCTAACTGTAAACAGTTGTTAAGGGTAACAATCCCTAACAAATAAGCTTGGAAATGAATCCAACCTAACACTGCTCTACTGCACTTTATTAGAGTACAAGGTAAGTAGGGTCAAACCATAAGGACATAGGACATAGTATAAAATACTAAGATTGTTGTAATTGGGGGTTTTGTAGTAAAAATAGAAATAGAAAAGAAAAGCATGCAAGTAATAACTTTAGAAAAATCAATAAATAAAGGCCTAGTCCCGAGTCTTAAATGTTTATCGAATTAGAATGAATTCACTTTGATGTATTTAAGAACGTAATTCTAAGTTGGCTTTAGATAATCATAAAATGCAGCCTTTATGAGAATAACTTGCTAAATTATTTAGATAAAGGTCCGCTTATTACCTAAACCTAGTTCCGTTTTATGTCCAACCCAAGGTCTGCTTATAGGCCGAATGCAGAAACTGCATGAGGTGTGCAAGTACCAAACATTGTCCAATTCTAATCGTATACTTGGAAGTGTGTGAACATGTGACCAAATTCTAAACAAGGACGCTTGTTTTTGTTACCAAACATCACATGTGCAAAACTATTAACTGCCTCACACAGTCGATTAACAGTGCATGAATAATATCTATTTAAGGTGGCCAGTCAAAAACAAATCAGAATTCAAGACTTACATTGAAACGAGAAATTGATCACTAGAATTATTCATAAACAAACATCAAACCGAATGTTTCAAACTAAATGAAATACATATCCGAACCCGAAACTAGAGTGCGGGTTCTAGCCAGACATTGCTAGATCAAAACAAGAAATTCAAGAAATAAAAAAATAAATGTTGCTTACAACCAAATATATGTAAACTGAATCTTGAAATACGTGATTCGGCCTTCTAAACCGCCAAAAAATAGCCTCGAAAGCTCTCCAGGTTGTGGGAATTAATAAGGGTTTCTGAACATCTTTTTGGCTGAAATGATCCGCTATTTATAGGCCTCAGGAGAATTAGCAGCGCTAACATTAAGGTTAGTGTCGCTAAATTTTGAATTCCCGGAGGATTTGGTATTGGTCAGCCCGTAAATCGCGACGCTCAGATTTTTCGCAACCAACAGCACATTAGCACCGCTAATGTAGAAGTTAGCGCCGCTAATCTTCAAGTTTCAGCAATTTGTCATTTTTTGCTCCCTTTTCTTCCAACTTTTGCAAGTTTTCGCCCAAATGTCCAAAAATCCTGTACAAAGTCATTTTCCAAGTATAGTGAGTATTTTAGCCCTTTTTAACTTAATTTTATTCATAAAAACACGATGATATCGCCCGAAATATGTGCAAAATTAACGCGATATCAACAGTCTCAAAAATTCATCGCGAACAATGATTGAGTTAGCGTCGCTAACTCCTCTGTTCAGCCAAAATCCTTCAAAACCTCTTAATACATTAAGCCATGGTCTTAAACCTTCCAGGACCCTTCCAAATAGTCTCAAGGTCCATAAAAATCCCGACTTTCCCATCGAAACATGACCACACATGCAAATGATCAAGATCTAGGTACAAAATGAGCAAAACCAACTTTAACACGAAAGGGAGCTTGGCTTACACCCAAGTCAGATCAAAACTCTCCAAGGAAGGCTCAAGGGACATAAAGTTCCAACGTTTATCATTCCACCATAAGATCAAACAACAAAAGGACCAAAAACCAACCTAAATTCCTCAGAAACACTAGCAAAACCTTAAGAACACTAAAAGATGAAAGCTTGACTTACAATGGTCCAGAAGATGTGAAGATCTTGTTGATTCCTACATGAAAAACACCTTCTAGCACCACCATGCATCCTCTAGCATCAACATAACTTCAAAAACTCTTCCAAGGAGACCAAAATCACCAATAACCACTCCAAGGAGGCTAGATTGAGAAAAAGATGTTCTTGAGAGCTGAAATACGAAGAATGACTGCTACCCTAGGGTTTTAATACATTTATATGACCCATAGCTCAAAATCTAGGGTTTTGGCCCAAAGAGCGTAGTTAGCGTCGCTAACTAGAGATTATGCAAACCCACCCGCCTGAGCCACATAGCGTCCCTAAATAAATATATAGCATCACTAAGTGGGACATTAGCGTCGCTAACATCTAGCTTAGCGTTACTAAACTCTCCTTCCAGCATTTTCACCAAACCTGATTCTTTTAAGAGTTGAACTTGGACATTTCGGGATTAGGGTCTTACAAAATCAAATTTACAAATCATATACGTTAATTATACATTTTTTCATGTATCCCATGTATGAGAAAAATCCATATGTACTCACCTTAATTAGTTACAGAGGTCTAACTAAGTCTCCTCGACTACCTTGACTTTCTTTTGAGCTTTAACTCCTTCAATACCTATAAAAATCAATATCACTCATTATATCATTAATTGAACCAATCCACGAACTCATAAGAAGCCATAATCTAGGCTTACAAGTCCTTTGATTATCCAAGACATATTTGCAGTGTCTAACCTTTTGTCCTAAACTAAAGTTCCTTAATATGTTAATGATGAAATGGGACTACGGTACACTTTACCAATGGTTCTATAAAGCAACTCATTAAATGATGCAACAACCTTGTCCTAACATCCATAATTAATAGAGATATTGATCTCTTAGTAATCTATGAGGAAACTTGTTAATTATCACCAAACATATGCTTCTCATAACATATCCATCATGTTGGAATTCATAATTCAAATCCAAACATGATGTTATTCTTATTTAACAATTTATAACTTGCATTATAAACATAAAACCATAGTCCTTGACCCATATATAGTAGTCATTGCATGACATGCTTTCAAATCCCATAATACACCATTATTTTCTTTGAATTTCATGTGTTATGTATTAGCTGTTTGTAGCTTTGTCTAATTCTAGTTTATCTCATCAAACAAACATCAATATTCTTAGTGATGAGCTTAAACACGATCAAGAAGTAATTATCTAACAATATTTTTATCATATTGTTCAATCATTAGAAGTCAGGGTTCATGATATTTCCACCAATGGATGGAATTTGTTTAAACAAAGCATGAAGAGTAACTTAATACCTTGACGCAATCACTTTGCACCATGAAGTCCCTTGAAACAACCCATGAGTTCTCAAAATCCGTCACACACTAATCTTACCAAGAACACACACACACACAAGATGTCTAGAGAGAATGAGGAAATGCATTTTGTTAAAATAACCTTTTTGTCTGACATTGCCCCTTTTGTTACTGGTAATTTTAGCCTCAACAATATTTAATATCTTAAGTGGACATGTAGATAATCTAAAAATGAAACAAATGTCCAAACTTCGTGTTTGACGCATCACATCGCCCATGGGTATGCATCGCGTCTGTTTCCCTTCACAACGTGTGATTTTTCGTTCACGCGTCGTGTAATCACTATATTCCAAAAATAGCATTGTACTTTTAGCGTTTACAAAAAGTGTTCATCGAGTGGCTTACATGTCGTGTAAGTCTATTTTTATGCATCGGGTCCATGGCTCAGCTTTGACGCATCGCGTAAATCCTTATTTACACGTTACGTTCTTGTCATCAAGTTTGCCAACACTTAACCAATATTTCCTATCTTTTACCAATCCCTCCCATTCTTGTTCTTATAGCTATTAAGCTTAATTTCAAAGATCATACACACATATAACAGCAAACCACAAATTATGATATTAAAATAACATCAATTTCACAAAAATGATTGTCCTTATGGTCAATTTACCCATTAACATTGACATTAGAATTCGAAAATCTACATAAATCAGGTTCAAAGCCTAGTTAATTCTAATTTATTAACACATGAAAATTCCAATTATCATAATTATGAACATTATCATATGAATATGTAACTTCTTCTCATGGTTGAGGACTCTTCTCAAATTATGATACCAGCTTATGAAGTTAGATTCATTAAGCTTATTCTTCTCTAGAAGGAAACAAAGTGACAAATTGTTTACACATAGTATGGCCATCTACAAAATAGTTTAAAGTTTAAATTTTAGTATTTTCTATATTTAATCCTTTATAAATTAATCACCTTTATGTTTATGTAAAACTTAATTTTATAAAGGCTAAGATATGTGATGAAGTTTGTTGTCATGTTTTGTTGATCATACTCACAACAATAGTCTAACTGGTAGGTAACTTGTACAAATTTTATCCCTAAATACTGAGCTTCACCTTGCTAGGTCGTTTCCCGTCTTATACCACTATCTGCGATGGGCTAGCCTAGTGTAGGCATGTAGAGGCGTTGGGCTGTGAGCTTCAAGGCTTGGGCTGACAGCCTAATATCGTTGTCTCTTCTAATCTTCATTAGGATTTTCATCATGCATTCTCTTTCTTGATATTTTACAATTACAACAAAAATAATATACAACAAAAAACTAAAACCCTAAGTATTGCAATACATTTTTTTTTCAAAATTATCTGACCAGTATACATAAATCCAAACCACATTCAACCATACAACCAAACAAGTCCAATATAAGAACAACACATCAGCATAATTATATCCTATGTAATGGTTTTAAAGATTTTGTATTAAATCAAACATGTGATTAATAACATAATAATACTTTGCAAGAAAGTAAAACTATATAAACCATTAAACATTAGGAAAATGTAAATTTTCAATTTAAAATATTTTGGGTATTAATGAACATAAAAAACATGAACATGAACAATCAAAATGATTGAATAAGGTGATCATGAAGACTAAAAGTAGATTTGATACCAGTGTTGATGATTATACGATTCAAAGACATTTAAAGAACCATGCACAAAAGAAGAAATAACATTTTCAAATTTTTAAATCACCCAATGTCGGATGCAAATAGAACTTAATATGATTAACCAAAATACCACCATAAGATGTTAGAATTCAATACTTCAATATATATGGATCCTTTGATGTATGAGACAGTAATTTAGATTGGTTGGTATCCACATGAACTGATATGACTATTGTTAGATAACAACAATCAAAACCTGATCTTTCTTTGTTCTTGCCTTGCTTGATTTGACCAGATGGTGCAAAGGGAGAAGGAGCACCGATTTACAGAGTTTGGAATAAGTTTTCAATTGTTAGATTATTTTCTCTAATCATTTTATATTTAAACTGTCATGTGCTTTTTCAAAGCTTTTGATGCCAATCAATTTATAAACACAAACCAATTGAATAATTAATTGGAACTATTTATTAGACTATTTAATTTAATTTAATAAATAAACTTATTTGTTTATTTATTTTTCTTTTGTCCATAAATTATAATTAACCACTTAATTAGTATTCATTTTGGATAATAAATGACAAATTTATCTCCTATAAATATATTATTAATTTCATGTCTTTAATGTTTCTGTTCTGGATGACCTCATAGGTTCACATATATCAAACAATACAATAAATTCCTTGTTTTGTACGCACTAGATGCTACACGTTCCATGCTTTGTCCTTCGTGATGCGAAGACTAAGACCACCAATTGTCTTTTTATCCAATGCACGTTAGCTAATGAGTTGTGGGAAAATTCCTTAGATAGTGAGACATTACACAGTTACAATCTCATGCAGTTGTCGACCGATTATCTTTTTATTCAATGCACTTTTTCTAGCTTTCGAGCTGTCTTAAAAAAAATTAGTGGAGGTTAGATTACTAAGCTAACTTTGGCTTTAAAACGGCAGAGGTAAATTTTCTTGGCTAGCTTCTCTTTAGTCGCCAATAAAATTTTGTTTCTGATTGAAAATATTTGATGCAAGACTTTTCTAAATTTTAAAGTGTGACTAGGATATAAAAACTTAGGATAAGAATACGTAGCTGCCAGTTGATTGATTATAATATATCTTTTATTGTTTATCTAATGAACCCTTATTATTTTTATTTGCATATAAAAATTTGATCACTTATGAATAATTTTTCCTTTTCTTTCTTTTTCACCTTGTATATCTAATACCCCAAATTTACACTATAGTAACAACATTGATAATAATGTAAATAAACCACTGCGATTCATGGAAATGGTATATAAAACTAAAAGCACTAGTGAAAGCAAAACGGTGTTGGTGGGCGGTCCTGATTGTGTCGTCGCGCCACTCCCAAATAGCTTTCCAAAGTAGTCATCGTCATCATTGCCGCCATTGCTGCCACTATCCATGCTTCCACCGCCGTTGGTGATGGGACCATAACCAAATGACACACTTCCAACGTCATCCCTGTATAACCATCATGTTAGCGTAGTGATAATCATTTTTGACAGAGGTGTTAAAAGTATAACATAAAAACATATCGCCAAGATATAGCATATGATAAAGGACATATGTAATGCATGAATTTGTATGCAAACAAGAATATATATAAAGTCGCTAAAATAACCTATTTTAGTATAATTGTTAATATTTCGTATTTTAACGCATACAATGGTTATTTTGTAATAAAATTTCAAGTAAAGTAGTTATAAAAGCATTCACCATGTGCGTGACTTAAAGGACATTAACAACCACAATATTTATTGTAATTAAATAAATATTCAAAACTAGGATAACAATGTTAAAATGTAAAAAACGTCCGTAAAATTTGGTCGCGTTTAATCACTTGTGTGTGTGAAAAGACGATATTATTATTTTTTTATTGTAACTTTTAAGAGGATGCCATCGGGGACCCTCAAAAGCGAAGGGTATATGTCCCTTTTCAAAGGAAAAAGACACTAGATACCCTTTTATAAGTTCCTAACGCAATCTTCTAATGTTACCTTACGAAGAGAGACATGGGGACAGTTTGGACATTATTTTATTGGGATGGTTAACTAGGTTTAAAAAAGGATTTAAAAATGATATAATAAAAAAGGCGAAACGAATTATTTTGTTTGGTTGGTTATGTTTACAATATGATAAAAATAATATTAATAAAATAGAGGAGGCGAATTATTGGTTTGGTTAGTTAGGTCTAGAATATGATTAAAATATTATTTATGAAAAGACCAAACGAATTAAATTTCATTATTAAAAGTTTCGTTTTATATACCACCGATCATGTAATCAAATGGAATAATCGAATAAGCCGAAAGTAGGGTGAAAAAAAATCAAAATAGAATTATTCGCTTTACCACTAGGCAAAGGCAAATGGTACTCGGTGGTAAAGGATATTTTGATGTGAAATTACCGTAATGACCTTGCAATGGGACAACAGAAACTACAACTACGATGTTCTGGAAAAAAGCAGTGTGATAGTCCTTAAAATGCATGTATATACGTACCTCGGTGCACCAAAGACACCGGCGTTCATCGTGAGTTGGTCTACAAGGTAGGCCGACTTTGCGTCGACACTTGTCGCCTTTGCATACATGGCACTATAACCATCGCCTGAGGGCACAAAAAACGCACCATTTTCCATCAAGTCACCATCGGTCCTCCAATTCCACCCTACCCATTTTTTCTCATTTGCTTCCACTCGTTTTGTAACCTATAAAATCCATTTGTAACAATTCAAATAAGTTTACATCGATAAAATCCAAATTTCACACACAAGTTGATCTCTTTTTTGATTTTCAAATTCCAAGAAGGTGAAACTAGACCGTAAGATGGCTAAGATGAGAAATGAAAAGAGACAAGTTTGGCCTTTCAATGGCCTAATACACCAATGGTCCTTTTAAAAAACATTCGGGGATGGTATATTTATAGAAATAGACAAGGATGCAAGTCTTAACAGGTGAAGTATGCGGGTTTTGATTCCAATATAGATTAAACTCATGTGGACAATGAACTCTTATGAAAGCCTCTTAGCGACCCACAAATGTACATGATTTATGTATGACATTATGCTTTTTGGGGTGAGACGGTTTACGTGTGATCACAAGAATATTCTTTTTGCAAGAATAATTTATGACATTTTAAGACTTGTTATACCATGTCTAATCTTCCCTAAAATAGAGAAGTGCAATACAAGTCATATGTAAGTTTTGGTTATTCTTTAAAATAGGTGACTTATTTTGCGTTGCTTGCTAACATAAATTAGGACCCTTGATTCTTTTCTTTTGCTAGCACCAGCAAGTCTATTACTTGCCAAAAATGGAAACCATGCCACATTATTTTTCTATTTCTGGAATCAAGAAAACAAGTCCTTAAAAACACGAATTTAATTAATGAAAGTTAACGTGTGATGGTTGATAAGTGTCTCCTAAAACGTTCATGTTTATTAGCGTTTTCGTTGTTGGCCATATGCATGTGTATATACAGCCAACCGACAAAGAAGGTTTTGGTAAATTCATAAAATGTTCTCAAATTTCAAATTGCTCGAATATAAATAACGTCTTGTTTCTTTCTCATTAAGTATTGTATAGATAAAATATTGTTTAAATAAATAATTTATAAAACTGTATAAGAATATGACGACACAACAAGAGATATTATATAGAAAACAAATAAAACAAATTTATGAAAAACTAGGACTCAATAACAAAAGTCTTCTTGGTTTTTTCCTCGTTAACTAAAAAACCACAACTCTATAACTTTTTGTCTTCCCACCAAGTTTATTACTTTAAAAAACCAATATTATAATTTTTGACCAATGAGAATTCAGAATAGGTGAAAAATGAAGGTTATCACTTATCACATCATTGAGTTGCAAAGTTACCTCCTTTGCATTAGGATCGGGCGGCGCAATGTAGCGGTTACCCTGACTATTGATCGTCGGATTCGCACTACCACCAATGGCGTACATCTTCCATTCGGTGAAATCATTGTTTACAACATGAAAATATCCATGTCTACATCTTGGCATTCTTTGTATCAACCCTTTCCCAAAATGATTGAATGCAAATGTAACCTGTAGAAAAAACACACACAAACACCAAGAACACACAGTAAAAACAAGATTACGTACCGAACGTGAAAGTTGGTTAACATGAAACGGATTTAAATTTCACCTGCATCCCTTTATCCGGCAGGTATGCATCGTCGTGTCCCATCAGCATAACTTCGTTATGATGAGTGAAATAACTGTTTGATATTGTAATGGCGGTGGACCCAAGAATTGCATCAATCAAGCCGTCTGTACAGTGAGAAAGAGAACAGTGATCGATCCATATGTTTCTTGACCCGGAAATTGAAATTCCGTCACCGTCAGATAAGCCTCTCCGGCCAACATGCGTTGGACTTGACCTTATGTCGGCGTTCCCGGAGGGTTTACAGTCGTAGACACGTATGTTGTGAATGATGACGTTGGTTACGTACTGGATGGTGATACAACCGCCGCCGGTGATTGCGACGTTGACGCCACGGCCGTCGATGGTCTTGTAGCTGTTGACGATGAGTTCGTGCTTGAGTTTGATGAGCATGCTGGATGCAAAGATGATCCATAGGGGTTCGGCGAGTAAGACGGCGTAGCGGAGGGTTCCCGGAGTTGGGTTGACGACGTCGTTATCGGAGGAGTCGGTGACGATGTAATACTGACCACCTTTGCCGCCTAAAGCAAACCGGCCGAATCCAATTCCACAGTCAGCTAGACGTTGCCGGTCGTTGCCCCAGTTCGGATCACACTTCCAGCAATCGTCGATTGGGTTTCCGGTGAGACAGTCGCCACCTATGTCCAGCATTTCTCTTCTATATATCGATACATTTAATCTCCTGTATCCATTAAACCAAAAAAGATTAATCAAACTTTAGATAAGATATAAGAAAAAGTGACAAATGACGAACACCCAAATGCAAAATTCATGAAAGTATCAATATGAAAGTAAAATTCACAAGGAAGAAGGTAAAAGTCAAGATAAAGGAAACCGACTTCTATTGACGTTTCTTGAAAAAGAACGACACCCAGAAGATGAAACGTCGTAATGAACAAAACCCACATCGGGATTTGTGCAAATCAAGCTCCATTTCGAAAAGACAAAAACCCATAAAATAAAGATAAAAATGATTGCTTTTGGTGTAAAAATGAGAAGCTTGATAATATTTCGATTATCTTTTTAATGTTTCTTGAAAAAGAAAGGCACCCACAAGACTAAATGCTGTAATGAGCAAATCCCAGATGGGAATTCCACTAAATTTTCTATCTGAAAAGACTTTTTTTTGTGTAAAGATGAAATGATATTCGTAGGTGGGATTTGCAGGTTTTTGTTACCTTTGTACTTCTTGAACAACAGCTTCAGGATTAGGGTGTTGATAGGGTAGTGTTAGATTACGAGTGGCTCTAATGGCAGATAAGAGAGAAGTTAAAAGGCAAAACAAGAGAATGTTGGTGTTGTGAGGATGCATTTTGTGTAATTAATGGGAGGGAAAAAGGATTAAACTCTTAATGTCGTGAAACAAAAGAGTGAGCTTCAACCTCAATCTTCTTCTGTTTTAGAGGGAAAGAAGGTGCAAATCATGAGAAAATAAGATGCTTTCGTTTATTTGATAAAAAGAATAATGATGATGTAATTGAAAATCTCTATTTGAATAATTGCAATTTGGAGGTTAAGTGAAATGGGTTATGGAGGAAATTGGTTATTGGATAATTGAAGGAGAAGTAAAGAGAGGGGGGTTTCTCAAGTTTTTGTTTTCCTCAATTACTTTACATTCCAATCTTGCTTATAAATCATTCTATTCACAAATAAAGAAGAAACCGAAAACAGATAATGTCATATATCCACTTGCATATATAAAAGATAAAAAGAATAGAAATTTGTGAGCAAAATAAAAGGGGCACAAAAGTTGCCTTTTCGGTGATCAAGGGGAATTTGGAAATTGGGATGAGAGGAGAGTTTTGGAGGCCAGAGGGTTGATGTTCAAGTCGTTTGTAATTATTCTATTATTAGGGGTTTTTTCTTTTCCATTTTTGAATATTTATGCATTATGTGTTTTCAAATATCTTGGTGGTCGGTTATTTGTAGGGTTGTTGATGGTTTGGTTTGCTTGATTTCATTTTTTTTTTATCAAAATTTAAAGGAGCCTCAAATTTATGTGTTGATTTTTTAAAATTTATTTCGATTTTGAATTTATAAGATTGAATTTTTAATTTGGTAAATTTAGTTTCATTTTTCGTTCAAATTAGGTTTCAAATGTTTATAAGATTATTTTTGTATGAAATATATATAATTTAGCAAGGGTCTGATTCAATTTAAAACCCTCCACTTTGATCATCAAACCGAAAATGAACTTTGAATTTGGTTAGTTGGTTATTTTGGGTTTCTAGGTTCAGTCGATATGCATGTACAATTTGAACTTCGTTTAACTCTAGCTGTAACCAAAATTTGTATTACAATCAGTAATACCAACTTGAGTTTATAAATTTGATTTTCAAAGTTTCGAAAAGATGAAACCAAATTTTGAATTCAGTTATGTTCGATTTAGTTCTAGACTGAATTCTAAAGGTTAAACAAATCACACAAATACAAAATTAAATTTTAAAACCTAATAAAACCAAAAGTCATAGTTAGAACTAAATTTGGTTTAATTTTGATTTCGGTTTTTTCTCTAAACCAAAAATTTGAATCACTTCCTGTATTTTAAGGTTGTAAAGATCAGAATTTTATATATGATCGTTTTTCGTTTTGCAAAATTGTGATCGTAAGATCGAATCAGAATTGTAAGATCGTACTAAAACCGGTTTTAAACATGAAAAAGAATTTTATCCATCAATTAACAATAAATAGTTTAAAACATAAAAAATACATCTTCAATACATCATTTAACAATAAACACATCAAAAAGGGGGTTTATTAGGTTCATATTCGATTCAATTAGTTATCATGTGACAAAATATTAAAGCTTTTTTCAAAATAAATAATAACGATCCTACATCCGATCTTACTACAAAACAATTCAAATATGATCGAGATTGTTTACTTAGATGATATGATATAATCTTGCAGTCCTAAGATTATTATCATGATTTTAACAACATTGTAGTATTTCATCGTACCATAATTAGATGTTTTGACATTGGATCGTAGAGGTCATGCGAGTTTAGAAGCCTCAATACAATTTATTTTGTAATTAGGTGTGTATATATCCACGCATTGCATATAAATAAAATTGTATGATGAGAAAGCATTCACAAATCTGATATAAAGTTAAAACATTTTGACCTAAATATGTCAAATTAATTATAAATTGGTCAATAATTCATATTAGGCATAAATAATAAAGTTTCACCATAAAACTCAAACCAAACAACATCAATCATCTTTTGAAGTCAATGGTAACTCTATTTTCAATGTCTTTAATATTTTGACTATGTTAATTTAACCAACTTCAAGACGTATCGAACAATATCTATACATTATATATAAACAAGTATTTGGACTGTTCGCGCGATGCTGCGAAAGCCCGGTATATTGAAAAACGAAGCTCGACAAAAAAAATTATACAATGGACAAAAAATGTAACTTTAAAATATAATAAGGGACCGGAATCGTAACTTACGAAATACCAATAATATAAATTTATAATAAATAGGGGTGAAAACAATTAATTCGAAATTAGTTGAGGGTAAAAAACGTAAATATAAAAGTTTGCTAAAAGAATAATCAAAAATTGGTATTTCCAATAGAAGCTTATTTTGATTTGTATCAAATGTATTAGGAATTATATACTATAATCTGATTTTATTAATTATTGTTATGGTAAAAGTAAGTCAATCGAACACTAAAAAGTGACTCATTTTGCAAATTAATATACATATAATATTCCAGCAATAAAATGTAACGAAACATATATACATGTATTGTCTCAAATGTTTAAAATAAAAAAGAAAATAATTAATACTAATATTAATATAAACTAGTGGGGTCCCGTGCGATGCACGGGTTCCGTCAGTTCTGTAGGTGGCCCAGCTCGTTGAGTGGGTCGCGGTGTGTGGGGATATTTTATTTTCGCGGATCCTGAAGCGACTTTCTACATTATGCAATCATGTCAAAGATAAAACTATATAAAACAGTTGCTAATTAAAATACATTATTGTCTTAACCATAATAAATTTCCGTTAGTAAAATAAACTGCAAGAAATACGAACGTACTTTTCATTATCTCATTTATTATGGTTCCTATTACAGCATTATAGTTTGAAAATCTTCCCGGTTATAGGAATGCCACCTCCCAAAATCCAGATTAAAACCAATCTCAATGCCAGAATTGAGTAAACTTTTAAAGGAAACCCGAAAGTACAATGCTATATCTGGGCAGTTTGTCAAAATAATGTTCTAATAAAAAGAAACAAAAAGTAGAATGATATAATTGGATAGTTTTTCAAAGTAGAATACCTTAATGGGGAAATAAAAGTACGATGCTATTATAGAAAGAAATGAATGTGACATGTATAATAGGGTTGTCACCATCTAAGTAATTAGCCCTATTTGTAAGTCAGAAAATGAAACAATAAATTAAAATAGCAGATGAAAGTATGAGAAAATACGATGCTATCAATAGACTTTGTTTGCAAACTGTAATGCTTAAATGGAGTTTCTTTTTTCCAAAAAAAATATCCTATAAATGAGCTTTAATATAAAAGAATTAAAAAGTCAGTTTACCCAAAAAGATTTCAAAAGAAGTCATTTTTTCAATGCTAAAATCGATATTTTTCCCAAAAAAAATTTCTATAAATGAGCTTTAATGTAATAAATGAAACTTCTCCTGATCAGATAAAAACATTTCAAAAGAAGCCTTTTTTTCAAAGTACGATGCTATTAATGATATTTTTCGGGTTTTTTATCAAGATCTAGGGAAAAATAATCAAGAACTCTTCTTTACGTCATCTGAAATTCAAAATGGCTATCAACTTGGAAGGTATGGGTCCGAAAGACAGATTATGTTCCACATCCCTGCATCAAAAGAAATTATTTATTATCCTTAAATACATAAAAAGCATATATTAAGCAAAAAAAATTCCCTAGAAAAAATTCATAATGACATAAGCCAAGAAGATTACAAGGATATAAGCGAAAGATATTGCAATACCCCTGCAAATCAAGATCACCCAAAAAAGTTGCATCGTTTTTTCACTTCAACAGGTCAAACCAAATACTATTTTAACATTTTTGCAATTAATTTGTCAACAAAACGTTGTCACAGGAATACTATACATATTGCTAAAGTAGCTATTGATAACCTCTAGAGATAGATATACAATCCTTGTTGATTTTGAAGATTAAATTTCACATAATTGACTTTGAAAAGTCAAATGTGGACTTTTTGGGTCAAATACTCACAAATTAAACAAAGTATGTTGCCCTTTTTGAAATTATCAGCATAAAGAGCTAAATCATTATACTTATACTGGCAATTTGATGGAAACTATCTTAAATTGTATCTATTCAATGAAATTGAAGATATTACAATTCCTTGAAAATAGTACCACCAAAAATGAAAATAAATACTGTTAAGATTGGGTTATAGCAGACACTTCTGCTGGTTATATTAGATTCCTCCTCCCCATTCACCTGTTTGAAATCCAATTCTTCTAGAATTACAATTTTAACACATAAGACTTGGATTAACTTTTAAAAAAAAAATGCTTATGGAAAATATTTGACAAACACTTACATTGCTATTATGGAAACAATTTGGAAAAACATATGTATTTTTTGTCCTTAATAGCAACGTACTTTGGGTTTTTGTTTTAAAGTAACATTGTTATTTGTTAAATCTGTTAAAAAACAGATTTACCAATGTACATTGGTGTTTTAAAACAAAAACCCAAATTACATCGCTATTATGGAAACAATTTGGCAAAACAGAAAATATTGTTTTAACATATCTATTTTTTATCGTTAATAGCAACGTACTTTGGGTTTTTGTTTTAAAATAACATTGTACTTTGGTAAATCTATTAAAAAAACATATTTACCAATGTACTTTGGTTTTAAAAAAAAACCCAAAGTACATCGCTATTATGGAAACAATTTGGAAAAACAGAAAATATTTTTTTAACATCTCTATTTTTCCTTAATAGCATTGTACATTTCTACTTTGGATTTTTGTTTTCAAATAGCATTGTACTTCGGTAAATCTGTCAAAACATATTCACAAATGTACTTTGGTATTTTAAAATAAAAACCCAAAGTACATTGTTATTATGGAAACAATTTGGAAAAACAAAAAATATTTTTTAAACATATCTATTTTCATTACCCTTAACAGCATCGTAATTTGGGTTTTTATTTTAAAATAACAATGTACAATGCTATTTTAAAACAAATACCCAAGGTACGTTGCTATTATGGAAACAATTTATAAAAACAGAAAATATTCTTTAACATTTCTATTTTTGTCATTAATAGCATTGTACTTTGGATTTTGTTTTAAAATAGCATTGTACTTTGGTAAATCCGTCAAACACCATATTTACCAATGTACTTTGGTTTTTCAAAACAAAAACCCAAATTCCAAGAGCTGCATATATTTATAAACTTGCAAATACAAACTAAAAATAGTTTTTATGGAAAAAAAAGGATTAGTCTATTACATCCAATATCTATGTAAGGAAACAGAACATAGAAGGAAAAGGAACAACACCAGCCTCATTATATGCATGATTTGACAAAGCAATTAAAGTACCAAGATACTTCAACCTGTTTAAAAAAGCCAACCCCATGACCATTGTTCGTGTATTTATGATAAGACCAAAAAATAGATAAAGAAAAATGTGCTTGTTTCAAAAAGATTAAAATTACATGTATAATATTACTCAGAACAAAAAGTGTTATAAATCATTTTTTTAGTTAAATTTAAATTACCTATTTCGTTTTTCCTACGATTCAGAAGATATTCAAGAAATCTACCCAATTGAAAGAACACACACCCCTCACACATACAGGACACACACAAACATTTAAGACACATATTTTGAAATTTTTAGTAAAAAAAAGTTAAAGTGAAATTATTTAAAACTTCTCACAAAAAGCTGGAAAACAATTTAGTTGGTTAGAGATAATTTACCTTAGTTTTTCTGCCAAAATTCCTCTTTGTTTTCATGGACATGCGTCACATCAAATGACAATGTTTGTTGTTTTTGCCTTTAACGAAATGGTTGGTCGAGAATTGTTCTCGTGGTTCTTTCCATTTTTTGGTTTCGTGTCGGATCAAGACCATACATACAAATATATATATATATATATATATATATATATATATATATATATATATATATATATATATATATATATATATATATATATATATATATATATATATATACCAGTTAGCACCTCAATGCCATCAAATTCTGTTCGGAACTGGAAACATTTGAAACGAATGGTGGTTAGAAGGTAGCATAATTTTTTTAAAATAATAGTAGAATTCAGAATCATTTAATATATATATATATATATATATATATATATATATATATATATATATATATATATATATATATATATATATATATGATTAATTAAGCTTGTTCGCAGTACAGATAACTTTTTACCACATTAATGAGAAGTAAAGAACTTACAAGCTTAAAGAAACATGTAGCATGATTATTGTGACATATTGACCAAATTTCTAAAGAAGACGACATCTCGGGTGCAAGTTGAATGGCATAATTATACTTAATAATGCGTCTTCCTACATACCATCTCCAAACAACTTGTTTCCTTCAACTTTTTCCTTGCATGCTAAAAGAGTAAATGAATTAATGTGTGATTGAATTGAGTAGCAAAGTTGGAATATTGAGAAGAAAAAGAGTGATAAGTGACAGTATACAAATCGTTTCATCAAAGAATGTGGCATCCCATCCTAGGTCAGGGTTAAGAAGTGAGATCTAAAAGATGGAGAATGTATTAGTGGTATGGATATGTAGTAGATGTAAAATTAATGGAAAGAATATGGAAGAGAAACTTACCGCGCTTATCATAAATGTAGCAATGGATCCGAATCCAACAAATGAGTTCATATTTGGAGATCCCTTGAAGAATGCCTTGAGACCATCAGAAAGTAAGTCTGAAAAAGGTTTCGTTTTGTAAGATTATGAATGAAAAAGGGTTGGAAAAATCATAACCAACCTCTTCCAGGTCCCAACAGAGCATCAATGGCTAAACTACCCTTGAAATAGGAATTGTGAAGTAACTCCATGAATGCTCCTGTAAAAAACCAGAAGTTAAAAGCATTTCATAGTTTCTGCTTTCTGCTCAAAATCGTTGCACTAATACCGAATCTCACTTTGTCAATCACTAAATTCCGGGTGTTGTATTCACGATATAAGTAAGGGGGCGAAGAATTTGAAAGAAAATGCAAGAGAGGATTACCATGGCCAATATGAATGCCTGGAGAATGCAGATGGAGGATTATGGGAACTGACAGCTTCTTAGTTGTTATCGAGAAATTTCAAATTAAAAACAGCCCAATCCATAATTTTCTAGACTCGAATTTAGGGTTTTCGAATTTCATAAATCTTTGCGATGTAGCAGTTCTCCTTCAATCCAAACCATAATCAACCTCAATGCTTCTCATCAATCCAATTTTCATCTAAAATTTCAAGAATTAAAATAGAATCCACGTACTGAAATGCAATTAGAAAATTTGTAGAGAGAGAGGGAGACTGCTCATCTTTTCACATGGAACCTATGATCCACACACTGTAAGGGTACGAAGAGATGCGAAAATGGAACTTACGATCCACACTTTTTCGTCATATCAAGCTTTTTCTTCGATTCGAAGCGATTTTGAATCTTTCTGGTAACATGTATCGATACCTTCCAGTCGCCGGGATGCAGCGCCGGAGAAAACGATGAAGGAGAAGAGAGATTCGTTGCTGCAACGACAGGAAATCGAGGAAGGTGGAGAGCATTCGGTGGGTAAGGGATTGACGGTAAGATAGAGGAATAATGAATGAAGCGGCGGAGACGATAGAAATTTCGGGAGATAAAACCCTGCAAAACCGGAGCAAGGATCCGATCCGACCCGCGTGTCTCAACCCAAAAAAAAACGTACACCACATTGAAAAAATCACGGGAATTAAACAAATATATAAATATTACTTGTAGGAAGCATATAGTCGTTGGTCATTATTTTTGTCGTGGTAGCAATATATATTCACATATATTGATCGTGATTTGACCTTTTATCTATCAATACATTTTATAATAAAACCGATTGACAACTTAATGCCTAGTCGATAGGACTATAGGGTACGGAGACATCTCAGAACATCCATCATGCCAGCGATACGTCATTAAGACAATCACAGGACATCGAAGACAACCTAACACTCCTTTTAGTTTCCACGTCATCATTTAATTTATATTTTTTGTAATAAAATTAAACATTAAATTAAATAAAACAAAACATTAAATTATTTAAAATAAAACATTACATTAAAAAAATAAAAATTACATTAAAATTGTTTTTTAAAAACCCTAATTATTATCATCGATTTCGTCGTATTGATTATCGTAGACATGCTCGGTCAAATCATGTCGAAGATTGACATTCTGCTTCTCATTGCGTATTTCTAGTAATCTCGCAAAGTTTTGTTCGCTACCATGTACAAATTATAGAGGCATGTGTAGTATATGATTAGGGACGACAAAGAAAACCGAAAACCGACAGGGAAAACCAAAAACCAAAATAAATGGGTCGGGTTCGGGGATGATAAACGGAGATGGGGACGGGGACGGGGAAAACCCAATATGTTTTAGCGGGGACGAGGACGGTTTTAGTGATACCAGCCGCGATTAAACGATTACCCGGCCCGATACATAATCCTACGTTTAATTAGTCATGTAATAACCTATATGTCAGCCATTTTATTTGGATTGTTTAATTTTAATATTTTTGATGCATTTGGACTTCTGAATTTTAATTTCCTTTATATGTTTGGTCGAAACACGCAATAAAATATAAACAGTGACTGGAATCCCCACGGTAAAGATTACCCATTTATGTTAAACGGGGATACCCGATTACCCGCGGTTTTCCTCGATTACCCGATTGTGCTCCCCGATTAAATCACCGCTGTTTTTTTAACAGGGATGGGGACGATTTTTCTAAACGGGGAGGCCAATCCCCGTCCCGTTTCCATCCCTATATATGATGAGGTTGATACGTGCAAATAGTCCAACATTTTTCTTCAATGATCATATTGTGTAATATGATACGATGGTACATTACTTTGTGTATGTTCTTGAATAGCCATGCTCGTGTCGGGTTTTTCACTATATGTCATTTCTTTTTAAGGACACTGATTGTACGTTCAACAATTTTCCGTGCTGATTTTTGAGCTTTCGTGAATAGTACTCTTTTCTCGTCAACCGGATGTTGGTACGTCTTTACAAATGTGGAATAATTAGGATATACACCAATGGTAAGGTAATACCCATGTGGATACTCTAAACCGTTCACTACAAATGGAACGTCGGCTGACATGCCTTGTAGAATATCGTTAAATACTAGCGACGAATCTAGAACATTTATGTCGTTGTTCGACACTGGAACTCCAAAGTATGTATGTCAAATCCATAAATCTTGTGAAGCCACGACTTCTAGTATTAGTGAAGCTTTGTCGTGATCACCACAAATGTATTGTCCTTTCCACGCGTTTGGACAATTTTTTCAATCCAATGTGTACAATCGATGCTTCCAAGCATATCCGATAGACCGTGTGTCGTGTGATGTGTCACATATAATTGTTCAACATCATTAAGTGTGGGTTTCCGCAAATATATATCACCGTAAATCTCAATAATACATTCACAAAACAAATCCATACTTTTCCGTGCGGTTCTAGCGGACATCCTCAAGGAATCGTCGACGGAATCAAAAGACACACCAAAACCCATAACACGAAGAGCAGCTGCACATTTTTGTGTGGCGTGAAACCCCTTTTTCGCGACCATCGTATCTCAATTGGAAGAATTCGTACCTATCTTCCAAGTCGTGTGCAATCCGTAGGAACATATCTCTACTCAAACGAAACCGGCGTTTGAAATCTTTTTCGTCATAAACACAATTTTCGGCAAAGTACTCTCGAATTAAACGCTTGTGCCCTTCTTCGTGGTCTCTATTTTTTGTCCGTATTCTACATTGTTTGACCGAACTTTCTCATTCATTTGCAATGATGCTTGCGACTTGCATCATTGCCATGAAAAATATTTCGTCACCCGAAGAGTTGGACGACATTAAATTCAAATCGTGCTCTATATGTTAAATAGTGTGTGTAATTTTTGGGAAGTGTATATATTATGTGTGTATATTTTATATGCTAAGGAGGTATATGTATATATAAGGTAAAAAGAAGGAAAAAATCTAATGCTTAACGGTCACTTTTTAACGGCTATGAACCGTTCCAACGGAGACAACCACAGAACGTCGAAGCTCGAGAACACCAGGGGGTGTAACAAATATTTAAAATGTTGGTTAATAACGAATGGATGTGAGAGTTAAATGTTTGAGTAGTAAGACTAGTGCACATATTGTTCCATATGTTTACTTTATTAAACTCATGTATCCATTAATCATACAACATTATTATTTTTTATAATGAAATAATAAGCTTGATACGAATATTAATAATTAACAAATATTCATGCAACGTAAAAACCTTGAAATTATCTTCAATAGGAGGGACACAAGTACACACGGCTCATTAAATAGTAAACAAATTAGAAAATAAGGTTAACTTCTATTTCTCATTTATTAAGAAACAATACATATAGAAAATAAAGAAAATGACCAATCTTTTATTTGCATCGATCATCCGTATATTATCTTCCGGTGGATACGGACTATCTGAAATTTAAAACTTTGACACTTACACTTAAGTCATTTATCCAATTGCAGTTTCTGATTGATATACATTTACTTTAATATATTAATAAACTCAGTCCATCGTGTTTGCTTTTGATCTCTTTTGGGTAATTCATATATTGTGTGTAACCCAAAAGGACATTACTATATATCGTAATATTACTAACTTATTATGACCATGGGCACATGATCAACAGTCTCCTACTTGCACATGTTATAACAACTATATGGTCTAATATTTCCTAACCTAGTAAGGTGTATGTCATCAGAGACAAGTGTTGTACTTATATAATGAAACAACCCTTAGGCAAGTGATCAAATATTCCTTTGTTCTACAAGATATCCATATGAACGTTTGACATGGAATTCTGTCAGTCTCAGACATTCAATATTTTGTTTCCCGATAGAGATTTCTGATGACCACAACAAACTACACTATTGATATTGCTTCTCCTGTTAGGGCAGAAGGAACAAATAAACTTTGACTACACGAACCTCGCCCACTCGTCAAGTCATACCTGGATATTCCATTTATGGCTGCTAGTTACAAACAACGTTGGAGAAAACCAAGGTACAACAGATTGCAGAACTAAGAATCAATGCATCTCCGCTTGAAGAATATAATATATTACCGTCTTAGAATTACTCGTGACACTTTCCATGAAGTAATCTCTAAGTACGAGTTACTCCAATACTTAATCTCTATTAAGTACGAATGAGAATTTGCGTATCTACATGCTATTTCCATCTCTATAGATAATCTACCAATACCTCATGTCAGCCTTAAATCAATACTTACTCTCAAAAGTACAACCGACTGTGGACGTTTTGAACAATTTAATTATTCGGGAAGTTAATAAAACATGAAAAATGGGAACACATTGATAAATTAATGAAATGATTGCCTTTATGCATATATTAAGTTCTCTGTATAATGATCTTCAAATTAGATAGAGTTTTACATTGCTTAATTTTTCAATACAAATCAAACTAATGTAATATCACTCAAGCCAATTCATTTTCAAATCTAATGTAGATGGACTTAGCATGACAATCTTGCTTGGTTTAAGACATTGACTTAGTGATCTGATCAAGTACCTTTCCTTATATGATATAACTCTATTAACTGTGATGTCTTTTTTGATAAGAACTCGGATCCTGACGACGTACAAGAAGTGTCTCTATTAGTTTGGAAGCTAGCATCAATGTACTTCTTTACATTGAGTTCTTCCATACCTTAATGGATCATGAATACCTTGAACATTTAAGATATATCTTGACTTGTATCTATTGACTTCTCCATGATTAGCCTAATGGCAACTTATCATGCTCAAGGCATATGATACATTTGTTGGAATAGTTTCCAATTTCATAACTAATTGATAACGACTCTCTATTAATAGCAGGGTCCTTTTTGGGTTGTATCAATAGTCTAAATGATATCAGTGTTAATTAAAAGGGAGAGAAAGAGAGAGATAATTAGTTTATTAATTTTTCATGTGATCATAAATTAATTAGGAATTAGTTTAGAAATAATTATAATTCATTTAGAATTAATTATAATTTATTTGTAAATAATTGGAATTAGTTTGCATTAATAAAAGTGTAGGGGCTGAATTGTAATTATTCAATAGTTGAGCAAGGAAAATTAAGGTGGAGGACGAAATTTTGAAGAAACCCTTCACAAATTCTGTCCAAAAGGTGGAGAAAACCAAGGGTTTTGATTCTTGGTAAGTTTGGATTATTTCCTTATATGTTACCATTCAAACCTGCCTTATTTCTGTCCAACCTTCAAGTATAAATAGAGGTCCCTAGCACCATATTTTGCGCCCCATTCCAGAGCTCCTTAGACGTGGAATTTCTCTCTTCTCTCTCAGCAGAATCTATAATCCCTCTCTAGGGTTTTATAGCGAGCTTTCTTAATTAACCTACTAATTAGATTTATTGGGTGTGAACCATTAGAGGTATTCATTATTGATCTACGCAAGGGTTCTTCAAAGCAAATTGGTTTTGCTAAAGGTTAGTAATTCAAATTCTTCTTGTAGTTGTAATTATTATTAAGTAGCTTCCTTGTAGGTTTTAGTAATTGTTATCGGCCTTAGATAATTTTGTATGTTTCCACTGCCATGTTTGATGTATCTAGGGTATAGAAAACCTATCAACATTTGGTGTCATACATTGTGTGATCGATCCCTCAGCAAGTGCATATGGAACTCAACTCATCTTATTTAGAACCTTTGTGGAACTAGGACCTGAGTTTCACTCAGTTCTAAACCCTAATAGACTTCAATCCCTTATGAGAGTCTTTTATTTCTAGATTCTGATTATTCATGTACTCTGGCTTATCCCTATGAAGTAATCATGTATATCTCTGTAGTTTCTGATGCTTCATTTGCATTCAATCTTTCCTGTATCATTTATAGCATAGGAATTCTCAATGATTTAATATTTCTTGAAGTATGGATGTTGTTTACAAGAGAACTTTGTTATCTATGTACAACATTGGGCAGACTTTAGTACTCCCACTAGCTCTGACATGTATATGGCTCACTTTTGTTTCTCAAATAGCCAAACGTATGACTTTCTCATCGAACCAAAAGATTCCATCTGCAAGACGCTTGATCAGGTCTGTTGATAGACTTTTCAAGTTAACTCACTCTATTTGGATATTTGGACTTAACAAAACCTTATGGTTGTGTCATATACACATCTTGTTAATGTTTTCTCTTAAGGAAAGCGGTTTTTACATCCATTTTCCATATTTTATAATTGACAATCGATGATGTGGCATACAATGTCCAAATAGACTTGATTATTGCCACGGATGAAAAGGTTTCCTCATAATCAAGCTTCGAGTATGAGTATAACTCTTCGTTACTACTCTAGCTTTTAAGTGTGTACTCTTCATCCATGTTTGTCTTCATTTTGAAGACCCATTTACACCTAATTGTTTTACGATCAGGAGTGTGATCAATCAAGTTTCAATCTTGGTTATCCTTCATGGACTCCATCTTGCTCTCCATAATCTCCTTTGTTAAGACAGCCCAAGGGCCTTTCATAACTTCTGATAGCTGGTAGGGTCATAATGGTCCACCAGATACTCATCACCATCATTAACATGTAATCTAAAAAAACCCAGGTGCATGGTGTACTCTATTGGCTTCTCGAACATGAGATGGAGTTATGTCAAATTCTTCAGCAAACTCTTACTTGGTCTCAATAGGTTTCTCTACCTCTAGTTGAGTACTAGTGCCAACATCAAGTTCTTTGATCATTTGAGTCTCATCAAGATCAGTCTGGCTCCCACTGATTTCTTTTAATACTAGCTTCCTATCATAAAAGACTGCCATTTGAGCAACATGGGACTGTTGTTAAATTTTTATTATATCCATGTAATCCAGTCGAATAACACTTATTTTAATCAGTTTTCTTAGAGCTTCACACTAAACGCAAGTCTCAAAAACCCTAAATTTCTAAATATGCTAGTGAAGAAGCATCTACTCCATATTTTTCAGACAGTGTTTAGAGAACCCCTTGTGTTGGTGCACTGTTTAGGACTTTTCAGTAGTGGAAAAGTGAAGTGTTTCGAGCCCTAATTTGGCTTAAAACCCCGTCAAGAAGAAATAGCCACTTGGCTTGCCACTTCAGGTGGCGATTTCCAAGTGGCACTTAAAACTGAATATGGCAACTTCAAGTGGCGGACCAAGTGGCGATTTAGGGCTGCAAATTTTATTTTGTTCTCAATTCTTGAAGGCTTTTACCTGTTTGAACACTACAAATAAAATGCCGTTTAGTGGCACAAAAAAAGTGCCACTAAATACCAAAAAAGTGCCACTAAATGCCCTCTTGGTAATCAGCGGCACAAAAAAAATGTGCCACTAAAAGCGCTGCCACTAAAAACGTTTAGTGGCACTTTTTGGTTGTGCCGCTGCAGGAAATTCAGGTTTTAGTGGCACTTTTTTTGTGCCACAAAAGTTCATATTCAAAAATTAAATTTGATTCTTTTTT
Organism: Cichorium intybus; assembly: GCA_023525715.1. Taxonomy (NCBI): domain Eukaryota; kingdom Viridiplantae; phylum Streptophyta; class Magnoliopsida; order Asterales; family Asteraceae; genus Cichorium; species Cichorium intybus. The sequence continues at coordinate 65,412,585 of CM042012.1, read as the reverse complement.
ATTTGAATGGATCAAAATGAAAAAACAATTACGAGAATAGATGGAGAACATAAAATGCCATTACTTAGAATAAAAGTTAACTCGCCAAACATAATATTCTCAATATTTAAAACAAAAATGTATTAATAAGTACAAATGTTGTACAAGTAGTGCTTAAAACCAAACTCCCTGGTCTCTATATCATCAAAACTGAATCAAATTTAAATAATCTTTCATCCCTATTACAAAATCAAATAAGAAAGTATGTTTCACTTTGTCGCCTTACATAATCTTTATCCTTGATTAAAAAGTCGTCTCTTAGTATGTTTGACATTGAAAGTGCTTAAAGTTGTGTCGCCAAACATCTGTTCATAATCTTCACTGCACAATCTGTTCATAATCTTCACTGCACAAACAACAATTGTAACAAACTATAAACTATATATTAGTGGCAAAATAACAAACTATAATTAGAATTATGTACAAGCTTTCTAACACAAAAGCGCCACTTGTATGTTTGACTGTATGTTAGACTCCAAACTAAAACCTACTCTAAAATCTAAATATAAGCCAACTGAAAACAAAAGTAAGCCAACTGAAAACTAAAGTAAACATGGGGAAATAAAGTAAGGATTAAAGAGAAACAAACTAATTTACCTTTGTTACTGTGTTACATACATAGAAAATACTATGAACCTCTCCATAAAGGATCCTACCTCCTAAAACCTGCAAAAAACATTATCTATCAATAAATATAACCAATTTTAGTATACTATTATAGGTTAAAAAATTAAAGAAAACACGATCAGATAACTTTAAACCTAAATAGAAAACACTATTTAATAGAACATAAAGCAAAACGATGAATGGAAACCTTGATGAGCCACAATATTCCACAGTTAAAATTATTAGAAGGAAGAAAGGGGCTTGACTTTCTTACTCATAAATACAAAACTCTACTAAAGTTATGATAATTACTTATTTACCTACAGCAAAAAGAGTAAGCATTTAATTGATTTCGATGTCTGTCAACTCAATAACCTTAATTAGGTGTCTATAGTAGAGGACCCCTCGATCATCTTCAGATAACCGTTTCCAATTTACATGAGTAATTAACTCAAATGACAATTCATTACAGTAATTAACAAAAAGAGTAAGCATTTAATTGATTTCGATATATCTGTCAACAATAGCCTTAATTAGGTGTCTATAATAAAGTACTCCTCGATTATATTCAGATAACTGTTTCCAATTTACAGTAATTAACACAAACGCAAATTGATTTCAGTTCAACTTACCGCGAAAAAGGATGCAATTTCTTGCTTGTAATCAGTCTAGCAAAAGTAGAAACCGGATGAAAAGGAAGCTGGAGGCAGCGACTTACTGTGTGTCGATCTTGAAGAGGAGAAAGTAGTGTGTCGATCCTGAAGAGGATCGAATTTACAGTAATTAACACAAACATCAGAAAATAATAATGAACATCCGAAATAATTGATTTGTAATCCACTTGCCGTGTGTCGATCCTGAAGAGGAGAAAGCCGAAGGCGGAGCCGAAAGAAACAACGAGAAATCCCATATATGTATACAGATCTGAAACAAATAAGAAAGGGAACGAGGGAAAGAGACGATGCAGGGGGAAATCGAAGATGACGAAGAATTGGAAAGGAATTACCGTGTGTCGATCTTGAAGAGGGGAAAAGAATTAACGAACATAGGGCACACTCAATCATCTAATACGTATGGCGATGGCGGTGGGAGAATAATTAACGAAGGCTGCTCTAGAAATTAGGATGAATTAGAAAATGTGATGTATGGAGAACCTTTGAAACCCTAAACTTTGTGCACAGGCTGTATACTTTTTAATCTTGGAGGGAGTCGACAGCGCCAAAATTAAATTAAAAATTTTCACCAACAGTGGCACAAAAGAGATATATGCCACTAAAAATATATTATAGTGGCACAACAATATTTATGCCACTAAAAAATTGTGTCACTAAATGTAATTTTTTTTGTAGTGGAAGAATTTGCTTGTATAACGATATAAATGGGTATTGGTGCCTCCTCTTTCATCATTATCAATCGATTAAGACCTGCACATCATTAAACTTTAATTAGAGTTAGAAACACCAAGTTTTGGTTGAAAACAAGCATAAAACAATAAGAATGCAATTTATAATAATTGTATGAAATTTCATCATCACACCCCTAAACCTATCATTTTGCTTGTCCTCAAGCAAAAACTGGAGATGAGTAGGGAAATAACAGGAGGAAACACTACTTGAATGACATGATGCGTGAGAATGAATGCATAATGGGTGCATGAAAAATTTTCCAACAGAAATATGATTGCATGAAATAAACGTGCCAAAAGATGCATAAAATGCATTTAATAAATTTTCCTAAGCTTAAACATGTTCTTGTCATCAAATAAAACGAGAAAAATAACAAATCGGTAAGACAGAAAATAAGCAAAGGAAAAAAGAAACAATACCTTAGATAGACAATTGCAATCCTCACGAAAACAATAAAATGTTTATTTGGGTCCCATAAGTAGACAAATACCTCACTTCTTGAAACACAAAAGCATGACAGGAAGCAAGCATTCACTAAACACATAGCATACGAACACATAAGATGAGGATAGAAAACAGACCAAGCAAGATTCACTAACCAACGTAGGCAAGACACAATACAAAAGACATGCTCACAATTGCACTCACACTCGCAAATACACTCGTTCACAAGATGTGTGAACTCACAACTACAACTATCCACTCTTGTATGATAAGGTAAACGCTCGAGTGTCGAACTAGGAATCATGCTACGGTGACTTTGCCCCAACTCTCAAACCGACCATACTTGCATACTTGACAATAACCATATGATCTTCCAACTCAAAGGGACAAAAACTTACTTGAAACTCATTACAAAATACAACTAGAATATCAAAAATAAATAAACGTTGACAAAATCTATAAATATCTAAGATAACCACAACTTAACTCCACATAAGACCAAAACATGAAAAATATACAAAAATTTTGACATGACATTACTCAAATATGCCAACCAAACTAACTCTTATTTACATTAAACATAAATTATTCTACATTTTTTTAACTTTACCCAAACAATTGTTTATTATGTTTTTGCATGACTTTTTCAAAGTTTTTTTCTACACTAACAATTACTTTGTTCAGCTTCTTTTCTTTTCTTTTATTATTATTTTATTTTTTTAGAAACACACTTTTTTAACCAAGCGAAATAACAATTTCTCGAATTTCACCATTTATTTGATTTTGCTAAATAAACTAGAGACGAACTATAAACAAGACTAGATAACATACAACCTAAGAACTTTTATACCAAACCAAATCGCAAGTTGAAACTATATCATTAAGAGACAAAATAAAAACATGACAATGGTAAAAACAAATGACTTTTTGTTCTCATTATTGGAAATTCGGGTATGGCTATTGATCCATATGCAAGTGTTTTGCCAAGTAAAAGAGCGAAGGAAACTTCAATAAGACTATCCTAGCCGATTACACACAAATGATGTCTCACGGGGGTAAAATTGTCCTTTGTATTGCTATAACTGGATTTATCTACATGAAGTGCTTCATAACCCACCCTATGTGCATATGCTAAACGTTTTAGCAAATAAAGGCTCCATAAAATGATCATTAGTTTCAAAGAGTGAGAATGTTTCCTACACATGGGGATCACTGATAACGCCTAGTAATGTTAAGCATTATAATCATTATTGAACCGGGATTTAGATGAATTATACTTCCAATATAACTAATATCATTCAGTTTTAGTGCCAAGGGCTTGTGTTTCATTTTATTGTAAATACAGTATAATAAGTGTACAAATTGGCAAAGTTTGGAAGCAAAGCTGGATTCAAGTTGAAGTAACACGCATGGCGCGTACTAATAAGAGACGCGACGCGGATAGCTGTTCAATCGAGTGAAGATTCAAATTTCAAAGTGCGAAAAAAACGGGGGATAAGTTTGACCTGCGCCGCATAGAACACTATCACACGACGCGTATAGGCTAAATCCGCAACAAATAGAGGCTCCCATTTCGTGATTCAGGAGCGAAGATCGGACCTTTGAGAGACAGTCAGGCTTCTTTGACTCACATTTTCGTAGCTTTAGCAATAGATTCAATAGTTGGTTAGTATACTTTATTTTTATTAATTTTCGATTATTGTTCATCGTGTGCGATCGAGGGTTCTGATCTGTAGAACACCGTCGACCACCTGGATTGGATTTGTTACTGGAATTCAAAAGCATTCGGCTCTGATCGGGTTTGGTTTGAATGCCTAGTGTCCGTTATTTACATTTGATCGTAGTTTTGGATTTATTTATAATTGTTAGTTATTTGGTTTGATAGTTCTAGATTGTTTTGGATCTAATATCTGAGTTTGATCTCGAGATCATATTAAGTTGGATTAATTGGTTGTGATCCATTGCTTCGGTAAGGATCAATAGTTATAGTTTTCAGTTTTTCGTGTTTTTTCGGGATCGAGTGTATGAATAGAAACTGTCTATAGAGTGAAACTATGGATTGGTCATATTTGACACAAAGTGCCAACCACAAACTCCTTGGTTCAACCCTTACTTGCTGGTAGCTAGTGAGTCGTAAGGTATAGATTTAGTATTTTTTACCGCATCAACGACTGCGACGTGTCAAATTTTGGCGTCGTTGTCGGGGAGTTGTGCGCTTGACACTTTGTGTTAGTCAATTGTTTTTCTTCTGATTAGTTTAATTGTTTTTTACGGTCGCTTACATTTTGTGCATGTGCACGCGTCAAGGTGAACAAACATGACCTCTTTTGTTTGATTCTGAAATCAAAAGAACCGGACGCAGAAACCGTGTTAGTAAAAGATTATTCGACATGCGTTCTAACGAGATTGTGATTGAAGATGTTACCCATGAGCTACATAGCGAGATAACAAGGGGATAGCCAATTGTGCCCCGATTCCAGTGAATAGCAATGGAGCTCCCGCAAGTACTAGTGGTGGCAACACAGTTTCAGCCCTTGTGCCTATTCCACCAATAGTCCAACTTTAGTTCAACATGTACCAATCCCTCGTGAACCACTTGCAAGAGTTGCGCAAACATGGGGAGTACCGAACCATGATGGTGCTCCACGCCAACAGCCGTAAATTCCACAACCACAGTTCCAATGACCACCACCACAACCTCAAATACCACAACAGCGTGTACAATAGCGTGTACAACAACAACAACCGCAGCACAACCAGACTCAGCTGGGAGACCTGGAGTACGAAGATGGAGACGATGGTTGGATGCCCAACCACAATTACAACAACAACCAGTGGAATCAAGGTCGAGGAGCTCCACGACAGCAGAACAATCAGTGCAAAGGACAATGATATTACAATAATGAACTCTACAACGATGGTAATTTCGTTCGTCCTCTTTATTTTCCACAACTGATTGGGCAGTCGGTTGCATCGCACTTCCAACCATGGGAGTACGATGATGCATCGCCTATATTTTTTCCTGAAGGTGTAGACTGTCATGTAGAAATTAGGCCACAATTGTTAGGAGTATTGCCTGAATTTAGAGGTTATAAGCAAGATGATCACTATAACCATCTTTACGAGTTCTTAGACATAGAAAATGCGAATATACCTAGGAATGCCAATAAAGACTTCTTTAGGCTTAGGTTGTTTCCATTCACACTTAAGGACAAGGATAAGTACTGATTCACATCGCTTCCAGCCAACAGTATCACCACTTAGGAGCAGCTAAAGACGAGGTTCTTGTAGGAGTTCTACCCTACAAGCAAAACATCTAAGGTAAGAAGGGTCATTCAAGACTTTCAGTAGAAACCATGATAAGCATTTCACGATGCTTTTGAGAGATTTAAGGAGCTGTTACTCTCATGTCTACACCACGAGTTCCCACGATGGCAGTTGGTTAAGTTCTTTAATGATGGTGTCGACAGCACAAGCCAACCTATGATCAATGCATCATCTGGAGGGACGATCATGATGCAGGACAGTGAAACAGCATGGAGGTTCTTGGAGCAACTTAGTAATGGATCCAAGACTAATTACTCATCAAGGAAGACGAACAACACCTCATCGGTAGCAGCAGTAGATATTGATAATGACTGGAAGAAGGAGGTGAAGAACGAGATCGGTGCCCTTTGTAGGAAGTTTGATAGATTATTGGCTACTGTGCAGCAAGGACCACCAACTCAACAGCAGCACGATCAACAAGAACGAAGACCACAATAAGTCAACCAAGTGTATGGTCAAGGACAATACCACAACAACAACAACGGACGACCATACAGGCCGAATAATCACAGAGGGCAAAATCACAATGGTTTTTACAATAATAACAATCATCAATACAACAACAACCGTCAAGGTAATTCCCATGGGCCAGTTCAGAATCAACGACGGCAGTACCAACCTGTCAACAGCACCAATGGCCCGAACAACAACAACATTGGTCCAAGCAAGAATAACAATAATAACGCCCCACAAGTACAGGAGGATCAAGCCTAATGGTTGGTGACACGCCTAGCTCGTCGTGCAGTCAAAAATAGTAAAAATAACCTAACACACACTAGTATAGTGGTAGTCAGGGTCGATACACGGGAGTTACATGGTCAAGGTAGGCAACAGATTACCAACTGTAGTGTCACTCTACAGCCAGAGGATCTAGTTTCTGACTTTTATCAAAAACAATCCCAAAATCATAAACATCCAACAATTCCAACTCAAGCATCAACTAAACTAAAACCAAAACCAATAACTAACCCTAATCACTTTCTGAAATCAGAAGTATAATTCAGAAGTAATCAAGATCAAATCAACACAATCAACATTCAAACATCCAAATGCATCCAAGAGCATAAAAACCATAAAAAGAGCATTTAACACTAACCGAATGATTAACTATTAAAAACTCAGGTCCAACTTGTTCCAAAACAGAAAAAATAAACTTTCACAAACTAAAACCTAATGCCAATGGTCGTCACACCCAACAACACTAGCTAAAGCTACCAAAACTACTAAACTACTTGGAAATTAAAAGAGAGAAACATAAATACCAATTATGGTCGACTGAAAACTGAAACTCGGAGTCAAAGAAGCCTTGAGGCTCGTTCCTATGCCAGGTCTTTGCTGCATTTTTTGACCTAGAACCCTCTATTTATAGTTTTGAAAAATAAAAGACAGTGCCGCGCACACTTAGATTCCGCGGCGCGCGTGCTAGTTTATCCCCGTTTCTTCGGCATTTTAATCTTCTCCACCGCCTCATTGCTGAGTCAGCTCGTCGCACCCTTGTACATACCCGCGGCGCGCGTGCGAATTCGACTGTTTTGTCTTTATCTTCAAACTTCTTCCATTTTGTATGCTTTTAGTCCCTGTTTACATCTTTTCTTTCCAAACAAGCACTGACACAAAAAGTGAGAATACCACAACATATATGATATAAATTCACCAAGAATAGGGCTCAACAACGACTAAAATACTTGATATTACTAGGCGTTGTCAAACACCCCACACTTGTGCCTTGCTTGTCCCCAAGCAAGAGAGTTTTTAACAAATTCTAACTAAGACTCAAACAATTTTTGAATGTGTTCAATTTCAAAGCTTATTCCTTTAAGAGTTAGAGTGAATAGTTTGTAAAAACATAATCGGAATATCCTTTGGAATTCATGACTTTCTAAAGAACCCTTGATTACAAATTTTCTGTCCACAATGAAGTGTACGTACTCATTCACATTCTAAAGGCCATTAAAGAACTGTCCATGACTTTCGATGTTGTCCGTGTAGCGAGCTTTCAGAAATACCATCCTAGACCAGACGATCTTAGGTGGTAAGGTGCATAAGTCCCACCCATTTTAGACTTACCTGCTCGAACAACAAAGGCCACTGATTGACAATTCCTTCCTAAATTCCAATCCTAAAACACTCCAATCTTCTAACTCTTAAAACTCAACTTATTTGACTAAACTAATAGCATGATAACAACTAAACAGTATTTTTTTGAAAAATACCACTGCTAAAACATTCAGAAACTATTCGTTTCAAAATTACAATCCATTAAAAAAATTTGAAAATTGCTAAAAATTTTGAAAATTGACTCATTTCCCACAAAAATTTCAAAAACATTCTTTCGACCGTCCACACCCCACACTTAAAACCGTACAACGCCCTTGTTGTACAAAAAAATATTTCAGAACTAGGGAGAAAGAGTTATCCCTTAGACGGTAGATTGCTCGATGGTACTCGGTTGTCACAGGTACAAAAACACGAACAAAAGTCCTCGACTCAGAATTCAGGAGTTGTAGCGTAACAGTGAAACACGCCGGTGGTCAAGGCAAGTGGAGGGGGCACGGTGACCACACACTTGCTTGAAACAACTCCTCTATTTGGTATTACATGCATAACTCACAAAAAACATTAAATGCAAACAGAAAAACAAATAAAATATAAACAAGCAAAAATAAAGTAGTATCAGAAGTACAGTACATATATCCCAAAGAAGAAAACAGAAAAATACATCAATCGTCCTCGGGTGGCCTGGAAGGACTTGCCTCGTGATCATGGGCTCGGGCTGGGAATGGTCGGGGGCGCTGTCCCTGCTGAGTGGCCATCTGTAAAAGTACCTCCCCGATCCATGCCAGCTGGTACTCAATACCAGCAACCCTGTCCTCCAATCGTCGGAGAGCTATCATCTCCTCCGACTGCTGTGGCTGTGGTGGTGGAACTGGTGGATCAACTCTCCGGCGTCGCCTCGCTGGCCCTTCCTCATAGGCTGGTCATGGCGCCCTTGGTGCCTCTGTCATCTCTCTCACAAAATGCTCGGGCCGTAGCTGGGTGATCAAATGCATGTTCTCCAGTGCCCGTGCTGATGTGCGGACTGGAGGAATCGCCGTCAGGGAAGTCATGGTGGCAGCAGTGAGTAACCGGTAAGATTGGGCCAGGCGGGTAATGTAATGCCCGCCGGTCAAAGGACTGCTGGCTGACGCACCCGTCGCCTTGGTGGATAAAGAAACCGCTAACGCATACGACAGGTTGAGGAACCTGGCAGGGTCGAGGAGTACCCACATATATGTCATGTCCTCACCGGACACCTTCTCGCCCCCCTCCCTCTGCATGATAGAGGTGGTGATGATGCAGTGCATGAGCCGGTGAAGCGGGTTGCGAAGTTGGCTCTCCTTAGTCAACCCTGCCTCGAAATACACGTTGGACAACGTGGCCCAAACAACTGCGTTGGCATCCCGCTCGGGCTGCCCCTGAATACACGTGTGAAGAAATAGCGTCAAATGCTGGCTCTGGAGATCCGCCTCCGTATATATACCCGTGTGTCTCCCGAACTCCCTGAGACTGCACTCCCTAGGGACTCCCCCCAATCTGAATCGGACTAGCCTGGATCGGGCCTCTGTCGAAGCCGGTGCGTAACGGACCGTGGAGAGAAACTCCAAAAGAAGCTCAGTGTAAACTAAATAGTCCTGGTTGGCCATGAGCCTGTCCCAACCACGACATGTGAATGTGGCGTCCCCGTGGGACCACGTACGATGAAGAAAGGGCTCGATCTCGGCCCAGAGTCCGGCCGTCCCTAGAATATCCCGGTCGATGATCGTCGCCTCGAGAACCCGGCGACTGATAAGTGCATCTCTCCTCGAAACATACTCGGAAGAACTCTCCAGTCCTTCGGGGAACTAGAGAAAAGGATGATCACGTCTGAAAGACATTTGCACAAAAGAAAACAGCCACACAAAACAAAATTTTTTGCAAAATCAGTCCTTGTCTCTCCCACCGAACCGCGGCGCGGCCCAAGAACCAGGGCGAGCTACTGTTGTGAAATCCAAACCCATTCTCACTGATTTTCACATGTTAACTCGATCTAAACACACTACAAGGTAGCCTAAGCACCGACTAGCCCTTCTAGGGTGATCATTTGGCAAACAAAACACCCTACGAGCCAGCATTGCCGATTTCTAAGTTTTTTTCATTTTTTGAAGAAATCAACCAAATTCACAGCCTAATCGCTAGTTCTAACAAGTAAAACCTAGTTAGAATGACGTACCTCAATAGTAGGAATGAAATTAACAAGAAAAATGCGAGAAAAATGTCGGATGATAAGAACTCTGAGGCGCGGCGTGGGTTTGTGTGTGTGAATAGTGAATGCGACGTACCTTTTTAAAGAAGAAAACCGACTGATCAATTCCTGCGCTATGGGAAAGGCGTGACCGTGGCGCGCGTGCTCCCAAATCAACCTCTGCGCATCGGGTTGATTTACGATCCCGCGGCACGTAAAACACATGACCGCGGCGTGGTCTTCAAAAAATTCAAATTTCCTTCATAACAACCCCACACTTGCCTTGGACCAATAACACTTGCAATGACGATGATAATATCTTCCTAATTACTCCTAATAAATACAGTACCTAACCTATAAAAGATGGGTTGCCTCCCAACAAGCGCGAAGTTTAACGTCTTCAGCCAGACAGAGAGTCCTTCTATAGCTACAGTGGATCGTATGCCTTCTTTCTTTGCTGATTCCCAGTCACCACCGTCCCTTCGTTGTCCACATACTCCTTCAGCTTTCCTGGATCGAATGGCTTGCCGGTTCTCCTGTTGCTGTCTGGTCGCCGTCTCCCAATGATTTCCTGCGAGTATTTGGAGGTAGCTTTGAACCTCCAAGATCGATCCTTCCTTCTATATTTCTTCAACATCACGGATTTGACATGGAGCACGCCCAATGCTGCATCCAGTAGTTTTTTTGCACCTCGTTTGTTGCTCACATATTGCGTGTTGTCGTCAGTTTGCAATTTTGGCTTGCAGTACCAATAAAATTTTTTCAATCGAATGGGATCGGAAGGCAACATATCCGGAGGCTTCCATATGTCCTCATCGATAGTATTAATTACATCTAATTTTCCATTCATGAATGGATCATGAGTGGCGATAAAATCATGTTTATTTTTTTCAAAAAACAACTCGCCGGCCTCATTTTCTTGATCATCATCCAACAGGTGGATCGGTACAAAGAGTGAGCGACTGGTTTCATCTGGTGGTGGTATAAATTCACCCATCACCAGATCCTTACTTTCAAAATGTTCAAAATTTTCAAAAATTATAGGTTCGGGGTAGTATTGTCATCTACACCCCCTTTCCCAATAGTATCAACAACTTCGACAATTTCAGGAATCGTTGGGCTGGGGTTTGCACTGTCACTTACAACCCCCTCCACAACATCCTCATCAACCAAATTGTCTGGTGATGGTATGGATTCACTCATCACCAGCTCAACATTATTAAAAACATCAAGAAATCAAAAGCTATTGAGTCAGGGGTAGTATTGTCACCTACAGGCTCTTCCTCAACAACCATTTCGACCATCTCGGTGGTCTCTTGACTTTTCCAAGGTGCATGCCCTTCCATCACATATTCAGGTGATGCAAGTTCACAGACCGGATCATTGGTATACAAATCACTCGCCTCAGGTTCTGGCGGATATCTCCAACTTTTCTCTAACCTATCTAAAGAAGCTTGTACTCTTTCAAGAGCATCAGCTTGGTCCTTCTGCACTTGGTGGGTGTCAGCCATGAGTTCCAATATTTGGGCCCAAGTTACAGAATTTTCAGGTTGAGATGGCTCCTCGGTCCACCATCCATTGTCATCGAATGATCCATTCTAGAAATCATCCTCGTAATAGTTGTCGGCCGGATTTTCATAATACTCATAATACTGATTCGGGTACATGTAATCACCCATTATAAGGATGTACACATACCAAAAATCAGCGAATTAAAATCAAACATCAAAAATCAGAAACTAAGTCCTACAAATCGCCAACTCTCAAGCTCACAACTCCCCGGCAACGGCGCCAAAATTTGACACGCCTAGGTCGTCGTGCAGTCAGAAATAGTAAAAATAACCTAACACACGTGCTAATTTATCCCCGTTTCTTCGGCATTTGAATCTTCTCAACCGCCTTATTGCTGAGTCAGCGCGTCGCGCCCTTGTACATACCCGCGACGCGCGTGCGAATTCGATTGTTTTGTCTTTATCTTCAAACTTCTTCCATTTTGTACGCTTTTAGTCCCTGTTTACATCTTTTCTTTCCAAACAAGCACTGACACAAAAAGTGAGAATACCACAACATATATGATATAAATTCACCAAGAATAGGGCTCAACAACAACTAAAATACTTGATATTACTAGGCGTTGTCAGTTGGAAAAAACATTTGACATTATAATCTCGGCACAACAGCATTCATATGCAAATGCAAAGTCCATCCTCAACATGGAACGACAAATAGCTCAACTGGCTGAGGATGTAAGAAATAGGGACGATGGAAATTTCCCTAGCAATATGGAGGTTAACCCCAATCATACACAGCGAGCAGGAAAAGAACACGTGAATGCGAGTGATGATGAAAAGGGAAAGGCTTGGAGGAGTGTAAGGGCTGAGGATTTTTTTCGAGCCAGAAAACAAGGATGAAACAACACTCAAGGTTCACCAACCAGTCGTGGCAGCAATTAAGAAAAAGAAGGCTGCAATATCCAAAAAGAAACAAATTGCACTAAAAGAATCAACCATCAATCAATCTTTTTTGGAGCAACTGAAGCATATGCCAGATGATTCCAAAATTTTAAAAGAAATATGTGAGGAGAAGGAAAACACAACAGTTTCGGTACCTGGAAAGGTTCGTCTTACCGTAAAAGCGAGTGCAACGTTGTTGGGTACACTACCAGCTAAGGAAAAGGATCCTGGTACACCCTACATTAAGGTGACTATTGGCGATGTCGTCATACAAAAAGCCTTACTGGATTTGGGAGCAAGTGTGAATGTCCTACCTGGACACCTTTATGATCAATACAAGAACGAGGAGTTAGAACCAACCAAAATAGTTCTACATTTGGCTGATCAATCAACTAAGACCTCTAGGGGCAAATTAACTAATGTGATCATAAAGGTTGGAGAATTATTTTATCCAATAGATTTTCTAGTAATGGAGTACAATAGAGAGCAGCATTCACCACCTGCTTTAATCCTAGGACGGCCATTTTTAGCCACAACTGGAGCAGTCATAAATTATAAGACGGGTGACGTTGACATCACCTCCGGTATAAGGAGAGTAAAGCTAAACATATTTGGGTGTCTGCTGTCTTTTCCACCAGGATATGAGGAGCCTCAAAAAGTAACAAAACCTCTGATAATGCAAAAAATGGACATGAGGAAGAATGAGGAAGAGAACATGACACGAAAAGAAGAATTGAGAAGAGCTTATTCTCTGGAAGGAAAAAAGGGCATACATCTGATCCCATAGGGAAACTAGCCCCGCTATCCTCCATAGAGATCATGGAAAGGAAAAACCAGGTGCTCATGAGGAATGTAAGGTACCACGAAGCAAAAGTGGCTAAGGTTTTGGAAATACAGCAAAAGACCATAAGCAGTATGATGAATCAGATTAGCCAATTAACGACACTGATGGCAACGATAGTTCATGACATCATTTCGAAGAAGGAACAACTTTCGCCTGATACGAGTTGAGAGCAGTATTTGTCTGGATGGAGACATAAAACTTAGCGTTTGTTGGGAGGCAACCCACTCGGTAGTATTAGGTTTTGTTTTGTTTCTTTTAGTTAAGTAAAAGTTTTGTCAATCATCATTCTGGAGTCATGGTCCAGCCAAAGTGTGGGGTGAAAATGAAACCAAGAAAAATTAATGAACCTTGAAACCATGTTGTGGGCAAGCCAAGTACACGATGCGGAGAACAGGAGAACCCATTGTGCAGGGGTTTGCACAACATCGCACGTTGCGTACAAGCACCATCTGTGCCGCGTATTTCAATCGGACAAAAAGTTTTTTTTACCGGTAAACTTTCTTTCACTTTTACATCACCACCATTGAAACACGCCACGGGAACCAAAGCAATCGATTAATCGAAGTTTTTCTTGAAATTTTCTTGCACATTCTTGTTCTACTGCTCGATTACATCTCTTAGAACTACTTTAAATCGAGAATCACATGTGTTTAGGGCTAGGATTGGATTAAACAAGGAATTTTAGCAAAACTTAGGAAATCTCCATGTCGAGCCCTTGGGTGTTCTCTTTGCAAAATTGACACCCCAAACCGCATCGTGGACCAGGACCAAAGTTGCAAAAATTATTTACAATTTTTTCAAGTTGTGCAGATGGCCAAGCCACGCCCAGTCAGAGCCAAATATGAGCCCCAGCATGTCTTTCTAAGATTCCTACCAGCCCTAGAGGAGACACGAGGGTACAAGACAAAGCTGAAGGATATCAGCATTCGGGTATTTGAGTCGGCGCCACAATTTGATCGGGAGTTCATGAGGCAGGTCGAACTCTGGGACCAGTTTCTACCATCTCTCCATCGTACATGGACGTACCCAGGTGGAGCTGCCACATTCACATGTCGAGGTTGGGAGAGCTTGATGGGACAAGCAGGCGACGTTTCATACCACGAGTTGATGCTCGAGTTCTTCTCCACCTGCCGCTACACACCCAAAGTTGATGACCCTACTGCCCACCTCATTACATTTCAACTCGACGGGTAGAGCCGACAGTTCACCCTACGCGAGTTCGCTACGCGTACGGGGATTTATACCCGGGAGGAGACAGACAATATTCACTTCCCTGCTTTCATGGAGGCTTGCATGATAGAGCAGCCAGAGAGAGATGCAGACGAGGTCATTTGGGCACAGATGTCCAATGACCCATACGAGCCTAGGGGAGCCAAGGAGAGTCAGTTTCGTTCCCTACTCCACCGAGTTATGCGCCGGATCATTGCCTCGATGATTTCGCATTGGAAGAGCGGTGAAAAGGTGCCCCGTAAAGATATGTTCTACATGTGGGTCCTCTCTGACCCGACTCGGTTCCTTACCTTACCACAGACTCTCGCGGTTTCCTTGACGACCAAGGCCAAAGGGCCTCGCGAGGGGAGCCCTATGACCAGAGGGCACTACATAACGAGGATTGCCCGATCCTATAGCATCCTCAGTACTGACGTTACGATAGGCCTGAGGCCACGGGAGCCCCGCCACATTAGGGGGTGGATTTTTTAGTCGATGGGGGTAGTTCGGATGATGAGGCAAGGAGAGTATGAGATGGCACCAGTGATTCCAGCCCGTGCCCTAGGAGCCAAAAATTGAGGAGAGGCCACAGAGGACGAGGAGACTCGAGCCACCAGTCCAGTCACCACCACATGCTTAGGAGGAGCCTGAGCCACTTGATGTCTAGGCGGTCCTCCGAGAGATACGGGCTAGTCAGGCAGAGATTCGAACCGAGTTACGCTTCATCAGGAGACATCTGAGGATACCATCACCACCGACTAGAGGATGGGATGGCGTTGGTCCATCTGGGATACATCATGGCGAGGAGGACGATTGATAGTACTTTTTCTTTTTTGGTTCTTTTTGAAAACTTGTGTATAAACGTTTACATTTTATATGTTTTCTTGTGTTTGTTTCTTTTAATATTTTTGTTTAAGTTTTTGATGCAAGCCAACTATGGAATCTACTGAGGGAGTTGTATAACGCAAGTGTGGCGTTACCGTACCCTTGCACTTGTGTTATGTCGGCGTGCTCACTACTGTGCCTTGACTCCCTAGAAACTTTACCAAGATGATGCAACATGTTACATACGATCCTGACAGTCAAGCAATTCACCGTCCTGGGGTAACTCTTTTATCCATTGTTTTGATTTTCTTTTGTACAACGGGGATGTTGTAATGTTTAATGTGTGGGGTGCGACGGTCGAAAAGAGTTTTTGAAAATTTTGCAGAAAAAGTCTTCATTTTCAAATTATTAGCAATTTTCAAATTTTTTAAGAAGTTGTAGCTTAGAAACGGATAGTTTTGAATGTTTATAACATTGTGGTATTTTTCGAGATATATTGTTTAATTGTCAGCATGCTAGTTTTAGTTAAGATAAGTTGAGTGTTTAGAAAGTTAGAAAATTCTGAACTTAGAAAATCTTAGGATTCGGATTCAGAAAGGGATTGTCAATCAGTGACCTTTGTTGTTTGAGCCGGTAGGATCGAAAAGAGTGGCTCGTAGGGCATTTATGCACCTCACTACCTTAGATCGTCTGGTCTGGGATAGTGTTTTGGAAAGCTTGTTACACGAACAACATCGAAAGTCATGGATAATTCCTTAACGGCCTTTAGAATCTGAATAAGTAAGTTTGCACAGTGGTGAACCAAAAATTTGTAATCAATGGTTCTTTAGAAAGTCGTGATTCCCAAAGGGTATTTTGGTCATTTTTCCAAAAATCATTTTCATCTAACTTTTTGAATACAATAAACATTGAACCTAAAAATATTCAAAAGTGTTTGAGTCTTTGTTAGAATTTGTAAAAAAACTCTACTTGCTTGGGGACAAGTAAGGTACAAGTGCGGGGTGTTTGATAACGCCTAGTAATGTTAAGCACTATAGTCGTTATTGAACCGGGATTTAGATGAATTATACTTCCAATATAACTAATATCATTCACTTTTAATGCCAAGGGCTTGTGTTGCATTTTATTGTAAATACAGGGTAAAAAGTGTACAAATTGGCAAAGTTGGATTCAAGTCGAAGTAACACGCGCAGCGCATACCAATAAGAGACGCAACGCGGACAGATGTTCAATCAGGTGAAGATTCAAATTTCAAAGTGCAAAGAAACGGGGGATAAGTTTGACCTGCGTCGCGTAGAAGACTATCACGCGGCGCGTATAGGCCAAATCCGCAACAATAAATTGAGGCTCCCATTTCGTGATTCGGGAGCGAAGATCGGACCTTTGAGAGACAATCAGGCTTCTTTGACTCACATTTTCATAGCTTTAGCAATAAATTCAATAGTTGGTTAGTTTACTTTATTTTTATTAGTTTTCGATTATTATTCATTGTGTGCAATCGAGGGTTCTGATCTCTAGAACATCGTCGACCACCTGGAATGGATTTGGTACCTGAATTCAAAAGCATTCGGCTCTGATCGGGTTTAATTTGAATGCTAAGTGTTCCTTATTTACATTTGATCGTAGTTTCGCGTTTTATTTATAATTGTTCGATATTTGATTTGATAGTTCTGGATTGTTTTGGATCTGATTTTTGAGTTTGATCTCGAGATCAGATTAAGTTGGATAAATTGGTTTTGATCTATTGCTTCGATAAGGATCAGTAGTTATAGTTTTCGGTTTTTCGTGTTTTTTCGTGATCGAGTGTATGAATAGAAACCGTCTATAGAGTGACACTATAGATTGGTCATATTTGACACAAAGTGCCAACCACGAACTCCTTGTTTCGACCCTTACTTTCCGCTAGCTAGTGAGTCGTAAGGTATATATTTAGTATTTTTGACCGCATCAACGACAGCGACATGTCAATCATGCAACCAATATATTGATTAATTAGATGTATTGCAATTGGCAGTTAAAGGCATTCTAAACGCTGAGGAGAAAGTTAAGAGAAAAAAAAAAGCATGAATATAAAGTGATCCTAAAAAGTTACATGTGATGCAATTAAAAATGAAAAGAAAAAAAAGGAAATTTTTTTAAGAGCAATGGTAACAACAAACAACCATATTTTTTTCGAAATGTTAGTTAATTTACATATATCGAGTTTTTCAAAAACTTTCATGCAACCCTACACAAAATATAATGGCGACAGCGCACCCCAAACCTAAACAACGCATTGTCCCCAATGTGAAATATAGACAAGAGAGCATACAGCGCAACGACGCCAAAAACTTGATAGGTGGTTTTTATATCCTCATTTACAACCGCAAGTGCACGGTGTCAAAAAAGTAATATCGTTGTAAATATGAGTATCAATCCAAGGAACTTCGGGTATCAAGTACCGCAATAGGAAATAAACGACTACTAATTGAACGATTGGTAATTTAGATATGATTATCTAAATTCTAAAATATTGTTTAAACGAGACTTTAGCACAACCATGAGGAGATTAGTAAAAAGGACTAAGATGGAAGTAAGCCCACAAATTGTTAACAAATGATAAGAGATAGTTAGGAATCCAACTTCATTTAACAATTCATTATAGATGTGATATTTCTTTCTTTAGTTAGTAACATTTGCCGGTTGAAAATAACAAGTCCTAATTTTCTCACTACCCTTTAACAAGGCGTAATAAGAATAGAAATGTTTCACACACAACTAGGGTTTAGTTGGTATATGTCTATCTAGTTTCTAACACTAGATCAAATATCCAATTCAAGGTATAATCGCTCTTTCAAGAAAATTGTAACCAACAAATCAGTGTAATATGATCAATAAAGCAAAGCATTAAGCATAAGATACTTGATTCAACCCATAAAAGTCATCGACAAGAAATAGAAATATAAATCTAGAACTTCATTTAAAAATCTATCATCTTCCTAACAAAGAGAGTTTAACCCATACTAGAAACAAGAAACAAAAAACCAAATCATATTCTTGAAAGCAACTTGTTTACACATGATTATAAAACCAAAATATAAACAAAAAACTCCCACAATTTGTGTAGATCTCTTGCATCCAAGTGAGGAAGAAGTATTCTTTTCAATAAATGTTTCCTAATCAATGCTCACCTTCATAAACAAATTACTTTCTCAAGAAAAACCCCAAAAATCACCTTCAATACTCTCCTTTTTGGTTGGTGGAAAAGTGAAGTGTTTTGAACCATAATTTGGCTTAAAACCCCGTTAGGAATAAATGGCCACTTGGCTGGCCGCTTCAGGTGGCGATTTCCAGGTGACCATTAAAACTGAAAATGGCCACTTCAAGTGGCGAGCAAGTGATGAACCAAGTGGCGATTTGGGGATGCCAAATTTCTTTTGTTCTCAATTCTTGAAGGCTTTTATCGGTTTGAAATATTTGCTTGGATAATGATATAAATGGGTATTAATGCCTCGTCTTTCATCATTCTCAATCGATTAGGACCTGCATATTATTAAACTCTAAAATAGAGTTAGAAACACTAAGTTTTGGTTGAAAACAAGCATAAAACAATAAGAATGAAAGGTATAATAATGGTATAAAATGTCATTATCAATGCCCACATGGAACTGCATGTGACACCAATCTTCATGATACTGACTTGGTGGTCTCAATCTTCTTTTGTTACCTTAACTAAACTAGTATAATTTTTCCTAACTAATCAATTCGAATACAAATTAAAGGAAAAATTACATTACAAATTAATGTTAGCAAAATGACACGCGGGTCGCCAAATAATTTTATAAAATACCAAAACAACCATTCACGCATCACATACACATGTCTAGCCAACGCAAAATATTATCAGATCCATACAATTTTAATGCATGCTTTTATACATTTAAAAGTGCATTTTGAAGCCTACTACACAATATTTTGATTAAGATCCAGAAACAAACACATTGACATTACTAAATGATCTCGGTTTATAACCACATTATATACAAAATGTTTAAATGACCTTCATGCTAGAATCATCCAAGCACCTCAATATACAATGAATAAAAGTATTGTGATAATCAATCTAAATTAAACTATTTAAATTAATTGAATTGTTTTGAATCTTTTAAGCTTCTGTTAATTATTCATCCATTTTAAAACACCTTTTAAAATTCGTTTTTAAGAACTGACATGTTCAAGTATCACGACGCAACAGACAACCCATAGTGGAGCTATGGATCTAGGTCTCACAATTTTCGAAAAGACTGTCATGATAATCGTGACACTATAAGTTGACGGTAGCATCACAAAGAAACCACTTATTAAGATCAACACAAAAAGATCCTGACACGACAACCTAAGGATTACGGTGTGCTAAAATATGATGATCATAACCCACATAGCATATCGTGGCACGAAGACCAGACGATAGTGGCGTTATCGACGAACGATTTTACCGATTTCTAAAAAACCAATATTAACATAATTGGATGGATCAAAACGGCTCTTAATAGTCAAAACCATGATCAAGTGGCTTTGATACCATTGATGGAATACAATAACAATAAAATCATAAACATCGGAAGCAAAATAAACGATCGTAATCCACCATGGATCTCAAGATCACGCTCCTTTTGCAACTATAACTAAAAGAATGATAAAAAAGAATACCTCAATGCATATCTGAAGTATCTAAAATGATAAGAATCCAAACCAGAACTCCTCTAATGTAATTGCATCCAAGACAATGATCTAGCACCTATTGGAGCAATATAACACTTTGGTTGAAGAATCAACAATGTTTTTATAGGGTTTATGAAGAAATTGACCAATTACGCAAGGGGAAAGAGAGTAACAAATTTTAGGGTTTTCTTATCCATTTATTTGATAACTATGATGAGCATTTATAATACCACCATCCCTATCTTATTCCATTATGCATAGGACTATCTAAAATTCAAATAGTTGACATTTACACTTACGTCCTTTATCGAGTTGTAGTTTCTAATTAATATACCTTTACTTTGATATATTAATAAACTCGGTTCCTCATGTTTTCTTTCGATCTCTTTTGGCTAAATCATCTCTTGCATTTAACCCAAAAGGACCTTATTATATGTAGTAATACTACCAACTTGTTATGACCATGGGTACATAACCAGGAGATGTCATATATATGAGACCATTAGGACTTAACATGTTATGAAAATAATTTAGAAGGGTTAATTATTAAATTCATAGTTGCTAGTTAGATCCAAGTCAAATGGTGGTTTAATTGAAAGTTTTGATAATAGAGGGGATGAAAGTGACAACTAAGTCAAGCTTGTAATGACTAGCTTAGATTTAGTCAATGACCATTTATCAAGACTTAATAACTTATGGGGTTTAAGTGACAACATAAGAAGTTCCAGTTTAAGGTTAGTCATATGGAGGTTGATAGTGTATCATACGAATACATACAACAGTCCGCCAGCACACCAGCGGCATACCTTGCCAGCACTTAGACGGCCAACCAGCCGCCAGGTACCATCCGACCCACCTGGCTGGACGTCGTCTGACTCGACAGTCATAAACAACTGGTTGCCACGTGCGCCAATACCAAAGTCACGCATCACTCTGTAACGATCATCGCGTGACCTGTCAAGCCACGAACGGACTAGGTGGTCCACGAGCTACCACCTGGTCAGATGAATGGGCCAATCACAGTTAACAGCAGGCGATCGTCCAATAAAGAAAAGATCCGCTACCAACTGACAGATGGTCCCCACACAGGTATAACGGTATATGATGATCACGCCCCTGGTGAGATCATCATCACGAATATTCACTCTCATTCACATTTTATCCCATATCCTCCGATCACCATACTGACTTAACCGTCGGAGCGTCCTCCCGGGATCGCCTTCCGGAGTGCGACTGACCTCATTTCCGTTGTTGTGAACTCAGGTCCGAGGCTCTGTCGTCCAGAAGACTCCATTGAAGGACTAGTTTGCATCATTGGCGCCATCCGCTTGTGTGACGAAGTAAGAACTACGATCTCCCAACCTTGAATGGTGACGCCATCGGAAAACCGGCAGGGCGATGCCCAACGAAGCCCGGTACGACCCATGATATCTCTAGGAGCAGTTACGCCTCCGACTCCGGCGACTGCACCTCAGGCGGTCACGTCTACAGCAACAGTGACCACCGTATCACCATGGCAATCTCCGATGCCAACTCTACTGACGCCGCCATTGACTTACCTTAACCCCCTCCTTCATAGAGGTCCATCGGCAACACAACCGCTGTTTACACCCCCATTTGTTGCACCCACAATGGCGGGCACCTCGATGCCTACTTCCGTCCCGGCGAGCATCCTGCCGCCCTTTCCGTTACCTTTCGCCGCAGGGATCCCGTCAACTCCGTCTCCAACACCCACCATTCCA
This sequence comes from Cichorium intybus, assembly GCA_023525715.1. Taxonomy (NCBI): domain Eukaryota; kingdom Viridiplantae; phylum Streptophyta; class Magnoliopsida; order Asterales; family Asteraceae; genus Cichorium; species Cichorium intybus. The sequence continues at coordinate 65,390,728 of CM042012.1, read as the reverse complement.
CAGAATTTCTTTGTAAGCGCCCCTACCCCTCAAGCCTAGTTCACTCCAACACCATTTTATGTTAACAGTTATCCTATTCCTCCGATAATGAACCCATCCTATATGACACCACAGTACCTATTTGTGCCATTTTACCAATCATTCCAGCCGCAAACGTTGAATCCAATCCCGACAATAACAACCCCTTGTTTGCCCTTTGTCAATGAGCTTTTGGATTATGAGATCCCAAGTACTGCTAAACTCCCAACGTTGAAGGTATACAATGGAACCACATACCCGGACAGCCACATTGACACTTATGAGTGGCATATGACTTCGCTAAAATTAGATCAACGCTTCTGGTGCACGTATTTCCCGACGACACTAGATGGGAACGCGGGTGCATGGTTTAAAATCTTGGCACCAAACAGTATATACAACTTTGAACAGTTGAAACAGTTATTCCTCACAAATTTCATGCAATTGCAAAAATATAGGGGCGATAATCATGCTATAATGGGTTGCAAGCAGCGGAAGGCGAATCCGTAAAAGATTACTTCAGACGATTCAACAAGGCTACGTTGGATGTACCAGGACAGGACGATCGAATGGTGACGGGCGCGTTCACCTGGGGATTATTACCGGGTCCCCTATCTCGAAACTTTTTGGGGAGACCCCCACAAACATGACATGAATTAAAGGAGCGAGTAGAGAGATTCCTCAGGCAGGAGGAAGGAACGACAGAGAAACAGCAGTACCTCAAAGCAGCTACAGATGGCCAACACAGGTGGAGTGATCGTTATCATTCCCACAGCCGGTGCCCGGACTATTCCAGTCTTCCTCCAAGAGGCGGTAGACCCCCGCGGCGGTTCAACCCATTTTACGAAGATGAATCTCGAAACAATCATACGGATATCTACGCTGTAAAAGAAACCACCACGAGTAAAGCCCTAGATAGTAGACAACGATATTGCGAGTACCACAAAAGCAGGGCTCATGACACCCTTGATTATGCCATGTTAAAGAGGGAAATGGAGGAGAAACAGCTGAAAGGCAATTTGGTAGAGACAGCGAGAAAACTGCGAGAGGAATTTGAGGCAGAAAGGAAAGCCGAAAGAGGAAGAAAGGAAGATAAAGCAGGTGGTAAGGCTTTTGAGATTCTGGCTATACATGCTAGCCAGAGACAACCTGACCGTCTTGGCAGAGAAAGTACACGTCATGACATCAGTCCCCTAAGCCTAAGCTTCTCAATCAACGATCCAATACCTGAAAGCTGGCAGGGAGACAACCCTTTGGTCCTTACTGGTTATGTTAAAAATATCAAAATCCACAGAGTATATATGGACGGTGGAAGTGCTGCTGACATTATACACGAACACTGCTTCAAGTTACTACGACAATTCATAAAAGATGAACTGAAACCTGCCAGAGGACGACTCATAGGGTTTACTGGCCACATCATATGGCCAATTGGAACCATTCCTTTGCCCTTTACTCTGAAGAGTTTTGACGAAAAACTCTGCAAGACTATGCTCATTGAGTTCGTTGTTGTGCGGGCGCCCTCGGAACACAATATGATTTTGGGACGACTAGGACTCTTGAAATTCGGGGTGGTGGCATCTATAGTACATGGCCTTCTCAAGTTCAGAACACCGGGTGGAGTAGCCTGTGTTATGGCCGCCAGCCCCCAGACTCTAAGCTGCTGCCAGATCATGCAACCAAAAGACATTATCAGACCAACTAAGAAAGCTAGAAGAGAAGAACCAAGTGATAAAGAAATCATCAACCAAGACCACCCCGAGCAATCGGTCTAGATTGGCACCATGTTGCCCACAGACACGAGAGAGAAAGTAATTTCCCTTCTAAAGCAGTACAAGCATGTATTTGCGTGGGAGCCTGCAGACATGGTAGGAGTAGACAGAAACGTCATAGAGCATAATTTAAATGTCAAACATGGAAGCAGCACGATCAAACAGAAAAAGAGGGGCCAGGCAGGTGAGCGGAATGTGGCGATCAATGCAGAAGTATCCAAGTTAGTTGCGGTGGGGATACTTAGGGAAGCCATTTCTCCTGACTGGATTGCCAACCCGGTGATGGTCAAGAAAAGCGATGGAAGCTGGAGAATGTGTATAGACTATACAGATTTAAATAAGGCCTGCCCCAAAGATTGCTATCCCCTGTCGGAGATAGACCAAAAAGTAGAATCACTTCAGGGTTTTCGATGGAAATTTTTTCTAGATGCATATAAGGGTTATCACCAGATACAGATGAGGAAAGAGGATGAAGAAAAAACGACATTCTACACCGATCGGGGAACATTCTGTTATAAAAAGATGCCTTTTGGATTAAAGAATGTGGGGGTAACATATCAACGACTGGTGGATCAGTTATTTCGCAATCAAATTGGATGTAACATCGAAGTCTATGTAGATGACATGGTAATTAAAAGCTTGAAAGAAACTGCGTTGATAACAAACATAGAAGAAACATTGAAAACGTTGGGACAAGCGAATATGAAATTAAACCCAGCAAAGTGTGTGTTTGGCGTGGAAGAAGGTCATTTTCTGGGGTATTACGTAACAAATCAGGGCATCCTTCCCAACCCTGCGAAAGTACAAGACGCACTCGAGACTAATCCCCCGGTTACGTTAAAATAAATGCAAGGTTTAAACGGAAAGCTAACAGCATTGGGACGCTTCATTGCAAAGTCGGCCAGAGAAAACTCTGCCACTCTTTAATACATTGAACGGCGAAGTCAACAAAGATGGATTCAAATGGACAACCACCACCGATGAAGCCTGGCAAAACCTTAAGCAGACATTGGGCAATTTACCTACACTTGCCAGCCATCCCAGGGGAAATCTTGTCTATATACTTATCCGCGTCATATGAAGCAATCTCAGCGGTACTGGTGGTGGAAAGAAACAATACGCAACTCCCAGTATACTTTATTAGTCGAGCACTCCAAGGCCCAGAAGTCAATTACCCGATGCTCGAAAAGCTGGTGCTAGCACTCGTGCATGCTGCCACACGCCATTACTTATCGACCTCAAACAGGTATTAAAGCACAAGCGCTGGCAGACTTCCTCATTGAAATTCCTGACTAGCCATCCCTAAGAACACCAGTTGTTATGAACTCCACCACCAGAGAACACCCGTGTGAGTGGACCATGTTCACCGATGGAGCAGCCGGGAAGGAAGGGTCAGGAGCAGGGTTAATATTGAAAAGCCCTCAAGGCGAGGAAATTACATACGCACTGCGGTTTGACTTTCGAACACCAAATAATGAAGCAGAGTATGAAGCCTTACTGGTGGGACTACGACTGGCAATTAAGAACGGGGCAAAACAAGTAGCAGCTTTGAGTGACTCATTGCTAGTAACAAACCAGATAAACGGTCGATATGAAGCCAGAGATAAGCGAATGCAAAAGTACATGGATGTAGTCCAAAAGTTAACGAGATCTTTCGACAGTTTTTCAATCAAACAACTCTCTCGGTCAGAGAATAGAAGGGCTGACGCTTTAAGTAAACTAGCATCAACGTCATTTGACCACCTAACCAAGAAGGTATTGGTCGAGGTATTTCCTGAAAGCAGTATAGAAGAAAAGCAGATTAACGAGACGACAAAAGATACGACGACCTGGAGCACACCATACATGGAATACCTCCAATAAGGAATGCTACCAGAAGATGAGACGGAAGCACGCAAAATCAGAGTTAAAGCCCCTAGCTTCACAATTATCGAAGGAAACCTTTACAAAAAAGGTACTTAACTCCTTGGATAAAGTGCATAACAAAGGAAGAGGGATGTCGTGTACTAGACGAAATACACTCAGGCCTGGCAGGGACCCACGAGGGGGCTCGAGCGTTAACGGGTAAAGTCCTGCGAATGGGATTCTACTGGCCTGATATCCATTCCGATGCGAAGGAGATGACGCACAAATGTGTGGAATGCCAGACCGTCTCTCCAACCCAGAATCTACCCGCAACTCCTCTGACGAGCATAACAAGCCCCTGGCCGTTCTTCCAGTGGGGAATCGATATCTTTGGGCATTCCTGGAAGCTCCCAGGAAGGTAAAGTTTTTAATCGTTGCGGTTGATTATTTCACTAAGTGGGTAGAGGCTGAGCCGGTAGCCTCCATAACGGGGCGTAGCATCATTAAGTTTATGTGGAAGAGCATACTCACCAGGTTCGGTACCCCACAGATATTGATTAGTGATAACAGACTGCAATTCGCCAAAAACCCATTCCGTGGATGGTACTAATAAAGGAAAATCCGGCAGCAGTTCACATCCGTTGCTCACCCACAGGCTAACGGCCAGCGGAAGTTACCAATCGCACCATTGTGAACGGAATCAAGAAGCGGCTAGGAAAAGCCAAAGGCAACTGGGTGAAGGAGTTGCCAGGCATTCTTTGGTCCTATCGTACGACCACGAGAACCAACACTCAAGAAACACCGTTTAGCTTAGTATACGGAACAGAAGTCATGCTCCCACCGGAACTCGCAATAACCTCTCTGCGGGTTTCTGCCTTTACCCCTGAGAAAACGGAGGAAGATCTCAGGCACAGCCTGGACTTGTTGGAAGAAAGGCGCGAACTTGCCAGCGTCATGCAGGCAAGGTATAGTTTAACGCTGAAAGGTACTACAACAGGCGGGTAAAGGGAAGAGCATTTAAAGTGGGCGACTTAGTGCTACGGAAAAACGAAGTTAGCCATGCCCTGCCAAGAGGGAAGTTGGGACCAACCTCGGAAGGTCCGTACAAGGTAGTGGAAGCGCACCAAAATGGAGCATACATGTTGGAAACCATGGATGGAAATCCAATACCGAGGACGTGGAACATCCAAAACTTGAAGAGTTTCCACTTTTAGAATTAGAAACAATACAACATGAACTACGACAACAACAAGATTCTCTCTTTTGTTTTCCTTCTGACGGATGTAATAGTTTAATATTGCAAGGAACCGAGTTCCGAAATCTCTAAGAATATGGCATTTATGTTTACGCATGTTGTCAAATGATAGATTGGTTGGACTGATCACCCAACCAAAAGTCGATCCATACATATCCATCATCGCAAACTACAACTTAACTAACATTTTATGGCCGAGCACCATCCGTATTAAGTCACAACTTAATAAAAATGGCCGAGCACCATCCATACTAAGTTCTAAACTTTACGAATGGCCGAGCACCATCCGTATTAAGTAACAACTTAATACAAATGGCCGAGCACCATCCATACTAACTTCTAAACTTTACGAATGGCCGAGCACTATCCGTATTAAGTCACAACTTAATACAAATGACCGAGCACCATCCGTACCGTTCTAAACTTTACGAAAGGCCGAGTGTTGAATAATGTTTTTTATGTTTTTATGTGACCATCACTGAAATAAGTTGAAATGTTTCTATTAACAGTTTATTTCATATTGCATAAATTCGAGATCAACCAAACCGGAGAAAATGACGCTATGTACCAAAGAGCAAAAATGTCACCCAGCGACAGAAATCGCGACCCAACAGCTCATGTGTCGCGAAATGAAGAAAATCAAAACAAAAGAAGAAAAAGGCTGGAACAGTGCAGATCGCGACCCGATCTCATCCAGATCGCGACCCGATCTGATGACACACACGTGACGCTTTGCTGACCAAGGATCGCGAGCCTATGGCAACCCGACGAGATCGCGACCCGACCTTCCACCCATCGCGACCCGACCAGGATCACGACCCGATCATCTATACATCGCGACCCGATCCCAGCGACCAACTCCACCGAGTCGGGTAGTGGCCAGCACAAAAGCAGGGAACCACTTGAGATCGCGACCCGATCATCTATACATCGCGCCCCGACCCGGATCGCGACCCGATCTTCTTATAGATCGCGACCCTACCCAGCGACCAACTCCACTGAGACGGGTAGTGGCCAGCACAAAAGCGGGAACCACTCGAGATCGCGACCCGATCCCATAAAGATCGCGACCCGATCTCCGCTGGAACAGAGTATAAATTGAAGCTCTCTCTTGCTGATTTTGAGAGCACAACACACACATTAACCAAGCTCCATACACTCTTACCCACGACCAGAAACCTCAAAATACTCAAATCTCTGCATTTGGCAACGAGGATCAAACCGCAAAACCGCAAGAATCAAAACATCCACCCGACACCAAACTTCAAACCTCCAAACAACCCTTATCCGAAACCAAACTCCAAACCTCTAAACAACCTCTACTCGACACCAAAAATCACCAAAACCTCATCTTACCGTGAAGAACAAGAAATCGACACATCAAGAAAAACGCTATCTTCCGCAACTATCGATAAGTTCTTTTAAAATTATATGTGTCGTTATTGATTTATTTAAACTGTAATAAATCAACTGTACCAAACTTCCAATACACCCGAATTGAACCGTGACAACCAAAACATATGTGGACTGTATTTAACCGAGACATTTAACTTCTAACTTCTAACCTTTTTACTTATTGTAAAAACACGTTATCGTTGATAATGGCGTTTATTACATCTAACTTCTAACTTCTAACTTCTAACCTTTTTATTTATTGTAAAAACACGTTATCGTTGATAATGGCGTTTATTACATCTAACCTCTAACTTCTAACTTTTACTTTATTTACCGCTTTCTGTCTATTTAAATACTGTCTAGTTTAGATTTACCTTTTATTTTATTCCGCATCTCTTATTTATTCCGCATAGTATAGATAAAATACATATCTGTCACACGGTAATAGGCTTAAAAACCTTGTTCGTGGAGATCAGTTATCGTATTTTTCAACAATTGGTATCAGAGCTTGTGTGATTTAATCTGAAATTTTTGTCGAGAACTTTTGTGTAGCGTTTTTATAAACCACCAATAAGTTTCCTTTAAAAATTTCATCTTAATATCACTTGTTCAAAACAAAAAAAAAATTAAAAATTAAAAATCTTAAAATTTTCAAAAAAAAAAAAAAAAAAAAAAAAGGGAAAAACAGGATCAACCCAAAAATGTCTTCCACAACCTACTCAAGAGCTCCATATGTCATCGATCAGGTATGGTCTATGATCTCAGAAATCGGTCTTTCAAAAACACCATTTGAGTCCCACATGACTAAGATTGAGAACAGTTTGAAAGCTGATCTCAAACTATATCATGACACAATAGTCAAATCTGATATCTGCAAATCTGAATTACAAACCTTGCAACTCAGATTTGGAGAATCAACAAGGACTAGAGACAAACTTGAAAGAGACATCGAACGAAAATCTGAAGAATATAATCACGTCTTAGAACAATTAAATGAAGCTCTAAAACAAAAAAAGGACTTGGAAATAAAAAATCAATATGTTTTTCCATCTGAAATAAAAGATACCTTAGAAATAGAAGTCCTTCGGTTAAAACTAAAAATTCAAGATTTAACTGACACAAACACTAGTTTGATTTTGAAATTAGATGATTCTTCTAAACAAATCAGACTTCTTGAATCCGAAAATCAAAGATTTCAAGGAAAACTGGATTCTATCAATCTTGCTAGAAAGCTAAGTGATGATATTTTCATCAAAGCAACATCCTTAGGATCTGGCAAAATCGATACAAATTACAGACCTGGAATAGGAAGAGAATCCTTCGAAATCGAACAAGCCAAACAAGAAACCAGGACTAACAGTGAAAACTCTGAATCAACTCTAACAGATCTATCCACATCTGTTAATGAGGAAAATTCAGACGACGAAACAGTTATCAACTGTAACCCAGATGATACTGATTTCACTGTTTCCAAAAGATCTTTCACTAATAGGTCTTCAACCCACCAAATCCAAATTACCAACCAAAACTCCTTTTACGAGAAAGGCAGTACCTCTAAACCAATTGCTCTTCAAAAGGAACAAGGCAAACCCAAAGTTTTCAAACAAACCCAAAAGAAACCTCTGAAACCAGTCTTTGTGCCACAAAACCATACTTTGAATCCAAAACAAAAACCTTTTCAAAAACCAATTCAAAGTTGCTTTCAAGAGATAAACTTCAATCTCTCAAGGAATTTTCAGAAATCATCATTTCACCAAATTCCATTCCATCATCATAATGTTTTTCAAAATCATCCAAATCACAGATACAAAGAAAGGTTATCAAACGGATCTTCACATATAGGATATCTTTCACAAAATCAAAGACCATTTCAACTGACAGGTTTTCAAAAACAAATCTTAAATTGGGAAAATCTGATAAGGCAAATCAAGCCTCAACCACTTCGTCCAATTAACAGAAACCATAATGATTTCAAATCACCGAAAACCATTAACAAATCAGGACCCACCATGGTTTGGGTACCTAAACTTTCTGTCTAATTGCAGGTACTTTGTACTGGAAAGCCCAAGGATGGCACATGGTATATCGATAGTGGCTGTTCCAAGCATATGACAACAAACCATAGCCTTCTACAAGACTTCAAACCCACACTACCTCCGATGCAGAAACTTCATAATCAAACCAAAATGATGCGGATCCAGTCGAGGGGGAACCACCAAAACCAGAACCCTCCTAAAACACCCCAATCCACCTATCCAAATAATCCCAATGCATCATTTTTGGGAGAACCACCAAAACCAAATTCCTCTTTAAACAATCCCAATCTACCTATCCAAAATGATCCCAGTGCATCATTTATGGGGGAACTCTCGTTACCCCATTCTCACCCCCAAACCAAAATTTTCCAAAAACATTCAAATAACCAAAATTTCCAAAAACATTCAGAAAAACAAATCTTCAAAAATACAATAAAAGACTTGTCATAATAAGCTTTTATAGAATCATGTGATTAACATCTTCTTGACTAAATTTTCAGATACTTATCAGATTAATGTTTTCAGTTATATTGATTCTTAATTAAAGAGAAGGTTCAAATTTCAAACATTTTTGTTATGTACATTCTCCTATTCCCTTTGAATTTATTTCAAATTATAACGATTTTATCTGTAAAGGGACATAAGATCAGGAGATTCAGATGAAAACCAAACCCATGTGAGAAATTGTGCCTCGTCTTCAACTGCTAAGTGGAATTCATTTCTGTGAGCAAAGGTGTTTTCAGTATGACTTATAGGATTTATACTCTTATACCGTGATGCTAGTCTCATTTTTGCTTAGATATCAAAATGACCAGGGACGATACTTTCATTTTCTTATATATTTGACAAACTGTCTATTATATCACCTATCCCTATCCTCAATCAAACCACTTCAAAGAAAAGCTTCATCATCTAGCATAACAAATCTGACAAATGAAGAAACGACAAAGTCATATCCAACAAATGCTGTCAACAAATCACAATTGGTAAACCACATTAGATATCTTTTACACAATGTGTATTCGCACAAATCAAGAAAAGATAAAGAAAAAGAAGATTTACAACAACAATCCATCAAGACAGACACCTCTCAAAACAACGAATTCTCAAAATGCTTTATCAAAAATAGCTGTCAAAACCAAAGATTTACCGGGATACTGTAGCCTTCATAATTGAGTATTCTTAGTTGCAAACGGCACTATGAATATTTCTAAACCCCTCTACATGTATTTACCGACGGAGAGAGAGTGAACATCAATGGCATGAATGAAGAAACCCTCTGAGTAATGCCGAAACCAGTCTTATGTGATTGATTATCTAATATGAAGACCAAGTGACTAAAGTATATAGGTATAAATCCACATTAAGCATAAGTCAACACCTTCAAACTGAGAGATATCACTCATCTTTAGTGATTATACACCCGTTCTGCACCCAGAACAAACAAACACCTCAGTCAAGTGTGAGCTATACCTGTGAGCGTTCATCTGAATCGACCTATTAAGATCACTTGTCGTCTTTATAAATGCTATAAAATCTTAAGGAATATTATGAAAATACATATACAAAAACCTTTTGATAATCGAACTCAAGACTTTGATTCAGAAACAAATATTCTTGACAAACATTTTTCAAAACACAAGTAAAATCTAGTCACACTCTTTCAAAACAGGTGATATGGTTTTATAAATGTCTTATCCAAATTTCAAGAATTTCAATCAAACATTTTTCTCCTCATTTCATTAATGATCACATAGGGGGAAATTGTTGAATAATGTTTTTTATGTTTTTATGTGACCATCACTAAAATAAGTTGAAATGTTTCTATTAACAGTTTATTTCAGATTGCATAAATTCGAGATCAACCAAACCGGAGAAAATGACGCTATGTACCAAAGAGCAAAAATGTCACCCAGCGACAGAAATCGCGACCCAACAGCTCATGTGTCGCGAAATGAAGAAAATCAAAACAAAAGAAGAAAAAGGCTGGAACAGTGCAGATCGCGACCCGATCTCATCCAGATCGCGACCCGATCTGATGACACACACGTGACGCTTTGCTGACCAAGGATCGCGAGCCTATGGCAACCCGACGAGATCGCGACCCGACCTTCCACCCATCGCGACCCGACCAGGATCACGACCCGATCATCTATACATCGCGACCCGATCCCAGCGACCAACTCCACCGAGTCGGGTAGTGGCCAGCACAAAAGCAGGGAACCACTTGAGATCGCGACCCGATCATCTATACATCGCGCCCCGACCCGGATCGCGACCCAATCTTCTTATAGATCGCGACCCTACCCAGCGACCAACTCCACCGAGACGGGTAGTGGCCAGCACAAAAGCGGGAACCACTCGAGATCGCGACCCGATCCCATAAAGATCGCGACCCGATCTCCGCTGGAACAGACTATAAATTGAAGCTCTCTCTTGCTGATTTTGAGAGCACAACACACACATTAACCAAGCTCCATACACTCTTACCCACGACCAGAAACCTCAAAATACTCAAATCTCTGCATTTGGCAACGAGGATCAAACCGCAAAACCGCAAGAATCAAAACATCCACCCGACACCAAACTTCAAACCTCCAAACAACCCTTATCCGAAACCAAACTCCAAACCTCTAAACAACCTCTACTCGACACCAAAAATCACCAAAACCTCATCTTACCGTGAAGAACAAGAAATCGACACATCAAGAAAAACGCTATCTTCCGCAACTATCGATAAGTTCTTTTAAAATTATATGTGTCGTTATTGATTTATTTAAACTGTAATAAATCAACTGTACCAAACTTCCAATACACCCGAATTGAACTGTGACAACCAAAACATATGTGGACTGTATTTAACCGAGACATTTAACTTCTAACTTCTAACCTTTTTACTTATTGTAAAAACACGTTATCGTTGATAATGGCGTTTATTACATCTAACTTCTAACTTCTAACTTCTAACCTTTTTATTTATTGTAAAAACACGTTATCGTTGATAATGGCGTTTATTACATCTAACCTCTAACTTCTAACTTTTACTTTATTTACCGCTTTCTGTCTTTTTAAATACTGTCTAGTTTAGATTTACCTTTTATTTTATTCCGCATCTCTTATTTATTCCGCATAGTATAGATAAAATACATATCTGTCACACGGTAATAGGCTTAAAAACCTTGTTCGTGGAGATCAGTTATCGTATTTTTCAACACCGAGCACCATCCGTATTAAGTCACAACTTAATACAAATGGCCGAGCACCATCCATACTAAGTTCAACACTTTACAAATAATCGAGTACCACCTATACTGAGTTTCAACCTAACAACAATGGCAGTTGCATCACCATGTACAGCATACACAGCCAAACATCATTTAAACTAAAGACAACTTGCAAATCAAACCAACCAAACAAAGCCAAGAAACAAAGTCAAAGGCCTATCCATCAGTTACATAAGCAAAACATCTATTTACAACCATTTCAAACTAACCAAACATAAAAAGAAATTTTCCAAAACATCCAACCAGTTACGACCATATCAAAAAAGCAAATCTAATAACTTACCCATCTGCCTCCACTTTCAGCAATTCCTTCAGATCGTCCACCCCAAGCTGCCCCAAACTCAACAACCCTGCATAATCAAGGGTTGCAAACTCCTCCATGGCATTGTCCACTTCCCTAGCGCAGTCGGAGGCTGAACTCCCCTCTCCAGTATTTGGACCGCCAATCTTCAGCTCCTGGCAGAGACCACACCGACCTGCCTCCTCGCCAGCCACGTAACTTGCCCGGCGAATACGATTAATCCCGTGTACAAACTCAGGAACCAGAAACACTTTCTCCATAATTCTGACAGCACCCACTTCCACCATCCACCTCAGATCATCTCCCATCTTCTCCAAGGCAGCATCCTTGTCTTCCAAAAGGCGGTCCTTCTCGCACAATTCAGCATCAACATTCTCCGAACGCATCATCAAGGCCTCATTATCTTGACTAAGCTTCTCCAATTTTCCCTGAGCACCAGCCAATTGTTCTTCCACTGACACTTTCTCTGCAACCAAGAACACACACTTATGATCAAATTGGCGAGCAGCAGCCTCCAAACGAGCAATTTGGGCCTCCAGCTCCACATTTAATGCACGCAAGTGTGCATTCTCGGCTAGAGCATCACGGGCCTCAAGATTTAAAGATTCTTGGAGAGAGGAAGAAGCTGATAAACGTTCTATCCTCTTTGTTGCAGCCGCCAGATAATACGCAGATTGGACAGAGGCAAACCTCAAAGTGTTAACCAAGTTCTCGTGAGAAAAGTTTTCCATATCTGCTTCAGATGCTCGAGGAAACGCATGGATAGCAAAATCAACGGCATTCTCCTGAGGAAACAGACGAGAACCGTTAACAAGTTTCCACTCTAGGACAAATGACAAAGATAAAAAGTCAGTCCAAACATGGGTGTCTAAAGCCACACCCCCGCTACCACCAGCCCCAAATCCACTTCCCCCGCCCATCTCAAATCCACCCCACCTCCAACATTAAAATCATCACCCCCAGTATCTCCTAAATTACCCGTACCACCGGAATCGGATAAGATTTTTGGGTCAAACGAAAGCTCCTCATCATGACCTCCAGCACTCTCAAACCCTGTCGGAACCTTTTTCTCACCAACATTCGCCTCCTCATCATCTGGAATGGTAATTATACCCAAATCATCCTGTTTCAAGTTACTTAACAGTTGACGACGGCTTACTCTCCTGATCAACCTTGTATCTGGGGGATTTTCCGGGCTCTCCAGAGACCCCCACGCCATTTTCCTTTTGCCCGCCAGCCTAGCGGACCCCCTCAAAATACCCTCCTTACTATCCCGGACTGACACCGAAGATTCTTCACGATCACCCTTCGAAAGCCCCTCCACCTTTGCATCTATCAATGGAACATCACCAAATCCCTCTCCCCCAGCCTTCTCCTCCTCCGAGTCCCGTATCTCCTTGTCCAACGCAGCAACATCTGGATTTCGAAAAGCGAATGGTGCGGCCACCTTGTCAACTAAATCAACTTCACGATACTTCCACTCTCCTTTCCCCCATTCCTTGCCAAGAACGTCCTCGAAACACACTTTACACGGGCTATCTGCAAGGGGAAAAGCAAAATAAAGAGAAATCAAAGACAGATCAACAAAAAAGGAAAAAGGAAGGGAGAAACGGCACATACTCTTCCGCAACACGTAAAACTCTGACATCTTTCCTCGCATGCGCCAAGATGTACTCAAACCCCCACCAGCCAAAATGTACGCAGGAAATTCCTCTGGAACGACTCGAAAGCCGTTTAGGGTTTTCACCACCTGCTGTTGATGGGGATACAATTTGGGGATTTGGTCAGAAGTCGCACCAGTCCAATGATACCTGGTACCAACGCGAGAGGCATTCACCCATAACCACCTATCTTGCCAGTGCTTGGGTGAATACTTGGGTTCTGGGATCAGAGTGTGAACAGTGGTTCTCCTATAAAAGGCGTAGTTTTCCCCGGAAGCAGCGAAGCGTAAGTAATGTTTAAACACGTAAAAATCAGGGACGATACCTAAACTGCGACACAAGAGTTCGAAAGCCACTATCTTGTTAACAGAGTTCGGCGTTAGCTGATGTAAACGAACGTTGTTGCGACGTAAGACTTCATCCATAAAATCAGATGTTGGAAGACGATACCCTACGTCGAAGGTCTTCAAGTAAATGTCGGTCATTCCCTTTGGAGGCAAAGAAAACCCTACATCGGCGTTAGGAACAAGAACCCCATCTTCAGGCTAAAAGCCGTACCGTTCAACCAAAGGACCATAGACATCGTCAGGGATTTCTTGCTGATTGTGGTCTGCCATTTTCAAAAGGGGGAAGAAGAGAGGAGAAAGATGACAATGAAAAGATGAAAGCAAGTAAGACGAATGGAACGTAAAAAAGAAACCAGAAAAACCCTAAAAAGGTAAAGGCAAAGAAAAGCGGGAAATTGGAAAACGCCCCTAATGATGAAAACGGACGGGTCACATCACTCACGTCTACCATAATGTCGCCGATTTTCTTGGAAAGCGAACCGCCGCTTCTCAATCTTGAAAGCCAAAGCTAGACCACGTCATCGCCTTGACTACCAAGGCTGGGGGGACTTGATAGTGTATCATACGGATACATACAACAGTCCGCCAGCATGCCAGCGGCATACCTTGCCAGCACTTAGACGGCCAGCCAGCCGCCAGCTACCATGCGACCCACCTGGCTGAGCGTCGTCTGACTCGACAGTCATAAACAACTGGTTGCCATGTGCGCCAATACCAAAGTGACGCATCACTCTGTAACGATCATCACGTGACCTGTCAAGCCACGAACGGACTAGGTGGTCCACGAGCTACCACCTGGTCAGATGAATAGGCCAATCACAGTTAACAGCAGGCAATCGTCCAATAAGGAAAAGATTCGCTACCAACTGACAGATGGTCCCTACACATGTATAACGGTATATGATGATCACGCCCCTGGTGAGATCATCATCACGAATATTCACTCTCATTCACATTTTATCCCATATCCTCCGATCACCGTATTGAATTAATCGTCGGAGCGCCCTCCCGAGATCGCCTCCCGGAGTGCAACTGACCTCATTTTCGTTGTTGTGAACTCAGGTCCGAGGCTATGTCGTCCAGAAGACTCCATTGAAGGACTAGTTTGCATCAGAGGTTAAAATGGAAAATTAACAATGTAATGGGCTTAAGTGTTAAGCAAACACAGACATAAGTTCAACACATTTCCCATTCCCATTCCCATTCATTTTCATCAGATACCATTTGGAGAGAAAGCTACTTATGGAATTGAGATTTCTGGAGATTAAGTGGATTCAAAGTGGAATCAACGTGTAGTTAAGAGAACTA
This sequence comes from Cichorium intybus, assembly GCA_023525715.1. NCBI lineage: Eukaryota > Viridiplantae > Streptophyta > Magnoliopsida > Asterales > Asteraceae > Cichorium > Cichorium intybus. The sequence goes on along the minus strand of CM042012.1, from coordinate 65,375,506 downwards.
AAGCTAGGATTACGTCATCGAAGCTTTGTAATGTATAAAAACTTATATATAGTCTCAATGATAAATCTAGGGTTTTGTTTCCAAAATCAGATCCAAATTATGATTAGGTTAATGAGTTTGAGTTGATTATTCTACTTTAATCTACTCTCTAAATCATGAATCTAATTTGGATTGATGAACTTGATAGAGTTGTTGGATTAGGTGTCTAAGCCATGACTTATAAGTGTATTTATCTTGTTAATTGAAACAGAAGTCCATTTGGGTTGCCCTCATAGCTGGAGGTTTAGTGTAGAGTTCAGTAGAGTAAAAGGTTGATTTATTAATTGTTTAATAAATCAATAGAATTAATTAAATAGTTTATTAATATATTTAAGTGTTAATATATTAATTAGAAACTATAATAATTAATTAAGATTTAATCTAGAATTAATTGGATTTAATTTAGTGATTAAATTAATTAATTAAAAGTACAGGGACTGGTTTATATTTATTCAATAGTTGAATAACTGGCAAAGAGAAGTCCAGGGGCCAAAAAAAGTGGCGCCGCCCTGGAGGCTTCTCTAGGGTTGGCGAAAACCCTAATTAGGGTTTAGGGATCTGGTCCAAGTGGTCAACAGGCTTGCCCACTTTGGAGGCTCCTTGGGGTTTCAGCTGTAACCCTAAGAGGCTATAAAAGGAACCCTCTGGCACCCTTATTTCCTACGCCATTTTGACCTAAGAATACTCTGCTGGACTCTCTTCTCCATTGCTTTGGGTGTGACTTGCATTTGAGGCAGGATTTGTTTGCTGCTTGCTTCAAGATCAAAAGATCAAAAGGTTGGTTAATTCTTATTTGATCTTTAGAAATTAATGTTTGCCTTAGGTTTTATTTTATAATCTTCATAGAAGAAAACATAGATCTTTCTAGGGTTGCATGTGAACCATAAGAATTGTTTGTTCATTGATTGCTTCAAAACCCTTCATCATACACCTTAGATTGGATGGTAAATATGAATTTTATGATTTACTCTCTTCTTTATGTACGTTTTAATGCTTGAAACTTGTATTGAGTCACCAATGTGTCTACTTATCACCATTGAAATGATTGATTACATCTCAATAGATGGAAATGAGGAATTGGAACCTTCATTGTCTATTTGTTATACTATATCCTTAAAAACTTGTGCTCGAGCTTACGATTGTGATAGTAAAACTAAATTAATTATTCCTGAGTTTCAAAAGAGAATAATTAATTGAAATCATTGTTTGGTTATTATGTGATTTCAATGGATCTTGTAGAGATTATGAGCATTTGATGATGATTTCAATTGAATCCATCATTAAAATGGAATGGAATTGTTTTCAAAGTTATCTTGTACATGTATTTTTGATATAACTAAATGAATCTATAGAAGTGAAACTATATGTTTTTGAAAAATTCAAATGGACTAAACATCCACAAGAGCTCATAATCATCATAAGTATGTCTAAGTACCTCAATTCCCTTATTGATATTGGAATCATGCATAGTGGAATGGAATCATTATTTAGGATTGAATTAGAATCAAGTTAAACACATAAATCATCAATAGAAGGAAGATATTAAGTCTTATTTAAGTATAAAAATGCATTAGTAAAATTTGGTGAAGTTTAAATGCAAATGTAGAAGCATACAATGTTGTACAATGCTTAAAAGATGTTTAAACATAGCTACAAACCTAATTAGTCTAAGTAAATTTCTACTCGCTCCTTATACTAGAGACCAAAAGCTTATTTTTCCTTACTTAACCCGAGTAGATTATCACTCGGTCTGTGTAGAGTGTTACTTTGTCTGAATAGATTTTTACTAGGTTCCTATAAACACCAACTAACCCTAATTTTCAATGTTTAACACACTATAACTACTACCTTATGTGAGACTAACGTTGTGTTTGATTTACGTCTCACCGGGTTCGGTCAGACCGGATGTCTGACTCGGTCCGAGTCTGGGTGTTTGATAAGCTAAAAATCACATCTGACTAAGTCTATAAACGTCTGACCGAGTCAATAACAAAATAATGCGTACTGAGTTAGACCCCTTACTCATTCAGGTCTGAAACTATCAAACACAACCTAACTCTTAGTATGTTAAAAAATGGTTATTTTGCACCTAATAAATGTAGTAATACTAAATTTATCCCCACTCATATTTGATAGGAAGTGATTGAAGGACAACATAGCTTAGAAGGGGGCGATTGATTATAACAAGCTTGAGGTGTTATGGTTAGTTTACAAGGAGTGCATGTCTGTATACATATTTTGTCTATTTGATTCTATATAATAATCCTCTATATTCAATGTGTATTTTATATATATATATATATATATATATATATATATATATATATATATATATATATATATATATATATATATATATATATATATATATATATATATATATATATTTCAATTCATGAAATTTAATTTGGAAGACTTTACTCATTTCATAAACTTTGTAGATTTGAAAATGCTTTGGCATCCTATATGGATATTTACTTAAGGTGTGATTAAGATTATATGACCTATGTACCCTATTTGGACTTTATATATTCCCGTATTGGGTTGAGATGTTCCTTTTAATGGGTTTTGTGGCTATTGCAACTGCAGTAAGATATTCTATTTAAGGGTTAGCCTAAATGCAAGATTGTGATTTTTCAAAAAATAGGTTTGAGATATTCCCCTATAAGGGTGCATTCATGGACTAGCTATCCCCCATGTGTAGTGTGATGGTTCACTAGAACCTGTTATTCAGTGAGCATTAATTGGATATTTATGTGCTTTGAAGTAACTATCTTTGAGCTACGTGTTAACAATCATTGGGAGCTTGGACTGGTGAGATGAACTTGGGATTAGGATATATGCATATTATATATTTATTATTTGTTGATTGAATTATCTCATTTTGAATTATTGAATTGTTAGAATTTTATTGATATTGATTAGCTAACCATTGTCGGCATTTTTTTATTATTTATGAACTTTGAAATTAGACTATGGGTTATTAACTCCTTTGATTTTGAATTTGAGTCTAAGTACCCTAGATATTGGAATAGTTAGTTTTTAGAAACCTTGATGATTTTGAATTTATTTATGGATAGAATGGAAGCCATCATTCCTACTCTTGAAATGGTCAAGCTCGGGTATTCTCACTAGGCTTTCCACGTCTAACTATATTTTAAAATGTGCTCAGATTAAATATGCTAGAGCTAATAAATAAAGAATACAATGATGATATCACTATATTTATACATGTGTTCTATGTGATATCATGATAGTTTGGGATATAATTTGATATAAATTAGGACAAAAGGTACTTAATATGCTTGGAATTTGCATTTTATAGGAAAATGAGTTGCTAAGCAAAAACAAACCAAAAGGAGCGAAAGATGGACTAGAATCTGAGATTTGAAGAACTTGTTTCTAACCGAAGAACACGACATGTTGATGAATACTTAGCAACGCGATGCATTTACCATCACGACGTGACAGTGGATTACGATTGCGAAAAATATGCAAGACGGTTGTACTTCGCGACGCGGTCCAAAGGTCGTTGTGTCGTGTTCACGAGGTGGTTTGAAAAGTCTATAAATATATGAAACCCTTATTTCCAGCAACAACTTCGAAAGCCCTTCTGTTCTAGACGATGTTCAAAGCGACTAAAAACACTTTTGGGGCGTTTTAAAGCTGGAGCAGGGATGTGAAGCGGGATTCATGAAGAACTGAAGTAGTTTCACTAGAAAAATCATTTGATTGACTCTATCCATGTTTCTTGTCTATTACATGACTTCTATCTATTATTTATCTTCATCTATGAGCTAAAAATCCTTAGTTTTCACTTAGATGAGATGAACCCTAATGTGCTTTAATTGATTTCATTGTTTGAATTTTGGAAAGTTATTCAATTTATTGTGCTAAGTTTAATCGGCAATCCACATGTGTTAAAGTTAGTAATTTTTAATAATATATTATTGAGTTCTGTAAGTATGCTCAATGACTTTCGAAGTTTTGAATGTCCATGGTTAAAATTTTCTTTTAGTCAATGCACATTTGTGACAAAAATCTTCAAGCCAATATCGTACATTACGATATGGAGCCATGAATCCTCGAATGTGAGTTTGTTTTAGGGTTGTATAAGTTTCCCCATTTTGTTTCTCAATTACACCCATCCTAAGTATTTGGCCTTGAGATTATCATATGCATTTTTCATTTGTTAAAGAACACGCCCAGGGGCGAAACTAGAAACTTTTTAAAGGGGGGCCGAACTTTCAAACAGGGGCCAAAATAGCTTCTTCTATTTTTTACCGCAGGGGCCAAAAAGCTAATGAACCATGAATGCAAATAACTTATATATATATGCTACTTCTAACGTTGAAAACCGGGGGGGCCATGGCCCCAGCTGGCCCCTCTTATGATCCGCCACCGAACACGCCCTAACTTATTCCATATATCTTTATGTAAGCTTAATATTTTCTAATGACCATATTTGCAGGCCCGTAGACTAAAGTGACCAAAAATCTCTTACTGCAAAAAAACAAACAACCCTCGGCCAACAGGCTGGCGAGATTTGCATCCAGATATACCAAAAACTATATACATACACTAACACGATGTGTGCAATTGAACATTATACTTTTTATATTTACTTTAGGTTGTTATTTATATGTTATCATTTGAAACTTAGGATTTTGTAATTTTTATATTCTCTTTTTTAATAAAGATCGTTTATATATTTGATTTCCTCTTTGGTTCCTGTTCTTCCAAAAGCTAAAATAAAAAGACATGTATTTCTTAGGCCAAAACGCGTGCGATCCATGTCATGTAGGCCCAAATTTTATTGGGTGTTTGTAAATACGCCGCCGTCATATGTATTCAATGTACTTAATTAATATATATATATATATATATATATATATATATATATATGGGCTTCGGGAATATATGGCTGTCATGTATCCAAGCTTACATATAGAATCATCAAAAGTATGTGATTTTGATTCAAATTTATCCAAATTAATCATTGATCTTTCAACTACTATTCTTTCGTAACTCAAATACTTTATTAAACTAATCGAATATTTGTTATTTTGACTCATTGTGCCTAGGAGCAACGTTAATAGTCATGATCAAATATATTGAAAAAAACTAAAGCATGTTATTTTTTAAAACAAAAACTAATAAAATAAAAGTAAAAGAAGCACATACAAATTACTCAATCAATGTTCAATCAAGTTTTTTGCAAATACTTTGAATAGAATTTTTTTTATTGAATGACTAACCTTTATGAGTTGTATTATTAAAAAATATATTATTTCTTCAATTACCCTATAAACTTTGATGAATTTTTGCAATAAAATGATTATATAATTTATCTTTTTTATTCCATAACTTAACTCAAAATTGAAATTGAATCTTTTTGGTTAAAACTATATATTTTTAAAAGATTCTATACCTAAGCTTAGGTACATGACAGCTACAAATTCACTTTTTCATATATATATATATATATATATATATATATATATATATATATATATATATATATATATATATATATATATATATATATATATATATATATATATATATATATATATATATATACGGAAACGCAGTCCTATTTACTCATCTTGAAGATCAAAAAATAACATAATAAAATAAAATACCCAATAATATAAGTGTTCATGTATATGATTACTTTTAATAGATAGGTTATTCATTAATGAATCTCATTGCTCTTTTTCAGAGGGTTTTACTTGAGTTAATTCAACTAATGTTATTATGCTTATTTGTTTAGGTGTTAAGTGCCTTCTCGATTAAACAAGGAAAATCTTAAAAAGGCGTTAACTTAAAACAAAAGGCATGAGTTTTATATAATAAAGATGATATAAATCTACTTTTTACCTAAAACCAAGAATTTATATTAGTTTTAAAACTGAAAATAAAAATAATTATGTTTGATTTCAAACCCATGCCCTTAAGTTCAGAAATATAATATAATAATATATTGTACATTATTAACAATGGGCATGTAAAGTACTAACTATTTGGTTGTATTGTCCATTTACCATTTTATATCATTTTCAATAATTTTCAACAATTTTAATTCATGCGGAAAACATAATGTTTATAAATCTTTCTTGAGTAGCGGTTTTTTGTATTTACTTTGTATTCATTAATGAATAAATCAAATTGTTTGATGATTTCTATTTTTTGGTATTCATTAATGATAAACCATATTTATTGTTATTTTTCTGTTTTACTAGTTAATTATCGATGATTAAGTCAAATTGCTTGCTAATTGCTATTTTCTTGGTACTATCAATAAATAAACCATAATAGTTGTTGTTTTTATGTTTTACCAGTTAATCATTAACGATTAAGTCAAATTGAATGTTAGTTTCTGTTGTGATTGAGTTTTAATCATTAATGTAAGAAACATTTACTAATTTTTCATTTACTTTGTATTAATTAATGAATAAAATAATTTGCTAATTTCTATTTTTCTAGGTATTCATTAATAAAATACCATATTAGTTGTTGCTTTTCTGTTTTACTAGTTACTCATTGATGATTAAGTCAAATTGCTTGTTGATTTCTGTTGTGATTGAGTTTTAATCATTAATGTAAGAAACATTTGTTGATTTTTCATTTACTTTATATTCACTGATAACTAAAAAATCATATTGCTTCTTGATTTCTTTTTTTTTCTTGGTATTCATTAATAAATAAACAATATTAATTGTTATTTTTCTATTTTACTAGGTAATCATTATTACTAAGTCAAATTATCAATCATTAACGAAATCTAATTTTAAGGACAATTGTATTCACTAATGATTATATGTATTATTGATTGATGATTACATGATTTGTCAAGGTTAATGTTATTGAGTATTTTCAATTTATTTTGATTTAGTTAATGTTATTGATATATTTATTTTGTATTTGACAATGTATAGAAAAAATCATGAATATCAAGAATATCAGGATATCAATATCATTTTGGAATATATTGGAATGCTAATGTACAACCAAAAGTGGAGAAGATCATGACTTATTCATTTATAATTATAGAATAATAGTTAATTATAATATTTCACTTTTTTCTCTGTGTTGTGTTGTATTCATGTATAATTATACAAAAATACTTAATTATGATATTGTAATTTTTTTCTTTATTATGTTATTCATTTATAAATAAATGTAAATACTAGTTATTTATGCAATGTGTTTTATTTGTTTACGTTTATAATTGTATTGATTTTTTTTCAATAAATTGTTTTTATTCATTTAGGTTTACAACCGAATTCATTTCTGATTAAAAATATGTTTTATTCATCTATAATTACAAATACTACGATAAACATATAAATTAGAAAAAAAATTGTTTTTATGTTATTTGAGAGAAATTTTATAAAAAATATTTTTATATTCCATTAACAACAAAATAAAAAAAACTAATTAATCGCTTATTTTTAGGTAACTACAATCATTATCGTTAGATTTTAAGAGATTATGATTTAATTATAATATGTAACAATTTAATTTAAATACAAAATTACTAATTTACCATTATAAAATGATTGGATTGGAAGTGTTCTCGTGTTCACAAACTTTTAAGATTACTCAATTGAACCTCTCTCTCTCTCTCTCTCTCTCTCTCTATATATATATATATATATATATATATATATATATATATATATATATATATATATATATATATATATATATATATATATATATATATATATATATATATATATATATGTTGGATTAGGTGTCTAAGTCATGACTAATAATTTGTATTTACCTAATTAATAGAACCAAAGTCCATTTGGGTTGCCCTCATAGCTAGAGGTTTGGCAGAAATTCTAGGGGAGAGAAAGATTGATTTATTATATGATTAATAAATCAATAGAAATAAAATAAATAGTTTATTAATATATTAACGTGATAATATATTAATTAGAAACTATATTAATTAATTAGAAATTAATCTGGAATTAATTGGATTTAATTTGGTGATTAATTTAATTAATTAAAGGTGTAAGGGCTGAATTGTAATTACTCAACAGTTGAGTAAGTGTCAGTTTTAGTAGGCCAGATAATTGGCGATTTTTAGGATATAATTATCCTTAAAATCGATTTGATATATAGAGGATAAATAGGTTTAATTCAAATGATAAAAGGTTTATCTTGATTTGAATTAAAAATGTTTATCTCTAAAGACTTATCTGCAGCTACCTGGAAAACTATAAATAGAGAGTCCAATACCCTAGTTTTCTGTGCCATTTTTGTTCCCAATACTCTCTGGATTTCGTGACCTATCTCCTGCTCCCTGGGTGTGATCTCATTTGAGGCAGGACACTTGTGCTGCTTAGCTTCAGGAAAAATCATAAAGGTTAGTTTTTTCTGATTTATTCTTTTAGTTAATTTTCATATGACCTTTAGGAATTTGTTATATATTCAATTAGAAGAAAACATATATCCTTATAGGTTGCATGTGAACTTAGGGTTTTAGTTCATAGATTTGCATAAAACCTTTCAGTGGTATCACAGCTTTTTTGGTTGTTTTCTTGTTGAATTGCTATAATTGTTTTCCTAAAAATTAGGGTTTAAAGCTTATAAACCATAATTGGCCAAATAAATTTTAGGGTTAGGGTTTTGGAAACCCTAGCCCCTCCCCTCTATGATTTTCGATTTTCTCATTAGGGTTTTAGAAGGCTTTCTATTTTTGGTTATTTTAATTATTTAAATAGATAACCTTAAACTCATTATTTGTTAATTTCAAAAATTAGGGGGTTAAAGATAGCTTTAAATTAATTTGATTAATTTGTGATACCTATCTAGATTTAATTAATTTAATTAATTGTTTAATTAAAGGATAATTAAAGGTTTAATTTAATTTTAAATTTAATAGTTTAAATTTCGAAAAAAAAATTAAAAGATAAAGTAGGAATTTTTTAAAAGTCTAAAATATTTGGATTTAATTAATTTAATTAATTATTTAATTAAAAGATAAAATTAAATCATTTAAAAGGTTTAATTTAATTTTAAATTTAATAGTTTAAATTTTGAAAAAAATTAAAAGATAAACCAGAAATATTTTAAAAGGTTTAAAATACATCTTATATGTATTATAATTAAAAGTTAATATTATATGTATAAGATAATTTATCAGTCAAATCAATAGTAGGCCTCATTCACGAAGCTGGTCTATAAGGAGGGTATAAGGAAACTGCCTATAAAATGGCGGTTGAATGGGTGTCCACTCTCACCCACCGCTCTCTTGATCAGTGGAGGGTCGTTAGTCGAACGGGTTTGATAGGACAACTTAATCTCATTAAAAGTATAATGTTATTAATGAAAGTACTAGAACAGTTTTATAAAATCCCAAATCTAGTTACTTTAGGAAAAATATGAATATATGCTAACCCATGAAATTGCACATTACACTTTATGAAACATTAGTGGAGCATGTGTGGTTTACCGGCACACTAATAGGGGTTCATAAAGAGTGGTAATGGGTTTCTCATGATTTATCATTGTTGATGGAGCGTGTGTGGTTAACCGGCACATCAATTAGAGATGATAAATGAAATTGAGGTTACCGAGCACATTTGCATGGTTATTCACATCTAGTTTGTGATCCTCGGCATCCCAGTCACAAACAGTGGAGCACATCCGAGATTAAACATGTCATTGAACAGTTCAATGAATCTCAACAGATCTAGGAATTTCATAAGATGAAATTGATAAGTGTTTTATCTGCCTTAATGACCATTATGTTGTGATTACGGCATCCCTCTTCACACCATAGTTGGGGTATTTTGGATCCTAGCCTTATTAAATAACATATTAGGTAATTATTTAAAAGGATCAATTAAACTAATAAATTCTTCTTCTTTTAAAGATGTCAAGTGTCAATTCTCCTCCTTCACCCACTTCTGAAAGCCTCAGAAAGCACCTGCCAAATATGGAAAGGCTGACTGGCCTGAACTGTACGGAATGGCTTCGCAGTTGGAGACTGGTTCTCGCTATTACTGGCAAGCTACAACTCATTAAGTATCCAATCTCGGTTCCACCAGAACAAGTCATCATAAAAGGTCTTATTGATGAGCATAACTTCTTAGTTGACGAATCCGAAGAAATTCGTGACCTCATGCTATTGACCATTGACCCCAAGTTCTACAGGGATTTTGAATCCCTGGGGCCATATGAGTTAATGCAATTGGTTGAGGAAAAGTTCCAAAAACCAATTGAAGAGGAATGAGCTAGGATCTTCAAAAGACTTGCAGAGTGCAAGCTAAAAGAAGGAAGTAGCATCGATTCGCATGTTCTTCAGATTGAAGCATACATAGGCGAATTTTACCAACTTGGTTACTCCATGAGTCAGGACATGAGTGTGGACATCTTACTCGCTTCGCTGACTAGTAGGTATGATCTGTTCATCCAGACATATAGAAAGGAAGGCCAGAAAAAGACTTTTATGGAAATGTATCCACTGTTGACTTTATACGAGTCTCTCATGGACAGGCATAGCTCCAATTGGTCAGCTACTTCTGGATTGAGTCCGGTGAAGAGACACAGCAAGAAACGATCCAGATCGTCTGGACATGTCTTAAACTGGGAATCCATAGGACCGATTACAGTCACGGAAAGATTGGAAGACGCTCCAAGGTCAGAATCTTTTTTGAAAGCTCAGGTACATCTAAAAACCTCAAAACTCCTGATCCATAATTCCCTTATGCATGATGTGATAGTCACATTTTGGTTCGTATACAGGGAATCAGAAGGGTGCGGGACTTTGGCGCATTGGAGCACATTTGGATTGGATCTCCAGCTCATGCAGTTTTGAAGTTTAGTTAGATATTACAATCATGTTATTAGCTTATTAGACACACTCGACATTGTTTATCATACAGTACATTGTTCAAGGATATTTTTCGGTTTTATAAAATGTTAAATTTTCCTTTAATACATGTTTATTTAATTTATCCTTGAAATGTTGTATGAGTGTGTTAATTGCATGAATGGTAATAACTTGAATGATGATGCATCCAAAGTGCTTGGATTCATGACTTGTGTTTTCTATGATTGTTAAAAGAAATTTTATAAGGATCAATTCAACCAAAGGTCCAGTTGGACAGGACTTTGGAATCATTTGACTTAGAGTCACATGATGAATTAAGTTCTTAATAAAAACATGTGTGGCAATAAATGAATCACCCAAAGATCCAGTTGGACAGTACTTTGGAATCATTTAACTTAGATTCACATGATGATTAAGTTCTTTATAAAGCACATGTGGCAAGAAATGAATCACCCAAAGATCTAGAGGATAGGATTTTGGAATCAGTTGACTTAGAGTCAAGTGATGATTGCAAGTCTTGAACAAAATTAACAAAGTCATAAATTTACATAGAAATGTAAAAGACGTCAAGATCATGAGCAACGGACACATCAATTGATATGTATTGCTCGAATCTTTAAATAGAACACAATTATTTATACTTCACGATATTTGTCAATCAGTATGACGAATATGGCTTCGCTTATCAGAATAAGCGATTGAATTGAAACCTTGAACAGTTCAAGGACTTCAAAGGAAGTGTGAGATCGACAGAACCTGAGTGACATCATAGACTGAAAAATGTTTCACAGTTTATTCTCTTCCAAGAACATTAATGGTTATAATGTGTCTTAAGGAAGATAATGGAGCCTTAATCGGAAAAGTTCGATCCTCGATGCATGAGATACATCGTCAATTAGTTTCCGATGAATTGAAAAACCAGTCAGACCATATAAACCATATTCCGACCACATCCTAGACTAAGTAGCTCTTGTAGACACTGTCTGAAATGTAAAGTTGGGGTTATCCCACTTGTACATAGAAAGTCCAGGGTCTTGTAGTGTTCATCCGAACCTCATGACTAGCCAGAACATGATCAGCAATGTCGTTTCATTGGCTATCCTGCTGCAACTGTAAAAGAAGAGCTCTTTTAGAAAGAACTCATGTTCTAAGGAAACAGTGGGAGTCGGGACAGTCCTGAATGAGTTCAGGATTAGCCAAGTGAAAGAACCTTTAGTCATCACTAGGCTTGGAGCAGAAATCAGATTTCTGTTTTACAACTGACATAATCTCCTCTTGATAAGTAGTATTGATCACCATCATAAGTAGTTACGATCGGGGTGACATACCGATTGGTTGTAAAATGCTATAGATGGTACGGATTTAGAATCCGACTACTTGGAAGCATTGGTGAGCCCGGTTGCTGCCAAACAAGAGAACCTTAGGGCGAGACACAGTCTATGTGAGAATTTGATTGATTTTACACCTGGTCTAAAAACCAGTAGGAGTAACTGAATCATCAAAGGAAAGCAACATGGACAGATATATACCTTCAGAACATCTAGTTGAGTGAGACGATACTTAGAGTCAAGTAATTGAATTCGGGAGAAGCACTCTCAATAGAAGATGAAATCCGAAGGGATACCGCATGGCACATTGTGAATCGTTAGTGGAGCGCGTGTGGATCACCGGTACACTAATAGGGACTCACAAAGAGTGTCCTGGTACAAAGTTACATGAGCCCGAGATTAACCCATGGGCATCTCGCAAGAAAGGATATTCAGATTCTCAAAAATATGCCAAAGGATTGGATTTTGAGAAAGGGCTGAAAGAGTTCCATTAAGATGTCAGAAAGGTTTGGATTCTCAAAATGTGCCAAAAAGTTCTGGATTTTGTGAATAGTCCATTATCGTGTCAAAGCCAGTGGGAGTGTCGCTGTTATCTATTATCTCCACATGTGGGTTACATATTGTTTCTAGGAAACGTCTCTTTTCATTACAAAGTGTGATGAATTGGTGTTAAGAGAAGGATCGCTATGAAAGACTTAATAGAGATACGACATACTCAGGTGGTTGTAAACGTCTATGAGATAGATCGAAACTCTGCCAAGATGATCTTGATGAGATTCAAGATGCATAGCCCCAGGAAAGGGTTTTCCTATCATTGCAAAGTGTGATGACTTGGCATGAAAGAAATAAATAAGGTGTAACATACTCACGTAATTCACAGTCATTTATTGGATAAATGAAATCGTCAGCATAGACCTAGCCATTGTAAGCATAATCTTGATAAGATTCAAGATGCATGAAAAGAGTCTCCGAAGAGAAATAGTTTTTCGAAAATCATGACACAAGGATTATAAATAATCTTTGGATTCTGAAAGGGTTTGGAATAAGATTAGATCGGGTTCCACAAGTTTCTTAGATCGATCAAAATGCCATGAACATATCCTGATGACTTGATGCTTAGGGCATAGTAAGTTGGATTCAGGACATTGTCTGGCTAGGAATACTGGATGGTTTGTTTTCATTGGGAAATGATTGGGGTGAAAGTAATATTAATAATTTGAAAGATTTTTTCAAAGTGGTAATTATTAACGTCAGGACATGATGTTAAAGGACTTCATGGTTAAAGAATCTCGTTGGTATTCTGATGGAGCGCGTGTGGTTCACCGGCACATCATAGCACCTCGAAACAGTCTTATGGTGTAGTCAAGTAGACTAAAGACCCCTAGAACCATAGGAAGTCACAGTACACATTACCAGAATGGAGTTAGGAGAGAAAAAGACAGGATAACGTATTGAGATGTCATCGAAAGAACATCCGACTGGATCTTCTGCAATAAAGTGCATCAGTATAAGATACTTTGGACACATAGAAAGAGTGAAAGGTTCATAAAGACATAGCAATAAAATTAGAATTGAAAGTTTAAAAGAAATCTTGAAACCGATAATAGTTTATGACAAGATCTGACTTGGTGATTACCTCATGGAGACTTGGTAACTGCCAATGAGATCTTTATGTTTCGCTTTCGCATGTTTTACTTCCCGAATAATTTAATCATTCAGAAAGGTCCACAGTCGCTCATACTTTGGGAAGTGAGTATTGAATCAAGACTGTCATGAATTGGTTTGTATACTGTCTAAGGAGTTAGACATAGCAATAGGATTGCTACAACATTCATGAGTACTTAGAAATAGAGATTTGAGTATTGGATAAACCCACGCTCAATAGATTGCTTCATGGATTATATCACAAGCAATGTTGAGACGATAATATATTATGGTCTTGAAGTGGAGAGATATGAGTTATAATTTACAAGGCAGTTGTTCATTGATAATACGAAAACGCATCGGTAACTCGATGTTATAAAACGTGTTGTTGTGAATGATTTGACTGGTAAAAGATATAAGCATATGAGTCGAAGCTTATTCGTTCCTTGACCCTGATGGGAAACAGATATCTCTAGGCTTCTTGATGATTTTGAAGTTGACTAAAGTGCTGGCCAGCCAGGACTGAATTGATGTGTTCAATTATAAGTCCTAAAGTCATAAGCAGAATCGGAAATCGGGAAACAGAGTACCGGACATAGATTGATCTCAATCCCTGTCTCATGTCCGGAAATATCTTGTTGAACGAAGGATCATATGATCACTTATCTATGGACAGAACTGACTGGGTCAGAGTTCGGCAGCAGTTTCTAGGAAGCTACAGTTTGCTAATTAATTAGAGGTAAATTGGTAATTATAGTCATAGACTTATCCAAGTGGGAGACTGTTGGATTAGGTGTCTAAGCCATGACAAATAATTTGTACTTACCTAATTAATAGAAGCAAAGTCCATTTGGGTTGCCCTCATAGCTAGAGGTTTGGCAGAAATTCCAGGAGATAGAAAGATTGATTTATTATATGATTAATAAATCAATAGAAATAAAATAAATAGTTTATTAATATATTAAAGTGATAATATATTAATTAGAAACTATATTAATTAATTAGAAATTAATCTGGAATTAATTGGATTTAATTTGGTGATTAATTTAATTAATTAAATGTGCAATGGCTGAATTGTAATTACTCAATAGTTGAGTAAGTGACAGTTTTAGCAGGCTAGGTAATTGGTGATTTATAAGATATAATTATCCTTAAAATCGATTTGATATATAGAGGATAAATAGGTTTAATTCAAATGATAAAAGGTTTATCTTGATTTGAATTAAAAAGGTTTATCTCTAAAGGCTTATCTGCAACTACCTAGAAAACTATAAATAGGGAGTCCCATACCCTAGTTTTCTGCGCCATTTTTGTTCCCAATACTCTCTGTATTTTGTGACCTATCTCCTGCTCCCTGGGTGTGATCTCATTTGAGGCAGGACACTTGTGCTGCTCAGCTTCAGGAAAAATCCTAAAGGTTAGTTTTTTCTAATTTATTCTTTTAGTAAATTTTCATATTACCTTTAGGAATTTGTTATATGTTCAATTAGAAGAAAACATAGATCCTTATAGGTTGCATGTCAACTTAGGGTTTTAGTTCATAGATTTGCATAAAACCTTTCAATATATATATATATATATATATATATATATATATATATATATATATATATATATATATATATATATATATATATATATATATATATATATATATATATATATATATATATATATATATATATATATATATATATATATATATATATATATATATATATATATATATATACGGAGAGGATCAACATAGAACCCCCTTTTATCCATAGAACCATAGAACCCCATTTTAAGCCATTGGATCTTTAAATCAATGGATAAGATTATTTGATTTAAATAAAATTATTTTTATTTTTAAAATAAAGCTAGAGGGGTAAATAAGAATTTTTACAATTATTTTTATTTAGGAAAGGATTGAAATCATCAACTTCCTTTCCTATTTTTAAGGCATTCCAAATTGAAAATCAACATACACAGATCATGAAATCGGTCCATCTCTGCTTCTCTTCACGGCAAAAAATCTGACCATAGTCTGCCATGACGATTACGACCTGAAGAAAAGAAGAATGAATGTGAATGACGATGGAATCATGTTGCTTCAAAGGCCGGCCGATGCCGACCTGAGGTGGCGGTGGTGTTCGATTTCAGTTATAGAGAAAATGATGATGATGATGGTGGTGTTCGATTGCAATAGAAGAGAGGAGGAGAAGGCATGCGATTGCAGCAGAAAGGAGAAAAATGAAGCTGGTGATTTGTTTTGATTGTAACATTAGAGAGAACAAGACTAATTTCTTAGTTTTTGTATACATGTTCATCAATAAACATATGTGTATGTTTAGAAATGAACATATACGTGTAATTTAGGAAACTTATATAATTTTGGGATTTGATTTATATAAATTAGGTAAGTTTTGGATATTTCTGGATAGATATTAATTAAGCTTCCTCAATGTTCATTTCTGAACATGTGTATGTTCTTCTATTTCATCAATATTATGAATGTTCATTTCTGAACATGTTCATCAATGAACATATGTATATGTTCAGAAATGCACATATACGTGTAATTTAGGAAACTTCTATAATTTTGGGATTTCATTTATATAAATTAGGTAAGTTTTGGATATTTTGAATAGATATTAATTAGGCTTTATGAATGTTCATTTCTGAACATCTGTGTATGTTAATATATTTCATCAATGTTACGCATGTTCATTTCTGAACATGTTATGAATGTTCATCTCGGAACAATATTCATCAATATTTGTCAATGTTCATTTTTGAACATGTGTGTATGTTCATATTTCATTAATGTTTGTCAATGTTCATTTCCGAACATATGTGTATGTTTGTATATTTATCAATATTCGTCAATGTTCATTTATGAACATGTGTGTATGTTCGTATTTTTCGTAGATATTCATTATTTATGAACATTAGTTGGTTACGAATATTAATTGTGATAGATGTAATTTGAACATTATTTGATTATGAATGTTCATTTCTGAATATAAAATGATTATTAATGTTGATGTTTATTTATGAACATAATTTCTATAAATTAGGAATATAATTAATGAATTATTATTTACTTTTTCAAATAAATATTATTTTACCATCATACACTTATCACCCTATTTTGATCTAACGGTCAAGAAGATGGTTCTATAGTTCTATGCATAATTTTGGTTCTATGTTGATCCCATCCCTATATATATATATATATATATATATATATATATATATATATATATATATATATATATATATATATATATATATATATATATATATATATATATATATATATATATATATATACGTATGTATATATATGTATGTGTGTGTGTGTATATATATATATATATATATATATATATATATATATATATATATATATATATATATATATATCGAGAGAGAGAGAGAGAGAGAAAGAGAGAGAGAAAGGTGGTTTTCACCGTGGCAAAGAGCTTCTGTGGTGAAATCAACGAGCACATAAACAATCAGATGTTAGTTTCTGATAGGACCTAGGTTTGATCTAACATTATACCAAGACCTACTACATTACTACACTACATATTAACATTTTTGGTTACTTCATAACATGAAATACAAGAAACAATACATTCATATTCAACAAACTCTAGTGATAACGGGCCAAAAACAATAATAAATTATACAAAAAAACCATAGGAGTAAATGAAAATTAACCTGAATTAAGTGTTAAGTATGTGGAGCCTAATCCGAACCGAGGAGTCACTACGACCGAATACGATCAGTGGTCCAAAGCAACCAAACCGAGGCGAGGAATGTCAGTACGGTGAGAATCGTGCTTCGTCCAAATCATTTTCTTCGTCCAAGATTATGAGCTCCGTTTTGGATGGTCATGAGATGTGAAGAGAAGATTGATCAGTTGTAAAGAATGTCTCACGAGTTAGGGATGTTCCCCATTGTCTTACTCTTCTTTAAGATCGTCCGCAAGAAGGCGTCATCCGAACCGAGGCTTTGCTGTAGATCCTTCTTATGGATCAGATTGAGAGAGTCGAGATGTCGGTAAAAGGGAGAAGCTACTTCAAAAGCGAAGTGTCCCCCTTTGGCACAAGTACAAAGGATAACAAGTGTCAGAAAATTGGTCTGCCATAGCACGTTCTAGAGAACTGTTGATATCAATAGTTGGTCTGCCACAGAATGTTCCTTGTCCTGTCCTATCAGCTAGCCTAGGGCAGAAAGTCAAAGGCTAGAAGATTTGCCATCATTAATCTCGATTCTGTACCCGACTATATATCTCTTGTAACCAAGAGTGTTTGAGTGTGTGCAATTATTAGAGTGCAGAGATTATACTTGTAAATTTTGTATTACATTCTTATAATAAAATCTCTCTAGTTCCACAGTGGACGTAGCTTGATTTCACGATCGAGTGAACCACTTAATTCTCCGTGTTGATCTTTTGTTTGTTCTTGTATTTCTTGCTGCAACGATTTCTTTTGGTCGAGTGCTTACTGTTGAGTGTTCGTTTGGTTGTATCTTGATCTTGAGAGGTTGGAAGTTTTCAAACTCGCTTGTTGCTTCCCCAACATTAAGAAGATAGGGTATGCGATTCTAGGTTAGCCAAGCACGATTGCATCTATCAAATCCAAATCCACGTTTCCGTCTTCTCAGACTACTAGTCTCTTTTTTCTCTAGTTTACATGGTGGTGGGGTGTGTGTGTTGATTTAGCGGCTAATATAGAGAGATAAGGATAAATAGGACGGTGGTTAGTTGGAATGGTGTATATGGTGATAACAAGAGGGTGACGATGGTAAGGTCTGTTTGCAAGGATGATGATGATGGTAAGGTTTGATGGTCGAAGAAGGCAATTTATCCATAAAAATTATGATATCAACATATCATTTATGAATGATCACATTTAAAATGGTGTAATAAAAGTAATTTTGTGCAAAATAATTAGCATAATACATGTAAATTTACTACCAAATGTAAATTGTTGTCGTTATTCATCATTTTGCTTCAGTGCTTCAGATAAAAATGTCTATGAATAACTTTCATGGCAAATGTAAAAAAGTAAAAAGCAAGTTTAAATATCTAGGATTTTCCACAAGCAAGTACCTTAGACAATGGTCAGCTTTTCGCAGCACACCAGAGTTTTTTGCAAGCCTATTAACTTTTTTGCAGGTCTTCTCATTGATTTTGACATTGTTTTGGGCAGCATAAAGTTTTTCGCATGTGACCATGGATTTTCGTAGATCACACTTGCAAAAATCGTGACTATTTTGGTCAACTATGCTTTTTGCCTATTTTTTAGAAACCACATTTACTAAATAGCCTAATTCGTTATTTTTTCAATAAAAAATAACAACACCCTTATATTTATAGATACATGGAGTATGTTTATAGATGCATGGAGGCTTTGCTTTCCTTTCCGGTAAGCTCTTAATGACATATAAAAATCAAGTTATTGGGAAAATGAAACCGGAAAATGCCAACGAACAATAAAATAGAAATAGTGTGATGAGGCCTGTGTGTGACACGGTTTCGGTCTGTGTGTGACACGGTTTCCTTAAAACAAATTCGTACGGTATGAATGTTTGTTTCCCAGGATACAACAACGTAAAGCGATTCTTCTAGATCGTCCGAACCGTCACTAGGTCGGATTCTATCTTGGTTCTAAAATGAGAACGAAGTGTATGCAGAAGCTGAGAAGAAAAGAGATTGCGCACTCTCGCACACAAGTTCAATTAACCCAACCATTTGGTTCGCGTTTTAGACGTGTGAACTATCAAAACGAAGAAAACACGGAGGAAAACACAAACATATAACAATTTGTTTATTTAAATTGTTTTATAAAACCATAAATTGTATTCAAAAATGGAAAAACTCATTTTATAAAATCGGTTAAAACCAATTTTCCAACAAATCTTTAGCCGATTTGTGACATAACATATATAATTTATAAAGTCTATCTTCCAATCGTCTTAATAAGGGTATAAATGATTGACGTTGAAAATCTTACATTTTTAAATATCTATTCCCCTTATTCGTATGGAATTTAGCATGATATTGTCAAAGAATAATTGATTTTCAATATTAAAAATTTTAAATCCTTTTCGTTCCACTTGCTTACAAAATTAATTAAAAAACAATACCTAATAATGGAATACCAATATTATTTAAATTGTCATCTGTTTAAAAATAATATTGTATTCTCGCTTGAATGGACATAGATAATTGATTAAAAAATAAAAAATATGATATTTATATACAAAATTAGAGATATCATCCATACGATGTTGTGAAAATTTGTGTATGTGTGATATGCAAGCCACTAATTGCAATAGAGTTGGACTTAATTATACAGAAAAATACGTTTTTGGCTTGTGAAAACAAATTTGCAAAAAAAACTTATATATTTTACAACTCTATATGTATGAAACGAATATGTAAAAAAATATATAAAAGGAATTGCTAAAAAAACAAACTTGTAAAGGTTAATGTTTTAATTTGGCATATAGGTATGGCTTTGTAAATGGTGGAGTTTTCGAATGATAGAGATTCTTAGCAGTAGGAGTTTGGTATATTTGGAGTCTTTTCAATGTCTTCTTTATGGTTTCCCATGGATGGTTCATTACTAACTTCGGTCGTAGTGGCCATCCGGTGGAATTGTTCTTGTTGAGGTTAATGTTTTAATTTGGCATATAGGTATGGATGGGCTTCCTACTAGAATTAATTTGGAGAAGAGATGAATTAATTTAGATTCTTTGAGGTGTCTGTGTTGTGATCAAGCATTGAAGATGGTCTCTCATGTCTTCTTTTCCTGTGAGATTCCTTAGGTTCTATGGCGGCGATGTTCGTGTGGATTGACTCGTAGCATCTCACCATTATTAGACGTCTGATTTTATCATTCGGTGTGTATGACTGTGTTATGGGTGCTTTGGAGTTCTTGGAATGCATTCGCTTTACATTCAAAGAAGTACCGGATTGATACGTTGGTTGACAATATTATTATTATGTATTTGTTTAATTTTTTTTCTTTTTTTGTTATAAGAACACTAAGACTTCTAGGAATTGGACGTCTTGGATTCAAAATTCTATGGAGTCTTAACGATTTTTCTTTTGTACCTTGCTAGCTCCTAGCTAGCTTTTTCTTTTATAAAGTTGTTGTAAAAAAAAAAAAAAATTTGTAGTTCATCCTCTTTTTGCTCATTTTCGGTTCTTCGACGTACACTTGTCATATGTTGTAATTCGTAAATTTTGCTTAGCCCCTTGCCTTTATCAGGTCCTGAAGTACACATCACCAAAATACCTTTGCACACACCCTATTTACAACATGTGTGCAAAACTTCAAATCCAACAATGTGAACTTATGTTTGCAACTCTTTGAAAAAAACAATGCAGTAATAAGATAAGAAAATGTGATTATATATGGATGCCTAGTTATGTGCCCAACAAATACTTCAATTATGGAATGTTGATATTAGAAGGGTTACATGAAAAACCGTTTGAATAGTTGAAGAAATATATGTATAATTCTCTTTATTGTGTTTATTATCAAGATAGCTTGCATTAAAAATGTGGCCCTCCAAAGGAATGGAATCGTTTTCTTAAATGGCATTTTAAAACTAGATTACGCTTATATTTATGAAATATTAGCTTAATCAAATACCATATTTAATTTATGTGGATATTTATTAATATAATGTTCGTTGTTACATCGATCAAATATCATAACTTTATATCATGTATGAAGTCAGTACCAAATGGTTACTGACGAGGTTATGCAACTTTTGATGAAGAAAGTACACGAAAAGTTTAGCTTTACCTTTAGCTGATGACTTGGCCTTGAGTTATAATGGATAAGCAAAACGAAACTCAAGATATATTCTCAGTCTTATTCAGCTATAAAGTACCTTTTGAACATGGAACGATAACGGTTAGTATCGGCAAAACATTTACAATATGTGACCAAAACTAAGTCAACTGAGACTAGAATTTAAAATTTTAATTTCACCCAAAAAGATAAAATAATATGATACAAACAATTACGGACTAAAATACCCTAAATTCACAAACCCTATATTTTTACAATCATCTTTAAAATCATTCTGATTATCTAGACTTTCTCATGTTGTATCATATCAATAATTTTTTATATGGAAACCCGTTGCTCCTTTTTCTCCTTCAATACGTAATAGGATAAGCTTTTAAAATGACTGATTAATGTGAAAAAAAAAATAGAAAAAAAATGCTTCAGAAGAATTTCGTTTACGTCCTTACAAACCTCTATAATTATGTATATATCTTTATAAAATTTAAAATTACGTATATATTCTTACAAACCCTAAAAAATCACATATATACCCAAAAAATTAATTTAATGATAATTAATCTTTATAAAAAATAAAGAACAATTTTTAAATTAGATTATACCAAAGTTACTAAAATAACCCTATGGAATCATTCCATAATCGACAACTCCTTCACGCTTAAACAACTGACCACGACATGTTTGGCTATGATCTCATATTTTATATTGAATGATAAGAAATTGTAACGACTGATATGCTTAAAATTTTGGGACAATGGTAGTATGATAATGTCACAATTTAATTAGTTTTTTAAACTATAAAAATAGAATTAAAATTAGTTTTTTAAATTTTAAAATGATTAACTATTATTAAATTAACATTTTGGGTATATATGTGATTTTTTAGGGTTTGTAAGGATATATATGTAATTTCAAATTTTATAAGGATATATAAGTAATTATAGAGGTTTGTAAGGATGTAAACGATATTCTCTCCTAAAATAAAAGCTTCAAAGTTACAAACTTTAAACTTTAAAAATAAAAAACTTCCTAAACCAACAAAAAATGCCCTAATTTCATCATTCCCTGAAATGTTCTAGCATTGTCTTCCTTGTCTCTAAGCTTTCATCAATAACATCTAATAGTGTCACTAAGTCGACAAGGATCTCCATATCATTGCTTTTACATTGAATGATGTGACATTATGCAACGAACATCGTGACAAAGGGTGGGAAGCCACGTAACTACTACAACATTGTTTCATTCTCTTGCAACCATACTAAGATTGCAGAAAACATAGCCAAAACACTTTTCCTATTCTCATTGTCTTTCTACGTGTCATGCTTGATTTCTAAAATCATGTAGTCTTTATGTTGGAACATTCGTGCCATAATTTCTGAAATTAAGTGGTCTGAAAACTTTAAAGGCGGTTATTTAACTTTGGTTTGATTGATTGTAAATAGAAGTTAAGCATAGTTTCTTGGTACTTTATTGCAATGACGCTGATAATACCCCTTGGAGATGAAAAGACCCTCCGAAAACTTCTTGGTTAAGGAGAGGATATAAACATATCTTAGGTAGGGGAGAAGGGTCACGATTAAGAAATAAGGTCATTAATAAAACTTAGTATGTATTAAAATTCTATAAAACTATTCATAAATCATTGTACATTTCTTGAATTTTGACATCTCGTATTTATCATATTGGTGGACCTTCAATAATAGCAACCTAAACATGACCCACAAAGAGTACAACACACATAGTGCATTGTATTCTATGGTCGAGATTGAAAAAATAAAGAAAGAAATCCATAACTTACCGTTCAAAAACTTTGTATTTTTGCAAATCAAAAAACTTGGACGAAACTATTGTAAGGTTTCCATGGCTTTCTGCTAGTGCAGCCACTAGATGGCGTGGTGTCGAATTACTACTCAAATCAGATGGCATTGGCCGAAAGGACCAAACCCACAATTTTTTAAAACTAAAAGAACCAAACGCGTAGAAGACTTATAGTTGTACTTACTGTGTGAGTTTCTCAAAGCATAATGATCATTGGCATAATTTTGTTATTTATAAGAAAATAAACAAAATTTGCCATGAAATATTCTCTTTTTCTTTTTATAAAAGTAGACTATAATATTGTTATATTTTTCATATGTATTTTTATGAATTGAAACAAGAAAATAAAAAGATTTATAAAATCTTATTTTATCCAAAATAAAATAGCTTATTTATAAAATCGTAAAAATACTAAAAGCTAACTATAAATAAAAATATTTAATAAAATATCGAGTTGTTTTGTATTTATAATGAACCAAGAAAAAAATACTTGAAATATGTATGTAAATGAAAAAGACAATACTTTTTAGTTAAAATTTGAGTTGTTACATATTATCAATAAAAATAGGGTAAAATATATATTTAATGTCGGTATTATATTTATGTGATAAGTTTAAAATAGGTTAAAGAACACGATTCCTCACAATAAAATACATTAATTTCTTGAATATCTATGTCTAATACCTTATTATAACTAGTTACGGGTCCATAGAAAAATATTTCGATAAATGGACTTGGAAACTTTAGGTATTTAAGTAGATAAGTGTGACCCGTAGCAAATTGATAATACTCATCGGTCATCACTAGCCATGAGGAAAATGACCTGTGGGACCGGATCGAACCGACCTCAACCAGAACCAACTCTGGACCGGATCAGATTTTGTATAATGTTAATGGTTCTCGGTTTCAATATTTACATTGATTTGGTTCTTAGTTCCAAAGGTACTGGTTCCCATTGAAAAAGCCGAATCGAACCAAACTGCGATACGAAAAGCCCACATTTTTTCCTTGGTTTCGTTAAAAGAAGAAGATTGATGCTTAATTTTATGTTGATTGTTTTTTGATAAATGATTGAAATGAATTTGTGATATTGTTTCTTTTGGTATTTTGGTTTTCATATATAAAATGTTAGTATATGTTCTTTCGAATTTCATTTGAAGTTACTATTTATTTGGTAAATTTGTATTTGTTTCTTTTGAAATCTAATATAAGTAAATTAGAACACATGTGTAAGTGAGCTGGAAAATGACTTAATGGGACTCAAAAATGACTTAATAGGGTTTGTAAAATGACTTATTGAGCTCGAAACTGACTTAATTGGCTTGAAAGTTACTTGATAGGCCGGAAAACAACTTATAAAACTGTATAATGACTTAATATGTTGTAAAAACGACTTAATGGCCTAAACCCGGTTTTGGAACCGAAAACTGGCATCTCTAACTATCATTTATGTGCAATCAAAATTAAAAACATGATAATTTAGACAACAAACCGTCTTATTTATAATTGGCTAGATCTAATAGGAACTCAGTTCATTCCTATAATCAAAGTCCAATATATTGAAAGTTGAAGACAAGTTATAAGGGCTTAGATGCTCAATGTTGTATATGCATTGTCATTAATTTTCTTCAATACATGAAAATGTGTACCTGCCCTCGATTTAAGTTTACTAAACCATTCAATCGAGAAGCTCTCTTTTTTATGGTGAATCCACATACGATCACCTTCTTAAATTGATCACCCACTACCATTACCTAATATTGTTATGTTAGATTCTAAGAAAATTCAAAGCCCAATTCTTCTTATGTTAAGGAATCGTTTAGAGCATCAAGATCGTCTTGATAGAGGCGTCGAAATGTGTTGCATCTATGAACTTAAACTTGTAAATGGGTATCAATCTCCATGTCCCCCATTAGATTCATTATCAACTATATATATATATATATATATACATGGTACATGATAAGATGATAAGATACAAAATACCAACTAAACAACCGAACAATACGTATGGATAAGTACAAGCTAATGCTACGCTAACAGCCCCCCGCAGGTTGAACGGGGAAAGAGTCTCGAACGTTCAAACTGGACCGGAAATCGAGGAACAAGGATGATGGAAGGCTCTTTGTGAAAATGTCTGCATATTGCGAAGATGACGGAACATGAAGGACACGAACATGGCCGGTGGCAACTTTGTCTCGAACGAAATGAAGATCAATCTCTATATGCTTTGTACGTTGATGATGAACCGGATTGGACGACATGTAGACAGCACTAACATTATCGCAGTACACAATAGTAGCTTTAGCAGGCATGTAGTGAAGCTCAATGAGTAAGTTACGAATCCAACATGTTTCCGCAACAGCATTCGCAATGCCCCGGTATTCAGCTTCGGCACTCGACCGTGATATCGTGTTCTGGCGTTTAGAGGACCAGGAGAGGAGATTGTGACCAAGAAAGACACAATAGCCAGACGTAGAACGTCGTGTGACGGGACACCCAACCCAGTCAGCATCAGAATAAGCAGTCAGACGCCGACTGGGAGAGGTATACAGTTGAAGACCATGTGAAAGTGTGCCTCGTATGTAGCGCAAAATGCGTTTGAGAGCAGTGAAATGAGGTTCACGTGGGTCGTGCATGTATAGACATATCTGTTGTACGGCGTAGGTTATATCCGGGCGAGTAAACGTGAGATACTGCAAGGCACCGGCTAGGCTGCGATATAACGTGGGATCATCAACAGGAGGACCGGTCCCATCAAACTTGGCAGAGAGATCCACGGGAGTAGAAGCTGGTTTGCAATTAGTCATGGACGCACGATCAAGTATATCTGTTGCATATTTTCGTTGAGACAAGAACAACCCATCAGCAGATCTAGTAGCTGAAACGCCCAAAAAATAGTGGAGATCACCAAGGTCGGACATAGAGAACTCAGCACTCAACAATGAGACAATGCGAGTAAGTAACTGGGTAGAAGAGCCGGTGAGAATAATGTCATCCACATATAATAAAATGTACGCCATATGAGTCCCATGTCGATAGATAAATAATGAAGAGTCACATCGGCTATAGACAAAACCAATGCACGAGATAAACATCGCAAACCGCTGAAACCAAGCGCGAGGTGCCTGTTTGAGACCATACAGAGAACGCTGAAGCAGGCATACATGATCTGGTCGAGAGGGATCCCTGAAACCTGGTGGTTGTTGCATGTAGACAGTTTCCTGTAAATGTCCATGAAGAAATGCATTCTTTACATCAAGTTGTCTAATAGGCCATTTATGAGTGACTGCAATGGTAAGAACCGTGCGTATGGTGGCGGGTTTAACAACCGGACTAAATGTTTCATCACAGTCGATGTCGGGTCACTGACTGCGTCCATTAACAACAAGCCGCGCTTTGTAGCGGGATAAAGACCCGTCTGCATTAAGTTTCTTTTTAAACAGCCAAATACAATTAATGACATTAGCATCTGGAGGGCGGGGGACAAGTACCCAAGTCCGGTTAGAAATAAGAGCAGTAAATTCTTCAGTCATTGCATTGAGCCAGTTGGGATCTTTAAAGGCCTGTAAATAAGTTTTAGTGACAGAAGAGGAGGTGTCAATATGAAGATTGAGTTTGCGAACAGGTTTAAAAATACCTTGTTTTGCCCGAGTGACCATTGGATGTTGCGATTGAGTGATAGGGAGAGTAGTAGTTGGTGGAGAAGAAACCAGTGGGTCGGAGGAAGTCTGAGTAGGGTCACTGGGTGTGGGCGGTGGTGAGTGGTTAGTCAAGGTGGGGCTGTCGGGGGATGTGATATCGGGAGATAGGGAGGAAGTATCTAAGGATGGCTCGTGAGGAGCACTATCCATAGACGGGTGAAGGGGGGCCGGAGTAGTTGAGAGAGGGTGGGTAGAATTGGAACTATCAAGGAAGGAGTATGAAGGAGCTTTATTTGGTGTCATGGATCCAAAAGGGAAAACTGTTTCGTCAAAAACAACATGGCGAGAGATAATAATTTTATTTGTGTCGAGATCGAGACAGCGGTAGCCCTTATGGTTTGTAGGATACCCAAGAAAGATGCATGGTGTAGACCTAGGAGAAAGTTTGTGGGGGGAATTAAGGTGGGGAAAACACAGACACCCAAACACACGAAGGTGATCATACGAAGGGGGTTTATTGTAGAGCTTGTGAAAGGGGGTGTCATTGTCAAGAGTGGTGGATGGGAGAATGTTAAGAAGGTGAGCTGCCATGTGAAGAGCTTCAATCCAATAAGTGGGAGGAAGTCTAGCATGTAACAACAGAGTACGAATGACATTATTTAAAGTGCGTAACATGCGTTCAGATTTGCCATTCTGTTGGGAGGTGTATGGGCATGAGAAACGAATTTGAATTCCGTGTTGAGCAAAAAGGTGATGAAATTTTTTGTTATCATATTCACCTCCATTATCGCATTGAAACGATTTGATATCCGTATTAAATTGTTTATTAACAAAAGATCGAAAATGCACAAATTTATCAAAAACATCAGATTTGGCACGGATAGGGTAAACCCACACATAGTGAGAAAAATCATCTAAGAATATGACATAATATTTAAGGCCACTCAGACTTTCAATCGGAGAAGTCCAAACATCAGAATGTATTAATTCAAAAGAAGAATGCGAAACAGAAGTAGACAACCTAAAGGGCAACTTAACATGTTTGCCCATTTGACATGCATTACATAAAAAGAGTCTTTAGTAGATGAACATGAAATAGACATGGTATTAACAAGATGCTTGAGAACATGATGGCCGGGATGACCGAGACGTTGATGCCAGATTGACAGAGCAGTAGATATGAAAGCTTGAGGGGTCGGCGAAGTGACAGGGTAGAGGTCACCAGTGCTATCACATCGGATGAGAGTTTGTTTGGTTTGAAAATCCTTCACAGAAAATCCAAACATGTCAAATTCAATAGCACAATTATTTTCACGAACAAAACGACGAACATATATTAAATTTTTAATGATGGACGAAGTAATTAGGACATTTCGAAGACGTAAAGTACGATAAGGGTTGGGAAGCGGAAGGGTGGTATGTCCCATTTTAGTTACAGGAATTAAAGATCCGTCACCAACTAACACAGACGAAGAGAAATTACTGTTTTTATCAGAAACGGACTTGAGAATACCTGCATTCGAGTGAAGGTGGGAGGTGGCGCCGGTGTCCATATACCAGTCAGCCTGACCCGGATCATTTAACGACATGGCGTTGAACATTTGTGGAAGAGTCGTGGGTTCAGCACCTTGCTGTTGGGCTTGATGGGCATGAGGTGGGGACGAGAAAAATTGGTGCGATTGTTTTCTGGGCCCACCAGCATTGGCGATGGACTGATTTATACCTCCAGGTGGGTTCGGTAATATTCCTTGCTGAAATGGAGTATTTGTATGCTGAAAGGGCCCATCGGATTGGTTCATAAATCCATGTGTGGGCTGATGGACTTGAAACCACCCATAAGCCCATGTACCATTATTCCCTTGTCGCTGTGTAGTTCCTCCAAACATGTTACCGCCGCCGCCGCTGTATGAATTAGAGGTATACCGACCCCCATTCCGACCACCTCCTCGGCCACCACGGCGACCGCCGCGACCCCCTCGGTGACTGCCTCTGCCTCCGCTGCCGGTGTTATTGCCTCTGCCGCCGATGGTATTGATGTTAGAAGAGGTTTGAACATTGAGGGCATTCGGAGAGGAGGTGTGATCAGTGTGAACGACGGAGGCGTCACGGTGTTCATCTTGAATCATTTGTTGCTCCTCGCACAACAGAATAGACCGAGCATCCCAAAACGAGAGAGGTGGATCCCGATGGCGAATGTTTATTGCAACATACCGAAACTTTGAAGGCAAGCCATTGACCATGTACGCGACAAGGTTAGTTTCAGGTACCCTTGCATCCATATGCTCTAAACGATCAGCAAGAGATTTGATTTTATTACAGTAATCTGTAATGGAGGAATTACCCAGAGAGATAGTCCGAAGTTCCCGGTCGATTTGTATAACCTTGGACGCCTTGTTGTCACGGAAAACCTTCTCAAGATTTTCCCACACTTCATATGCGGTGGCTTGTTTCTTGAATATCATGTTTAGTAGAGAAGCGGAGAGAGTACCGTACAGCCATGATTTTATGATTGAATCTGTGTGTAACCAAGATTGCATAGCAGCAGAGTCGGCGGTGGCTTTATCTTTGTCTTTATCAGCTGGAGTCGATGACTGAGTACCGGGCTTGAGATGGTCATCGACGCCATACCCGATGCAGTGTTGGTGATTTTAGTGTCACCAAGTCATTTTATGTAATTGGAACTAACATGTGAGCTAAGGGGCTACTTAGTTTGTACTCTAATACATGTTCGGGTAATGTGCGGAGTGCACGCATGTATAAGATCGAATAAGTAGCCGGTACAACGACTGGTCGGGGGTCCGGGGGCAGCGCCCCTGGGCTCGGGGATTCCAAAGGGGCAGCGCCCCTTTGGCGGGGTCCTAGGGGCAGCGCCCCTAGCGGGGTCCAAGGGGCAGCGCCCCTAGCGGTGGTCCCGCTAATTATGGAAAATCCGAATTCTTAAGGGTTAATATGGTATAATTAACTGATTATCGTTAATTTTGGAAACCATCAATTAAACCCTAACCCTAAGGAAATCTTAAGTCGGCCCATGATCCCATAACCCTAATTCGTGGGTTATATAAACGCCTCTTCTAATCAAAAGAGACACACACGAAAATCATTAGCTCTCAATCGTTCCTCACGAACATATAACTTCTGGCGATTTGGCTTACGAGTTTGTGCCTAAATTCGTAGGTGTTCCCTTTCGATTATCCTAGACTGGATTTCCTGTAACCCAGGCATAGGGTGGAAATATCAGTTCGGAAAGTGATCACACGATCCATAGGGCAATCCGGATCTTCTCTAAACCTACCCGTCTTTCTAACATGCAGTGAATTTCGAAGAGCTCCCGCCAAATATCATAGTTCATTTGATCCAGGTCTAAAACAAGTGGAACAGCATGTTTAATATTGATAGTAGAGGTGGGTTTGTCAATTAGATGACCTGACATTGAAGAGGGTAGAAGGATACGATCAAAGAAGAAGAAGAATTAGATTGAGGAGAGAAAAGACGATCGGCAGAAAAAAAACGTCGACAAGGGGTTTAAGGGTATATGCTCTGATACTATGTAAATGGGTATCAATCTCCACGTCCCCCATTAGATTCATTATCAACTATATATATACATGGTACATGATAAGATGATAAGATACAAAATACCAACTAAACAACCGAACAATACGTATGGATAAGTACAAGCTAATGCTACGCTAACATGGTGGTGATTAAATAATTTTCCATGACTAAGAGCATAAGGAACTTACTTTTGGGCCCTGCCTTGTGCTTGATAACAAAAGAGAATGGTTGTAGCGAATCAACCTACTTTTTATGTCATGCGTTTAAATTGTGTTGGGCCTTGATGTATTTGACAACCTCATTTCTGAAAATTTCACAAATTCATTGGGTAGCAAATGGTGTTACCAATGATCGGAACTCTTGATGATTGGGTAAAATTATTTTTCGTGTGTGAAGTTTTTTTCAGTATGTGTCATTTAAATTTTCTCTAAAGAAAACGATATGGCATTGATTTTTTCACATAATCTAATTCTAAAGACATCGCACTCCATTTCAAATACTTTGTTAAACCAAGTAGTGCCAAAATCGAGTTTGAGGTCACCCTCATTTTTTATTTCTAAAATGGCTTGTAGGCTGCTTTCGTCCATGTAGTTCACCCTCCTTTTTTCCTCCTTTTAAACACTCGGTCATGATTAGTGTGCTAAAAAACCAAATAAACATGTAATAAAAATGAGTCTAATTTAAGAAAATTACACACGTCGTGGATTGTAATGTGATGGGGGAGCTTGTGATTGTTTCAGTCATTGAATGAGTTATCATGATTATATTGCCCAAGATGATGAACATTAGAATGTTACCTAGGGAATGGGAAAAATCACATTTTTCCATGAGGGTTAATCACCAAAAAAATACTATATTTTGCCAAAAGTTCGGTTTAACCATCAATTTTTAAAAGATTTGGAAAAGAACACTATTTTTTTTGTAAAATATTTCATTGAAGCCATTATTACCGGTTTTTTCGGTCATAATGATTGGGCTAAAACTTTTTCTAAAAATTGGTGGTTTATTAAAAAAAATGAAAAATTGATGGTTTAACCAGAAAAAGTAATAGAAATATAGTGTTTTTTTGGTAATTATATAAATTAAAGTGTAACATTATCCAGGTCTAATTACGAAAAAAACACTATATTTTACAAAAATTCGGTTCAACCACCAATTTTTAAGATTCGGAAAAACCGCCATTTTTTGTAAAAAGTTTCATCAAAGTCATTGTTACCGGCTTCTTCAGGTAATAATGGTCAGGTTGAAATTTTTTTCCAAAAATTAGTGGTTTTACTAGAACGAATTAAAATTTGATGGGTAAACCAGAAAAATACAAAATTATAGTGTTTTTTTCGTAATTAGTCCTGCAAATAATTGTTTCTCCTGAAAAACCAAGAAAACATGACAAGGATGTGACATTTGTCATGACAAGGCTTTGCAAAAGACCAAGATGTCATCAAACAAGGCAACTACACAATTTACAACAAACTATTTAGAAATTTGATTCATTAGCCATGAAAACATGTTATAGGTGTTAGATAGCCCAAGTTGCATGATCATCCATTCATATAACCCTCTTGAGTTTAAAGCCATCTTCCACGCATATCAAAACTTGGTGGTGCTCGTTTTAGGGGTCTACTTATAAAAGATCACGACACCATGAAATTGATTGAATATATCGTTGAATACGGAAAGGGGATTGATACTTAATCATGGTATATGTTGGTGGCTCGACTACGGATACATATCTAAAATTCATTACTATGTTTGGATACTAATATGGTTAATAAACACATAGAGAGTGATGCTCTCCAAGCTAGGTATATTTAAGCAAATGTGTTACATGGTGCTGTAAATCCTCATACTCTTTTGGGATCATTCAATATGAAGGTATAGTGGGTATTAAGGATCTGATGAAAATTGATGCAATATTGGATATCATGAGCCATAGGTAATTTGGGTGGGATATCTTTGGAAAGAATTTTTTGAATTCCTCAAGTACAGGTTAAACACATTCAAGTATTGTATTTTGTGCCTCATTCTCGTTGGGAACAACAACCGAAAACATAATTGATCCATGTTAAACCATATTCTCAAAATTAACCCGTTTGAGGAGCAGTGCGGAACATGAGCACTAATATGGGGGTCGTAACTAAAACTCTAGAACAAAGTTATATAAATAAGTTTTTTTTATGTTGACAAGTATGTCATTTTGTTTAAGAATTATGTTTCTAACAAGTGTTAGCTAGTTTTATGAGTCTAATGATTATATTTCTAACAACCGTCAAACTCTTTTATGAAACTAGTTTTATGAAGTCCACTAAAGTAATAATGAACAACCAAGTTTTATTTAATTTTTCACATTTTTTAAGATATATATATATATATATATATATATATATATATATATATATATATATATATATATATATATATATATATATATATATATATATATATATATATATATATATATATCCATAATTTATTTTTCATAATAAACTTATTTATGTCTCCCAAAATCCTACACCTAAACAATAAAACAAGTATAAATACAAAAATAAAAAATTAAAACAATGAAAGACCTCACTATCTCAAATTCTAGCATAAAGGAAGCACTAGACAAAAAATAAAATTTTCTAGTCTACATCTACGCAGAATGTAAAAAACTCTTTTCTACCGTAATAATCGCAACCGCACCGCATTGAGTAACTGCACCGCTAACTGTACCGAAAACCGCACTGCATACTTAAATAATTATATAATTTTTATATTAATTAAATAATCTAAAATAAAAACAAAATAAGGAGCAGCGAATGAGCGGGATTTCAATTCCAAATTACTTTGACCTAATTCATTTTCTCGACTTCTCAGTTTGTTTGACTCCATCTTCGTCTTTCTCTCTCAACCTCCTATCGTCTCTCGCAGCTCTCTCGGCTCTCATCCACTCGACACACGACACAGGCCGCTCAGTCGACACATCCTCCGATCACGAACATCGACCAGCGGCCACCGCCCACTCAACACAGGTATCATCTCTATTCTCTTCCCTCCGTTAACAGCCACTCGAGTCTCGAGTTGTTACTTTTTTTTTAGGTTATACATATCTCGTTCGTTGAAGTATACATCAGAAGTTGAACTCAACATCAGAAATTGAAGTATACATCTCTCATTAGTTGAAGTATATATCAGAAATTGAACTCAACATCAGAAATTGAACATGTCTTATCAGTTTTTTTAACTCGGTCTTATCAGAAATTGGGAACTCGTTTTCTTCCCCCTGTCTCTTACCTCTGTCTCTGCATGAAATTGGGAACTCGTTTTCAAAAATTGTGAACTCATCTCTTGATTCTGAAATTTCATTAATAAGCATGAAAACTTGTTTGTGTTAATAATTTAGTGATATATGTGTGTTTATTTCGGATGTGTTAATTTGTACTTAACGAATTAAGTATACTTGAAAAGTTGTTTGTGTTAATTTATGCTTAACATATTAAGTATACTTGAAAACTTGTTTGTGTTAATTTGTGCTTAACACATTAAGTATACTTGAAAACTTGTTTGTGTTAATCAAAAGCCCCCGCTTGATGTCACACAAGATGGAATTCAACATATTTAATGTTGGAAACTGTAACACCAAGATACTCTTTATATGTAAATATAATTAAAAGGGTAATTTGGTCATTTTACCTTAGAAGGGTAATTTGGTCTTTTGGACAGAAAAGGATTTGGTGTGTAATAATATCTTGAGTTTTGGACTTAAAACAGATTTTTGTCATAAAATTTGATAAATGTGGCAAAAGTTCATGAAATGGAACTCCAGGGGCTAAACTGTAAATTATGGAGGTATAAAAAGGGGAAAAGTTTCTCCACATGTACAGAAGAATTTAGAAGCATCGGGAGAGGGTTTTCTTGTGTAATTCTCTGCAGAATCTTGGAGTTTTCTTGAAGATTGAAGCTAGAAATCCGATTTTAGGCTTTGAATTGAAGATTTTGAAGCATCAAAGGTTAGTAATTGTATCTCTAACCTAAGTTTTTGTGGGTTCTTCATGAGAGGAACTTGATGACTGAAATTCCAGTCAAGATCCATGAAGTTTTACGACTATAATCTTCCAATAAGTCATGAGTTAAGAACATAACTCAAGAATATGGAAGTAGGTTGTTATTTTTGAAGATTTGCAATTTTGATCAAGAACCCTAGTTTGTGAGTTCTTGTGATTAATTTGATTTTAATGGTTGATAATGAGTTCCAGATGTTATATTGATTGAAATAAATCAGTAGAAGCAATTAAAACTTGATAATTTCGGTTTTAAACCAAAAACGGGAAATTCTTGAAATGGATTGGAATCACCAATTCCATTGCTTAAAACTTGAGGTAAATGAATGGTTTTGGTCCTGGAACAATTCCCAGTGATTAAGTCAGGAATTAAGGACTTAACAAGAGAAAATGGGACTTTATAGCATAAAAATCGAAGTTACTGGGCTGTGCCAGCAGCAGTCGCGATGCGACCCTCACCCTGGTCGCGACGCGTGGTCGAGGCAGAAGATGGGGTTGTTTCCTGTTAATATTTTGAGCAATTCCCAAGTATGATTTTGATGCTAGGCTTGTCCGTTTGACCTGAGATTTTGAACATAGGTCTAATATGGTGTGAAACTTCATGGAAAATTATTAAAATGAGAATACGACCTCCCGAAGGTACTGTAGTAGAATACGCGTATTTCGGGAAGTGTATTCAATTTTTATAACGATGGTTATTATCTGAAAATGATTGGAAATGGTGTTATGTTAGACTCTTATGCATTAGAGTCAATTATAGTGATTGTTAACCTATAATCATTGTGTATACAAATGAATATATAGGTACGGGACAAATTGTCGTAGCAAGTACAAAGAGGCAAGAACCAACATGAACTAGTTGTAGCGATCATCAAGGTGAGTAATCTCACTTATATCCGATGTGATAAGTGTTGGTTGAACAGTTGCAGATGGAAACAGTTTTGGGGACAAATTTGACAGCTTTAATGATGAAATAAAAGACAATACCAGATAAGCCGTGCGTCTGAAAGAGACAAGAACGGAGCTGTGAGTCAACAATACGACAATACTAGATAAGCCATGAGTCTGTGATAGACAAGAACGGAGCTGTGAGTCAAACTTTAAAAAGGCAATACCGGATAAGCCGTGAGTCATTGAGATGGCAAGAACGGAGCCGTGAGTCTAGGCAAAAGCGGGACAAACCCGTGAGCCAGATGCGATCATATGTTATGAGATAATGCATATTTGATTTGTATAGAGATTTTATTCTTATACATATTGTTGCAGATTTGATTACTCATTGGGCTTTATAGCTCACAGTGTTTATTTGATATGTCCCTGCAGGTGAGCGTGATCCTGCTAAGGGGAAAGACAAAGTCCGTGACTAGGGACTTAGTAATGTGAAGTAACAGCCCGACTTGAAGGATGTATAATATTAATATTTTGTAATCCTTGATACTCTTGTATCTGTTTATATTAACTGATACCCTATACTCATGGTTTGGATTGTAAAATATATGTTTGAAAAAAAAAATTATGGGGTGTTTTGTTAATAAGCCGGGTGTTACAGAAACAACCGTCCATCAACATATTTAATGTTGGAAACAACCGTCATTTATGAGAATGCGTTTGAAAGGTATGTTTATTTGGTATCCATATATGTTATATTATTTCCTTTAATTAATAAAACTATTATCATATGGTTGTTTTATTTTCTTAATAGGTTTTACACAATAGATTATTCTTATGGAGCTTATTTTAGCACGAAGTGGAAGAAGAATTGGAAGGGAGCACAAGAAAAAGGAAAATAAAGGCTAGAGTAGTTGGTGCTTCGAGTGGTGTTGATCGGGAAGCGGCTAGGTATAATTAACTTTTTTAGTTAATAATTTGTATTTCTTCATTTGAATACTAACATATTCTTATTTATATTTAAAATAGGAATTTGATCGAGTACTTAAAAATATTTTCCGATGTTACTACAAAAATTTCTTGTTCAAAGTATGTAACATCCAATATTTTTTTTTCCGAGCTTGTGAAAATACAAGCCGCCATCACCCGAATGTGCTCGAGTATAGATGACCAAAAGAGAAAGATGGCAATGTCGATGAAAGCTAAGTATGATAAATATTGGGACAACGTAGATAATATGAATTATTTTCTCTATGTTGAGGTTGTTTTGGATCCTCGCAACAAACTTCGATACGTCAATTATTGCATTGAAACGATCTATGGCAAGAATTCCGATAAAAGCAAATAGATATTGGGAAAAGTGACTAAGACTCTTCAATATTTGTTTGACCATTACAAAAGTAAAATGGAAAAAACAGATTCACAAAACAAAGAAGATAGTGGTTTTGGTGAAAAGTCAAGTAGCTTTGGTGAGATGGATATAGATTTGGAGCTTGAATTTGACAAATTAGACGATGAGAATCAAGATACTAAAAGTGAGGTAGAGATCTATTTAGCGGATGGATGGGAAAAAGGGACCAAACGTTTGATCTTTTGAGTTGGTGGAAAGAAAATTCGGTCAAATTCTCCATATTGTCTAAAGTGGCTATACATGTTTTAGCAATGTCGATCTTGACAGTTGCATCCGAGTCGACATTTAGTATCGGTGGTAGAGTTATCGATAGGTATAGGAGTGCATTTAACACTGAAACCGTGGAACCTTTAATTTGTGCACAAGATTGGATAAGGTTTTAATCGATTGATATTGAACTTGGTTGTGCCATGAAAAGTAAAGACATAAATGAAATGAATGAGAAGATAGCGGCTATGAAATTTGGAAAGTTTTTCTATATATATTTTGCTTAATTTTTCACATATACTATGATACTGATATTATAACATCTTTTTTGTAGATACATTTTCAAAGGCTAAAAGATCCTCTATTAATACTAAAGAATATAGGGATTGAATTGGTGTTGAAAGGATAAAAGTTGTATATGTGTGTTTTGGCCAAAGATAGTTTATCTATTTTTTTTTGTTAACAGAGTGTTTTAAATGAATTAGTACTTGTAGTTTGTAAGTTTAAGACTAGTTTTTAATTTGTGGTTGTGTTATTTTAATTGATATCGCGTAAATTATACATATTTTCCGGGCGATATCAGTGTCATTTTAGTTTAGTTTCATACATTTTATGAACTAAAGATACCTAATATGCTAAAAATACATTTTGTAGCTAAAAGACACATATGGAGCAAAAGATCGGATTTTACAAGAGATTTAAGCGTTAAACGAAACAAAGTGACATTCTGATTTCAGCAGGGGCGCACCCCGCCCAGACCAAGGGCGCACTGCGCCTAAGATGATGCCAGTGTTCGACATGCTGGTCCACTTGAGATTAAAATAATGAAGCGTGGGTTCATCTAATGATTCAACCGGGTTGCCTAACATGTGCAAGGGCGCACCCCGCCTTACCTTTGGGCGCACCGCGCCCCAGATCCGATCTGAAAAGCGAACCATCACGTGGCCTTTCCAGCGATAAAGACTGCCAGATCTGATCCACTTAGGCGCACCGCGCCCTGAGACTCCGCATGGTATTAATAGAACGCATTGGACGACCATTTAAAGAACCATTGTTAGAATCCAAGAGAGAAATCAGTCATTTGACATTTTAGAACTATTATATTTCGTGTATTTCAACATTTCATGTGTGATAAATGTATTTGAGAGTTATTTACATTACAAGAAGGAGCTAGGATCTTCATTTGTTGCAAGGATTCATCGAATTTAACCGGTTGGTATCTTTTATCATGTATTATTCATATTGTTATTGTATACTTGATACCATGCTAGGCTAGATTCCCTGTAGCTTTTGCCTAGGTGATGTTGATTCGTTAATATAAATATGTGTTGATTTAGTTCTTGATTCGAGTTAAATATCGGTTAGGATATATAATTTGTATGCTATACATATTGAATGTGATTAAAGTTTATAATCTTGATAGCCATCTTCATATGATTAATGTTTATTGACCATTTAAACGTATTGAACATATGAACCATTTTGATGTTTAATTGACACCTATATATCATTGGACTAGTTATTGACAATTTAACTAGGGAGGTTATTCTAGCTATAAACTTGATTAGTGAAATAAAACTTATATCATATTTAGTTACAACTCATGACCATTGATTGTATGATCATATCACTATGACCATTAGGGTATGGCCTATGTTTGCATGCTAGATTATATTAATTATTCATGATTATAAGTTATTTAGTTACATGACCATTGTGCTATATTAACTTAGAAATTATAGAATTGGTGACTTGACCATATGATCCTACCACTTAATGCTACCTATTTTAACTCATTGCACATAATCAAAACTAGTCAACCTAGATTTATATGAATCAACAAATCCTAGGCGAAAGCTTTCCTGGTTATAATTCGATCATTTTATCTCTTTATTGTTGTGTTGTTACGATAATTGTTATTTATTATTTCGTCTATTTTACAAGCATCCAAAACTTAGTTTTACGAGTTTTTACTAAAACTCGCCTCTAAACTGTTTGATTGATAATTGAAAACTTTAAGTTAGTTAATAATTCCCTGTGGAAATTCGATACATTTACTTACCAAAACTATACTATTAAATGATCGAGTAATACTTGCTCGTAAGTCTAATAGTCATATAATTAGGTAAATAATTGGATTAAGACTTTAAAAACATAATAACTAATAGTTAGTTGTTTTGTACACAACAAGTTTTTGGCGCCGTTGCCGGGGAGTTATTTAATTA
The DNA here is from genome assembly GCA_023525715.1 of Cichorium intybus. Classification (NCBI taxonomy): domain Eukaryota; kingdom Viridiplantae; phylum Streptophyta; class Magnoliopsida; order Asterales; family Asteraceae; genus Cichorium; species Cichorium intybus. Next base: position 65,336,026 of record CM042012.1, on the reverse strand, counting down.
ATTTTATTGTTTACAATTGTTAGTCAATCGATCCTTTTTACGGTTTCTACCGTAGGAAGTTAATTTTTCTAGTTTGTTTCAAAACTTGCATGAATTTCTCTATGTTTGTTTACTAAATAATTTTAAGATCCGCTTGCAATTTATTTAGTTGTTTCAAACTAAATTGATTATCAATCCAACTATCATGCTAGTAATTCTACTTACGAGAACGGTGTCAGAATAGACAGATCCGGTTTGGTTGTTGGATTTTCGAAAGGTCATTGACCGAAAGAGTCCTGCCTCCCTACTGTCCTGCCTGGCCGTTCTTTATTTGATAGTCAACGCATTATAGTGGATCTGATAAGATATTCGGTTGTTATAACTGATTGATTACATAAAGGTTTTAAAGATTTTATTTTTTTTTATTCCATTTGTTATTTTTATAAAAAAATTTTATTTGTATAAAAAAAATATAAATATAAAAAAATTTATATATTTTATTTTAATAAAAAAAAAGAGAAACGCACCCAACTTGCAAACAGTTTCTAATGTGCAGTTTATGACCCGAAGTTCACAACCGAACATCATACCTCCATTGAACGAACCAGAACGTGAATTTAACATCAGGAGAAAAACAAGAAGAAGTATATTCCCAAAAGAAGAACCAATAGAAGAAATGACAGCCCCAGTTAACGAACCAGAACCAACCTTGAAAGCATACTACAACCGAGCACGAGACGGAACAGGACTAAGCCTCATACGCCCAAAAATTCCTGAAAATGCAAATTTTGAGCTTAAAGGCCATTACCTTTCCGCGCTAAAAGGCATTACTTTCAAAGGGACGGAAGACGAAGATCCAGTCGAACACATCGAGCAAGTCACGGAAATAACTGATTGTTTCAACATTCCAGGAATTTCCTCAGATGCAATCATGTTACGAATTTTTCCAATGACACTACGCGAAGGTGCAAAGAAATGGTTAAAGAGACTACCTCCAGGTTCCATCACTACCTGGGACGGATTAAAATATGATTTCATTGAAGAATACACTCCACCTTCCAAAATCAATAAAATGAAAGCAAAAATTCAAAACTTCCTTCAAGACGAAGATGAAACTTTGTACCAAGCATGGAGTCGATTCAAAGAATTGATTCAAGATTGTCCACAACACGATATGGACAAACATCAGAAAGTACAGAAGTTCTATGATTGCATCAATACACAAACCAGACAATTACTCGACGGGCGAGGACCACTCATAAACCTAACCGCCACAGATGCTTACGAAAGAATTGAGGAACTTGCAAAACATTCCCACCACTACCATTCCTCAAGAGATCCGTCATGTCGAAGGAAGCTAAAAGAAGAAGCAGTGGAAGGAATGTCAGCCATACATAACCGATTGGACCAATTTTGGAGAGACCTCAAGAAAATGAATCAAAACATCCATGCCATCACGGTAGGATGTGACAACTGCAGCGGTCCTCACCTACAAAAAGACTGTCCTTACGATGAAGACGGTAACAAGAAAGCAGATGCTTGTTACTCATCCGGAGACAGATTCGACTACCCGATACGAAGAAATAACTGGCGGGGAAGAAATGATTTTTACAACCAACAACAGAGGCAACAACCACCATTCGAACGCCAGCAACAACCCTATAATCAACATAAACAGCCACCACCAGGATTTAACCCACAACATACCCAAGAAAAGAAGCCAAGTTTAGAAGACATTTTGGGCAAATTTATGGAAGGATCAGAAAAGAGACACTCAGCAACCGAAGTTCAACTGAGAAATCAAGCAGCCTCCATTCAAAACATCGAAAACCAAATTGGTCAAATATCCAAAGTTTTGCAAGATAGATTACCAGGGACGCTTCCCACCAACACCGAGCTGAACCCACGAGCCCAAGCCAAAGCAATAACTACCAGAAGCGGTAAAATCATCCCACCAGCAGTCGTGGAAAATACCATCGATTCAACTCTTGAATCACAAATAGGTAAAGCGGAGAAAGATAATGAGCATACAAAAGGCGAAGGAACAAAAGAGACATCTTCAACAGAGCCGCACCAACCGACCATTCCATTTCCTCAACGGTTGAAGAAAGAGAAAGAAGACAAAGAATTCAAGAAATTCCTTGAACACCTAAAGCAGCTAAGCATCAACATTCCTTTCGTTGATGCAATCACACAAATGCCAAAATATGCCAAATTCCTCAAAGACCTTCTCACTAACCGCAAGAAAATGGAAGAAGTGTCATTGGTCACATTAAGTGAAAAATGCTACGCTACGATGATGAAGAACTTACCAGAGAAAGTGGGAGACCCCGGCGGTTTACATCTTCCTTGCACATTTGGAAACCATGCTAGTAGCTATGGTTTAGCAGACTTAGGCGCTAGCATAAATTTAATGCCATATTCATTCTATAAGAAGCTAAATCTACCAGAACCGAAACCAGTTCGAATGGCAATTAATCTTGCTAATAAGGCGGTAACTTATCCTAGAGGTATTGTAGAAGATCTTCTTGTTAAAGTTGACAAATTTGTTTTTCCTGTAGATTTTGTCATACTGGATATGGAGGAAGATGATGAAGTTCCCATTCTTCTCGGAAGACCCTTTTTGGCCACAGCAAGAGCGTTAATAGACGTCCATGACACAAAACTAACCATTAGGGTTGGCACTGACGCCATCACCTTTGGCATGGACCATACGATCAAACACTCGACGATGAGTGATGACACAGTCTTCCATATCGACACTTTCGATTTGCTATTGGAAGAAGAGGCAAGGGCGATACAAGAAGAAAACCACAGTCATGAAATGCAACTTGCTGAGAAATCTTTTGATCCAGAAAAAGATCTGAAGGAACTAGAAGAACTGTTGAAAGATGAACCTCATTTCGCTGACCAAGATGAAACGATACTTCCAAAGCAAAATTCTCCAAGGAACCAGAGCATTCCAGAATTGAAAATACTTCCAAACCATTTGGAGTATGCATTTTTGACTGAGACCAAAGAGCACCCAGTTGTCATTTCTGCTGAATTGAGCCAAGAAGAGAAAGAAGAGCTTATGAAAGTTCTCAGAAGAAGGAAGAATGCCATTGCATGGAGCATCTCAGACATCAAGGGAATAAGCCCAACCATCTGTTCTCACAAGATACTGATGGAAGAGGATTCAAAGCCGTCAGCCCAGCACCAGAGAAGGCTTAACCCAAAAATGCAAGAGGTGGTGGATAAAGAAATCATGAAGCTACTTGATGCGGGTATCATCTACCCGATTTCTGACAGCAAATGGGTCAGCCCAATCCATGTCGTTCCTAAGAAGGGAGGAATAACCGTCATCACAAACGAGAAGAATGAAGTTATACCTACCAGAACAGTGACTGGATGGCGGGTGTGCATCGATTATCGCAAATTAAACGATGCAACACGAAAAGACCATTTTCCTCTTCCCTTCATTGATCAAATGCTGGAACGTTTATCAGGAAAAGCATATTACTGTTTTTTGGATGGTTTTTCAGGTTATTTTCAAATTCCCATTGACCTAGAAGATCAAGAAAAGACCACATTCACCTGCCCTCAAGGAATCTTCGCATACCGAAGAATGCCTTTTGGTCTATGCAATGCTCCAGCGACTTTTCAAAGATGTGTCTCGGCAATCTTCCATGACATGATGGAAAACTCAATGGAGGTTTTCATGGATGACTTTTCACTTTTTGGTAACTCATTTACCGATTGTTTGTCTAATTTAGACAAAATGCTTAAACGATGTGAAGAAACCAATCTAGTGCTCAATTGGGAGAAATGCCACTTCATGGTTAAAGAGGGAATAGTCTTGGGCCACAAAGTATCGGGTCGAGGGATTGAAGTCGACATAGCAAAAGTTGAAGTCATTGCTAAGCTTCCACCACCGACCAACGTGAAAGGAGTCAGAAGCTTCTTGGGACATGCCGGTTTTTACCGGAGGTTTATAAAAGATTTTTCTAAAATAACAAAACCTTTAACACAACTTTTACAAAATGATGTAAAATTTGATTTCAACGATGAATGTGTTAATGCTTTTGAATTTTTGAAGCTTCAATTAACCACTGCTCCAATCATGATCGGCCCAGACTGGAATTTACTTTTTGAACTAATGACAGACGCAAGTGATATCGCGTTGGGAGCCGTCCTGGGCCAAAGAATCGAAAAGAAGTTCAAGCCAATTTACTACATCAGCAAAACTCTGAATCCTGCCCAAGAAAACTACACTACCACTGAAAAAGAACTCCTAGCAGTAGTGTATGCTTTTGATAAATTCCGGCCTTATCTAATTTTATCAAAAACCATTGTCTATACAGATCACTCAGCAATCAAGTACCTGTTCAACAAGCAAGATGCCAAACCCCGCTTAATTCGTTGGGTCTTGCTGTTACAAGAATTTGATATTGAAATTCAAGACAAGAAAGGATCCGAGAATTTGGCAGCAGATCATTTGTCAAGACTGGAGAATGCGGAGCAGAAGGCGAGAAAAGAAAAGGAAGTAAACGACTCCTTCCCTGAAGAACATGTAATGTCAATTCATGTTAAAATGGAAACCCCTTGGTATGCGGACATTGTGAACTACCTTGCAGCCAAAGTGCTGATCGGAGGGCTTACTCATCAACAGAAGAAAAAGTTCTTTGCCGACATCAAGTACTACCTATGGGATGAGCCATACCTTTTCCGATCATGTCCGGATAACATCATAAGGAGGTGTGTACACGGGAAGGAAATTCAAGACATACTTAAGCAATGCCATCAAGGACCTACAGGTGGACATCACGGAGCGAATTACACCGCGCGAAAAGTGTTTGAAGCAGGCTTTTATTGGCCCACAATCTTCAAGGACGCAACAACTTTCGTCAAGACATGCAATCCGTGTCAACGAGCGGGTAATATCTCCTCCAAAAATGAAATGCCATTGCATTCTATACAGGTATGTGAAATTTTCGATGTATGGGGTATTGACTTTATGGGACCTTTTCCTAATTCCCAAGGAAACAAATATATATTGGTTGCGGTTGACTACGTATCAAAGTGGGCTGAAGCAAAAGCTTTACCCACAAATGATGCTCGAGGTGTGGTTAAATTTTTAAAAACCATTTTTGCACGTTTCGGTGTTCCTATAGCTCTTATAAGCGATAGGGGTACTCATTTTTGCAACAAACAAATGGAAAACGCTTTAAATAAGTATGGGGTGACCCATCGAATATCCACACCTTATCACCCGCAATCAAGTGGTCAAACGGAGATCACAAACAGGGCTTTAAAACGAATTTTGGAAAGATCCGTGGGAACTAGTCGAAAAGATTGGTCCGAAAAGCTTGATGATGCACTTTGGGCTTTTCGAACCGCTTTTAAAACACCTACTGGCACTACCCCCTACAAATTGGTGTATGGAAAAGCTTGTCACCTCCCAGTTGAGGTTGAACACAAGGCATTCTGGGCCTTGAAATCGTGTAACATGGATTTTAATATTGTCAGTACTAACCGTTTGTGTCAATTAAATGAGCTAAATGAACTGCGAAATGACGCATACGAAAATTCAGCGATTTACAAAGACAAGATCAAAAGGTGGCACGACTCAAGGTTAAAAGGAAACAAAGATTTCCAACCAGGGGAAAAAGTCTTACTTTACAATTCATGCTTAAGACTTTTTCCTGGAAAGCTGAGGACAAGATGGTATGGTCCGTTCACAATCAAAGAAGTGTATCCACACGGAGCTGTGGATCTTTTTAAGGAAGGAGGAGAGACTTTCAAAGTGAACGGACACAGACTTAAGCGGTATGAGGAAGGCGTTCACATCGAGAACGAACGCGAAGACATCCCACTCCAAACAGTAGAACCTTAGAGTGGAATGGAGTCCAGCTAAAAAGACTCCAAATCTATGAAAAAGAAGCGATTCCGGGAGGCAACCCGAGTTTTAGATTGGTATGTGCTATTTGTTATTTTTCCTTTGGTTTTATTTGATTTTTATTTATTAAGAAAAAAATATATATATATATATCAAAAATAAAAAAAATAAAAAAAAATAAAAATAAAAAAATAGAAAATTATAACATATAAACAAAATAAAATTTTGTGGTGAGAATAAAATAAATAAAAGAAACAAGAAATGAAATTAGAGGGCAAAATTTATAAGCTTCAAAGGGGGAAAGTCAGGCGCTGGGCGCACCCCGCCCAGGTAAGGGCGCACCGCGCCGGTTCACAGGTACAAAAGACAGGTCAGCTGTGTTTATTTCATTTGTGCCAAACCACTTTCTTCTCTAACGCGATCCGCCGAGCAGGAACGACCAAAAACGCCCAAAAACTCCATTTTTTGCTTCGATTTTCTTGGTTAATCTTCATCTATGGGTATGTTTTCCTTGTTTCCTTCTTTTCTTTGCATTATATACTAAGATTTCTTGCTAGATTACATTGTTTTTAGCTTCAAATTGTTTGAAATTCTTCCAAAATGAGTTCTTGACTTGCAAATTCGTGTTCCTTGATTATAGTCCAATTTTGGTGTTGTTTTGATAGATTTATTGATACATATGACTAATAGATTACATTACAAACTTCAATTGCACAACAAAAACATCAAATTTCACACAAATTTGACAAATTGGGGAAGAACAAACCCTAGAATTTTGATTGTTGATTTTAGATGTAATTGATGTTTGTTTTGTGATATGTGTGGTCTCTTGTATCAATAATCATAATGCATACACGAATATAGGCTGGATTTGAGCAAAAACTTGGTTTGAAAACGGATTGAACAGGCAGACCCGAGCAGCCGCAGGGCGCACCCCGCCTGTCCCATGGGCACAGCGCGCCTGCCTCCTGCCAGGCCAATTTGCTTGATTTTCTTGCTTGTTTAGCTCATTGTTTGTATTGTTATTGCAGGAACTAAATTCAAAACCTCTAAAACAAGTCACCCATATTTGAGATTTGGAAATTCAGATGAAGACCGGGATGCAAAATATGTCTTGGCTAGTTTGATAAAGAAGGATATGAATGTTGCTCCAGCAGTGGATTGGGACAAGCTGGATGCAATTGGAATATCAGACAAACTGACACCTTACCTCATCCGCCATTTCGAAGATCCATTTTTTGGGGTAGTGACGGATGAGGCGTGGAACAACATCTTCCGGATAAATGAAAATGTGCATATGGAACTAACGCTAGAATTTCTTTCTACTTTCAAATATGAGAAAGAAACTGATGAAGATATTCGTTTCCGATTGATGGGAACTTGGCATGATGTGTCCCTTGCCCGATTCACTTATCTACTGGACCTTTACCCCGAGGAGCTGGCATTTCACCCACACTTCCCGGCTTATCTTTCGACGTATGACAAAGGCGAATTCAGCGAAGGGAGATGCAGTGAGTTCTTTCAAGAAATAGCAAACGTCAACAATACAATACCACGAGATAATAAAGCTTCTCAAATCCAAAATCCTATCCACAGAATGCTCCACCGTTTTCTAGCGTTCACCGTGAACCAATCATACGGGTTTGACAAATGCCCGTACCTAGATTTGCCGGCACTTTGGGGAGCAATTAACCCCGAAGTGAAATTCCACCTCCCACACGCGATTGCGGTATTCTTTAGGGAGCGAGCAAAGGGGCAAAACACGCTTAGCCCAATTTGCGGTGGCAACATGATTACACGGATCGCCAAGAAATTGGGCGACTTTTCCTCCATCAACATGCTCACGGTCAAAACAGAGCACCCGAAAATCCTCTCCGAATCACATTTTAAATCTATGATTCGGAGGGTGGCGCCGAACACGTACGATTTCATCGGTATTACTACCACCACTCCGCCACCGGGCTTTGGGGCAGAAGCAGCACAGCCCTCTGCTTCCAGACAGAGCCGACGACGCCAGCACTAGCATGAGCAGCAAGGACCGGAACAAGAGGTAAACTTAAATTTCCTCTATAACCAAATGGTCCAGATGGATTTGCGTCGCCAGCAAGAGGCGAATGCCCTAGGACACTACCTGGATGATACACAGCAGTTCATGGGACACATGTATCAGCAGGCAAGATGGTAGCTGCCCCCGCAGTATCCCTATCCGACATGGGATCAAAGGATGGGAGGAGCAGGACAGTCTAGTGGGGCTCATGGCGATCCATCAGGAGGAGACTATCAGCCGCATGGGCATGGATTTGATGATACTGAGGATTTGAATTGACATTTATGGTATTGTTTGTCATATATTTTTATTTTGGGTGATTTCTAAAACAAAAACAAAAAAAAACTATGATTTGAATTTTTATTTTGATTTTTTAGTGTGTTTTTATTTGTGGTGTGTTTTATTATTTATGTGTTTATCTAACCGTAATGTTTGAGATTTTGCGTGTTTTATTTGATAATTGTGCAGAAAGACTGACTTTTGTTTCAGTCCTTTTAATAAATAAAAATAAAAATATAATAAGATCGCACTGAAACGATGACATCTCACGATCCATTCCGAGAGCTCCAAGTTCAGCATCTGCAATCACCTATACAATACCTCAGGGGATTCGGTTCCAATACTCCTTTTTCATAAGCTTCTTTTATAAATATTTATACAACGGGGACGTTGTATTGTTCAAGTATGGGGTAGGGATTGCAGTACTTACACTTGTATTTTATTTGTCTTTGAGCATTTATAGGTTAATTTTGGGTAAAATTTTGAAAAATTTATAAATCAGATACCATAGTTCCAAGTCATAAAAATTGAATCATAAGATTGGTCCAGAGTTTTGTTTGAAATTCTTTATACTAAACAAATGAACCACACTTTTAGCCTAACCGACCACTTTGAAACTACTTGTTTGGAAGACAGATGCAGGTGCTTAATGAATTAAGATACGTTTAGAGGAGGATGATTGGGATGATGTGTACACACAAATAATAAGCCTTGCATATTATTTATCAGAAAATTCGCATCTTGGCTTCTGAAAGGATTAACCCTTTGTACTCCCAAGTCTCAAACAACCTTACATTGCCACCTTCTCATCACTATTTTTGATTCATCGCATGGATTCCTGATGAAACTTGAAGACGATCCCCTATTACACATCATTGGGATCAAGTCATAAAATTGATCGATAATACCAGCTTGATCACAATCTACTTCAACGCATCTAAGAAAATTCTTAGAAGCCAAGTTCTTGAGAAAAGAGAAAAAAGTCAAAGAGATCCAACGATTAATTAAAGACTTCAAAGAAAATGAAGAGCAAAAAAGACGAAAACATCAAGAAGTCTACAAAAATTAGAGACTTAACCCGAGCTAAAAATTGAAGATATAGAATATTTTGGCATGTTGAGATCGAAGATTGAAGTTTTATGATTGGTGATGAGAAAAAGGAAATGAAATGTTTGAGACGGTAAACAGTAAAGGACAGTACAAGGGTGAAACTTTCAAAACCGGGTGTTTGCCCAGAGGAAATTTAAAATCCCAATTTCAATAGGATAAAAGCCTCATAAAAGGTAGATGAAAAGTACCCCCACTGGGTACATCATCTGTTTCATTTGTCTGATACACACTCCTAATCACCAAATCTTGACGAGTCTATTCGTCATTCGAGTAGCCAAAGAAAGTGGTTCACAAAGCTAAAAGTGGGTAACGTTTGTTCAATATATAGGGTCCTTACAAAACTGATTCTGACCATGTTGACTGACATTGACCTTTTTCTATGGTGTCTGTATTTGTTTATTTGGATTGAATTTTTAACCTAAAAATTATTCTAAGAATTGCTTGAGGACAAGCAAAGTTCAAGTATGGGGTATTTTGATATCGCGTAAATTATACATATTTTTCGGGCGATATCAGTGTCATTTTAGTTTAGTTTCATACATTTTATGAACTAAAGATACCTAATATGCTAAAAATACATTTTGTAGCTAAAAGACACATATGGAGCAAAAGATCGGATTTTACAAGAGATTTGAGCGTTAAACGAAACAAAGTGACATTCTGATTTCAGCAGGGGCGCACCCCGCCCAGACCAAGGGCGCACTGCGCCTAAGATGATGCCAGTGTTCGACATGCTGGTCCACTTGAGATTAAAATAATGAAGCGTGGGTTCATCTAATGATTCAACCGGGTTGCCTAACATGTGCAAGGGCGCACCCCGCCTTACCTTTGGGCGCACCGCGCCCCAGATCCGATCTGAAAAGCGAACCATCACGTGGCCTTTCCAGCGATAAAGACTGCCAGATCTGATCCACTTAGGCGCACCGCGCCCTGACACAGGCGCACCGCGCCCTGAGACTCCGCCTGGTATAAATAGAACGCATTGGACGACCATTTAAAGAACCATTGTTAGAATCCAAGAGAGAAATCAGTCATTTGACATTTTAGAACTATTATATTTCGTGTATTTCAACATTTCATGTGTGATAAATGTATTTGAGAGTTATTTACATTACAAGAAGGAGCTAGGATCTTCATTTGTTGCAAGGATTCATCGAATTTAACCGGTTGGTATCTTTTATCATGTATTATTCATATTGTTATTGTATACTTGATACCATGCTAGGCTAGATTCCCTGTAGCTTTTGCCTAGGTGATGTTGATTCGTTAATATAAATATGTGTTGATTTAGTTCTTGATTCGAGTTAAATATCGGTTAGGATATATAATTTGTATGCTATACATATTGAATGTGATTAAAGTTTATAATCTTGATAGCCATCTTCATATGATTAATGTTTATTGACCATTTAAACGTATTGAACATATGAACCATTTTGATGTTTAATTGACACCTATATATCATTGGACTAGTTATTGACCATTTAACTAGGGAGGTTATTCTAGCTATAAACTTGATTAGTGAAATAAAACTTATATCATATTTAGTTACAACTCATGACCATTGATTGTATGATCATATCACTATGACCATTAGGGTATGGCCTATGTTTGCATGCTAGATTATATTAATTATTCATGATTATAAGTTATTTAGTTACATGACCATTGTGCTATATTAACTTAGAAATTATAGAATTGGTGACTTGACCATATGATCCTACCACTTAATGCTACCTATTTTAACTCATTGCACATAATCAAAACTAGTCAACCTAGATTTATATGAATCAACAAATCCTAGGCGAAAGCTTTCCTTGTTATAATTCGATCATTTTATCTCTTTATTGTTGTGTTGTTACGATAATTGTTATTTATTATTTCGTCTATTTTACAAGCATCCAAAACTTAGTTTTACGAATTTTTACTAAAACTCGCCTCTAAACTGTTTGATTGATAATTGAAAACTTTAAGTTAGTTAATAATTCCCTGTGGAAATTCGATACCTTTACTTACCAAAACTATACTATTAAATGATCGAGTAATACTTGCTCGTAAGTCTAATAGTCATATAATTAGGTAAATAATTGGATTAAGACTTTAAAAACATAATAACTAATAGTTAGTTGTTTTGTACACAACATTAATCAATAATTGCTTTATTTTAATCTTTATACGGTTAAAAACCGCATAAAATAACTGCACCAAATATATGCAGTTAATAACCGTAACTGCAACCACAAAAACCACAATCGCATAAAATAACCGCATAACCGCAACGCACTATTAACTACACCACACTATTAACCACACCATTTGGTTATTAAAATTTAATAACCGCAAACAAGAACTGCCAAACAATCTTTCGACAATAATGCATAAGACCACAAAATCGTTGCAACAAGAAATACAATAAGAAACAAACAACAAAGATCAACACATATAATTTAAAGTGGTTCACTCGATCGTTAGATCAAGCTAGTCCACTATGGAACTAAAGAGATTTTATTGCTTGAGATGAATGCTATACAATCTACTGTTGGATATAGTGTCCAAGGTCATTAACTATTGGTGATATTTCTAATAATAACATGATCATTTTGGGTTGCCCTCATGACCCAGAAAAGGACAAGAAAAAACATTGCTAAGTTTAAGAAATTATGAGTTTCATTCAATGTTGAAGAAGGTACATTATATTTTGTCAAAAACATAGTATGAAGATTGTGGAAATGTTAGAAAATTATGTCACTTCAAGAAACTGTAGGACCAATATTACTAATCAGCATCACATTGAAGTTGTGATTTTTAACACGGTTTTGGATATGCAGATTGAATGATTTATTGATCGATTTAGTAAGTAAGCACCATATTATTAGAAAATATGGCAGCTTTGAGTCATTGTGATTCATTTTCTAGGTTTGATAGATCAACGTTTTTAAGTGAGATGTACCAAAATGATTAATGCTTCAGAAATTGTGCATCTTGGTGGTCAACTTGATGTCTATTATCACTCTTTGGTACATGATGACAAATTTGTTAACTTGAAGGGAATTGTAGACCTTTCTCATTTGATGGTGTAAAAAGGGACACATCATTCTTTTCCTTTGGTCTATATGTTATTAAAGCTATATTTGATTTTTCCCGTCGCAACCGCAACCGTTGAAATGTCTTTTTGCAATGAAACTCTTGAAGACCGACTCATGTAATAGAATGAACGACAAATTATGAATGATGATTTAATTTGTAGAGTAGAAAATGAAGCACTTATGAATGTTAATATTGAAAACTTTAAAATAATATCTACACTACTTTGTTTTGTCATATTTAATGAATTGTATTTCTAATTTATTTTTATTATATATTATGGTTAGAACATTTTTGTGTTACCCTTGATTTTTTTTTTCTAGGACAGTCTGCCCCCGAGGGTAAACTTTTATTTTAATGTTGGTTATAACATTTTAGTTTTATTTTTTATTATTGCATTCAACTTTCATGTTATTATAGTATTTTACTTTTTTTTTCAATTATATCATTGAACTTTCATTTTTATTGTCGATTACATTATTTTATTTTTATTTATTTTTTCCAATTATAACATTCAATTTTCATATTAATGTTGATTATATTATTTTGCTTGTATTTTTTCAATTATAGCATTCAACTTTCATGTTAGTATCGATTATAACATTTTGCTTTTGTTTTTTTCAATTATAACATTTGACTTTTATTTTAATGTTGATTATAACATTTTACTTTCATTTTTCTAATTATAGCATACAACTTTCATTTATTTTTTTCAATTACAACATTCAATTTACATTTGAATTTTGTTGTCTATTATTTTATAGCAAGTCACAAACCATATGTTAATTCAACAACCATATATTATACGAGTTCCTAACATAATTTTAAATAACAAATAAATTAAAAAAGAGACAGAGAAAGAGATAATTATTTTATGTTTGGCAGACTCCAAAAACACAAGAAATAGATACCATATATGAACCGATCGATGAAAAAAAATAACTAAAAACAAAAAGTTACAAATTAGACCAAACCAAAAAAATGATTTATGTAAATTTGCTTTTTAAATATATACATATGAAAGAAAAAAAAGCATGGGTTTTGGCTGGGTGTGTACTTCACTGGACCTAGCTCTTGGCCCATTTGGCCCATTTGATGTCGAATCAAATTTAGGCTCGCAGATTCAAATTTAGGCTCGGGTTCTGCTTCGATTTCCATTCCCCGCTCTCTTCCTTCTACTGATCTACTCCATCTGATCATTCATTTGTGTTGCGTGTGTGTGTGAAACCTTACGAAGTGTGCTGTCCGAGAGACAGAGAGGAAACTGAAGCTTGGAGGTTGATGTTACAGATTAGGGTTTTCAGTGTTCAAGATCATGGAAGGTGGCTTCGTCCTTGAGGGTATGTGTTAGCTCATTTGGCTCTATTTCTTTCAATCCGACTATATTTTACTTCTAAAGAAAAAGTTTCTGTGCTCTTGCAAAGTGAAACTTGATTTTGACGAGTTACGATCTCAAACCTCATGTTTCTAAGTTTTCTAGGGTTTTCCATGTGCAATTCAAGTACCTACTACCGATTCTCAGTGCGAATTAGGGTTTCGTTTTCTAAATCTACATGTATTATTAGCCCCTCCTTTTAAACTCGTAAAGATTCCTCGTTTTTCAAAATTCAAGATATTATCAAACGATTAAGGATAAAAAGTTACGAAAATTGTTCTTGCGTTTTCACATTATTTACTGGCATACTGAACTTAGCGGCAGCTATAGTGTTTACATGGAATCCTTAATTTTAGTTTGTACCCGCTCTTCTGCTAAAATTTGGCTCCTGTTTTGTATTATGAAATTGTTCGTTAGTCTAAACTACTCACATAAATTGTTACAACTAGAGAAAAGATCAATAACATTTGCAGTTAGATGACAAAGGCTAATATTTTTAATACATTTTCTACTACAGAGATGCATAGCTTTAGGGTTCATTATCAATAACTGTATTCACTCTACTCTAATTCTTTTCTTAAACATCAAAATAGTTACATTTTAGAAGGCTTAAAAACTCTGTTCATATTATTCTAAACACTCGATGTTAAACCAGATAAGCCTAAAGTAGAGAAAATGGCAAAAAATTCTACTGGAGCTTCAGGGAGGAAAATGCTTGCTGACATAAGCAACATGCAAAGGAAACCTACTACTTCAATTCAAGATAAAAAATCTCTCCCAAATTCAGCTACCCAAAAAGAATACATAGAACAGCTTCAAAAGGTAACTCACTTTTACATAAAAGATAAAAAATCCATGGTTTTATGGTATCTTTCATGTTCAATTCTTCACATGGTTTTATGTTAATTTAATCCAGGAAAATGCAGCTCTCAAGAAGCTTCTAGCAGATAAAAGGTATCCTTCTTTTGTTAATGATTTTATGATAAAACTCCAAAAGGGTATATCCTGTTATGGAAAATTCCTAAAATACCCCTACTCCTTGATATTGTTGCAGCATGATTATTGACCTCAGTGGAAACGAATTACACAAATTAAGGATCACTTTGCAGAAAATGCAACAACAAAATTTGCAGCTTGCTCAGTCAAATAGTCAACTGCTAGCAGTTTGTTTTCTTTAATCTTTACCATATATATTCAATTTTTTTACCTTTTTTCAAACATGAATATACATCTTGACATTTCTTTATTTTTTCAGGAACTAAATTCTGGAAAGGATAGGGTGAGTCTTTTTTGTTGTATGACAAATAGTTTTCTTTTATTATCTATCTATTAATTACACTGAAAACCCTTTTTTGTTTTTGTTTTTTTTTTTAGCTAAAACTCTTGCAACATGAACTTGGATGCAAAAATGGTATTCTTATAGCAAAACAATTGGAGTTAGAGGGAAAAAGAAAAAACAAAACATGTCAAACAAATGATATTAAGGTTAGTATTTGAATCCAATGATTATTTAATGTTTTATGTAGCTTTTTTAAAGAATTATGTTGTGTAATTGTAATGTAACTAAATTTGGATATAGAAAGTGAAAGTATCTGAAAATGAAGAAAAGGGAGTCTGTATAGATACAGAAGAGCAATGTAATAATAATAACAGAAGGCAGAAATCCAAAAGTGAGTCTAATTCTTGTATTTTTTTTTTTATTCAATTTTTGAGGTTTATACTTTATACAAATTTAACTTTAAATTTATGTTACTTTTTGTTCACTTTTGATTTTAGGTTTAGGTCATTCTGTTAGAAATGGCGGCCAAGATAAAAGTGTTGGTGACAATGGAAGGTTTGTGTACACATTTTCTTTTGAAGAGTTGTTTTTATTTAATTATTTAATTTTTAAAATAAGACGACAAATTCACATACATAAAACATTTTCTTGTATCTATTTTTCAGCATCAAAGGTAGGAGGCAATCTGCTAGGTTTAAGAGAGATGAAATAAAACCAACACAAGACTTATTTGATTCAGACAATGTCGATCTTCCACCATGTCCATTAAATGAGGACAAAATGCAAGAAGACGAGTCAAATCAAGTCAAGAAAGAAGATGTGGAAAATGTTAATTCTGTTTTGGAAAATTCAACTCAAGAATCTAGAAGATCTTCAATTTCAAGGCCATCTCGTCAAGCGGTTAAGAAAGTTCAATCTTACAAGGAAATGAATCTTATTGTGAAAATGCGAAGGCCTGAATGAGTATTTTTCTTGTTAAGAAGTGAATTTGGTACCTAATTCAAATGTTGTTATATGTACACTAGCTTATGATTTTTCAAAGTTGGTGGTTTTTGAAGACAAGAGTTTTTGTGTAATTGTAGGATGTTGTTATATGATAGCTAGCTTTATGTTTGCCTTTTTTTTTTTTTTTTTTTTTTTTTTTTTTTTTTTTTTTGGTTAAAATTATCGGTTGCGTAAAGCAATAAAATTAACAACTAAATTCATTAGCTCGCTTAGGGATGATCGTCGGTTTCGAACTGGCCCGAACAGGACCGGTAAGCGAGATTGACGAAGGGTTGAAAGCAAAACCGGGAACCAGACCAATGACTAGTATACTGGTTCGGGTTCTGGTTCGAATTCTGGTTCTGGTTCTGGTTTTGGTTTGTTGTTTTCAAAACTGGTTTTACCTATTAAGCCATTTTCAGCCCATTAAGACAATCCATCATCTCATTTTATTAAAAAAAAATACACTAAAACTTTCAAATTCGAAAACCAAAATAGCAAATTCATTTCAAGTTTTTCAAGCCACTACATATTGGTAATTGAGAATTTGGTAATTGAGAATTTGGAATTGGATTGGTTTGAATATAATTGGATTGGTTTGAAATTTGTAAAAATAAGCTACCTTTTCAACTCTCAGGTCGGGCCGGTTTTTTTAGCGGAATCGGTAGAATCGGAACCGCTAGAACCGAGGACCGACGAAGCATAAAATCCAAAACCGAAAACCGAACCTACGTAGCGTATATTGGTTCGGTCCGGGCCTGGTTCCGGTCCTTTAACCGGTCTGGTCCGGTTGGACCAACCGGTTTTTTTATCATCCCTAAACTCGTTGATATAAACCGGTTTTTCCAAAACCCGTTTCTAAAACTCGGTTTTGTCATTTTCGTGGACTTCAGATGAATTTTGATTTGAGTGTAAGAGTTTATGGATTTTGTATGGATTATCATAATTCGTAAATTGGCTAAGTAAATTTATTGCTTTGTTATAATGTAAGATTTCTAACGGATGCTTCACTTCGTTAACTCAATGGACCCTTACTTTACATTCATTATTTTATTGATTTTAGCCTAATATATATAAGCAAAAATATATTGTAGAAACTTATATCTAATAAACAATTAACCGAAATGTAATTAAAAATGTTGGAAAACTTTATAGCAGATTTGGCTGCTTTAATATTGGATGTGTAAAGTCCTTCCAACCCCACAAATATTCTTAGTCTTGACATTTGATCGTTTTCTTGTTTCAATTTTCGTTTTTTTTATTTTAAAGGTACACATGCACTAGTCATCTTGCATACCAGCAAATGCTATCATGCTATGTTGTCTTGCTATACAGCTGTACAAGGTTTTGTGCGTGTGTATTCATTTATGGATTCTTTGATTTGTGTAGAAATAAGAAAAGATAGAAAAAAAGATGATTTTTATGATTTTATATTTTTCTACTAGATTCTATATTTACCGACAAACACATAATCATATTTAATTAGATTGCGTATTCAA
Organism: Cichorium intybus; assembly: GCA_023525715.1. Classification (NCBI taxonomy): domain Eukaryota; kingdom Viridiplantae; phylum Streptophyta; class Magnoliopsida; order Asterales; family Asteraceae; genus Cichorium; species Cichorium intybus. The sequence continues at coordinate 65,318,512 of CM042012.1, read as the reverse complement.
TAAAAAACTTCACTAATTGATCGCATTTTAAGCTTAAACTTTTGTATACCATGAGTTTCTTTCTTTGTCCAAAAATTAATCGTGCAATTAGTCAAAATTTTAAAATTTGTAAAATCACGTAATTTATATATGAATGATCAAATACCTTTTATATTGCAAAAGGTATTGTTTCTTGCTTTCTTGCATAAGTATGCTATCATGGAGTCCCAAGCTTTTAGACTCCAAATTTAATGAAGTAAAATGGTTCTTTTGGATGCCAATAAACAAATCAAATATTAGATTTAATCATTTAAATTCATAACCTTTATAGATTATTCTGACAAAATCCATATTGTTTAAAGGAACTGGACTAAACAACTCAATTATCCTCGTTTTTATTTTGTTTTGCATGAAATCTTACTCGAAATTATAAAAGAAGAAAATTATTAAATGTCAATAATATAAAAAAAAAGCATGTCACATGGAAGGCCAAGATCTTCTACCTCATGAGGGTCACCATCACATCCATTCTGTAAAACAGCAAAAACCGCGTTGATGCACGAAAGAAAACAAAAATCATAATAGCAATAATTAATTAAAAATATGATAAATATCTATAGTAGTAATATAAGTACCATAATTGTGTTGTTTTAATATAAAGACAAAATCATTTCAAATGTTTCTTGTCACATCATCTATTGGCTCCTCGTATGCATAAAACCATAATCAAGAGCTAAAATTATTATAACGTATATTAGGGAATGTTTCTACGTTTGTTTATCCTATGATTAAAGATTTTTCAAGCTAAATTAAACTTTTGTTTTTTGGTTATATTCTTTCGAACCGATTTATGTGTTTAGGTTTATAATTTTTATTTATTTTTTTCAGTAAAATGTTGGAAAGTAACAATTTTATTTGTCTGATTTTTTGGTCTATAACATTCATCGTCTCTACAAATATTTCATGCAACCTCGTACAAAGTTTTGCAATAAACACTAGATGCTTTCTATAAATATAAAATTACTTCTCATTCAAGTGATCCCCTTGGTGGAAATGGAATTACAAAGTACAAGAAAACATATTACTAGTACTAAAGTGACTAGTTGATGTTCAAACACACGAATATCCTTTACAAAATTCTCATAGATATAATTTACTTTGAATAACAATTAGACGCCTACATAACACTAAGGAAGTTATTCCTGTATATACATAATAAAATTGTATGTGAGAAACATGAGAAGATGCTTGGCGTAGTGGGTAGTTTTTTTTTATCAATAAATATCCTAACTACTCCTAACACCACACATGTCTCTTATCACCCGTTGGGTGGAGGGGGCACGTGGGTACTGCTAGGCTGTGTGCCCATTGGTGCGTAGTTGGTAGTTAACCCTAGTAACTATGCACAATCTTTACTTGAGGTAATTATGAGGATAAGTGTTAGAGATGTCAGTTGCTAAGGTTATGGTAAGTTACGTGAAGTAGACCGACATAAATCACTTCAAGTTGCTTTACTCTTGGCCGACTGACTTGGGTCAAAACCGATAGATATAAGTAAGTTGTGGTCTTCGACTACTAATAACAACTCATAATGGCTACCTTCAATCTTGTATACATGACCGCCTAAACACATGGCCCTTTATGTTCTTCACTTGGTTACTTGGAAGGCAATTGGCTTCAAGATTGAATAATACTGAGTTGTAAACCGACTATTGAGTTAATTTCCAACACTTATCAAGACTAGCCTTATGATAAGTCAGTTAATGGGACTAACACCCCCCATCCTGTTGATCACAAACTATATAAAGAATAAACAATTTACAAGAACCAAAAATGAGTGCATTTCACTTAGCTACACATGCCCCATAAATCTTTTTATGGGATCCTTTTTTATTTTGAGTTTTTGTGATGTTTTTGACTTTTGTAGAATTTTAAAGCAATATATGATTTACAATACTAGAAACAAAATCTTATATTCACCAAGAATTCATCTTTTTTTGGATAACTTCAATCCCATCGATGATCACTGTCTTGATGAAGCAAAACTTATCTATAGTAAGCTCATGTCCTTTCTAGGTTAACTTTTGAGTGATAAGATAATGGTAAATCCCAAAACAAGTCCACCTTTGGTATGAGTTCTCACGGAAACCAAGTGTAAAGTGTTAGCCAGTATTAATTTGAATGTCAGTTCAATACATATTTTATCATCAAATCTTTGAAATAAATGCTACAACTCAGATCATTTATCACTTTGTATTCCACATGTTGAGTATCATTTTGTGCTGAAGTGTTATCCCCATACGAAGATCTTTTGCCTGCGAAAATTGAGTCTAACACCTGAAGGTCCAAAAGATTTACTCTAGAGGATCCGAAGGTTTTCCAATAACAAACCTTATCCAACTGAATGCACTTTTGGCGGGCTACGCGTTGCACTTTGTTGCTCTCTCAATAGATAGTACTAAGTAGAATATTCCTTATTGTACTGATGAATCTTTTTGTACTACCAATATCCTGATCATGTATAAATATCAGGATATTATGTCTGTGTCGTGTGTGCGAAATAATCACCCCAACTGTAAAACCCTAATTGCAATACCAAAAGCATTCGACACTTGTTCTACTCAATTCTTGTGTTCATTACCGTTCTTCATTATCTTTTCATGTGTTGTTTATATCATTGAATCAATCCTTCTGATTACTTGTTCGTACTTAGTCATTGATTGAATTTTGTATCTAACACGTGGTATCAGAGCAGGTTTAGCTCGAAAACCTATTAATAGAAATCTCATTCTCGTTATTATAGTTCTAGATCTAGATCGATTCCTAGTTCTAGGTTTCCGCAATTGTATTAGAAATCTATTACTCGTTTTTCTGAAAAGATCTGTTTGAAAAAAAAAACTCAATCGCAATGACGGATTTAATAGCAACCTACGCGAATATGCTGAACTATGCAAATCTCATTGGTTCTTCCACCAAGGCACCTGTTCTTGTTCTAACGTACTATGATTATTGGGCAGACCGAATGCAAGATTATTTGGTTGGATTGGATGAAGATCTGTGGAGATCAGTGTCAGAAGGACCTCATACAGACATTGAAGGTCGTTTAGCAGATGGAAAAGATGCTGAAGTTCTTACAATTACTGATCTGAAGAAAATCAAAAATGACGAAAGAGCTATGAGAGAATTACGTAGTGGACTTGGCCCTGATGTTAGACACCACATCTTCTGAAATACTCATCACCACCACCTCCCAAACTACACAACCTATTATCACCTCTTCAGATCCTTTACTCAATATACCTTCTGGTGGAGTGAGTACCTCAATGCTAGATTATGACTTACCAGAAGGTTTTGGGTTTGAATATACTTCTACATCATCTCTTTAGCCACCCCCAACCACCGAAGAAGCCTTCAACGCATATCACATGGAACCTATAACCCTGGCGGAGACAGATGATGATAATCTTAATGATGGAGATCTTGTACTCATCAAACAGTACAAGACACTCAACACAAAACTCGATATTCTTCTCCAAACCCAGATGGGCTATGATCCAAAGAAGACCACGGAAAGTGATGTGGTTGGAAAAATTGATGAGGCGAAGAAGGAATTGTCTGAGAAGGTTGATGAGTTGGTTAAATAGTCCGAAAAGCGAATACTAGATCAGTAAGTTAGGATCTAGAGTATCCTGGAGCAGAATTTGAATACGGCTGTTACAGAAGTAGAAACAAGGGATAGATTGCTTAGAGAAGAGATTGAGAAGAAGATGAGTGAGTTGGTTGGAAAGATTGAGTCCTCAAACGCCAACTTGATGAAGGCTCTGAGTGACCTTCAGACCGAGGCTCAATCCTACAACACTCACTACAAAACACATTTGGAAAAACAACTTGAAGAAGCAACTGCGAAGGTCGAAGAGTTGACTACTGCACAGTCTGTATCTGCAGTAGCAAAGTTTGCTGAGGAACTAAAGACGGCAAACTTAACTTTAACCGGCGATCTTGTTAACAAGCTCAAGCTTGCTCTTCAACCACTCATAAATGTTGCCGATCACATGTCACGAGCTTAAGCTGCCCAATCTAGACCACGAACGGTTGCTCAACCTGATCCTGCGGTTCATCCTTCGCAAGGGGGAGAAGCCAGCGGTTCATCAGCAGCAACAACAACAATAACAACAACAACAACAATATAAACAACATATGAGGCGGTTTCCTTGGGAAGGCCACCATTTTTCCCACCACCAAGTGTGACCAAAGGTATAGTGATCCGTCCTGAATCTTCGGGTCCTACCTTCGCAACGATCACATCTTTGGAGGCTGGTGGCTAAGGTTCAAAACCTGAGGATAAGGGAAAGGGCATTCTGATTGTTTCCCACAGGGAACAAGCCCATAAAGAAATAGAGGAAGAGTTCAAGAAGATGTTACAGATAAATGCCATGATTGAAAGGAACAAAACATGGACTGCAGAGACCATTGAAGCTATTGGCTTTGAAGATTTTGAAGTCTTCAACAGACTACCTCTTAAGAGCTTTTCAGCACAAGCCACCGTGGATAACCAACTAGACCTTCCCTACAATCCAAAAACCTTCGCATTCTATCAGTTTGTACGAATTGTCCTTGATGACGAGTTAACGACCTTCAAGACGAAGAAAATTAACTTTCATGCGAAGTACATACAAGAACCAAGTGTAGTATGGAGCCTGAAAAGGATAGTAAGACTCATCTCCATTAAATAAGGAGAGGTGTTCGAAAGTTTTCAAAATTATGATTTCTTCGTCTTGAGGGGTTCGGATGAAGAGGAATCGAGATTCACCATCGCTGACTTCCCAATCATGAACCCTCATGATTTTGTGGTGATTCTTGACCTCATGAGAGATGCTCCAGCCTTTGTCGCTTCCTCTCCTATCATCTTCAATGCAGCCAGAAATCATATCATGGCATTTCTTCGGAACTACATGCTGCGTTTTGGCAAGTTCGACATGGAAGTGGCTGGGTTATTCCAAAAATCCCTTGCTCCCCCTGTATGCACCGTTCAGAATCTTGAAAGATTCAAAAATGGGGGAGATAATTGAAAAGCCCTAGGGAGTGGTGTTTAAGGGATTGTTAAAGGAAGGGAAGGTTGTTTGTAAATTTTTTGAAGATTCAACCAAACAATTGGTGAAATCGGGATTACTTTTAACGATTATCGATTCATATTCAACCATTCCAAACTTAACCAGACTATTTATTTCATTAGAATGAATAATACCTACTGAATTCGACCAATTTGCATCGTTTTCCTGTTGCCAATTCGATTTCGAAATCCCAGCAGATGATTTAAACGTAATCCCTCCATACGTAATTTTTTTTACAGTCGAATCTTCAGATCCACCTCCAAAAGAAAATTTAGGTCGAGATAACGTACATAATGCGTTATCAGCAACAAATGCGATTACGCTAATGGCGAGAAAGAAGCTAGATGAAGGAGATGAGAATGATACAAACCCCATTATGCCCTTGCTTGGATATGATTCCCTGCACAAGGAGTATAATTCTTTTGGTGCATCCTTTTTAATTTAGACCATTGATATAATGATCCAAGGGTTATAAATATGGTTCTGCAGTTAGGTGATTTAATTTGGTTCTGCATTGAATATATATATATATATATATATATATATATATATATATATATATATATATATATATATATATATATATATATATATATATATATATATATATATATATATATATATATATATATATATATATATATATATATATATATATATATATAGGGAAAGGTTCAAATGAGAACCACTAAAAGATTGAGAACCACTAATTCACAGTTTAATAATATTGTATTTTTTATTACGTTATAATATTCACAATTTAATAACTATAAATTTTATTATATTGTGAATATTGTAAAACGTATTAAAAATAAGAAAAATTATTAAGTTTGATGTATTTTTACATAATAAACAAGTGTGAAAAAACGAAAAAAAACTTGATTCTTAATGTGTGAATATCGATTCTCACGGTTCTTAAACTTTTAGTGATTCTCATTTGAACCTATTCCTATATATATATATATATATATATATATATATATATATATATATATATATATATATATATATATATATATATATATATATATATATATTGAAAATGAGTAACTATTATGACCTAAATTATGATTCCTTTAAACCTTGAAGACAATATACACACATTAATTGCTTGTTCGTATATAATTATGGTATGTTTTTCTTTGATATATTTTCCACCTTTTTGGGCATTTAGTTAGAAAAGTGTTGGTAAAAGCTATCTGGGAGTGATTTTGTTGTCTCCATGTTTGGTATGTTTGAGGTAATAGAATATGATTATGTTGTTTTCATAATACAAAAGAATTGGGTATCAAATTATTAAGTTAAAGTTTGTTGTGGACCAACGCAGCAACGCTCACCCTTTTGCATTTTAGTGCCTAATAATTAATGTATCAATGTGTATTTTCAATTGAAATATCCCCCAAAATTTTGACTTCCAGATGGTAAAAAAGAATACAATTGTAATAAAACATAGTACATATAATATATTAAGAAAATGAACGGTTATAGCTGCAAAGAACTCGAGTGTTATCTGATTCACATTTGAGTTTGAATACAAAATGAGCTCCAAACATAGTGTGAGCTAAAATCCAAGTCTATAAGTTACCAATTAGAATTTTTGTTGAGCTGATATTTTTGGGTTGAACTTGAGTCTTATATACCTTGTTAAACATAACTGGTATAACCTATAGGTATGTGTGAGTTATTCAAGTTTGCTAATCGAGCTTGATACATTGAGTATAGTTGTGATGAATATTTTTGAGTTATTTGATCTCAGATTTTCCTTAAGATTGAGCCTCCATTTGTCTATAAAAATCAAATTTGAGCTTATCATGATCATCTCCAAACCACCTCTATTTTTCCTCTATTTTTAGAGTGAAAAAAGGTGTAAAAAGTGGTCCATCTCCAATCAATGTCTAATTTTCACACTATTTTTATTTTAAAACGTACATTCCAAGTATATTCATTTTCTTTTATGTACATAAATTGTCAAAATATCCCCTTTTATTTAATACATTTTAACATATAAATACTATATTTTTTATTGTAATAATAATCAAAATTATGTTATTAAAAACTTAATAACAAAACAAATTATGTATGTTTTATATAAAATTTGTTATTCATATTGTATAACTATTTTTTTAGGTTGAATGCATGTTCTACTAGAATATATGTATTGTATATTATATATATTTTATATGTTTTTATTATAATATATGTTATCGTGCTTTAATTTTTTTTAAATATATATAAATTTTTATATGAGTTCAATATATAAATATTCAATTTTATAATCACGTCTAATTAATTTTATATGTAACATGATTGCAAATATTTGTTATTATATTTAAATTAAACTAGATATATATAAAAACAAAAAATAAGAGACTAAAAGTGACAAGTGAAACTTCACTCTATTTTTAATGCAAATAAATAGTATTACTCTATATTTGAAGTAATATTATTCATATACTTAAAAATAGAATAGGTAATAGAGGTGAGTTTAATAAAAAAATTTAAAAATAAAATAACTCTATAAACGAAGGTGAGTTGTACACGCTCTCAAATTCAGTCAAGTAGAGTTTGAGCCCAAAATTCTCTGACTCGTTTCCAGCCATATACATGGTGTTAAGAAAGAGAAATTTTATTATGTTATTAAACAATAAGTTTGATTAGTTAATTTTCTTTATGTATAAGAAATTACGGTCTTTTCATAGTAACCGTTAAAATTGAACTGTTTTAAACCATTTTTTTAAGGAAACGACTGTTTTAAATGAATTCGCAATACATATGTAATGACTTTTGTCATTTCATTGAACCCGTGCATTGTATCTTTTAAACATTATTTCAACTTACCTCATGCATGCAATTGTCAAACATAGTCCATTATCCGAAGAATTGTGCTTGCGGGAGCTATCTACCACATTTGGCAGGAAAGAAATAACCGGATTTTTAAGAATAAGAGACGATCGTATCATGATGTTGTCAAGACTATTATTGATGATGTCCGTTGTAGATTGGTGAGTCTCTCTATGAAACCTTCTCCTAATGTTATTTTGGCTAAAAGAGTATGGTCCCTACCCTAACGTTGAGAGATGTATCTCCTATTTTCCACTGTGGTCTATTATTCTCTCCTATCTCATCTTTTCTATTATATATTTCTCTGTTTGTATGGTTTGTTTTTTTGCAGGATGTTTGCTTTTTATGTTCCTGTTATGTTCTCTGGTTCCAAAACTTGTTTTGGTTCCTAGTATTGCCTTGTTGACCATTGGGGCCTGTCCCAATGTGTCTTTTTGTTGTTTATTTGGTGGGAAGTCCCCAGCCTTAAATTGTATTTATTCTTTTTATTAATAAAATTGACAGAGGTACCGTCCTTTTTACCCAAAAAATTGTCAAACAATAAAGTACAATATTTCCTACTTATGTTTCTATATGAAAGAATCTCGTTGAAACGAAACTTCAACAATTTGTATTTGTCTCCTAAAGTGAAGGCCACGCCATGGTAAATGTATTACTAGGAGCACCGTCGATTTCAAGAACGCTAGTGTCGTGGGACATATAAGTCGTGCTAGTTAAAAGTTAGAAAAGCTCTTTAAATCTACATGAAAATAAAGTTTTTACAATCGAAGAAAAGAATGTATAGAGAATGTATGATACAAATAAAACTATGTGGTACTATACAACATTTTACATGGCCATTAATGCAGTAATTTTACATTAAACATGAGTATTTAGGATTAAAATGATATTTTACTTACAAATAGTGGTGGATCTACACATAGTAAGCAATGGGGGCTGGTTATATTGTCATATTTAGTCAATCGGACCCGGAGCTCATATTGTTTCCTTTAGATTGCCTAATTATGTGGCTCACATTATTTGCTTCTTTTGTTTAAACGTTAAGCTGTTTGGTATGACGAAATGGAATCATGAAGGAATGGAATGGACGACGTAATAGAATGAGCAATGTAATGAATTGAATAATTACATTCCATTGTCATGTTTGGTTGGATCGAAGGAAGGAAATAAGTCATTCAAACATAGTGTTTTGTATTGAAGGAATCACATTCCATAATGAATGCTCCATTCCATTCATTCGAGCAACCAAACATGAATTTTTTCATTCCGACGGAATACTTCGTTCTATTCATTATTCAATTACTGCATACCAAACGCTACCTAAATACATAAGTAGGCTTTTTTATGTACATGATATTTTGTTTGACAATTTGGTTTCTTTTTTTATCCTTGATTTCTTATTGATTTATGATGAATGTTTTCATGATCACAACTACTGAAAAAGCACCAGAACCAAAGACTATGCTTGCATATATATCTAACCTTGATCAAACGTGCATATGAAAAGGAACATGTACTGAGGGGAAACCACTATTATAGCTCATACTAAAGCAAAAGATGTTTGGAATAAATGGTCCTATGTTTTCATTGGATTGGCCAAAATCTAGGACTTATATTTTTATATTCAAAGCAATACCCTCAAAAGTGTATAAAAGAATGATTCTTCAACTAAATAAACAAAAAGAGACCAAATATTCCATGATAACGATGACCGGTAAGTTGGGGATTCGTTAAGATTATTTTAGCTATGATTAAAAGTAAGAGTACAAATCTGTTCAAAGCATCATATATACGTTCTTTTGTTTAAGGAACAATATATCATATACAGTGTTCATCACATCTTAGATATAGATTTCATCCAAAGCATCAATATGATGATCACTCTTGATTGATTTCCATGTACTACTACCGAAGGATTTTGGTGGTCATATTCGATTTCATATTCGTGGAAAGCTATCATCCTTTATCATTGTTTTTAAAATGCAAATGATATGCTTTTCAAGAGAATGAAACTATTTTTGTTTAGGGTAATTCTATTTGTATTCACCTATGTACCCTGATTTTGTGTGTTGGAAGTACATATTATAGGACCCTTTGTTTATTATACATCACAATTTTCATAATAATAAACTTACAATTTATGAAAGAATAATCCGTTACATTAAACTTGGTCACGAGAAAACACTCCAAAAAAAAAAAAAAAAAAAAACAAAAACAAAAACAAAAACAAATACTAGCTGATCAAAACATTTTGGATTGATGGGTAAGAGGTAAATAAATTCGGTCATAGAGCATGAAATCATCGCTTGTCTCGTTTTCACACACACACACACAGACATACATACATACATACATACATACATACATACATACATACATACATACATGTACGTACGTACATACGTACTACGTACGTACGTATATACATACGTACATACTGTTGGATTAGGTGTCTAAGCCATGCCTAATAATTAGTATTTACCTAATTGATAGTAACATAGTCCATTTGGGTTGCCCTCATAGTTGGAGGATTGACAGAAAGTCCGGTAGAGAGAAAGATTGATTTATTATGTGATTAATAAATCAATAGAAATTAAATAAATAGTTTATTAATATATTTAAGTGATAATATATTAATTAGAAACTATAATAATTAATTAGTAATTTTTCTGGAATTAATTGGAATTAATTTGGTGGTTAAATTAATTAATTAAAGGTATAGGGACTAAAACTGTAATTATTCAATAGTTAAGTAAGTGACAGTTTGAGTGAGTGTGTGACCAGCGAAATTATATATGGAAACATATATATTTTCGATTTTAATAATGAGGATAAAAGGATTTGAATTAATAAGATAATAGTTTATCTTGATTTGAAATCAAAAGGTTTATCTCTAAAGGTTTATCTGGTCATCTGCTTGGAGCCTATAAATAGGGAGGCTCACAAACCCTAAGACCACGATTTTGACTCTCTCTCTGAAGGAATTTTCGGCCAACATTCCAAGCTAAGGGTGTGACTGCATTTGAGGCAAGAGGTTTCTGTTGCTTTGCTTCCAAGATTCACAAAAGGTTGGTTTTTCTGATTTTTTTCTTTTAGTTTAATTCTTTCAGCCTCTAGGAATTAGTTATATGTTTAATTAGAAGAAAACATAGATCCTCATAGGTTGCATGTGAACTTAGGTTATTTAGTTTATAGATTTGCAGAAAACCTTTCAGTGGTATCAGAGCATTTGGTTGTTTTCTTGTTAAATTGCTATAATTGTTTTTCTATTTTTAGGGTTTAAAAAGCCTTTAAACCCTAATATGATGAAATCGATCATGGGGCTAGGGTTTTTGAAAACCCTAGCCTCCCCCCTCCATAGTTGGCGATTTTGGGCATTAGGGTTTAGAAGGTTTTCTATTTTTGGTAACTTTAAATTGTTTAAAAGATACACCTTAAAACCTTTATCCTAAAAATCGAAAATTAGGGGATAAGGATAGATTTTTAATTAATTTGATTAATTTGATAAAACCTATCTACTTTTGAATTAATTTAATTAATTGGTTAATTAAAAGATAATTCAAGGATTTATTTTAATTTAAAATTTAATTGTTTAAATTGGCGAAAAATTAAAAAGGATAAATCCTAAAAATATTTTAAAATGTTTAAAATATCAAATTTAATTAATTTAATTAATTGGTTAATTAAAAGATAATTAAATCGATTTTGAGGTTTAATTTAATTTGAAATTTAATAGTTTAAATTGACAATAAATTAAAAGATAAACCAGAAACAATTTTTTAAAGGTTTAAAAAATTACATCTTATGTATATTATAATTAGGAAGTTATTATTATATGTATAAGATTAAAATGGTTAGTCAAATCAATAGTAGGCCTCATTCACGAAGCTGATATATAAAGTGGGTATAAGGAGACTGCCTATAAAATGGCGGTCTAATGGGTGAACACTCTTACCCACCGCTCGACTGATCAGTGGAGGGTCGTTAGCCGAACGGGTTTGATAGGACCGCCTAATCTCATTAAAAGTATAATGATATTATTCGAAGTACTAGAACATTTTAAAATAAAATCCCAATCTAGCTACTTTAGGAAAAATGTGAATTGGTGCTAACCCATGAAATTGCACATTGCACTTTATGAAACATTGGTGAAGCGTGTGTGGTTTACCGGCATGCCAATTGGGGTTCATAAAGAGTTGCAATGGGTTTCTCGGGTGTTGTCATTATTGATGGAGCGTGTGTGGTTTACCGGCACATCAATTTGAGATGACAACTGACCCCGAGAGTACCAAGCTAATTTGCATGGTTATTCACACCCGGTTTGTGATCCTCGGCATCCCAGTCACAAACAGTGGGGCACATCCGAGATTAAAACATGCTATTGAACAGTTCAATAAATCTCAAAGAATCTAGGAATTCTATTTTACTATGATTATCTTTCCGCGGTGGAATTGGCTGAATCGTCATTCGCCTACCTTATAAAATTTACAATATTGATTACGGCATCCCTCTTCGAGATTGTAATATGTCATTGTAGGATCCTAGCCTTATAATTATTATTGGTTTATTATAAGGATTATTATTAATATCTAATTAAAACTATCTTCTTTTATAGATGTCTTCTGCTGATCAAACCGCCCCCAATCAAACTCCAATGTTACCTCTATCTTGTCATTATGCTCCAAAGTTACGTTGGACGGTACCAACTATAATGACTGGATCCGTAACATCAAGATGGCTCTAAGGTTTGAACATAAAGAGTATGTTCTGGAAACCGAGCTGGTTGAAATTGATCATGATAATGCTACTCCCGATGAAATCGCTCAATACTCAAAACATTCTGATGATGCAACCAAAGTGGCTTGCATCATGATAGCTACAATGAACCCAGAATTGCAAAGAATATATGAGGACTACTGGCCCTATGAAATGCACAAAGAGCTGGCGGAAAAGTTCCGCAAGCAGGAGCGTGTAGAGAGGCGCGAAGTAGTCAAAGCTTTCACCAATGCGAAGCCAAAGGATGGAGAGTCTATCTGTAACCACGTACAGAGGATGCAAGGATACGTGGAAAGGCTTAGGAAGCTTGAGATGCCAGTTCACGAGGATTTAGCAGTAGACATAGTGCTAAATTCTCTGCCTAGTTCATATGACCAGTTCACGCTGGCGTATCATCTGAATAATTCTCAGGCCACTCTGGCCGAACTGCATCGCATGCTCTGCACCGTTGAGGACGGAATGAAGGGTAAGAGTGTACCCGCAGCTAATGAAGGCGTCCTGGCTATTACTGGTGGAAAGGGGAAGAAGAGAAAGGGCCCTCCTAAGCAGAATTGGAGGGAAAAGGTGCATGTTGGATCGTCCAGAACGGCTCCAAACCCAAGACTTCTGGCATTCCTCATAATGCCAATCCCAAGGAAGCAGAGTCCTTCTATTGCAAAGCAAGGGGCCATTGGAAGAGAAGCTGCCCTACATACCTACAAGATTTGAAGGATGGCAAAGTCAAGCCGTCTTCAGCAGGTATTTACACTATCTTTAAAAACTCACCATCTTCCGTTTCTTGGGTCCTTGATAGAGGATGTGGTTTTCACATTTGTTCTGATTTGCAGGGCCTAAGGGAAAGCAGGGAGGTGGAGCACGGTAGACTCAACCTGATCATGGGGAATAGGAGATCGTCGCTTGTGACCAAGATCGGGACTTATAGTTTAGTGCTCAATAGTGGTGTTAGTTTAGATCTTTTTAATTGTTGCTATTCGCCAGAAATGGCAAGAAATATTATTTCATTTCATGCATTGTTTAGACAAGGTTTACAGTTTTCGTTTGATAATAGTAATGGTTCCATTTCTATTTTTCAAAATGGTATTTCTGTATTTACTGCTTTACCTTGTGATGGTGTGTATGAAACTGTGCAATGTGTAGACAATTTAGGTCATAGTGTAAACTTTATTGATTCTTCTAGTGGTGTAGAAAAGGCGTGCTTGTGGCACTGTCGTCTTGGGCACATTAACAAGAAACGCATCGCCCAACTCCAAAAGGATGGAGTGTTAGAATCATTCGACCTAAAATCGGATGATGTATGCGAATCTTGTCTTTTGGGCAAGATGACAAAATCACCTTTCAAGGGTTCCTTTGAAAGAGGTGAAGGTATTTTGGACATCATACACATAGATGTGTGTGGTCCTTTCAGATCTACCACAAAAGACGGCACACGGTTCTACGTGACCTTCACTGACGATTTTAGTAGATACTGGTATATCTACTTAATCAAAAACACAAGTCAGACACCTTTGAAAATTCAAAGAGTTCAAAAATGAAGTTGAGAATCAATTGGGCAGGAAGATAAAGATGCTCAGGTCCGACAGAGGCGGAGAGTATCTTAGTATCGAGTTCCTAGACTATCTGAAGGAATGTTGAATAGTTTCACATTTATCGCCTCCTCGGACACCACAGTTGAACGGTGTTGCCAAGAGACGTAACCGAACCTTGTTAGACATGGTTCGTTCCATGATGAGTCGAGCTTCACTTCCCATTCACTTCTGGGGGTATGCCTTAGAGACTGCCGCCCACATCCTTAATCTTCTCATGAGGTTGGTAAGACACCTCATGAGATGTGGACGGGGAAAGTTCCCTCGTTAGCACAAATCAAAGTCTGGGGTTGTGAGGCTTTCGTTAGACGAGAGACTCACGATAAACTCGCAGAGAGAAGCAAGAAATGTTTTTTCATTGGATATCCCAAACAGTCCTTTGGATATCTGTTCTACAGACCAAGCGAGGACGTGGTCTTTGTAGTGAGACGGGGATTCTTTCGAGAGAGAGAACTCATATTCAAAGAGGACAGTGGGAGTACCATTGACCTTGAAGAGATTCAAGAGTCACCCGATGATGCAACCTTAGGAGAAACTAGCAACCAACAAGAGGAAGAAGTTCCTGTTGGTCCGACTGACATATCCTTACCTCTTAGACGCTCTAGTAGAGTTAGCATGCCACCCGAGTTTTATGGATTCCATATAACTACGGATGGAGATACGTTTATCAGTGATAGGACACTGATAAATTTGGATGAACCTGCTAACTACGGGGAAGCGGTGGCGGGCCCTGAGTCTGCCAAGTGGAAAGAGGCAATGGACAGCGAGATCAAGTCCATGTATGACAATCAAGTTTGGAACTTGGTTGACAATGTACCGGGTCGAAAGACAGTCGGGTGCAAATGGATCTTCAAGAAGAAGACCGACATGGACGGAAAGGTACACACTTTTAAAGCAAGACTGGTTGCGAAGGGCTTTACTCAAACCCCAGGGATTGACTATGATGAGACATTCTCACCAGTGGCTAAGATAAAGTCAATTAGGATTATGCTAGCCATAGCTGCATTTCATGACTATGAAATTTGGCAGATGGACGTCAAAACCGCTTTCCTTAATGGGAAGTTGACTGAGGATGTTTACATGAATCAGCCAGAGGGTTTTGTTGATGCAAAGTATCCTGACAATGTGTGTAAGCTTGAGAAATCCATCTATGGATTAAAACAAGCTTCTCGCAGCTGGAATCTTTGTTTCCATGAGAAAGTCAAAGAATTTGGTTTCTCTAGGAGCGAGGATGAGTCTTGCGTATACGTCAAAGCTAGTGGGAGTATAGTCACTTTCCTGGTTCTGTATGTAGATGACATACTGCTCATGGGAAACGACGTCCCGACCTTGCAAGATGTCAAGTCTTGGCTCGGGAAGTGTTTCGCCATGAAAGACCTAGGAGAGGCAGCCTATATTCTCGGGATAAGAATATTGAGAGATAGGAAGAAGAGACTAATTGGACTTAGTCAGAGTACATACTTGGACAATGTACTGAAAAGATTTAGTATGGAAAATTCCAAGAAGGGAGAGCTACCAATGCAAAGTAATGCTAAGCTGAGTAAGACTCAGAGTCCAAGTACAGACGAGGAAATTGCGGACATGAGTCGGGTACCTTACGCTTCGGCTGTAGGGTCGATCATGTACGCCATGACGTGTACTCGTCCCGACGTGGCCTTTGCCTTGAGCATGGTCAGTCGATACCAGGGGAACCCTGGTAGGGTGCATTGGACAGCGGTCAAAAACATACTCAAGTATCTGCGCAGGACGAAGAACTTTGTTTTAGTCCTTGGTGGCAGTGATACCTTGAGAGTTGACGGGTATACTGATGCCAGCTTTCAGACAGATAGAGACAACGGTCGGTCTCAGTAAGGCTGGGTATTCCTGTTGAATGGGGGAGCAGTGACTTGGAAAAGTTCCAAGCAAGAGACGGTGGCTGATTCAACGTGTGAATCAGAGTACATCGCAGCGAGTGAAGCGGCAAAGGAAGCGGCTTGGCTGAAGAACTTCATCGGTGACCTTGGAGTAGTCCCGAGTATTCAGGAGCCTGTGGAACTGTTCTGCGATAACGAAGGAGCGGTTGCTTTGACAAAGGAACCGAGAGATCATGGAAAGTCCAGACATATCGACAGAAAGTACCACTACATAAGACATAAGGTAGAAGAAGGTCACCTCATAGTGAAGAGGGTATCATCAGAAGATAATCCTGCAGATCCCTTGACAAAGGCTCTGAGTAGGGTTAAGCACTATCAGCATGCACGACGCATAGGATTAACAGATGATATTAGTTTTTGTAATTAGATAGGATTTGAAACTTGTTGCAATATAAATGTAATTAACTTTGGTGAATTAATAATATAGTTTTGTTGATGAGTATTTGATACTACCATTTGTTGATTGTTTATCATTATGTTTCAATTTTTCATGTTTACTTCATGAGTAATTTAATTATTATTCGAATATCCACAGTCACTCATACTTTTTAGGGAGCAAGTATGAATGAAGACTGTCATGAATTGTTTTGTAGATTGTCTAATGAGTTAGACATAGCAATAAGATTGCTACAATATTCATGAGTACTTAGAAAATAGGGATTTGAGTATTGGATAAACCCACGCTCAACAGATTGCTTCATGGATTTCATCATAAGCAATGTTGAGACGATAATATCTTTTGATCTTTAAGTAGAGACATATGAGTTATGTTTTACCAAGCGGTTGTTCATTGACAATGCGAAAACGCATCGGTAACACGGTGTTATAAAACGTGTTGTTGTGAATGATTTGACTAGTAAAGGACATAAGTATATAAGTCAAAACTTATTCGTCCCTTGACCCTGTCGGGAAAACAGATATCTGTAGGCCTCTCGATGATTTTGAAGTTGACTGAAAGGGTTGGCCAACCAGGACGCTCAATTAGTAATCTTAAAGTCATATGCAAATCAGAAATCGGGAAACAGAGAATCAGACCAGGATTGATTCTAATCCATGTCTTGAGTCTGAAAAATATCTTGTTGGACGGAGGATCATCTGATCACTTATCATTGGACAGAACTGACTAGGTTAGAGTTCGGCAGCGGTTTCTAGGAAGCTACAGTTGCTAATTAATTAGAGGTTAAATTGGTAATTTTAGTCATAGACTTATCCAAGTGGGAGACTGTTGGATTAGGTGTCTAAGCCATGACTAATAATTAGTATTTACCTAATTAATAGTAGCATAGTCCATTTGGGTTGCCCTCATAGTTGGAGGATTGGCAGAAAGTCCGGTAGAGAGAAAGATTTATTTATTATGTGATTAATAAATCAATAGAAATTAAATAAATAGTTTATTAATATATTTAAGTGATAATATATTAATTAGAAACTATAATAATTAATTAGTAATTTTTTTGGAATTAATTGGAATTAATTTGGTGGTTAAATTAATTAATTAAAGGTATAGGGACTAAAACTGTAATTATTCAATAGTTGAGTAAGTGACAGTTTGAGTGAGTGTGTGACCAGCGAAATTATATATGGAAACATATATATTTTCGATTTTAATAATGAGGATAAAAGGATTTGAATTAATAAGATAATAATTTATCTTGATTTGAAATCAAAAGGTTTATCTCTAAAGGTTTATCTGGTCATCTGCTTGGAACCTATAAATAGGGAGGCTCACAAACCCTAAGACCACGATTTTGACTCTCTCTCTGAAGGAATTTTCGGCCAACATTCCAAGCTAAGGGTGTGACTGCATTTGATGCAAGAGGTTTCTGTTGCTTTGCTTCCAAGATTCACAAAAGGTTGGTTTTTCTGATTTTTTCTTTTAGTTTAATTCTTTCAGCCTCTAGGAATTAGTTATATGTTTAATTAGAAGAAAACATAGATCCTCATAGGTTGCATGTGAACTTAGGTTATTTAGTTCATAGATTTGCAGAAAACCTTTCACATACATACATACATACATACAAACATACATACATACATACATACATACATACATACATACATACATACATACATACATACATATATATATATATATATATATATATATATATATATATATATATATATATATATATATATATATATATATATATATATATATATATATATATATATATATATATATATATATATGGGTTCAATAAGAGACTAAAATTATCCATGGTAACAAGTGACTAATCTCGATCGTCGGAATCAAAATCATCAACGGCTAAAAACTAAGTTGTAAATTTCTTATATCGACGCACATGTAGAGGATTATAACAAAAAATTCATTTCATTTTTTTTTGTTTTTAAAATTTTTCGATATTATTCTTTTTCAGAAATAAAAACCGAATATACCAAAATTCATTTTTTTTGTCCTCTACAAATAGACATTTATATATATATATATATATATATATATATATATATATATATATATATATATATATATATATATATATATATATATATATATATTAGTACGACTCCTCTGGATTCATAATATGAATTTGAACTGTAAAAATTTAAATATGAGTAATTATTTTACTTTTAAAAACTTTAAAAACTTCAATATTATAACAATTTATAAGTAATATATTTGATTCACAAGTGTATTTACTCATATTTACACGAAAATTTACTCATATTCATATGTCAATTGAAGGGTTTTCTATGCAATCAATGAACAAATAATTCCTATGGTTCACATGCAACCCTAATATGATCTATGTTTTCTTCTATGAAGATAATAAACTAAAACCTAAAGGGAACAGTTATTTCTAAAGATCAAAACTGAAAAAAACCAACATTTTGATCTTATGATCCTTGAAGCTAGCAGCACAAATGTCCTGCCTCAAATGGTGTCACACCCAAGCAATGGAGAAGACAATCCAGCAGAGTTTTCTTGGTGAAAATGGCGCAGGTTTTAGGGTGGCCAGGTGCCTCCTTTTATAGCCTCCAAGGGTTACAGCTGAAACCCTAAGGAGCCTCCAAATGGGCAAGCCTGCTGACTAAATGGACCAAGCCTTTTCTAAACCCTAATAGGGTTTCGCCAACCATGGAGAATCTTTCCATGATGGCGCCACTTTTGGCCCCTGTCCACTGGCCAGTTATTTATTCAACTATTAAATAAATACAAACCAGTCCCTACACTTTTAATTAATTAATTTATCACTGAATTAAATCCAATTAATTCTAGATTAAATCTCAATTAATTATTATAGTTTCTAATTAATATATTAACACTTAAATATATTAATAAACCATTTAATTAATTCTATTGATTTATTAAACAATTAATAAATCAACCTTTTACTCTACTGAATTCTATCGTAACCTCCAGCTATGAGGGCAACCCAAATGGACTTTGCTTCAATTAACAAGATAAATATAAATATAAAGTCATGGCTTAGACACCTAATCCAACAGTCTCCCACTTGGATAAGTCTATGACTTTAATTTATCTTCTGATTAATAAACAACCTGCAGCTTCCAAGAAACTGCTGCCGAACTCTGACCTAATCAGTTCTGTCCATAGATAAGTGATCATATGATCCTTCGTCCAACAAGATATTTTCAGACACGCGACATGGATTGAGATCAATCTCTGTCTGATACTCTGTTTCCCGATTTCCGATTCTGCTTATGACTTTCGGACTTCAAATTGAACACATCAGTTTAGTCCAGGCTGGCCAGCACTTTAGTTAACTTCAAAATCATCGAGCGGCCTACAGATATCCGTTTCCCATTAGGATCAAGGAACAAATAATCTTCGACTCATATTCTTGTTTCTTTTACTTGTCAAAATCGTACACAACAATGCGTTTTATAACATCGAGTTAACGATGCGTTTACGTCTTATCAATGCACAACCGAATTGCAAATGTCAACTCATATGTCTCTGCTTTAAGATCATAAGATATTATCGTCTCAACATTGCTCGTGATGTAATCCATGAAGCAATCTATTGAGCGCGGGTTTATCCAATACTCAAATCTCTATTTCTAAGTACTCGTGAACGTCGTAGCAGTCTTACTGCAATGTCTAACTCCTTAGACAATCTACAAACCAATTCACGACAGTCTTCGTTCATACTTACTTCCGAAAAGTATGAGCGACTGTGGACTTTTGAATAATCAAATTATTCGGGAAGTGAAACATGCAAAATTGAAACATGAAATCTGACTGGTGGCTACTCTTGCCTAATTACCAAGTCTCCACGAGGTAATCACCAAGTCGGATTTTACATAAAACTATTATCGGTTTCTAGATTCCTTTTAAACTTTTTAATTCATGTTATGTATCTATGTCTATATGACCTTTCACTCTTTCTATGTATCCAAATGTCATACATTGATACACTTTATCCAATCGGACATTCTTCCGATGATATCTCAATTTTTGTTATACCGTCATTCTCACTAACAACTCCATTCTATGCACTGTGACTTTCCATGGTTCTCGGGATCTTTAGTCCACATGACTGCACCCTAAGACTATTTCAAGGTGTTACGATGTGCCGGCGACCCACACACACTCCATCGGGATACCAATGAAACTCTTTAACCATTAAGTCCTTATTTGAAACTCTTTTCAAATTACCATTCACCTCAATGATTTCTCACGTGTGTACAGAATCCATTAAGTATTCCCAGCCAGGCCATATCCTGAATCTGACTCACTATGCTCTAAACATTAAGTTATCAGAACATGTTCATGACACTTCTGATCGATCCAAGAAGCTCGTGGAATTTGATCTAGTCTTATCCCAAACCCTTTTGGAATCTTGAGATCAGTTTTAATCCCAGTGTCATGACTTTTAATAACTATTTCCTTTCGGAGACTTTTTCTCATGCATCTTGAATCTTACCAAGATCATGCTTACTATGGCTAGGTCTATACTGATGATAACATCTATCTGATAGTTGTTTATGGATTATGTGAGTATGTTGCACCTTCTTTCTATCTCTCATGCCAAATCATCACACTTTGCAATGATAGGAAACTCCTTTCCTGGGGCTATGCATCTTGAATCTCATCAAGATCATCTTGGCAGAGTTTTGTTTACAACCACCTGAGTATGTCGTATCTCTATTAAGTCTTTCATAGCAATCCGTCCTTCAACACCAAGTCATTACACTTTGTAATGGAAAGAGACGTTTCCTAGAAACAGTATGTACCTCTCATATGGAGATAGTAGTTAACAGCGATACTCCCACTGGCTTTGACATGGTTATGGACTATTCACAAAATCCAGAACTTTTGGCACATTTTGAGAATCCAAACTTTCTGACATCTTAATGGAAATCTTTCAACCCATTCTCAAAATCCAATCCTTTGACATATTTCGAGAATCTGAATATCCTTTCTTGCGAGATGCCCGGGGGGAAATCCCGAGCCTATGTACCTTTATACTGGCATACTCTTTGTGAGTCCCTACTAGTGTGCCGGTGATCCACACGCGCTCCACTAACGACTTACAATGTGCCATGCAGTATCCATTCGAATTTCATCTTCTATTGAGAGTGCTGCTCCCGGAATCAATTACTTGACTCTGGGTATCGTCTCACTCAACCAGATGTTCTGAAGGTACGTTTCTGTCCATGCTGCTTTCGTTTGATGATTCAATTACTCCCACTGGTTTTTAGACCAGGTGTAAAATCAATCAAAAATGCCACATAGACTGTATCTTGTTCTAAGGTTCTCTTAATTGGCAGCAACCGGGCTCACCAATGCTTCATAGTAGTCGGATAGCTAATCCATACCAACTATATTGTTTTACCACCAATCGGTATGTCACCCTGATCATAACTACTTATGATGGTGATCAGTACTATTGGTCAAGAGAAGATTATGTCAGTATTTAAAACAAAAATCTGATTTCTGCTCTAAGCCTAGTGATGACTAAAGGTTGTTTCACTTGGCTAATCCTGAACTCATTCAGGATTGTCCCAACTCCCACTGTTTCATTAGAACATGAGTTCTTTCTAGAAGAGCTCTTTCTTTTCCAGGTACAGCGGGATAGCCAGTGAAACGACAACGCTGATCTGGTTCAGGCTAGTCATGAGGTTCGGACGAACGCTATATGTCCCTGGACTTTCAATGTACAAGTGGGACAATGCCAGCTTTACATTTCAGACAGTGTCTACAAAACCTACTTAGTCTAAGATGCGGTCGGAATATGGTTTATGTGGTCTGACGGGTTTAGTGTTTAATTTACCAGAAATTTATTGACAATGTATCTCATACATTGGGGATTGAACTGTTTCGACCAATGCTCCATCATCTTCCCTAAGACACATTATAGCTATTAATGTTCTTGGAAGAGGATGAACTGTGAAACATTTTCTCAGTTTATGTTGTCACTCGGGTTCTGTGGATCTTGTACATCCTTTGAAGTCCTTGAACTGTTCAAGGTTTCAATTCAATCGCTTGTTCTGATAAGCGAAGCCATATTCGTTATATCGAATGACAAATATTGTGAAGTACAAACAATTGTGTTCTATTTGAAGATTCGAGCAATACACAGCAACTGATGTGTCCGTTGCTCCTAATCTCAATGCCTTTTACATATCGATGTAAACTTATGACTTTGTTAATTATGTTCAAGACTTGCAATCTTCAGTTGACTCTAAGTCAACTGATTCCAAAATCCTATCCTCTGGATCTTTGAGTGATTCATTTCTTGCCATATGCGCTTAATAAAGAACTTAATCATCATCTGACTCTAAGTCAAATGATTCCAAAGTCCTGTCCAACTGGATCTTTGGGTGATTCAATTCTTGACACATTAAGAACTCAATTCATCATGAGACTCTAAGTCAAATGATTCCAAAGTCCTATCCAACTGGACCTTTGGTTGAATTGATTCTTACAACATTTATGTTAACAATCATAAGGGACACAATTCCTAAATCCAAACGCTTTGGATGTATCAATATTCAAGTTATTACTAATCATGCATTCAACACAATCATACAACATTTCAAGGATATTTCAAACAACATGTGTTAAAAGAAAATTGTCAATTTTATTAAAACAAAATCCTTGAACAATGTATTATATGATAGACAATGTCATACGCATCTAATAGGCTAATAACATGATTTCAACATCTAACTAAACTCTAAAACTGCATGAGCTTATGTAAGACCCATTTTCATTTTGAGATGCTTACTAAGGTAAGTAGAGTTATTACCTTATAGTCGGTGTGGTCTTACATATGAGTTGTTTAGAGATGTGTTAATCTAAAGTTATAATTAACCTAATCAAGTTGTAGAACTTTTCCTTAGCTTTCTAAGCATATAAGGATTGTTAAAAACGGATAAGAAACGAGAAAGTTACGATCAAAAAAACTAAGTGAAATTTCAGATTCACACGGGGCGTGCAGATTTCACACGGGGCGTGTGAAATCCTGCAGTGAGCCTTTCCAGAATCACACGGGGCGTGTGGAATTCCACACGGGCCGTGTGAAATCCTGCAGTGAGCATTTCCAGAATCACACGGGGTCGTGTAGATTTCACACGGGGCGTGTGAAATCCTGCAGAAGCAAACAATAGAAGCGGTGGATCCACACGGGGTCGTGTAGATTTCACACGAGGCGTGTGACGCGCGCAGAACACTTTTTAAAGTCAAATTTTTTTCATTTTTGGGAAAACCCACTTCGTCCAAAACCTCTCCAAAACCCTAGAAACTTAATCCTAAACCTCTAAAGTCGAAATTGAAGTCTATAATTCAAGAATTGAAGCTAGGATTTGATTCCTTACGGTTGAAAGGTAATTCCCTTTGATTTTGACTTCGTTTTAACGGTTGGGTTGTTTGATTTGAGATGGTTCCATGTGGTTTTGATGAACCACCTGCAACTAGCATGAATTAGAGTGAGTTTACTTGGATTAGTGTGTGTAAGGGAGTTCTAATTCGAGACCCAAGCTAGTAAAGTGCTTGTATTGTGTTTTTAGGGTTGTATGAGTCAAAATGGTGAAATTGGAAGCTACAACTAGGATAATATTACTATCTTTTGATTGTAACTCTCCTCTATGATTCCAATTCCTTGATTGATATGAATATTGAGTATGATTGAGATTTTCTTGAAATTGAGTATTGAGTTTGAGTCATTGTGTTACAGCTAAAGCTAGACAGGAACACACACGAGGTTTGAGAGTTCCACATATCGACTCAACTTCAGGTGAGTGATTTCTTCGGTTTGGGGTTTTTGAAACCCTAACTGTGATTTCGTGATTTCGTTATATATTGTTATATATGTTGATAGTAGATTGTTAGTGGATGCCTTTAGAGTTATGGGTGAGAATATTGTCGAGCTTCTACGGTTGAATGAGTAGAACAACGGAATTGGGGATTTCGGTAAATATTGAGTTGATATTTACCGTTTATACTCCTTTTTCCTCTTTTGATTGATACATCTTTGAGATAGATGATATTGAGATGATTGTGGATATTGAAGAATTAATTTAGACTATGGTGATATAACCAAGTCTAGCGAACAGAAGCCCGGTACGCGCAAATTGGGAGTTCCCCGTACCAAGCCGATATTATGTGAGTAGTTATAATTCATTATATATGGTTTGACTATATCAAAATTAAATTATGGTACATGTTAATTGGTTGAGATACTAAGTTGTATGAGTTAAACAAGGTTTAGAATTCACTGTTATATACGAGTACTTGGTTTGAATGAATATACTGAATGACTGAGATAATCATAGAGATTGAGTTAATATATATGTTGTACATATATGTGTGTTGTATTGATATTGCAGTAGCTTAGAGTTAAAGTGGTTATGTTAATTGTGGATAACAAGAGACGAGTTATAGTCTATACTTGAGCATAAGATCAGAGTATATGCTAGAGTGAGTGACTTAAAGAGTCTTTGAGTTTGATTGCTACAACCATGATAACTGTTATAATTGAGCATAATTAACAGTGAAATGAGTTTATACGAGTATGTAGGATTGAGTTTATGAGTAGTATCAGTTGAGATACTTATTTATTGAGTTGATATTACTACTAATTAGCTGGTGTTTGTAAAGCTAATATGTTTGCAGGTTTCAGAGTTTAGAGAGAGTGAATATTGCTAATGAGACTAGCAAAAAGAAGAATGAGAAGAGAGTTTACTAAAAGAGATTGTGGAGTATGATTGAGATTTCTCACTAAGCTTTATAAGCTTACACTTGAGTTGTTTATTGTTTTGCAGGTATCTGTAGCAGTGATAGGGGAAGGCATGTGATAAAGAGAGATAGACAACTCAGAGCATGTCCTTTAGTTGTGTTAGGTTTATTTGTAATGACTGGTCAAAATTTAAGGACCTTTTGTGTAATTAATGTTTGATAACATCTTGATTTTCCTGGGTTGAGTGCAAGTATACCCATGTTTAATATATAATTGTTTGCAAAATTTTGGGTGTACTTTGTATGAGAAACCGGGTGTTACAAGTTGGTATCAGAGCATGGTTTAAGCGAACTAGGTCTTTGAGTGTAGAGTCCTAGACTTGAACCGAGAAGAGAGAGAGCCCCTATCACATGCTTGGAAAAGATACGACTGCAGATATTAGTGTATGAGTTAAGTATAACTATTCTGTTATATTATTATTTGTTGTTTTCTGTCTGTAAATACAGATATGGAGTCAGATGAAGGATGAGTTGAGAAATTGGTAAGAGCCAGTTGGACCAATAGTGGATGATGAGACGAGATTTTGGCTGATATGAGATATTAACCAACGAGAAGAAAAGAAATTTGGCTAATTATGAGATGTTAACTGAATATGAGATGAGATTCTGTTGATGGCGAATTTCGAGATGATGATGAGATATTAAGATGAGATCCCGGTCGAGGCAAAATTTTAACTGATGATGAGAAAGAGGTTGAGCATATGTTGAGCATGAGCTAAGAGTTGAGATATGTGAGTGTAGCCGAGTAAACTCAAGATTTGAGAACCGCGGTACGCAAGGTTCAACTAATGAGGAGACGAGATTTTGTTGCTACGAGGTATGCAAGTAATTTTACTTAACATGTTAGTTGTAACGTGTCGTGCGTATTTAATTGTTGATAATACATGTAATAGAATATGTATAAAATATGTAGACACGTAAAAGATAAATTGAGATTACATGTATTAGAGAATTGTGGTTATAAAGTGTAGTAATCGGCATTGAGATGAGAATCTCATGTCCATTTGAAGTAATGTTTACATATCACTTAACGAGTGCTTTGTGATTGATTATAACTGAGATTATAAGTGGTTGCTTGACGAGTACTTAACAACCTTAGAGAAGTGTGTATAAAGAGTATATACATGGTAAATATATATATAAAATTTGATATTGCATATATAGTGTTTGTTGTTTCACAGATGTGACGAGACTTCTATGTACGAGTAAAAGTGGTTGAGACCACATATTCTGTGGGACCACATATCGAGTAAAAGTGGTTGAGACCACATATTCTGTGGGACCACATAACGAGTAAAAGTGGTTGAGACCACATATTCTGTGGGACCACATATCGAGTAAAGTGGTTGAGACCACATATTCTGTGGGGCCACATATTGAGTAAATGTGATCGAGACCACATATTCGGTGGGGTCACATATTGAGTAAATGTGATCGAGACCACATACTTGGTGGGGTCACATATTGAGTAAATGTGATCGAGACCACATACTTGGTGGGGTCACATATTGAGTAAATGTGATCGAGACCACATACTTGGTGGGGTCACATATTGAGTAAATGTGATCGAGACCACATACTTGGTCGGGTCACATATTGAGTAAATGTGATCGAGACCACATACTTGGTGGGGTCACATATTGAGTAAATGTGATCGAGACCACATATTCGGTGGGGTCACATATTGAGTAAAGGTGATTGAGACCACATATTTGGTGGGGTCACATATTGAGTAAAGGTGGTTGAGACTACATATATTGTGGGACCACATAGCGAATAAACGTGGTGGACACCACATATTCTGTGGGGCCACGTATTGAGTAATTGAGGCTGAGACCACATATTTCTGTGGAACCACATAACGAGTACCTTGTGGTTAGAGTAGTGAGAACCTTGGTGACTCAAACCGAAGGAGGAGTGACGGTGAGTCTATATGACTCGAGACCGTAGCGGAGGCTCGCTAGAGTCAAAGAGGAGATGGACTCAAATCGGAGAATGGTACGAGGTACCATAATCTAATCAGCGGACGGTCCGAGGTACCGTGAGATAGTGTTGAATGAGGAGACCAAAGGATGGTACGAGGTACCAAGAGTTGAGGCAGAGTGGTGCTATAGTGGTTGTGCTTGTGTGTAAATAGGCATGTACTTTATGATGATGCGGAGTAATGAGACATGTACTATCCTTGCGTGCGGATAGATATGAACGTAGCGTTAAGTTTGTGTGGGTTGAAACCTACAGGTTGAGAAGAGGACGAATTAGAGGTTAAGTAACAGTATAGAGGTACTATGAGATAATACAGTGAGTAATACTGTTAAGGAATGTTGCTGTGAGTAAGTACGTTTGTCATGTAGTCGTGTTGAGAAAGTGTGAAATTTCTTACATGTTGGATGAGATAGAGTTTTATAAATACATCATGAAAAGATGTGAGTTAAAAGGAGGAGGAAAGTAATTGTGTTTGTGATTGATAGGATTCGTTCCTTAGCAATCAAACCAATTACTGCCAATGAGATAAATGCGTGAGTGTCGAGATGACAAAACTATTTAGTCGTATAAGACGATAGATAATAGATTTTGCTATAATAATATGAGTTACTTTCTTGAGATTAATGAATTAATCGGATAATGAGATATGATCTCATTGTAGGGTTTGCGGTGTCAAATTTTATTATTTTTGAGCCATGTGTAGAGATTTCGGTGAGTTGTATATTGGGTGAAAAACCTAAAATGTGTGCTGAGGTGGGAGTAGAGATAAATGAGCTTTTAGAGAAGTTATAATCGGTTGTAGTGATGAGACAACTGAAACAGGTCTTGTGTGACCAAAGTGTCGAGAGTTAAAATAACAATTACAGAGGAGGCATGAGTGAAACTCGAGATAGTTTCTAATATTCATGAGTTGTGTTGATGAGGAGTCAATAATTGACAGGTTGCAATTAGAGGAGTAAATTGATAGATAATGAGTATTGGAATCAGTGGGACCGTTTTCCTTATTGAAGGATGGTACAATGAGAATGTGGCTCGATGTGAGTCATAAATATGAATGCATGCAAATAATGATAGTGATTTGAGTATCACTTGAGGAGTAAGGTGAGATACTTTGATGTTGACAAAGCTAAAACGAAAGGTGTATTCTAAAAAGAGTAAGTAATTGCCTACATGGCAATGATGACAATCAATATGACTATAGAGATCATCTTATGAGGATGATATATTATGAGTAAATGAGATATGACAATATGTACATGTCATATGAGATGACGAAAGGATAATATCATTATCATAAGTGATGTGTGATTGTGGTGGTGAGATGGTTGTATAGACCATACCTATTTTAAGAGATTCCGAGGACGGAATCTTTTGAAGGAGGAGAGAACTTGTAAGACCCATTTTCATTTTGAGATGCTTACTAAGGTAAGTAGAGTTATTACCTTATAGTCGGTGTGGTCTTACATATGAGTTGTTTAGAGATGTGTTAATCTAAAGTTATAATTAACCTAATCAAGTTGTAGAACTTTTCCTTAGCTTTCTAAGCATATAAGGATTGTTAAAAACGGATAAGAAACGAGAAAGTTACGATCAAAAAACTAAGTGAAATTTCAGATTCACACGGGGCGTGCAGATTTCACACGGGGCGTGTGAAATCCTGCAGTGAGCCTTTCCAGAATCACACGGGGCGTGTGGAATTCCACACGGGCCGTGTGAAATCCTGCAGTGAGCATTTCCAGAATCACACGGGGTCGTGTAGATTTCACACGGGGCGTGTGAAATCCTGCAGAAGCAAACAATAGAAGCGGTGGATCCACACGGGGTCGTGTAGATTTCACATGGGGCGTGTGACGCGCGCAGAACACTTTTTAAAGTCAAATTTCTTTCATTTTTGGGAAAACCCACTTCGTCCAAAACCTCTCCAAAACCCTAGAAACTTAATCCTAAACCTCTAAAGTCGAAATTGAAGTCTATAATTCAAGAATTGAAGCTAGGATTTGATTCCTTACGGTTGAAAGGTAATTCCCTTTGATTTTGACTTCGTTTTAACGGTTGGGTTGTTTGATTTGAGATGGTTCCAGGTGGTTTTGATGAACCACCTGCAACTAGCATGAATTAGAGTGAGTTTACTTGGATTAGTGTGTGTAAGGGAGTTCTAATTCGAGACCCAAGCTAGTAAAGTGCTTGTATTGTGTTTTTAGGGTTGTATGAGTCAAAATGGTGAAATTGGAAGCTACAACTAGGATAGTATTACTATCTTTTGATTGTAACTCTCCTCTATGATTCCAATTCCTTGATTGATATGAATATTGAGTATGATTGAGATTTTCTTGAAATTGAGTATTGAGTTTGAGTCATTGTGTTACAGCTAAAGCTAGACAGGAACACACACGAGGTTTGAGAGTTCCACATATCGACTCAACTTCAGGTGAGTGATTTCTTCGGTTTGGGGTTTTTGAAACCCTAACTTTGATTTCGTGATTTCGTTATATATTGTTATATATGTTGATAGTAGATTGTTAGTGGATGCCTTTAGAGTTATGGGTGAGAATATTGTCGAGCTTCTACGGTTGAATGAGTAGAACAACGGAATTGGGGATTTCGGTAAATATTGAGTTGATATTTACCGTTTATACTCCTTTTTCCTCTTTTGATTGATACATCTTTGAGATAGATGATATTGAGATGATTGTGGATATTGAAGAATTAATTTAGACTATGGTGATATAACCAAGTCTAGCGAACAGAAGCCCGGTACGCGCAAATTGGGAGTTCCCCGTACCAAGCCGATATTATGTGAGTAGTTATAATTCATTATATATGGTTTGACTATATCAAAATTGAATTATGGTACATGTTAATTGGTTGAGATACTAAGTTGTATGAGTTAAACAAGGTTTAGAATTCACTGTTATATACGAGTACTTGGTTTGAATGAATATACTGAATGACTGAGATAATCATAGAGATTGAGTTAATACATATGTTGTACATATATGTGTGTTGTATTGATATTGCAGTAGCTTAGAGTTAAAGTGGTTATGTTAATTGTGGATAACAAGAGACGAGTTATAGTCTATACTTGAGCATAAGATCAGAGTATATGCTAGAGTGAGTGACTTAAAGAGTCTTTGAGTTTGATTGCTACAACCATGATAACTGTTATAATTGAGCATAATTAACAGTGAAATGAGTTTATACGAGTATGTAGGATTGAGTTTATGAGTAGTATCAGTTGAGATACTTATTTATTGAGTTGATATTACTACTAATTAGCTGGTGTTTGTAAAGCTAATATGTTTGCAGGTTTCAGAGTTTAGAGAGAGTGAATATTGCTAATGAGACTAGCAAAAAGAAGAATGAGAAGAGAGTTTACTAAAAGAGATTGTGGAGTATGATTGAGATTTCTCACTAAGCTTTATAAGCTTACACTTGAGTTGTTTATTGTTTTGCAGGTATCTGTAGCAGTGATAGGGGAAGGCATGTGATAAAGAGAGATAGACAACTCAGAGCATGTCCTTTAGTTGTGTTAGGTTTATTTGTAATGCCTGGACAAAATTTAAGGACCTTTTGTGTAATTAATGTTTGATAACATCTTGTTTTTCCTGGGTTGAGTGCAAGTATACCCATTTTTAATATATAATTGTTTGCAAAATTTTGGGTGTACTTTGTATGAGAAACCGGGTGTTACAGCTTGAGATCCAATCTGAATATGCTCCTATCCAACAACATCCCACATCCTACAGAGTCCATGCATACAGAGCAAATGTGAGAAACACATCCTGTATCAAGGAATTAAGGATCAGGTGTTCTGAGTTTTAAGATATTCCTGAGTTGCCAAACTGTTCGGCTTCAAAGCATTTTCCAATCTTTCCATGACTGTGTCCCACCGTGTGGATTCCCAGTTTGAAACATCGAGGAACCGGTCCAGACGATCTGGATCATTTCTTGATGTGTCCTATTACTGGACTCAATCCCGAAGCAGCTGAATCAATGGAACTATGCTTCTTTTTGAACGACTCATACAGAGTCAATATTGAATGCATATCCACGATTTTCTTATCTGGTTTCCCTTCCTGTACATCAGGATGAACGGATCAGCGAGTTGAGCTAATGCTTTAACTCCCGATCAAAAAGGGAACCAAATTTATACAGTTCACCTATGTGTCTCTCAGTCTTGAGAACATGTGAACTAGTGCTACTTCCTGCACACTTCAAACTATTTGAAGATCTTAGCTCATCCTTTCTCAACCAGTTCATGGAACCTTTCCACAACTAGCTGTGTTAACTTATCTGACCCCAGGAATTCTAAATTCCTGCGGAACTCGGGGCCAATGATCAATAGTATTAGGTAACGAACTTTCCTTGACTTAACAATCAAGGAGTCATGCTTATCACAAGTTACTGTGTGATGTCATGCTTTGGGGAGCGGACACTCAGTCAGATATGGCTTGCCAGCAAAACAGAGAACTATTCTCTATTTATGAAGCCATACCATATAGTTCAGGCCAGTCAGCCTTACCATATGTAGCAGGTGCATTCTGAAGCTCTCAGAAATGGGTGAAGGAGTATAAGGAGGAGAATAGACACTTGTTTCAGACATCTACAATAAACAGAATTTATTAGTTTAATTAATCCTTTTAAATAATTATCCAATACATTATTTATTAAGGCTAGGACCCAAAATACCCCAACTATGATGTGAAGAGGGATGCCGTAATCACAACATAATGGTCATTAAGGTAGATAATACACTTATCAATTTCATCTTATGAAATTCCTAGATCTGTTGAGACACATTGAACTATTCAATGGCATGTTTAGTCTCAGATGTGCCCCACTATTTGTGAATGGGATGCCGAGGATCACAAACCGGGTGTGAATAACCATGCTAACTTACTCGGTACTCTCGAAGTCAATTGTCATCTCTAATTAACGTGCCGGTTAACCACACACGCTCCGTTAATAATGACAAAATCGAGAAACCCATTACGACTCTTTGTGGACCCCAGTTGGCGTGCCGGTAAACCACACACGCTCCACCAACGTTCCACAAAGTGCAATGTGCAATTCCATGGATTAGCACCAATTCACATTTTTTTAACCTAAAGTAACTAGATTGGGTTTTGTTCAAAGTTCTAGTACTTTCAATTACATCATTATACTTTTAAGAGGCTTAGCAGTTATATCAAACCCGTTCGGCTAATGACACTCGACTGACCAGGAGAGCGGTGGGTAAGAGTGGATACCCATTAGACTGCCATTTTATAGGCAGTCGCCTTATACCCTCTTTATAGGACAGTTTTGTGAATGATGCCTACTAACAGTAAGACTAACCATTTAATATTATATATAAATATTAACTTTTAATCATAAATATATAAGATATATTTTAATCTTATTAAAATATTTTATAATTAATTTAATTATAATTTTCGCAAATTTTAAACAATTTTTTGAAAATTTAAATTAATTCTTTAAGCTGATTTAATTTATCTTTTAATTAAATATTAATTAAATTAATTAAATCTAAGATAGATATTATAAATTAATCAAATTAATTTTACCTATCTTAAACCCCTAAGGTTCGAAATTTTCTAGCTAGGGTTTAAGGGTTCCAGTTATCTTGAAGATACAGTTACCAAAAATAACAACCAACTTAAAAGGCAAGCAAATAAAGGGGATCCAAGGGGGTGGCGGCTAGGGTTAGGAAACCCTAGCCTAGGCAACGAAATTTAGGCCATTCAAAGAGGTTTTTTTGCAAAAACACTCAAGGCAAGAATCATTCAAAAAGTTTATATCAATTTATAAGAAAACAAGCCTAAGCTCTGATACCACTGAAGGGTTTTCTATGCAATCAATGAACAAATAATTCCTATGGTTCACATGCAACCCTAATATGATCTATGTTTTCTTCTATGAAGTTAATAAACTAAAACCTAAAGGGAACAGTTATTTCTAAAGATCAAAACTGAGAAAAACCTACCTTTTGATCTTATGATCCTTGAAGCTAGCAGCACAAATGTCCTGCCTCAAATGGTGTCACACCCAAGCAATGGAGAAGACAATCCAGCAAAGTTTTCTTGGTGAAAATGGTGCAGGTTTTAGGGTGGCCAGGTGCCTCCTTTTATAGCCTCCAAGGGTTACAACTGAAACCCTAAGGAGCCTCCAAATGGGCAAGCCTGCTGACTAATTGGACCAAGCCTTTTCTAAACCCTAATAGGGTTTCGCCAACCATGGAGAATCCTTCCATGATGGCGCCACTTTTGGCCCCTGTCCACTGGCCAGTTATTTATTCAACTATTAAATAAATACAAACCAGTCCCTATCCAACATCAATATCATATAGTATTAAGAATTTACTTAGAATTTTTTTACTACTTCAACATTTTTGTCACACCCTCAAACCGTATTGGCGGAATAGTTCAAGGGTGGATGACTTCATGAACAA
The DNA here is from genome assembly GCA_023525715.1 of Cichorium intybus. Lineage (NCBI taxonomy): Eukaryota > Viridiplantae > Streptophyta > Magnoliopsida > Asterales > Asteraceae > Cichorium > Cichorium intybus. Next base: position 65,284,647 of record CM042012.1, on the reverse strand, counting down.
TATCATAACAAAGTTAAATAGTAGTGAAATCCAAGCACACAACCATCGTTTAAATCAATTACAAATGTTACAAAGTTTACTTATTACATGTCTCAAGTACAATTGAAATGATAACAAAATAGATAAAAATGACGTCGTAACGTCATTACTTGTAGCGCTTGCATTTACCTTGTCAGTTTCCTGAGAATACAAGTAGTTGAAAAAGTGTCAACAATTAAGTTGGTGAGTTCATAAGATTTTGTAATAGAAAAGCCCTTTTTTGTAAACGGTAGTAATTGAGAACCAAGAAAATCCTATATTTTCTTATAAAAATGACCAAGTCTTTAACTCCCAAAGACTAAAATGGAATATGTAGAATTGTAGTGTAATAAATTGGTTTTACTCTTTATTAATTCCAATATAATATTTCATGACTATCAAATAAAGAATGGCCAGGTAGAAGATCAAATGGAGAGGCATGACCCTTTCAGCGTATACGCCTTTCGGAAATTCAACAACCTAACTCAATTGATCGGCCTAGACACCGCTCTCGTAAGTAGATCAATCGGTATTATATTTTTGGAATTATAATTGAATTGTTATAATAATAACGTAAATAATTTATAAAAGAAATTATTAAGTTGATATTTTTCCCCGTGAGATACCCTATAACCATACTGTGACTAGTTGGCCTGTTGCGACGTTCTTCAAGAGTCGAAATGGTAGACATTTGGACACCTCAGACCTGCCGGTCTAGCTGTAGCGAGCAGCTCAGGTGCGGGGTTGTCAAGCCCCGTATAGATCTATACTCAAATATCGCGCTCTCTTACCGAGACTCTGGTTATAAATGTACAGGACTTATAGTAGGTACTTATAAAAGTACTGTGAAGATTCATCTCACGAAATGTATGTATTTCAATCAACTTGTTTACGTACGATTTGTATATAAAAACTCTAGTAATCATCCATTATCATTTTTCCCATGATAATATAATATTGTTTAATAATTATATAATTTTATATAATTATTTTTGTCATGTTTAAACGTCAATATAACCTTATGTTCGTAAACTATTCCAATAATAGTCTATTTTTAGTAATTCCGTCGTAACAATCATATTTTGAATAATAACGAAGTAACTTGTTCAAATATTTATAAATTTCATCTTTTAAGATATTTCTCACAAAAATGGTGTAATAACTTGGTTATAACCATTTTTGTTGGAAAATAATATTTTTGTTTATAAAAACGTAGTTTTTACTAGTCTTCATTTTTATAACTTTTTTTACCCAAGATCTAGTATTTTTGTACGCTTTATTTGTGGTTTTGAAATTTTTACATAACTTAATATGTCAAAGTGTTCATAATACATGGATCTATTCATATTTTATGTCAAGTTCATCTTTATAATATTTTGTCCAAGATCTAGTATTTTTGTATGGTTTATTTGTGGTTTTTGTAATCTTTGCCCAACTTAATATGTCATAGTGTTCATAATACATGGATCTATTCATATTTTATGTCAAGAACATTTTTACACAAATATTAACTTTATAAACTTGTGTAAATCAACATGTATAACAATAAAACACATATAAACTTGAAATAAACAACATTTATAGTAAAAGAACTTGTATTCTCCCCCAAAAGGTTTGAAAAGATGAAAATGAGGGGTATGAACTCACCTTGTGTGGTAGATCTTAAGGTTTCTTGGTAGAAGGTTGATGAGTTTGGTTCTAGGACTTGGATGACTCTTGGACAAAGCTAATATCCAATGGATTTTGATGGATGTTAGTGTGAGTAAAAGGTGTAAAACTTGTGTTATGTATATTAGAATCAAAAGAGGAATGAAACTTACTACTTAATCTTGTGAAGAGAGCTTGAAATTAAAACTTGAAAGTGAAGATGGTGGTGATGGTCTTGGAGCCGTGAGTATGAGGGAGAGGAGAGAAAGAAGAAGTTTGGTTGAATACAAATGAATTTGGCTAGTCTCTCTTAGAAGATTTATACTTAGATTTTTCCTATTATAAAATTACTAGCTTCATAAGTGCCTAGATTTTAAATATTTACCACTAAGGTTTTAATGGAGCACTTGTTTCAGCCAAATGAGTGTAGGGTGGGGGGTGGGGTAGGGTAGGGTTAGTTTTTATAAAAATAGCAATGTACTTATAAAAATGGGTGATTTTTATAAAATCGTAAATCGTTTTAGTAAATTTTTATGCGTTTTTAACGAAACGAAGTTCTAAATAATTATTTTGTATAAAAACATTGTCAAACATTTATTTTTATTGAATCATAACTCGTTGGATGTCGGAATACGCGTTTAAGCGCGGTATTCTTCCGATTTCGCGATTTTTGACGTTTTACCGTAAATTGTATTTAGCTTTGGAATTAAATACTAGATACTATTACATTACTTATCATATAAGTTTTTATTTCATATGTGATGTTTAAGGCACCACATTTTGAAATTTGAGTCCAAACCCTGTGTACATTTATCCGTTCACAGCGGTTTAATCGTTATAACTTTCACATACGAACTCCGTTTTCGACGTTCTATATATCCACAGTTTCGTATTTACGAGTAGATCACTTTATGAATATTGTTATTCTCAAAATAATAATTTCACGATTATCAAATTTTTACGCTACAGTAGTTTGCTGTCCGTATTTTCGACTTTTAATCGATATTTGTTTGATTTAGATACGAAATACTATAATATTAATAATTAATTGCAAAAGTTATAGAAAATAATTTTTCAACATATAGATTAACGTACGCTTCGTTTGACTATAGTTGACTTTCGTTGACCAAAAATTTACAATTGTCACAATTTTAACCATTTATAATGAATTACTTTGATTCACATTTGAATTTTGTTACATGCACACAACAATATACTCAGATTCACAAATCAATATCATATGATATTTTAAATATACTCCAAACTATGAATATGATTAGTTTATTAGAAAATTTTTAACACTTCAACATTTAAATTATTCATAATGAATTTACTATGATTAATAAGTTAATTCCATTCACATTCACACAAAATTTATTCAAATTCACATGACAATATCATATGCCATTGTGAACGTCAACAGTGAATAACAAAATAACAGTTCAGATTCACATGTGAATCTCAACTAGCGGAAATTTCGATAAAGAAATATCATTTTTTGTACATCAATTTGGATGTCTATTTGCAGAGAAAAAAAGTTATAAATTTCTATATATTCAATTTTTTTTGGATAAAAAATAAGCCCTAAAAATTTAAAAAAAAGAAAAAACGAAGTATATTTTTTTTTGTAATCCGGTACATGGACGTCCACCGTAAGGTGTATAATCGTGTGGATGAGATTAGTCCTTGGTACCGTAGTTTATATTAGTTCATTGTTGAAATTTACCATATATATATATATATATATATATATATATATATATATATATATATATATATATATATATATATATATATATATATACATACATACATACATACATACATACATACATACATACATACATACATATACATATATATATATATATATATATATATATGTATATGTATGTATGTATGTATGTATGTATGTATGTATGTATGTATGTATGTATGTATGTATGTATGTATCTATATATATATATATATATATATATATATATATATATATATATATATATATATATATATATATATATATATATATATATATATATATATAAAAGAATCATTAAAATGTTAGGAATCGTGGGAACCACTCATTCACAGTCTAATAATGTCGTAGTTTTAATTTTTAAGACTTATTTTTTTTATCAAATCAAAATTACCAAATATATCAAAATTGCTAATTATACTTTCTTTGCTATATTTATGTATTTTAAAAAAATACGTTATAGTATTCACAATTTATAACTAGAAATTTTTATTAAATTGTGAATATTGTAAAACATGTTAGAAAATTAGAAATGTTATTAAGTTTAATATATATTAATATAATAAACAACTATAAAAAATTAAAAACATACAAAAGATATGATTCTTAAAGTGTAAATATCGGGCTCCCGATTTATAACAGTTTAGTTGTTTTAATTTGAACTCTTCCTTATATTTGAAAAAGTTCAAATAAATACCACTAAAAAGTTTTAAACCGTGAAAATCGATATTCACATATTGAAAATCATGTTTTATTACACTTGTTTTTTTATCTTAAGATATATCAAACTTAATAATTTTTATCAATTTCTAACATATTTTACAATATTCATAATTTAATAAGAAATTATAGTAATTAAACTGGAAATATATTGTTCTCACGGTTCCTATTCTTTTAGTGGTTCTCATTTGAAAACTTATATATATATATATATATATATATATATATATATATATATATATATATATATATATATATATATATATATATATATATATATATATATATATATATATATATATATATATATATATATATATATATACAAGAAAAATCCTAATCAATGGAAAAATGATGTGATCATTGAAGACTGGCTCCAATCTTTTCACGCCCAAAATATCGCTAGTGTTCCTCACCTGTCATGTGGGCCGCTGAAATGTTGCAGTTCACCATTTAAAAAAATGATTTAGTGAACAAAATTTTCATGGTCACTCTTCGTTACAATAGGCATGTCAGTAAAGTGACTAGAGACCAAAAGATATAAGCGGTCACTAAGTAATTACTACAGTACAGTAGTCACTATATCTATGATGACTCATTTTATCATTAAATATATTCACTAATAAATGAAAAGCGTCACTATTTTATCCAATTAATGATCATAATAAAAGGGTCATTGTAAGACCCGTTTCCTAGGCATTAATTTAAATAGTGTTAATAATAACATTTGCTTTATGAGGTCCTTAGCGGCGCTATCGTTAGGGGATATCGACGCTAAGAAGGGTTTAAGTCCGCATACGGGATAGCTGTTGATTGAGGTGCTAACTCCTAAGGATAGCGGCGCTATCCGTCGCTATTGAAATACCCTAGGTCTCGGGCGTTGAGCCTTATTTAAAGAAGCTTAACCCTAGAAGGCCGTCCCTTATCAGCCTCCACTGTCCAGATAAATCCTAAACTATAACCCTAGCCTCTCTTGGTGTTTCTAGCTCCATTTTCTTGGGTTTGAAGCTTGCTTAGAAAAGAAGGAAGGAAGCTTGGTGTCATGGGAAGCTCCTACAGACAAGATTTAGCTCCCTCTTTAGATTTTGGATCTTTGTAAGTCATAAAGATCATTACTTGATGGTTACTTCTTAGGTTTAGGAGTTTAGGGTTAGTTATGATAGTTTCTGGTCCATAATGGTTATATCCTTGGAGTGTGGGAATCTCCAGTGTATTAAGTTGACTTTTACATCTTTTCTGGAGCTCTTGAGCCTTAGGAGAGGGCACGCTCAATACTTCTTGAGTTCTTGTGAGCCTTGCAAAGTGTTTTGGTACCCTTTTTGTTCTAGATCTTGGATTTTTCATGCATGGGGAATGCATGACCATAAAGTTCATACTTTTATGAATCCTTAGACGAAATGGATAAACCCTAGAAGCTTGTAGCCTTTGTCTTAATGGATTAAGTGCTTAATAAAGAAGTTGGAATCTTCGAGGTTAGCATCGCTAAATGTAGAGGATAGCGACAATATCATTGGCAAAAATCCATTTCTAAACATATCCATAGCGACGCTACCACCGCTTGGTAGCAGCACTATGTGTGGCCGTTGACTTTAACTTTGACCGTTGACTTTTGACTAGTTTGACTTTGGCTAAACCTTAAGGAAATCAGAAAGTTGACCTTAGAAGTTGATGTCGGCTAGGTTAGGTCATTAGTATATTCCATTTTCGATTCAGGAGGTTCGTGCTGATCGAGTGTCGAGGATATACATGTGAGATTGTACGCCTATCACGTGAGTTTCCTCACTATAATATGTGTGAAGTTGCATGCGTAAGAGCCTAGGGCTGATACTGCATGTTTAGACTTGTAGGTCTTGTGTGGAATGCCAAGTCATATGATTTATTCCTATGACTTTATGTGCCTAATGCCCGACTGGGTTGGCGGTGCCTAAATCCCGTAAGGGTTGGACCGTGCCTGAGGCCTGACAGGCTTTGAACTTGAATAAACCTTGTAGGGTCGGACTGAGCCTGACGCCCGCAAGGGTTAACTAATTCCTGGAGCCCACTCTGTTAATCATGTGTGAAGGAATATTATTATGTGATGTAATGCCTGATATTTGGAGAACTCACTAAAATTTATGCTTACTATTTAGTTTAAAATGTTTTTAGGTACTTCAGGAGAGAAAGGGAAGGGCACGACATGACTACACCGCATCGACATCGTGATCCAGACTTTCACTATTATTTATGATTTGAACAATTAATAACGGTTTCCGTATGCGATGTTATTTAACTTAATTGAATGTTTTTAATGAGTGATGGCAATTTTCCAACTTCTACTATGATTTTTTAAGAAAATTTCTACTTTGGAATTTGGAACGTTACAGTCATTGATTTTTGTTACCTTGTTAATGACTATAGTGACTTAATATATTGTCACCAAGTATTCATTGTTAGGGGAAGATATACAAAATCCGAATTCTGTCGGGGACATGTATCAACATCAATCTTACTTATGTGCATGAGTACATTACTTCGGATGTAAATTCTAGATGTTCTCACATGCACTTTAGATATTTTCGCATATTGCTAGGTCTTCGATTATACTCATTTGCCTCCTCAATCTCTGCATGATCCAAAGAGGGAACATTAGTTTTCTTGTTTCTATTTTTATTTCTATTTTTACTTTATTTTTTATTTATTTTATTTATCCCGCCAACACTTGGATCTTACCTTCCGATTACGGACTCTAATTTCAAAATTCAAACTATGATTTGACAGGTAACAAAAGCGATTACTGAATAACGGAAATGTCGTGATACAGAATCAATTAGTCCGATAAAAAGGGAATGTCCTCTCAATTCGAGGATGACGTGGTCATGGCTTACTGGAAGACATTATTGGCACATTAAATGCATATTTCTCTTTCCACTCATCACACCACTATATATACCACAATCCCTCTGGATTTTACCCTTCCATTTCATCGTCTTCTACATAAACCCTAATCTCTCATGCTAAAAACCTACAAATCCATGATGTCGTCCCAAATGCTCCGTCTTTTTCCCCGACTGAAGTCGATTCTGTTCCAGACCTCAAACAAATGTCTACAAATTTTATCACCAATCTTCATCCGGAAGCGTATTCTTTACAATTGGCGATGCTAGCCATTTCTCTTCAACACTCTCCACTCCACCACACATTGACTCCAAATCCAAGAGTTCCAAGATTGAGGGTGAATCGTGCTCACAACATCTTAACTCTAATATCCTTACCTTTGATCTGGATGTACCAGTCTCGGTAAGGAAATCTATTTCAATAGGCAAGCCTCAATTAACAAAGATCCTCAAATTTCCCATTTCTGGGACGTTTCAGATGGCCTCTTAATCTGAAATCCTCAATATGCTAAATGAGATGGGGAACACATCCGTCGTCCGAACGATGGGTCAGTTCATAAGAAGAAATGTCTTCTTTTGCTATTGAGCGATTTCTTTGGTGTTCTCTTGAGGAGCCTCTCCGGAAGGACCTTAGGCCTTGATTTCGCAGCTTAGACGTTTCTTCAGTTGCATTACGATATATACTATAATGTTCTTGTTGATTATGCTAACATTTTGTGGGCAAATTTCCTTGCGTATGTCAACCATGCGAAGCAACAAATTGATATTGCCTCAACTCACTTCTGTGCTCTGCTTGTTCAAGCTGCCTATGTTCATGAGAAGGTTCAGATCCCTTCAGATGCTCCATGTCATGATTTTGGAGTTGTTCACATTTTGATATCCTCAATCAACAAAGATTTTGATTTCTATGCTCAAATACCCGAAGCAATGCATTGTCACGTCCCTTATTGTATTTTCAAGGTGTTGGTTTGGTGGTTTCTTGATTTTGTGAGATTGAAGTTCATCATCACGTTTGGTGCCCCCAACACAACAAACTGGTATTAGAGTTATGGCTGAAGAAGGGATGATAAAGAGCGACAAGTTCGACGGATATGATTTTGGAGTCTGGAGAATGTAGATAGAAGACTACCTTTACGAGAAAAAACTCCATCTCCCATTGACCGGTAAGAAACCAGAGAATATGTCGTTGGAAGAATAAGAAATGTTGGACCAGTAGGCGTTGGGTGTTGTTCGGTTATTATTGTCGAAGTCTGTTGCTTATAACATCATCAATGAGAAAACCACGCATGGCTTGCTCAAAGCATTGTTCAACATGTACGACAAAACCTTCAGATGCTAGCAAGGTTTTCTTGATTAGACAACTTGTGATTACGAAGATGAAGAAAGGAGGTTCTGTGACAAAGCACGTCAACGAGTTCAATTCCATCATATTAAGATTGATATCGGTGGACATTAGTTTTGATGATGAAGTCCAGACCTTGCTATTATTATCTTCACTTCCAGACAGTTGGGTCGAAATTGTGACAACAGTCAGCAGTTCGTCCAGAACAACAAAGCTCACATTTGAAGACATCCGAGATGTAATCATTGAGGAAGACATTTAGAGGAAGAATGCCGGTGAGTCTCCCGGTAGTGCTTTGGCTACCGAGGAGAGAGGGAGGAAACGAACCGAGGTGGTGGTGATGACGATAAAAGAATATCAAAGTCACAGAGAAGGGGACAGTCCAAGAGCAAGACAAATGTTTTCTGCTGGAATTGCAAAGAAAATAGGCATTTCAAAAATCAGTGTTCGAAGCCCTCTGGATATGTAGATGTAAAGAAAAAAGTGAACATTGCAGAATATTTTGAAGATGCTCTCATTTTCTGTGTAGAGAGTTCCTCAGAGTCCTTGATAATGGACTCAGGTGCATCCTTCCACGCATGTCATAGCAGAGATGTAATGCAAAATTTCCGGTGTTACAACGGCAGAGTGAGACTTGCGGACAATAAGAGCCTCGACATAAACGAAGTTGGAGATGTTACACTCCGGACATCCTTAGGAATGATGTGGACCTTGAAAGGTGTCAAGTTCATCATGGGTCTGAAGAGGATGTTGATGTCAGTAGGGGAGTTGTATGATGAAGGGTACAAGGTTGAGTTTGGAAACAATCAGTGGAAAATAACAAAAGGGAGCATGGTGGTTGCTCGAGGCTAGAAGCGAGGATCCTTGTATATGGTGGAAGATTCCTCAAACGAGATCAATACCATTGAAGTATATTAAAAGGCCTATACTTTGTGGCACCAAAGGATTAGTCACATGATTGAGAAAGGGAAGAAGATTTGGCTGCAAAGAGCGAGATTCTTGATTTAAAGGCAGTCGTCGTGGAATTCTATGAGCCCTGTGTATTTGGTAAATAGAAGAAAGTCACATTCTCTAAAGTATGACAAGCTCCGAAGGCTATGAAACTCAAGCTTGTGCATTATGACATTTATAGACCAACCTTTGTATCTTCGGTCCGAGGATCTCGTTAGTAGGTTACATTCATTGATGAGATCAACAAGAAAGGTATGATTTTACTTCTTGAAGAACAAGTCAGAAGTATTTGAAACTTTCAAGAAGTGTAGAGCTGCTGTCGAGATCGAGACGGGTGTCTCAAAGTCAAATGCTTGAAATCTGAAAATGACCGAGAATACAACAATAGAGAATTCATTGATTACTGTGCTGAGCATTGGATCCGGATGTTGAAAACGGGCACTGAAGCCCCTCAACAGAATGGCACAGCGGAACAGATGAATAGAACTCTAAATGAGAGGGCAAAGAGCACGAGACTGCATGTTGGATTGGCAAAGATGTTCTAGGTAGATGACGTGAATACCGCAAACTATTTAATCAACCGAGGACCCTCTAACCCCTTGGGGTTCAAGATTCCTGAAGGGGAATGACCATATCATGAGATTTCCGTTAAACACTTGAGGGTTTTCGGATGTGTCTCATATATCAAGCTAAAGGACATTGAGAGAGACAAGCTAGAGGATAAGTCAAAATAGTGCTTCTTTAAAAAGTACGTGGTGGATGACATGGGTTACCGATGTTGGGATACCCAAAATAGAAGGTTTACTAGAATTCAGGACATGATATTCAATGAGTGTACCATGTACAAAGATACTCTTTCAGGAATTGAGGACCGAAGCACGTCGTCCGAAGTAAAGGAGCAATATGAGTTTGAAGGGCCATTCGGGGATGACATCGTGGAGCCTTCCACGAAAGAGTAGGATAGAAACTCCGGAAGCAGTGGGAGTAAAGAAGAAGAAGCATCTGGTAGTACCGTGGATAGTGGGAGAAAATCCGAGGAGGAGGGTAACACCTCAGATAGAAGCAAAGCTAAACGATCAGGAGCTGCAGTTCCAGGTAATCTCAGAAGATCCACTAGAGAGAGAAGACCTCCGATATGTTATGCTGCGTTAGCAAATTACCTAGTGCTAACCAATAATGGGGAGTCAGAATCTTATCCGATTTTAAAATGAAAGACTCCGTATAGTGGAAGAAGGCGATGGAGGATGAGATACGCTCACTAGACATGAATAAGACATGCTCTCTTATCAAGTTACCAGCATAGAAGAAGGCATTGTCAAACAAGTGGGTATTTCTGGTCAAGGATGAAGTTGATGGGAGAAAGAGGTACAAAGCATGATTGGTGGTAACACTACTAGAAAAAAGGCTTTTAATGACACGCATTGCGTGTCATTAAAGGGTACAGATGACACGCAAATGTATGTCAAGGAAGCCCCTGTCATAAATGACAGATGACACACATTTGTGTGTCGTAAATTTACGACATACATTAATGACACACGTTTACGACATACAGTTATGACATGCAATTACGACGTAATTTTATGACTTAAATTTATGACTCACAATGTAAGTCGTAAAATTACGACATACATTAGTGACACACGTTTAGGACGTACAGTTATGACACACAGTTAGGACATACATTTATGACTCGCAATGTAAGTAGTAAAATATTATATATATATATATATATATATATATATATATATATATATATATATATATATATATATATATATATATATATATATATATATATATATATATATATATATATATATATATATATATATAATTATAATTAAATCACACATAAATTTTAATATCATACAAAACAAAATATCATTAATACACATACCAAGGTTATATTGTCACACAATGTCATACAAAATAAGTCATTGTGTGTCAAACACATAATACCACAAAATAATAATAGTTGTTTGTGTCAAACACATTGTGTCAAACATGTACAAAATACCACAAAATACCATCCATTGCCACATCTTCACCGGAAAATAAAGTTTGTTACAAAAGATGCCCATTCCTCACGAACATCATCAATATCATCATCCGTATATTCACTCTTGCCGCTCCCAAACTGAAAAACAAATGAAAAAGTACAATGCTATAATAACCAAAATGAATGAAAGCACATCGCTAATCCTTGCATTAACTAAAATAACCCAAATAAATTAAAGTACAATGCTAATCCTTACATTTAACTAAGGAAACTATGCAAAATCATCACAATATTTTTACTTACGTCGTTTTTGAGTACTTCTATTCCTCCTTCTACCACCTCTTTCATGAACCTTAAGACATAGTATCCACATTCAGTGCTTCCTGGTTGACGAGGGCACTAAACAATTACATAATCGCTGATTAGCCAAAGTTGCAAATCATTACATAATAGCTTATTAGCTAAAGTTGCAAATCATTATAATGGATCAGGTGCTCACCACAACATTGATCCAAGTGATTTTAACCCTTTTGATAGATCCTATTTGGGTGGAATACAAGACCATTGCCCTACAAAATTTTTATGAAATATATCAAATAATATAATATAATGTTTCAATAAATAATAATACTTACGTTTCAATCATTTGCTTCAGTTTTGGATCGACATTGGCAGGCTTCCCGAAATCCAGATAATAGCAAGTGGTAGTCTCCATATCTAGAACGGCCAACACCCAATGTCCTCTATAAACCCCAAAAACTAGATTAAGTAAACGGATTAACAGGTTAAATCAAAACAGATGAAGTCAAATGGAAAATCTAACTCAGGATTATAAGGCATTAATACGATATGATTGTCCTTTCTTGTCGCCAACCGATCTGCAATGAATCTACTTGCATCATCTCCTTTTACAAATTTTTCTCCACGTCCATCTCTAGAGATTGCACTTGGGCTAACAAAACATATTCCATAATCTCTTCTTAGCCCGTTCTTGATTTGCTCATACAGGTACCTGGTACACATGAAAAAAAAACTAAATTGATTAAATAAACAATTTAATAAACAATAATTTAAATTCATATTAACCACTTACATCATGTAACAAGTAATGATAGGACCAGTCAGTTTATCCAATGTAAAAATCACTTGAAAATCTTCCCAATTTATATAAGTGTAACTCTCATAACCAAATAACTCGTCCTCACATTGCACTTTCAAAGACTCTTCCTTTGAAACTTGTTTATCAACCATGTTTGCAGTCATTTTCAAAACACGGTTATTTTCAACTCTTATCCTTGTATTCAATTGTGCTCTTGTCCTCATCCTTCGCATGATATCTACTCCTTGCACAAACTAGTCTAAACTAATATGCCCTCTCCATCCGGGCGTGTACACAAAAAATCATCCCCAAGGTCTAATAAAGCAGAGTCTTGGGTAACATTAACACTAGCATCGAATTCCAACACATCATCAGTTTCATCATTTGATCTATACTTATACATCTTATGCGGTGTGAATCCAACAACAGACAAATTCTCATTTTGTTGATCTTGAACATAAAAAACTTGTTTGGCTTGATTAGCTAATATGAAATGTTCAGACTGGTGTTCAAGCCTATCAAAGTTAACAGTTTAAGCCAGCATAAACTCCCAACCTTAAAGAATGCTTTGATGCTTATAAGGTATGTTAAAGCAAATAGTTTAACATTTAGTTTGTAATCCTGTTTGAAAATAGGTATTGATCTCAAGCTAATAGCTCTCCTCTCAAAAGCTTCCAAACCTAGACCCTTGAAATATGACTTTTTAAGGCAATGTACTTTATTTTTTTACCAATCAAGGCAATGTACTTTAATGTTAATCCTAACAAAAGAAAGACAAATGAAATATCAATGAAAGTACAAGTATACTCCAATGCACTAAATCATAAGAGCTGTGAAATGTGAAAGATCAATTAAGGTACAAGTAACAAAAGAAAGACATACCAAAAACCAGAAACCGTTTTGCTGTTTGGAGAGCTTTAATGAACTGGAGAGCTGTAATGAACTAGATCACAAGAGCTACGACCGATTTTAGGAAAAAATGCACAAGTTTCACCTAAATATTCAATACAATTAACGAACATTAACACCAGTTTACAAGGATTTCAGCAACTAGAAAAGTTGAAGCAAAACTAGAATAGAGAATATGAGAAGCGGGAACACTGAAATCGCAAGTGTATTAGACATTTTTACCTGCACGTAGGGGTGAGAGCGCCGAGAACTCCAAGTCGATCAGCGATTCCAATAGTTCATTAGAACTCCAAGTCCACAAGTTTCACCTAAATATTCAATAAAATTAACGAGCATTAACACCAGTTTACAAGGATTTTAGCAACTAGAAAGTCGAAACAAAACTAGAATAGAGAATATGAGAAGCCGGAACACTGAAATCGCAAATGTACTAGACGTTTTTACCTGCACGTAGGAGTGAGAGTGCCGAGAACTCCAAGTCGATCACGTACGTGTGAAGTGAGAATCGCGAAAGAGAACAAGTCGATCAGTTCATCAGAAAGCCATTCAGCGATTCCAAAAAAAACCTAAAAGATTGAGGTGAATGCGAGTCAGATTCGAACAAAAACCCACGTTAGTAGTGAGGAGCAAGTCACGTGAATGAAAACCCTAAGAGATTGAGAGAAGCGGGATCTGAAATCGATCGATAGAGAAGATGAGAAGCGGGAAGTACTGAAATCGCATACAAGTACTATAAGGAATTCCGGAAATAAAGTGACACCTAATTTCCTATATGACATACAAATATAAAAAAGTGCCCTCCGTGTTTTTAGAAAAAACAAAAGACGACACTAAAATATGACATACATTTTGTATGTCATAAATTTCTTAAAAATATGATACAAATTTACGACATTCAAATATAAATGTCATAAAATCTTCATATTTTAAAAAAATGACATTTTTTTATGACATACAGTTTTGTATGTCATAAAAACAGTGTGTGTCATAGTTCGTATGTCATTAAAAGGGTATTTTCTAGTAGTGTAAAGGGATTCCAACAGAAGGAGGGTGTTGTCTATAAAGAGATTTTCTCTCCAATTGTGAAGATGATCACAACCAGGACTGTGCTTGGGATTGTTGCATCCGAAGACCTCTACATTGAAAAACTTGATGTCAAGATTTCATTTTTACACGATGACCTAGAAGAAGACATCTACATGGCACAACTATAAGGTTTTGAAATTGCTATTGTGCAAATTGAAGAAAAGCCTGTACGGGCTGAAGCAAGCTCCAACACAGCGGTACTTGAAGTTTGACGACTTCATGAGGAGAAATGGGTTCCGGAGGAGTGACAACGATCACTGCTATTACCGGAAGCAACTCAAGTCCTCATATATCAGCCCGCTTCTCTACGTTAATGATATGTTGGCCACAGGTGCCGACATACAGGAGATCAACAAGCTGAAACAACAGTTGTCAAAAGAGTTCAAGATGAAGGACATTGGACATGCTAGGAAGATATTAGGTATGACCATTGTCAGAGATCGAGCATGAGGCGAGATTAAACTTTCTCAGGAGAAGTATAATCTGAAAGTTCTGGAGAAGTTCAACATGACAAATGCTAAGATCAGAAGCACCCCACTTGGAAGCCATTTAAAGCATTCAAAAGAACAATGCCCAAAGATCAATAGAGACAAGGAAGAAATGGCTAAAGTTCCTTACGCGTCCGCAGTTGGTAGTCTGATGTACAGAATGGTGTGCACAAGGCCAGACATTGTGCATGTAGTAGGAATCATTAGCAGATTTATGTCAAATTCAGGGAAAGAGCAATGAGGATGTGTAAAGTGGTTGCTTCGCTACCTGAAGGGAACCTCGGACGCATCCTTAAGCTTCAAAAGAAAGAAGGTAGTCCTGGAAGGTTTTGTCGATGCTAATCTGGGGGGTTGCGCAAATTCAAGGAAAAGCACGACTGATTATGTCTTCACAATTGGTAGAACCGCAGTCAGCTGGATGTTTAAGTTACATAAGAGTGTAGCTCTTTCAACCACCGAAGCAGAATATATGGTCTTAGCAGAAGCCATCAAGGAACTGCTATGGTTGAAGAACTTCCTATCAGAATTAGGAGAAGAGTAGAAGGACTGTGT